>OU898277.1:143708202-144410455 GCA_918026665.1 Diabrotica balteata | reverse complement strand
GCACAAAAATATACCCATAAACTCTTTTGCTACTTTCTTTGTTTTCTTCTTGGGGTGCAATATTCGTTCAAAATGTAGGCAATCATGAATGCAATTCGGATTTAGTTCTTTCCACTACGAAATAATTAGACTAAATTTTTCCCAAAGCACTTGCGCAAGTTAGAAAGAAATAAAGAAGACTCTGCTTAATCCATACTTTTCTCCATTCACCATGATATGCTCATGGTATTCTAGCTTTTCAGTAGTGTTAATTCAATGAAACCACGGGGTTTTAAAAACTCTTCTTTATACCAACATTTTATTTGCCTGCATTTTCTCCTTCATAGCATTTGCCAACGTCCACGTCACAACACTACACTAGACATTTCTTCTCAAGTATACATATTTGTTTTGCCTTTTTGGATTCAACCTTTGATTTGTTGTGGAGGATACCAGTTTCATTCAATGTACAGCTTATAGTCGAAAAAGCAATTGACGAGGATGAGATGCGAAAGCTGAGATGAGAGAAGAGAAAGGCTCCTACAATTTTGCCAAAAAATAATATGGTAATTGCCAATACTTAGTTTCAGCTTCTTAAGAGAAGACAATATACATGGATGTATCCTTCATATACAGAATACAACATTCTCAGAAATCAGATTTTATACTCGTAAACAGCAGATATAAAAACTATATAACCTCAGTTAACACTTATCCTGGGCCAGATGTTAACTCAGACCACAATTCGTTAGTTTCTGTCGTGAAAATAAAATTAAAAAGAATTAAACTCAGGAGACAAGAGCCGAAAATTAATATAAGAAAGCTGAAAACGATGAAATAAAAAAATTTAAAAAATAATGTGAATGTTAATATGCAAAAAACACTAACTGACAACAAACAAATTAAGGACGTAAATAAAAAGTGAAATAATATAAAAAAAATATTACGGAAACCAGCTCAAGAAAGTTTGACGCAACACAGGTCAAGAGGCTAAAAAACAGTGGATGACAGAAGAAATATTACTCCAGATGGAGAAAAGAAGAAATTATAAAGGAAAAGTTAATTAAGGACAAAATAAAAACAGCTAAGAAAATGTATTTGATGAAACAATGTAAAGAGATAGAAGAACTAAACAAAATATATGAAAAATATGTACAACAAATAAGAGAAGTGACTGGAATGGGCCAAAGAAGTCAACAATGACACATAAAAGACAAAATCAGGGTACTGCTAACAGATTTACCTAAGAAATTTAGCAGATGGGAGTAGTATGTTAAAGAACTTTTTCAAGATGAAAGAGGTGAAATCCATGAGTTACAAGAATTAAATCTTTAAAGAGACAGAAGATCACGATATATAAAACCAAATATGCTATCAAAAACTCTAAAAAAAATAATAATGCAGCTAGATTAGACGAAATACCTGTGGAACTGTTAAAATTGGTGGAAGAGAATAGCTTGGAAGTATTGGCAGATTTGTTCAACATGGTGAACAATACAGGAATAATGCCGCAAGAATAGCTGAAGTCGGCGTTTATAAACATCTCTAAAAAACAAGCAGCAAAAGACTGCTTGTGCAGATTTATTTAAAAATCCTTTATAAAAAGGTATATTTATTTAAAAAAAGAACCCTTTCAGGCTAAATCACAGAACATTTCAAAACGTAATTAGACTAACAGGTCCACCATCAAAAGCCACTAAATATGTGCGTATAAACCCTTTAAATTTTATTAAATTTGTTATATATTTACATCGTTGCTGATAAATTTATACTTTTACGATGTTAGATTTTTAAACATAATATTTACTTCATGGCAATGTAAGACTCCCAATCGGAATTGCTGACCCTGAGACATAGTCTCTATATTGATCTTAGGTAGCAACTGACCATATAAAGACTACGTCTCAGGGCCAGCAGCCCCAATTAGGAATCTTACGTTGCTATAAAGTAACTCTGTTTTGACTCTATGAAGTAACTTTAATATCATATAAATTTATCAACAATGATGTAACACGACACAAATTTAATATCATTTTAAGGGCTTGTACTTACATATTTCGAGGCTTTACTGATGTATACCTGGTAACATCATTGATGATGGACTTGTTAGTCAAAAACTTTGTGAGGTAGCCCGAAAGGGTATTAAATAAATATTTTTTTATAAAGTATTTTTAATAAAATTTTTGTAATTTATGATATACAGCCGACTACAGGAAAGTCATTTTTCTTTTGGACTTTTTTCTTTCTTAGGGTTTGTATCTTTACTCTCAATGTTTTGTTATAGTTTTGTTATATTGGAGAACTCCTTTTGATTATTATGACCTGACAAGACCTTTGGGCATTTATTACCTTTTCTATCAGCATTAAGTCTTACATTATTCTGTATAAATACTTAGATCAGAATCTCTACTGTAATAACTATCCTATAAGCCAATGTATTGTTGCCTGTCTCCCGCCGCTAGGCGGGATAAGGGGAACAATCCTTTGGCTTACACCATACCAGATCAATGTTGAGATCACTCTGAAGTACAATAATTTTCATTTTCTATGTATTTAAACCAATGTTCATACCTTTTTAAACACAGTTTGCAAGTTGTCGTTGAACTCTTTGTAAAATCCTTTTGTTTAATACTCTTCTTCTTGATATCACACAAACAGTAGAAATTAATCCTATGGCAAACATAAATCCTTCAAACCTCCAAAACGATAGTTCATCATAATAAACAGCTTTATCACAACTTCTTGTTACAGTTTCACCATTAGCACACTTGAGAACTTCTTTGTAATGGCTATGAATGCAAACACCAATAGTTTTGCTACGAATTTCAAACGCTAGAAAAAGCAATATATTTAAAACATTTTAAATTACCAAAAATCAATACGAACCCTAAAAACTAAATGTTCGGACAAACGAAAATTTAGTAAAAACGTTGATTTTCACGATCTTTCTTATTGAACCAAAGGACGATATCAATAATACATTAAATTCTATCATTAATAACAAAATGTTAAAATGGTCCGGTCTCTATAAACTTTAAATTGCAGATTTGGGGCAAAATAAAAGAAAATGTTGCATAACATCGTGATAACTAAATGTTCGGACAATTTAACAAAATACTATTCTAATACTGTCTGACATTGTTGATACTAAGGCATTACACAAGTAAGGATCGGAACTATCCCATAATTCACCTAATTTATTCTTCAAATCGGCAACGGTTCTCTGGGGATCATTACGCAACTTCTGTTTCATCTTATGCCATAATGTCTCAATAACATTAAGGTCTAGACTGTTCGAAAGCCATGAGAGGACGTTAATGTTATTATCTTCAAACCATTTTTTAGTTGTTTTAGTTGTATGACATGCAGCACCATGGACGTATAAATAAAGATATCTTTATTTATACGTCCATGTGCAGCACCGTTTTGCTGGAATATAAAATTCAAGGCATGCTACTTGGTACAAGACTATTTTTCAAAATTTCTTGATACTTTAATTGTGCATTTCACAACCTCACATCTTCCTAGATCAGCTGATGACACGCACTCCCAAATCATAATTCCTTTGGGACACTTCACAGTTCTTTTGAGACACTCTGTATTGAATTATTCATTTTACTTCTAATAACCCGTTTTGAAAGTCTCCCATGCAAGCATCAAATTTCCATTCGTCACTTAATATGAATCTGGACCGGTCATCAATGGTCTATGAAAACTTTATGGAACCGCTTCAATTGGACAACATCGATTGCATGGACCGTTGATGACTGGGCCAGAGTCATATTCAGTGACGAATCGGAAGTTGATGTTTGCGTGGGAGACTTTCGAAAACGAGTTATCAGAACTAAAAATTAAGCATTCCATTAAGATTGCCTCAAAAGAGCTGTGAAGTGATAAAAACGAATTATGATTTAGGGGAGCATGTCATCAGCATCAAGAAATTTTGAAAAATAGTCTTCTGCCAAATGCTCACGATCTTTAGCAGGTCTTGAATTTTATATTCCAGTAGGACAGTGCTGCATGCCATATAGCTACAACAACTAAAAATGGTTTGAAGACAATAACATTAAAGTGTTCTCATTTCCTTTGAACAGTTCAGACCTTAATTTTATTGAGGCATAAGATAAAACAGAAATTGTGTAACGATCCCCAGAGAACCATCGCCGATTTGAAGAGTAAATTGGGTGAATTATGGGATAGTTTCGACCTGACATGGGTAAATCCTTAGTACAACCAATACCAGACAGGAATGCCGCGGTTGTAAAGGCGCCTGACAATGTAAACCCATATTAAAATAGAAATCTCTTGAATTGTCCAAACATTAATTTAGTTGTCACTATATTATGTAACATTTTCATTTATTTTGACGCCAACACTGCAATTCAAAGTTTATAGAGACCAAACCACTTTAATATTTTGTTATTAATGATAGAGTTTAATGTATTGTTGATCTCGTTCTTTGGCTGTGAAGATGAATGTTTTCAATAAATTTTCATTTGTCTGAATATTTAGTTGTTAGGGCTCGTAAACATTTAAAATCTATACACTATACACTGTACACTATAAATAAATCAATATGTCTGTAAAACTTTTGTGGATATAAATAATTAAAGAATACTCTTTCCACAATATGTAATGAACTTTATTAATTATTTTAATACCTAAGTAGAGACTCATATGGCTGTGGATGCCGATGTCTAACATACGCATCTAAGCAATATGTTAACCATAATGTTAGTAATTATATGGAATTACAGTAAGATGGCGCTTCATAACACAACACATTTCCCACCTTGCATGTATGTGCAATAATACATTTAAAACATAATGCCAACTACTTAATACATAACATAATTTCTCGGGTGAAAGAAAAAGAAGTTCAGAATAATTATAAATAATCACAATTCAGATTATTGACTAATGCCATTATACTAGAATACGATTTTACTTACAATCTGCAAATCTTAAATCATCCAAGAGTATTACAGTAAAACCTCCGTTAACCGAAATAATTGGGGGGAAGGGCGTTTCGGATAACAAGAATTTCGGTTAAAAATAACATTGTTTTTTTAAACATTTTTAACATTTAGTATTCTTGGTTAAAATATTGGTATTAAAAAATACTATACGGTGATTTCGTAATGTTTTCTAATACGTAAATACAGAATAAAGTATTAAAATTAAGGAAAATGAACAAGTTTAACATGATTTTTTAAAGAAATCTTCTATTTTCTTTTACGTTATCGTTTGACAACGATGTTTTGCAGCTATATATCTCTATCTTTAATTTGCAGAACGTCGTGAGTTTGCCTCATTTCATCGTTTGACGAAACGTAAAGCAATCTGAAAAGGACAAAACTTTATACAATGGCAACAAAAATTAAGAACCTACTCATGTCCCTAACTAATTAGGCCAACTGTATAAAATTCTTTTCCTTAAGGCATTGAAATCTCATCGGCGGTCTCACGCTACCTGTTGTCTGTTGGGTCGTCATCTTCGTCGTCTGATACGCTCAGGTTGTCTGGATGAAGAACCATATCAATGATGACCTGGTCGATGAATTCACTTTCTGAGTCATCGGCTGCTAACCACTCACGTATCTCTTCTTAACGTAAATTTTTTATTAAAGGTTTAATTTCTTCTGTCGTTTCTTTACCAGTTTCTTCTTCAGGATCATCAATCAAAATCCTAGTTCCGGCATTTTTCCAAAGTTGAAGATTTGATCTTGGCCCAGAACTCAGCACACCGATAAACAACATGTTTCATTGTTGAACAATTGAGGATTTCAGGAACACTTTTGCATTCATTCGTCCCCTGTAATAACAGATGTCTTAAGAATGCTCCTGTATAATGTCTCTCGAATGTCTCTATTACTCCATGGTCTAATAGCTGAATTAAGCTCGTGACATTCGGTGGCAAAATCTGACAATTATCACTATTGCATAGATTTTGAGGGTGGTTGGCGCATTGTCTTCAAGCAACAATGCTTTGATGGGAAGTTTTTTTTTTATTTTAAAAATTGGGACAAATTCATTTTCGAACCATTCTGAAATTTTTTATTAAAGGTTTAATTTCTTCTGTCGTTTCTTTACCAGTTTCTTCTTCAGGATCATCAATCAAAATCCTAGTTCCAGCATTTTTTCAAAGTTAAAGATTTGATCTTGGCCCAGAACTCAGCACACCAATAAACAACATGTTTCATTGTTGAACAATTGAGGATTTCAGGAACACTTTTGCATTCATTCGTTCCCTGTAATAACAGATGTCTTAAGAATGCTCCTGTATAATGTCTCTCGAATGTCTCTATTACTCCCTGGTCTAATTGCTGAATTAAGCTCGTGACATTCGGTGGCAAAATCTGACAATTATCACTATTGCATAGATTTTGAGGGTGGTTGGCGCATTGTCAACAAGCAACAATGCTTTGATGGGAAGTTTTTTTTTATTTTAAAAATTGGGACGAATTCATTTTCGAATCATTCTGAAAATAAAGTGGTCGACATCCATGAGCATTTTTGGCTTCTATAAAAAACTGGAAGTGCTTTTTCTCAAATATCTTTTAGAGTTCTTGGTTGTTTTGATTTTCCAACTCACATAGGCATCAATCGGTAAGTGAAATTAATGGAATTGTTTACATTTTGCGATAAAATATTACTTTTTATTGACGAAATTATTTAAACTGTTAGCTGTTTCGGTTAAATGATGTTTCGGTTAAAAAGGTTTCGGTTAAAGGAGGTTTTACTGTATTAATAAATCAGAATTAAACATAGTGGTAAATCAGTTCAGTATTCCCATCTGTTGGTAGAAAGAATGATGTGGCCATATTATCCTACCAATAAATAAGAATGAAAAAACAGACTCATGTATGAACTATAGAGGAATTTCACTAAACGAGACCACATATAAAATATTGGCTTTGATATTGCTTAAAAGATTACTACTATACGCTGAAGAAATAGTTTATGATTACCAGTGTGACTTTAGGTCTGGAATATCGACAATTGGTAATAGTACTTAGAGTAGAGTAGAGTAAATTTTTATTTGCATAAATTTTAAACATAATTGAGCAAATAATGTCACATTATTAATTACAGATTAAAAAAATATATATATTGACATCACACATTTAAGTAAAATATTACATTACAAATTAAATATACTGATCAAGGAGAAGGATAGGCCAGGCACTCCTCCACAGTATATGGCTCAATGTCAACTAGGTGTTGACATTGAGCATGTAGGTAATATCATATATCAATATATTCATATTAACAACTTGGTCTTGGCAATGTTGATACTCTAAACTCCTCTTCCATTCTAAGAACTATCTTTAAGATTTTTTTAAAACTCCTTAATTTTAAGAAATTGAACAGAAGATTGAGAAAAAGTTCCCTAATATATGAATACCTCTTAAAAAAATCAATGAAAGTACAAATGCATCTCTTTGTGGAGGTTATTCATCTTGTTTTTTATGTAACTCTGTAATGTACCTTTGATTGAATGTGAATAATGCAAACACATTATGTCCACCATGCAAAAAAAACCAAAGTTAATGATACTCCCTAACAAGCATCTTCCCCATATGTCCAATGCAATTTCCAAACCCAAGAAAACCAGAAGATGACCAGCCAGACATTAAAAGAACTCCTGAGAAATATTATCGTGTTTTGAAACAACTATATAACTGTATATAAAAAAAGAGCAGTATTTCAAAAACAGTTTGAAATGACACTAAGTCACATGCTACGTGAAAAGAGTCAGCACATGAAAACTGCACTCAGAGGTATAGAAAAGTGTTGTAATATTCTGTTACTAAAAGCAAAACGAACGAGCTACAAAATGAACATGGCACAAATCTCTAAATTTATCATATTTATTCAACAACACAAGAACATAAAATTGTCTATTCAGACAATGCTTGTCTGAATAGACAAAATTGTCTATTCGCAGTAATGCTTGTTTGCAATTGGTCCAACCACAGGCAAGTTTACTCCACTAAATTATGACATATTGACACTAATGACATTTGTGAAATTTATTTATTATTATTATTTTCCTCTAATACATAAATCGATTTCTGACTAACTTGTTTGTTATAACTTGGACTTGGTGATATGTGAACAGTATTTAATGTGATATTTTTCTAGATGATATTTATACTAAATATAGTTTAAAGTATTTATAAATGTATGTTATTTATATCTAATTATCATAAGAAAAACGGCAACTATCTTTAAATTTAGTGTATACTTGTTAAGAAGCATTTCCATTTTGTTTTCATCACAATAAAAGAACATTAGTACTTAAAGTAATGTTGTGTTTTAGTTTGATTATATGATACAGTTGGTTTTGTTCTTCTGGTTGTAGATCATCACAAGAAAACTGTAAAATTATGCAAGAATGTAACTTAATAGATTGGATTTGTTGATTATCTCACAGAAATCCAGTATTTTTAGTAAATTTTATTTGTTGATAACAAATTGGACAAACTCACTGTCAAAATTAAACAAGGATCTAGCATTAAAGAAATTGTCAGTACACACTTATTTATACAAAGCATCTTTTAAGAAAAAAAACTAGATTCAAGAAATTGATCATACCACAATAAGAATATGGTCTACTATTAAAAGACAAATTTCTGAGAAAAACCATACTTAGATCTGTAACATTATTGCCTCTCCAGATCAAAATATTCTCTAAATTATAATTAAATACCATAGACTTAAGAGATCTATAAAACTGGATCACCCGATATTTAAATATATATACATGGGACCAAATGTGAAAAAGTCTTTTTTTTATTGTAATATATATTGGAAGTGAATTGAAAAAAATTATTTTAGTATTCAAACATAAAAACTAAACAATGTTAGGTTAAAATTGATGTGTGAGGTTGTCCAATATTGATTACTCAATTACCACAAGGCCGAGATAATCAACAAAAAAAGAAGATGTATTTGGTGACTTTTCTAGTAACTTTCTTGAGTGTGAATCTGTCTTTTTGGTTTACTCCTCCTGGTTAAAAAACAGAGTATAGTCTGACTTACTCTGAACTTAAATTTATATTCATCTTTAAAGTGCATATACTCAATGGCATACATTTGAGCTGTCCGCACATTGGTGGAAGAGCTATATGGGTCACATATATGCCATCCACACATACAATGCTAAAAGAAAAGTCACTTTGGGAAATTTTCTATCCACTGCCTTTTTCCATTACTGTAAGCAAATATCCTAGAAATAGGACTAACCTAGATGATATGTTATAACTGCCCATTTCTTTAATTTGTAATTTTACATTTATATTTGTTTAAAACCAAGTATTTATTTTATATTCCTGAGTATGACGGGACAAAAAAGAAAGCTGATAAGATAAAAGTCATTCTTCTTCTTTAGATTCATTCTCCTATCAGATATTGGAAATCATCATAGTTTAACCTGTTAAGCCCCAAAGCATAGATGTGCTCCTTTCATCTCAGACAAAACTGGGCCAGTCACTTAAACATGATAATATACTGTGGGCCAAATTGGTACTCATGGTCTGAAGTAAAAACGTACTGTACACAAGTCTGGTGCACATGGGGCTAAATATGTTAACTACATTCCCTAATGAGCTACAACCAAGCCACTCTCTTGTTTACAGCTAATATTTAATATCTGAATCAAGATATCCTGCATCTGCCTAGGTTTCTTCTTTCTTGTATCTTCTGCATATTCCGAGCATAATCAATGTAAATGGATTCTCTTCAGTCACTAGACATCCTAAGTATTAAGGTTTTCTAATTTTAATAATTTTTATGATTTCAAATTCTGTGTAATACTTCTAAATTAGTTATTATATCTGAAAATGATATTTTGTGCATTCTCCCAAAACATTACATCTCAAAGAAAGTTAATTCTTTAGTTTCAGATTGTTCTATGGCCCATATTTCCAATTAAAAGAGAAATGTCCATACATCCTCCAAAGTCAACGAATTTCATACTTCAATATATTATCACCCCTGGATTTACTCAAGCTACTGATTTTATTGAAGCCAAGTCGATTTTAAAAAATACCTTCATGTTATTTTCTATACCTACTAATTCAAGCCAGGCTTTCTAACTCTTTAGATTAGATAATGGGGTGCAGTACAATCAAATATAACAATATAAAGCAAAGTACATTTCATACTTATATTTGTAGCTATGTAAATAATAAAAGTAACAAGTATAATATGTATTGCAACTAATTTTAATACAAAAATAAAATTACCTGTACAGGGTTCACATTCCTTGATTACTTCAAAATGACCGTTCTCCCAGCAGGTTGAATTTTGCTCCACAATGAAATTTGACTTTTTGTCTCTTTTGGTCGACTCTGTCCAGTGTGACTCAATAAATAGTACTAATATAGTTAAACTAAGGAAGAAAAACAGGATGGAATTTATTGTTTACTAATGTTAATATTTACTTACATTCCTAATACCGTGATTCCCAATAACATACGTTTCTTTGGGCATGATTCTATCATTTTTTGTTTAACATGTGGCATATACTGCTTCAAAATATTTTGATTAGTTTTTATTTTAAATTAAATGATTACAACTCATTCTATAATCTAATCTAATTGATTTGACATCTGTCATAAGCTACAGCTCTTCTTTCTAAACCCCAGCGATATAGAAGTGAAATGGTACAAAGAATACCAGGTACCGTACCATAGAAGTGAAGTGAGGTACGTCATCAAGGTCTTGTAAACTTATGTGATCTAGTCATCGAGTAAAAATCTAGTGCTGCCGTTAAGCATTATTTCTAAAATTTTAAGTTTTTATGCTTTAGTTTCGTATTAATAGAAAATTATTATCATTTTAAATTTAAGTACTTCAAACTCATACGCAGTTATAATAAAAATGAAGTTTTTGTAAATAAACCTAACAATGAACAGTTGATATGCAACATATATTACAGCATTAAGGAAAGCAAATGTAACTAAATTACGATTATGAATTTACAACTTTATCATGGGAAAATGTTTTATACTCACAATAAATATCATTCTTTACTTACCTGTTATTTATGTTCAAAGCTATATACCGATATTCGTGATTTGATAGTATCATGCTACAGTTCCCGAAATTTTGTTTAATTCTGTAATCATCACATCCAGCCTTCATTTATCACGTCCACTGCTGGACATAGGCCTCCCTTAAACTCCTCTATTCTTTGCGATTTCGTGCTCTTTGTTGCCAATTTTTGGTTTTGGATACGCCTGATGTCGTCAGCCCAACGTGTAGGTGGTCTTCCTCCACTACGTTTGTCTACTCTTGGCCTCCAATGTGTAATTTTGCTCGTCATGCATTCTCGCTACATTCCTTCTGTAATACGTTCCCTATTTTTCTTCTTTGTATGTAACCGAAACGGATGTCGAATCTAGAGCACTGGATACTATTTCTCTGGACATATACACGAATTGTTGGTGTGGAAGAAGTCGTAGAAGACAATCAAGAACTGATCACTGAAGAATTGTAAACAACAAAGTACGATGAGTATCAGAGTAGAATGTATATAGTCTCTTCTGAATGAGAAGATAAAGGGATGAACGAAGCTCAGGAGAGCCACAAAAATTCAGATTGTACACAAAGTTCTTTAGACGTATTTCTAATAAAATTTGGTAATCTAAGTGACAGAAAGTAAAGTTTCCAGAGAAAAAACTTATGCATATAGTTTAATTATCCTTTTAAAAGTGATGTAACTACTTATAATAGCACACGAAGTTTGCAGTTTAGTATTTGCAAAGTTTCAGACACGTGGCGGTTATAACAGTAAATTTGTGAAATAAAACTAAAATTTGGCGTTGCTGATCTAATAAACTTTTTTGGTAAGTAGTATTTTACTCGTAACATGCGTTAAGCTAAGTGTTGCTTTTCCTTTTTGTAGAATTGCTACATTTTCTTTGTCAAATACCTACTACACTTTATTTTAGGTGAACATGGTCAAAACAAAAGTAACAACCATTCAATCTAGTTGTCTTCGAGGATTTTCAATTTTTGTCGTCTATAACAACATATAGAGAAAATTCTGAACAGAACTTGCTGTCAGGATGTTTTGACCAGAACTCACCACCGGAACATTAGAGCCAAAATGTTTCTTTGATTGAAAATATATCAAAAAGGCCCACTGATCAGAAATTAACATCATTGCCAGTCATAAACATCTCGGTAGTAGAAGATATTTGTCCTACTCCTGTTTGCAGTTTCCAGCTGTTATCGATTATGTTAGAGCCTTCAGTGTAGCTTGACAGTCTTAGTTAATAAATATCTTGCTTGAATTGAGGATTTTTTCAGGCTCTCTACTAGCTAGTGGTATGTAGCGACAAAGTAACTTTACTTTGCTTTGCTGTATGTGCCAGGGCGTAAAGAAATTATTATTTTTTTTTTTTTCATTAAAGTTGTCTGTTCTAAACCAGTCGTTCTGTAGCCAGTTGGTTCATTATATATCTTTATAGTAAATCTTTTATTCTACTATAAGTGCCATGCTAGGATTTTGGAACCCTGTACCAGCTTGCACAGGTATATTGGATGGGTACTATATGTCTTTGCGGTGTGTGATCTAAGCCTCGCAGTCATATAGGAGATGGTTCCCTCTTTTAAGTTCTCTGGTATTCTTTGCATCTTAAGTATTCATGAAACAGCCCCATTGTATGCAGATGTCCCTTGACTGGCATATATCCAGTAATAAAATGCGTTAAGATTCTGAGCTGTTCTGCTTGTTTTCCGCAGTACTTCAACCTTATTATCACTTGTCTGTCCAATATACATTTTGTCATGTGTTTGATCCTCGTAAAATAAATCAATTTCCTCGTTAGAATCACTGTTAGTGTTTACTGTTTAGCCAACTTCCATCGTATTTTAAATGTGTTACCCGTACCCGTTCAATAACTGCACATCTATTTAGTTTTTGTTGAAAGGTCTGAAGCAACTAGCGTCAATTGAACCATGGCCTTCAATTCAGATAAAATTAACATTTTTTTCAGACCTTATTGAGCTAATATCAAAATGGTCTTTTGCTGCACATAAAATATTTAACGTAGACGAAACGGTGACAACAAAGGTACATAAACCAGAAAAAATCCCTGCTCAAAAAGGACAAAAGCAAGTTGGTGCTGCAACGAGTTGGGAACGAGACAAAACAATAACAGTATCTTGCTGTATGAGTACCACTGGACAGTATATCTCTCCAACGTTTATCTTTTCTCGAATACGCATGACGCCAATACTTAAAGAGTGGGCAAAATTAACTTATAATTGGTCTAAGTCTGGGTAGATGACAGAGGAACTATTTCGTATTTGGTTAATATACTTTCTCTTTTACACAAAAGCAACATTTGATAATCCTGTCTTACTCATCCTCGACAACTACTGCAGGCTTGTCTCTTTGGATATATTTATTTTTTGTCACCAGAATGGAATTATAATGCTGTCTATCCCACCTCACACTTCTCACAGTACTCAACCGTTAGATTTAACATTTTTCAGGTCATTGAAATTGCTTATTATAAAGAATGTAACCTTTTTATAAAAGCTAATAATTATAAAAAAACTAATACCTTTCCATATTGCTGGCCTCTTTACTAAAGCTTTCTTGAAGGTAGCCAATGCGGAAAAAGTAGTAAATGGGTTTGCAGCTTCTGGATTGGGCCTCTAAACCCGGACATATTCTCCGATGTATACATTGAATTGAACGTGATTCTCATCATTAAATAGTAAAATAATCGCAACTTCCCATAAAACAATTCAAGACACTATTGCAGAATTGCAATTGCAGGGTGTAATAATTGCATAGTCCCATAAAATAGTTCAAAACCCCAGTACAGAATTACCTTTAACAGATGTTACAAGGGCTTTATCTCTCAATATTGTTGGATCATTGGAAAAAAATAGGCAAAAATAGCTCAATTATTCAAGACAAAGAAAATTTGTCTATATCTACAAAAACATTTGATAATTTTGCTACAGTCTCTCCTGCTCCAGAGACTTTTTCGAGCCAGTAAAAACAAAAATCAAAAGTGACAAAAAAGAACCACTCACATAATTAACTTCAATGCTAATGAAGACTGAATTGGAAAATCTGGCACTAAAAAGGTCTTTAAAAAATAATTCTCCGAAGTACACAAAAACTAGAAGAAGTAAAAACACCAAGTTATCCCATAAAAGAAAAGTTTTTGTAGACTCTTTAGATTCAGACGAGGAAGTGGAACAAGTTTGTGACGACGAAGATGATGTTATAGAGTTTATGGAATGGGTAGCAAACAACAATAATGATATATGTCTCCTATGTCGAAAATTCGGCAAAAATAATGAAACTTGGTTCCTTTGTGTTTATTTATTTATTTATTTATTAACGGGATACCACCTAATTTAATATATACACAAAGTATTACAAGTATTATCTAGTGATACAATAATTATAAAGATGTAGTAAATATGTATGAAAAGAATTGGCGATGCAGCTATATAGAAAAAAAAAACAAATATTAAAATTATATAAAGCACATAGCAAATATAAATCACATAAAATTACAAAAATTTTTTTAAACACATTCTACAGACATTTTCCGAAGCGCACAGCAACAAATCAAAGTCTATTCTATTTCCATTTAGAATGATTCTACTCAGTGGAGAATGCCTACCAAAGTTAGAGCGATGAAATTTAATTGCAAAATTATGAGATGTTCTAGTAACTCTAGAGCGAACATTAAAGTCAATTAGAGACAGTAGATCATTGCAATTAATTTTTGAATTCAGTAGTTTATGAAGAAACAAAACGTCAGCATACATCCGTCTGGAAGATAGCCTAGGAAGGTTTAATGTATTTCTAATTTCTGAGTAGGAATGCTCGCTTAAAGGCTTGTGTAATTTAAAACTTAAGTACCTAATGAATTTATTTTGGACTTTTTCAAGCTTGGCTATATGGACTTCATAAGTGGGTGACCAAACGACTGAGCAATACTCAAGAACAGATCTAACTAGGGAATTGTAAACCAGTCTGATGGAATTAATGTTATGCAAACATCTAGAGGTTCTAATAATGAAGCCTAACATTTTAAATGCCTGGTTATTCACATAATCAAAATGAGCGCAAAAATTTAGTTTGGAATCTAATTGAACACCTAGATCTCTTACAGTTGAGACAGCCTTCAGTGGTTCTTCAGCTAATTTGTAATTATAAGAGAGGTTGTTAATTCTTCTACAGAAACTAATAAAGTGTCATTTTCCAACATTAATGCTCATTTGGTTCCAATTGCACCATGCCATAATTTTGTTAATATCAATTTGGAGTTTTTCACAATCTGAGACGTCTTCGATAATTCTATAGATTTTTAAATCATCAGCAAATAGCAAAAATTTAGAGTTAATTTGAGATTTAATGTCATTAACAAATATATTAAAAAGGAAAGGCCCTAAGTGGCTTCCTTGTGGAACACCAGATGTTACAGAGATCTCAATAGATTGAAAGTGTTTAATTTTAACAAGTTGTATTCTGCTAGTTAGGTAACTACATAACCAGTTATACAGATTGCCTGTAAATCCAATAGTTTTAAGCTTGTTACACAACAATTTATGATTCACAGTGTCAAATGCTTTGGAGAAATCTGTATAAATAGCATCCACCTGTAGTCTCCTTTCCAAAGCATCAGATATGTATTGCGTGAAAAGTAAAAGATTTGTCGAAGTTGATCTACCTGAAAGAAAACCATGTTGCTCTTTAATTAGTACATTGCATAAAGGTGTTTTAATAGAGTCACATATTATACTCTCTAGTATTTTAGGAATAGAAGAAAGAATGCTTATTGGTCTGTAGTTAGCTATGTTACTCCTGTCACCTGATTTATGAATAGGAACAATAAAACTAGATTTCCACAAACTTGGACAAATACCTGAATCAAGTGAATGAGAAAACAGAAAATATAAGGGATGGGTTAAAGTACATCTACATTTTTTTAATAGTATGGGTGGAATTCCATCTGGCCCAGAACCCTTATAAATGTCTAAATTGGCTAATTTTTCAAATATGATTTCAATAGATACATTACAAGAATTTAGACTGACTGTTTTCTCATACTCTAAGATGGGCTGTATTAAATCATCATCATTTGCTCTGTAAATATTTTGAAAGCATTGCGCAAAGCTATTAACGATATCCGCACCAGTGTTAACTGTGGCAAATGGGCTCATGCACTGTGTGGTGGTGCTGATCGGGCTGAAAACTATATTTGTGGGTTTTGATAATTTGCGGTTGTAATTAGGTACCACCAAGTTGCATAAAATTACACGTTTTTATACACTTTTTGTGATTTATTTTTGTATATATCTGGTCATTGCAGTTCATTAAAGTGTAAAAAACATAGTATAGATGTTGCAAATAGTTTATATTGTTATGAATTTTGATAGTAGGTACATTTATTGAATATTGCCTAACACACGAAGCAACTTTCGTACATATAATTTTTTGGAAAAAAAATAAATTGTTGCTTAAGTACGGCAATTGACTTCTTTTCTCTACTCAACAAGATTTTTTTAAATATATGTATTCTGTTATGTTTTCTAATTCTGTTTTATATACCCCTAATACCCACCATAAAGCCCTTTTTTCTTTTCTTATACAGAGCTTATGGTCCATTTGTAAAATAGAACACGCATGTAATAAATTTAAATATTGGTATTGGTCTCGAGACGAGGATGGGTCGATGGGACAGTAAATACACCTTTCATTATGTTTAGATGTAAGTTATTGTGTACGTGATTTTCATGTGTATTCGGTTTGAAAATTGGCGTCTCCTTGTTGAAGATTAATGATCGTGTATTTTTAGAATATTGAACATTCTATTACCATAACATATGTTTGAATTTAACTCTAAAACGTTTTACTCTGTCATCTGTCTTGTAGTTTGTCTTACTTTATTTTTAAATTGTTTTCTTGAGTTTGCAATTGTTAGTAATAACTTTAAATCATTAATCTAGTATAATATAGACGGTAATAACGCTATTACTCTGTAAGTATTTATATAATACAAGAGACTCTAAAGTTTTTGTGAGATGTGATTATACGAGGGCTTTACATTAACACTTTATTTGATCAGAAAATATATATGTTTCTGATTGATATCGTCTATATAGAAGTAAAACTCACTAACTGCAAAATAAATACAACAGAGATATTTAACATTTGTTCGTTTTTTACTTTATAATTTTATTTATGATTATTATAGATAGAAGTGATATTATTTATGGGGTTAGGTGTTACTTTACTATCCTGTTTAAAAGAAATGATCATAACTCAATAATTTTAAAATTATTAAGCTAAATGTACTTAATGAATTTTACCTCAAACTATCATATACCTGATTGGTACTTAGGATAAAGTAACTAGATAGAAAGTGATGAAAAATGTTAATATTTCGTTTACTATTACAAATTATAATAAATTCCTGATAATTGAACACAACATAACAAGATATAACAAAAAAACTTATTTTAAGGATGAATTTATGTTGAATCTTCTGATTCCTCATCAAAATTCGGTTCTGGTAGTTTTCATTTGTAAGGTACTTGTGGTAGATTTTTATAATAATGATGAACTTCATCTGGTAGAGATTGTCGTTGCAAAGTTTGACTAGATCTCGTTTCTTCAAAGTTGAAATTGGGAGTAAATCGTTATAGAGAGATTTTAATCTTATTTCTGAAATATCCCGATTACTCCTTCTTCCTGGACCACAAGAAATAATTAATTTTTATACGGCGATGAATGGTCATATCTAAAAAAAATCACATCGGTATGTTCTTTTACAAATTTGAAGCATTTAATTTTAGCCAGGATACTGTGCAGCCATCTTCATCTTTCGTTCTATTTTTTATTATCGTTCGTGCCAAATTATTTAGATCATAGAAATCGGTATATTTAAGTTCTCGTACTGCATACGGCTCCTTCTGTAATCTTTTCTGCCGTGCTAACCTAAATATTTCCAGCCAATCGTTCATGATAAAAGCTGTTCGTTTTTTTTAGAATGCTCTATCGCCGAATGCATAGAGTCGCACATCCATATGACTATGTCCTGACTCCAAAAATTTCTGTTCTATGCATTCCAAGTGCGTAGTATGCACTGCATAGAGAAGTGCAGCAGCTACTTGTTGGTTTCTATTTTGACCTCCACAAGTGTCTGAAAACAACGATATTTTCAGAACTGTGGAGGGTAAGTTTGTAATATATTTAACAGAATAGATCCAATTTCGTTGCTACCACACGCTTCCATTAACTTCATTCCAGCAGTAGCAAGATGCGTGCTCACCATCTCCCTCATAAATGGTTAAATTGTATACACACAATTTTCGAGAGTAGTAAAATGGGGATACTGGGGAGTGAGGTAGTTGCATACACTTTGAAGGTCGAATGTTGCTGTTTTAAATGTCTTGTCATTTGAGATAACTTTTGTCTGTATTTTTTGCTTCATGGCATTCATTCTTTCTTATTATGTGCATTGAATATTCTAGTTCTAAATCTTGTTTTTTTGTTGCATCTGCCATGTTATATTTACTGCATGCTGCACATTGATCCTTTTTAGGAACGAAAAAAGAGTAATTATAGTCATTGCCAAAAATTTGCCTGTATTTCCAATGGCTGACTGGCTTTTGATTTTCAGCTAGACTTTCGAGATAGAGATTGTACATTTTTTTAATTGATAATTTAGAGTCTAAATACAGTCTTTGACTGGTGGCCCTTGTATAATGTGACTCTACAGCAGGGAATGACTCTATATGGTTTTTTACCAGTTGGATAGACTCTTCATTAGTAGCGTTTGCTGGGATTTTGCGACCCCTTTTATCTTCACTGAAAAAACAACCTGCTGAATTGGTTCCTTGTAAGGCCGTGTTATGGGACCATTAGAAATGCAAAGAGTTCTCTCAAAAAACTTGGCACATACTCTGTGCCGTCCCAAGGGACTTTCAAGAAGTACAATCTTGAAACCGTTTTGTTGATAACATTATTTTTTAAACGTTTTGGCTTAACCGGTGTAACATTTTTTATTATAAAAATCTTTTTGCCTCTTAAAATCATTGAAAGACCAATATGAATGACACAATGTCTTCCTATCCTCTTCATTAAAATTTAATGAGCATTTATATCTGCAATTTGTACAATCAACAAATTTGGGACCCTTTGCATTGCATTGTTTAAATTTGTTATAATATGGCTCACATTTGGAACGCTTCTCTTTAGTAATGTTTACTTTCCAGTTCTTTTCATTTCGTTTTCGCCTTCTTGTTAATGTACATTTTTTGGTATTAATTTCTGTAGCTTCAGCGGAGTCTGATAAATCGAGATATCTGGTGTCGGAGAAAGAGGTGAATTTGGTGGTCTGAAACAGGGTCCATATCTATGTCATCAGAAGAAAAATCACTGTCACTGCTTGACGAATACGGAACGATTTTTAATGTATGTTGTTGTCTTTTTACTCTTGCCATTACAACATCCTCTTTCGACACCTGAAATACAAAAGTTAATTAGTCTTTGCATGATGATAATCCAATGGAGTAATTTTATGGAGGCCTATGTTCAGCAGTGGATGCAACATCGGACTGGATTTTTGTGATGATGACTTTGGGATGAATTATGACGAATTATTGGATAACAAATATAATAAGTAATCTGTATTTCTTTACCTTATCTGGAACAGTCTTCTCATCCTCAATGTGACCAAATAACTCATTGATTTTTGTATTGTTGAAATGACTGCACATTCTGGAAATTAAATACAAAATTCAGTAACTACATACACACATAACTTATTATAAAAAAAAAACGTTTAAACACTAGGCAGGAAGTAAATATTTACATTTTTTGTTAGTGTCATTGGTTTTCATTTTCTTTATGTAATACACTTTCGACCATCCTAGTATGTTCTGGAACTGGCAAACACTCGTTTAATACGATTTGAAAATCTCTGAAATAAAAATTAAATTGTTTAAAGTAATTTTAAACTATGTCACTTGATATTACATACCTCAGAACTCGTAGAAGGTTTTGATGAATCAAAAAGTTTGTCTGTAAAAGTTTTTTTCATTTTGGCTATTAATTTGGCACAAACTTTCAAAGAGACAGCGTATATATACACTATATTATTATACTTCTAACAATTTTACTAACAACTGCACACATCCACAGAGACTAAAACCTAACCTCAAACTCTCATTAAGTATGCAACTGTCAAACTACAAAACCCCGTATTAAAAGTATTGCCATAGAGTAAAAATCATTAAGTACAACCTGACTTTACCTCCCAACGAAATTTAGACAAAGTGCACTGAATGTTTTTTACCATTCTATAACTGCCTTATTATTAGACGTAGCGCCTAGTGAGTTTTACCACGCGAAAGTTTAGATGTTAAATGTTACTTACTGATACAAACATGGTTTTGAGCTAAAATGTCACTTAGTGAGTTTTACCTCTATATAGACGATATATTTCATCTGATTGATGAAAAAAATTCAAATTTAAATAAATAATAGCTTCAATCGCAACCAAAACAAAATTTTGGTGATTTCCTTCGTTGTGCTGGTACTCACTACTAGTTATACTTAAAAGGTACGCCTGAACGGTTTCTTAAGAAAGTTAGCATGGCTGATGCTCTGTGGGGAGTTTACCGAGCTTTACATATGATAATCCGCGACCAAAAATGGGCCGCCTTGCTCATGCTAGATGCATCGAGCAAAAAGACAAAAGAGGGAATGTAAAGGTGTGAGGGCAAAAATATGTTAGACGAAAAGTGCTATTTCGAGAGGCCACATTAAACAAGAAAAGAGAGTGTTTCCTTGTTTAAGAAATCAAATTTAGTTGGGTTATGTTATTGTTTGTCCCAACTGTCATATGAAATCTTATTTATATTGATGTTTTTTAACAACTGTGTGACATTTTAGACTGTTATCGTTAATATTTATTTAAACTTCCTCGTCTAAGACATATTCTGAAAATTATTTTATAGCTACTATTAATAAGTGTCGAAAAATTTAAATTTGGCGCATTCGCATTTCCGGATATGTTCGCCATCAGAGGCCACTTTTTTGGTCTCCTTTTCATAACGATTAGATTCCCTCTTTTGTCTTTTTGCTCGATGGCTAGATGTTAGGAACGCCTTCAATTCACTGTAATGGGGAACAGTGATGAGAGCGGTTGAGAATAGAAACTTTCCTGGCTACTTGAGAAACGTGGTCTCTTGAGAGACTATCTATCCGAGAAAATAATCCTAGTTGAGAAGGGTGTGATTGTGGATGTTACGGCTGGGATGCTACAGGGGCCCGTCCTTGGTCCAAAGCTATGGAACCTGGCATATGATGGGATCTTGCGCCTTAAATACGTTGAGGGGGTCACCCCCTTTGAATTCGCGGTCGACCTTGCGTTGCTGGTAGTAGCACGGGAAACGGAAGAACTTCTGTAAGTACAAAGCATGAAGTGCATGTGACCTTGCAAAAAATTTGATGAATCAGCGTGGTCTGAAACTTGCTGAGGAGTAGACCGAGGCCGTGATCCTCAAGGGACCACAGAAACTTCAGAATATTATATTTGAGTGCGACAGAACAAGCTTGTTACGCATAGCAAGTGTCTACAGGACTGTTTTTGCGTTCTGTTGCAAGCCCTCTCATATCTTGGCATGCGAGAGGACCCACTTACTTCATCGTGCTTGTAATACTGGTGTAATGGGAGGCAACTGTGGATGTTGGCGGAGTGGACCAAGTCACTTATACCGAACATAAAGACGTGGCTCGAATGTGGACACCGGCGTTTAGATTATTTCCTGTCGTAGGCTCTCACGGACCACGGGTGTTTTCGCTTATACGTCTTCAGGTTCAAGAAAGCGGCTACAAACAAATGCCCTTACTGCGGACTGGTCGAATCTGTGTCACATTCTTCTTCTTCTTAACGTGCCCTATCAAGTCCCCTTGACGTTGGCGATTAACATGGCGAAACTGTCTCTGTCTCGGGCTATTCTAAATAGTTGCTCAGCTTTCTTTATTCCTGTCCTGCGTCCTTCGATTTTACCCATCATAATAAGTTGAAGAATATTATATCGGTCTCTAATTACTACGTGTCCAAAATAGACCATCTTTCTACATTTGATGTTATCAAGCAGCTCGCGAGCAGCATTTGCTCTTTCAAGGACTGCTACATTTGTCAGCACAGCCGTCCATGGAATTTTTAGTATACATCTGTGCAGCCACATCTCAAAGGCCTCCAGAAGATTAATCGTGGGTATTTTTAATGTCCATGCTTCGACACCGTATAAGAGGACTCACCAAATGTAGCATTTAACCATGCGCTTTCGAAGTTGAAGTTGCAAGTCATCATTACAGAAGAATGACCTCATTTTTAAAAATGTCGTGTGGGCTATCTCGATTCTACATTTTATCTCTTGATCTGGATCTAGTTGTTCAGTAATATGGCAACCGAGATATTTAAAACTGGACACTCTCTGAATTATATGACCATCAACATATAATCGTGCATCTTGATGTGCTAAACGGATAAACACCATGTGTTTTGTTTTTGAACAGTTTATGTTTAGGCCAAACTCTCTTCCCACTTTATCGATGGCATTTAAAAGGCATTGTAATCCATTCATGTCATCACTTAAAATAACTGTATCGTCTGCATATCTGATTGTATTTTTCAGAATTCCATTAACTTTCACGCCCCATTCCAAATTATGCAGCGCTTCTTTAAATATTCTATCTGAATATAAATTAAATAACAGTGGGGATAATATACAACCCTGTCTGACACCTCTTTGTATTTTACATATTTCTGTTGATTTTCCGTTTAAGCAAGCTGTCGCTGTTTGACGCCAGTATAACTTTTCTATGAATCGTATGTCTTGACTATCAACTCCTTTATTTTTTAATATTGTAATTAATTTGTGATGCTGTACTCGATCAAAGGCCTTTTCATAGTAAATAAATACAGCAAAGACATCTTTCCGTTGATCTCGACATTTCTGCAGTAATACAATTTAGTGCAAAGAGGGCGTCCCGAGTTCCCAGTCCATTTCTGAAGCCAAATTGTGTTTCATCCTGATCTTCTTCACATTTATCTCTGATTCTACTGTGGATGATGCGTAGAAATATTTTCAAAGTGTAGCTCATAAGGCTTATCATTCTATAATCGCTACAGTTTTTCGGACGTTGTTTTTTTGATAGTGTTAGTGTCACATACACTGTTAAAATGTACAAGGTGGAGTATCGATAGATTAGAATTGGAGGGAAGAAATGGTGTTCATTTTATAACAATACATTTTAATTAACTAAAACTTACATTGAAAGTAAAACAGATAAAGTCCGCTGAAACGATTTCAACGAATCACTAGCAAGCTTTAAACCCACGTAAGGTAGCGTTAGACCCTCATTTGAGATGTGGTGCTACAGAAGAATCCACAGAATATCGTGGACTGAAAAAAGTAACTAATATAGAGGTGTTACAAAGAATGAAGAAAGAATGTGAAGTCATAAAAACTGTTAAAGTTAGAAAGATTCAATATCTGGGTCATATAATGAAGGGCGAGAAGTACGTATTACTTAGGTTAATTATGCAAGGGAAGATACAAGGGAGGAGAAACCTAGGACGAGGCAAAATATCCCGGCTAAAGAAATTTGAGAGAGTGGTTCGGTTGTAGCTCATTAGAATTATTCAGAAGCGCGGCCAATAAAATTAAAATAGCGATGATGATTTCCAAACTCCGATAGGAGAAGGAACCTGAAGAAGAAAAGGTAGCGTGACATTTAGGGCCGGTACTTTTTGCTACTTCTTAATCACACGATTACTAAATCAACCGATTAACTTTAATCGCTGGTTAAACCTTGATTAAATAGGTTTCGGCACTTTCCGGTTAATTTTGTGCCCGATTAATTTATTAAATCCAAATCCAAGGCCTAAATGAGATGGGCAGATGATATCAAGAAGCACGTGGGCTCTAGGTGGATGACTGTAGCGACAGACAGAGAAGAATGGAAAAGGATTGGGGAGGCGTATGTCCAAAGATGGACCGAAAAAGGCTAGTTAGATAGACAGAGATAGGTGGCATATCTACATTTTTTTCTACTTCTCCAAAAGAACAAGAGCGTTAACGCAAGTGATGAACAAACGAATTAAAGACCACCGCAAAGACGATGGAATTTTTTGAACATATTGTGTCCGAAAATCATAATGTATATATATATATATATATATATATATATAATATATATATAAGGATCACTCAGACGAGTGGTGGGTCTGACGGTCGTACTCCTTTTTCCGATATATATATATATATATATATATATATATATAATATATATAAATATATTTATATATATAATATATGTATAATTTAATCAGCAGGTTTATCTAGTGCAAAGTTGCTTTAAAGAGGAAATTATATGAACATTATAGAAAGGTGACTACCTTTCGAAGAAATTGATATCTTCTGTAATGAATTTCCAATGTGTGAATATGCGTAATCGTTCCATTCCAATGTCAACAGCGGAAACTAAAAGATGTTTCCGTACTTTTAAATTGATGAAGATGTTTCTAAAGAATACAATGCCTGAAGAAAAACTGACGGCGCTTGCCATATTGTCCATCGAAAAAACTTTAGTTTGAGAAATTCCTGACTTCAACGAAAAGGTGATGGAAGGTTCATCTGAAATAATAAT
Source organism: Diabrotica balteata (assembly GCA_918026665.1). Classification (NCBI taxonomy): domain Eukaryota; kingdom Metazoa; phylum Arthropoda; class Insecta; order Coleoptera; family Chrysomelidae; genus Diabrotica; species Diabrotica balteata. The sequence goes on along the minus strand of OU898277.1, from coordinate 144,385,755 downwards.
AGAAAGATTGAGTCTCATTTTAAGAAGTAGGCTTTCGGTAAGTACCTATTTATTTTTTGTATTCACGAATCAACGACACCTGAACAAAATTATCACCAACCTCCACTAAAAAGAACGATATAGAAAACTCTTATTTTACCAATACCAATGACAATAATCTTTACCATATATCATCTTAAAAGCAGGTGAAAATGGTCTTCAAATGGAGGATCCTGAGAAGAATATTTCGCAACATTGATTAAAATGGCATCTAGTAGAGAAGAAGTATGTACCCTGGGATCAACAATGGTCAACTCCATTTTTACAATAGAGATAAACACGTATGTGTGACAAACACAATAGATTGGCATTTCGTGATACATTACTATTTTCTTACTATATGAGTGTAATTTATTAAAGAGCGATGTCAGAGGATTTGACCCCTTTTGAAAATTACAATAACGGATTTGCCTAAATCTGAAACTAACAAAATGCCACATAATCAGGTACGTATTCTGCCATTTCTTATACTACGGTATCATGCCGCGATACTTTTAGATTTATTAATAGGATTATTAAATAAATGCAAACTAGTACTACAAAAATTTATTGAATTAAAAAAAAATCAACATTTCATAAATACCAAACAAAATTAATAATTTTTAAATCAAATGCTAATTTTGTGTTTTCGACTCCTATATAAATCCAGTCCACTCCATAGTGTTTCTCTAACAGCTTTTTAATATCTGCAATTTTAGCAGCATTGACTGAAACTCCAGTTGTTTTTGGTGCAAATTAAGATAATGTTACACCTTTTTTTAAAAGACTTTTGCTAATATCGGATTTATAAAACTCTTCATCGGAGACCAATACAGATTTGCGAGAACGTGTAATAATTTTTTTTATTGATTTATTTAATGTCGTCCCAACCACTGAGGTTATAGACAACAATGGAAAATACATACTAGAACAAAGAAAGGTTTATACCTACTAATTCGTCCTTAATAGGAGTGTCTGTTAGCACCATGGATTTTCCTTTTTTCCTTCCTGTGATGTTTGTTTTCCTTGGTGGGGCTTTTGGAAAGGGTCTAACGAGTTCCGGTGAAATTAAAGTTGTTTGTTTGACCAGAGAGCGGTCTGTCACACTGGATGACAAAAAGTCATCGTCTGTAAATATATTTCGATTTAAAGGCCATATGCCTGTCGAAGAAAACCCATTGACTATGTTTGAGATAGAGAATGCTTTAGGAAATGCTTTACCAAATAGAACAGCAACATCATAGATGGAAATGACTTTTCCAGGGTTTTAGATCATCCAGTCGTTGCAAGCAGAATTATAATTGGATTTTAAGCTTTTATAAACAGTTTTGTCAAGAGGTTAAAGTTTCGCACTTGTATGTGGTGGCAACGTAACCATAATTATCCCGCTTTGTTTTGCAAATTCCAAAGAGTTAATTGTGATATGCGATTCGTGATTGTCAAAAATTAGTATCACGGGGTTTTGCTTTTGAACACTTAACATGTCTTTGGTAATGGATCAGAACCTCAACAAAAATTTCCCCGTTCATCCAACCGCTCTTTGTTGCACTGCCACTTGAGAATGCAGGGGCACCAAATAACATTTGATTTTTTGTAATGTACTTTTGGGAAAACTAAAAATGGTGGAACAGTGATTCCAACAGCATTGATAAATACAACAAGCGGTAATCAGCACTCCTCTCTCGCCCGATGTTACCAGGCCAACTTGTTTTTGTCCTTTAGCAGACAGCACATTCGGTGGATTATGTACCTTGGTGATTGCAGTTTTCATCCAAATTATATATTAAATCGGGATATGCTATCTAAAAATTTTCCATATACTTTGATTAAATTTTCGAAGAAAGCATTTACATTAGTCCGATTAAAGATTGTGGCTCTTGATAAGCTTGTTGCTTGAGGTTTGCGGAGAGACAATATGGGATGCCTCTTACGAAATCCCACCAACCAGTCTATTCTCGCTGAGTTATTAGTATCCCAGTTTTTCGGGATTTTTAGGCCATTGCGAACCTGAAACATAAAAATTCCAAGTAGACAAATTTAAATTGTTGTAACAATTTACTTACAGCCAATTGATAGCTAGTCCCAAGGTATCTTTGCGGGTCAAACCACGATGTATTTTACTTGCTGTTATTAAATATGATTCGAGTTCATCTTCCAACTCATCCATCTCCTACTACTTACCCATATAATAATACACTTAGATCTTAAAATTTTTACTTTTTACAGGTATAAAAACTGTTATGAAAATATGTGACTACAAAACACTTGTATTCAACTACGATAACTGATTTATGGAAGGCATCCGAGCTTTAATGAGGTTACGGTACGTGTAGTTCGCCTATCTACCAAGAGGTGAAACAGAAAGCAAATGTAACACTGTTCCCTTTGTAACACTGTTCCCGCACTTCCCCTACATACCTCATCCGATCCAACTGCTTCACCGAATTTTGGGTTTAAAATGGCACGTTTAACTTTGGTGATTTTTATGTCTGGTGACTTCAAGTTATATATTCTATTAATACTGTTCTGATCATATTTAAATAATCGGCATCCTCTCTTAATTTTAATGTCTATAACTTTTTTAGTTTTCTTGTGCACATTATAATTCTATTTCAACCTTTCGACCATCCAGTCTATAAGCAATAGTATATAGGTATAAAATATAATATGCAGCGGAGCGGTGGTCTGTGCTCACAAATGGGTGAGGCAAATTGTAATTTTCGAAAAAAATACTTCACTGCTATTCTGTTTTTAATTATATGTGGAGGATTCTTTATAAAACATATCATTTTTATTAATTTTTTTCATTAATGGATTGGCGCAATAAAAACACAAACTTATGAAATAACTGAGTTAATATTTTTGGAATTAATAATAATATTATTAATATTTAATATTTGTTAATCATCTTGCTGACTAGAAAAGTACATAAAAACAAAGTATACCGGAAATATAGCCGTCGAAATTAAATTTATGGGTATGTTAAATAAATAAATGCCCAATTTGAAACGTATCTAAACGTTCCGAAAATGCTTAAATCATTCTAAAAAATTTTTGTTAATTTGTATACTAATTAAGTAATTAAACTACCAAATAAACTTTATGGTTATTTAACAAATTATGTTATATATTTAAAAGACGCATAATCAGTTTACAATATTAAATCCTCTAAAAAACCTCGTAAAATCTCTACTGCATACATAATACATTTGTTTTTTCTTTCTTACAATTTTACAAGATAAAGACAAAGAGAAAATTTGACATTGTGTTAAGAACAATACATGCACCTCTTGTTGTTGGAAATTAAAAATGGAATGTTTTCTATTTAGTCTTACCCTTAAATTATTTTTTTTCTTTTGCTTATGTTTGTCAAAGACAAACGGACAATGTACAAGACATATGGATGCAAATAAAAGAAGTAATGTAGGATACGGCTTCGGTGGTACTTCAGTAAATGAACGATTTGCTTGAAAATTTGGATGTAGGTTCCTCTTACCCTCTACACCAATTTTTGAGTTACAGTTTTAAAGTAATTACTTTTTGAGTTTTTTCCGAGTGAAAATGTTCATTTTTCATAATAAAAACCATGTTTTCATATGGTTATATAACTCGAGAAATTAATATTTTTTGTAGATCCAGTAGGGGTCTACATTTTACTCCAAGAAAAACGTTTACTAATTAATAAAACTCAAAAATATTGGGGTTTGAAAATCAAACAGATGTACTGGCTACATATGACTGTAGTCAGGCCTCTGATTACGTATGGAGACCTAATACGGAGGTCTAAATTCAAACAAAGAACCACCAAAGAGAAGCTTAATAAACTTTAACGACAAGCGTGCTTAATCATAACAGGTGCAATATCAACCACCCTAAGCTAATGGTTGGGTTGAGTAATGGAATCGAAAGAAGACCAGTAAAAATCAACGGAGGCGTAAGACAAGGGGACACAATATCTAAAAAATGATTTACAGCTGCCCGAAAAGATATCTTTAAGTCAATAGACCTGGAAAATAGGGGAATCTCTATTCCCCAATAAGGGAAAATACTTGAACAATCTTAGATACGCAGATGACATATACTAATAGCAGACAAGTGAAATGCACTGAATACGATAATTGAGGAATTACACACAGACTCCAAAAAAAAAGGACTGAAAATGAATTTCAGCAAAAACAAAAATGATAAACTTATCATATACATCCAAGGAATAGAGATAGAACACGTAGATGAATATATATACAGAGATATATATATATATAATATATATATATATATATATATTATATATATATATATATATACCGGGTGGTGAATCGTCAAACGGACCATAGGAAACTCAATGAGAAATTTTAAATTGTTGAATTGCTGCTTCCCTAATTATTTTAGATCAAAAGTCATAAAAAACTATTTGTAGAGGACTAAAATCTGAATTAAAAACAAATGTTAAAACCGTTCTACGACTCAAATGTACTTAAAAATTTTGCAAAAATATAATACATTTTTCAGGCCACCCCTAAAAGTTAGGCCACACGTAATGCAAGAATATATATTTTTATCACGTCTTTGTTTGTGTTTTATCATATTTATGTCAGATGTTTGACAATTTGAATTGTCAATTTTTTTATTTTATGATTAAATTATAAACAATGAATTTTACTCAATACTACTACTAATGAACATTATTACTTTGTGAACAATAAATTATATTGTTTACAAATTGATCAATATAATGAAATGATACTATAAACTACAGATAAACCCACGAGCACGCGATCAGTCGTGTGACGTCACTTGGCGACAAATGTCACCAGAAATGTTCTGTGTTGTATGGAGTTTTGTCAGATTTGGTCAAGGTTAGTAGATATTTAAGTATCTACTTAAATATCTACTAACCTTGAGATTTAGTTTTGTTCTATCGTTTATCTTGTACGTTGACATCGGTTTACTGGGTAAACCATCTTTCCGAAGGAGGTTTACTTAAACTATATCCACATTTTCTAATTAAATGTAATGAACTGGACCATATTTTTAACAATTTTAACAAAGGGTCATTAAAATTAACCAAGAATTATTTAAAATCGCTAATAAATTTAGCTGTGTTCAGATGTAATGTTAGTAAAGGTGTAAATTATATTTTAAAATTAGAAAATTGAATAGATATATTAAAGAAACATCCAAAGTCAAGAAGAAGAAAATATTAAAAATTGTAAAATAAATTGTTAAATAAACTTGTAAATTATTACAGTGTATTTTATTTTATCAGTTGTATTAAATTTTTATTTTAATACAGTCCTCTCTCTCTATAACGATATGCAAGGGACCGGGAATTTTCATCGTTATAAGGAGAGATCGTTATACAGAGAGAGACAAAATTCGGTACTGTAATATTAATAATACTGTACTAAATAACCTATTTTAATTTAAAAAAATTATCAAAACGAATATAAATGACTTAACATTGTATTCCACATAGATATATTAACGAATAATATGAGCAATACAGTATAAAAAATGACTGCAATTAAAACATGTGAACTGTACAATAAAAAAATAAAATGCTACTGTAAAATATATTTAGCCTACATTATCAAAAAAATCTGTCACCTTGGTCTGTCTTCTTTTCCCTTTCCACAGAACTGACCTGACCTTGTCCTGAAGACGCATCGAATCTTCTACAGCACTCATATCGTCTTCCTGGTGGATGAAAAATCGATGCAGTACTTTTGCCGCATCAAATGCCTGCTGAGGGGTCGGAGCTGGTTCTGACTCTGCTTCCACTTCAGAGTCACTGTTTTCTTCTTCTTCTACACGAACTGCTTGCAGGATGTCCTCGTCAGAAAGTCCAGATGTTGTAGCTACATTTTTATCAACTTCTTCAAAATCTGTTAGCTCTTCCGGTCCGTAGGTGATAGTAAATTCAAACTGTCTGGCCCAAACATCTAGTGGCAGGTCATCTTCATCATAAGCCAATCCTTGATCTTCCAGCCATCCTGCGTGTTTGAAGGAATGTTGTATTGTATTACTCGTCACCTCGTCCCAGGATTTACTAATCATTAGGATGGCGTCAAGAATGTTTAGTTTAAGATCGCCATTATTCTCAACCAATTCCATCAAAAGTCTTCTCCTGTAATGGTTTTTTAAACTCTTGATGACACTTTGGTCCATGGGCTGAAGGACACTCGTTGTGTTTGCTGGCAGAAAACAGAGTTCGATGTTTTGAAGGTCGTGCAATACAGGATGAGCAGGACAATTGTCTACAAGCAAAAGAATTTTTTTCCCTTTAAGCTCGATATCCCACTTTCTTATCGCTTCTTCAAAAATTTCCGAGGTCATCCACGCACGCTCGTTTGCTTTATATGTCACCGGTAGATTTTTTATGTTTTTAAAGCAACGCCGGTTTTTCGACTTCCCTATCACTAACAATTTTCGCTTCACCGAACCTGTCATGTTAGCGGCTACTAAAACTGTAATGCGTTCCTTAGAGAGCTTTCCACCAACGCACTTTTCCAATTTAAATTTTAAAGTTCTGTTGGGTGTCATTTTAAAAAACAATCCAGTCTCATCCGCATTGAAAATGTCGTCTGACGCATATCGTGCCTTCAGTCCAGGCCACACGTTTTCTAGCCAATGATCCGTTACGTTTTTGTTAACATCGCGAGCCTCTCCGCTGATTTGGCCGTAGTTGATCTTGTGCCGCATCTTCCACTTGCTCAGCCAACCCTCAGATGCCTTAAAATTCTCAATTCCAAGTTCAGCTGCAAAAAATTCAGCTTTTGTCCTGACCACAGGCCCAGAAAGTGGAATATGGTTCATACGCTGCTGCTGGAACCACTGAAGCATAGCGCGATCTAAATCTTTGTGCTGAGGTTTCCGCAACTTCTTCCTGCTACCGCCCTCCATCTCCGCTTTAAGCCACTTTTTTCTGTCTTTCCATATCGTAGCCACAGTTGACTGAGACAGCCCTGTCCGGCGAACGACATCCGATTGCTTTTCACCTTTCTCTATTGCTCGAGTTATCGATAGTTTTTCCTCCACCGAGAGCACTTTACGCTTTTTTGAAAACATGTTGACTGTTGGCACACTAAGACGCAACTCAAACTGGAAATTAAAAGCGAGCATCTGTGTGATATCAGTTAATTTTGCCGCCCGAACAATAAACGTCACTTAACCCTCTGATAAGAAAGAGTGTATGCCGCATTCCTTAAACGCAAAACAAAACAACCGCTGAACAATGACCTTTTCATTCGTGACTCAGGTAGTCTGAACTTTAAATACAATAACACATTTGTCATCAACTATTGAACGCTAAAAAAGTTATCGCTATAAAGAGAGAACGATATCGGTATAGAGAAAGAATTAATACATTGTTCTTATGACGAACCAACCAACGTTTACTATTTTCATCGTTATAGAGGAATTATCGTTATATAGGGAATCGTTATAGAGAGAGACTACTGTAAAATCAATCGATTGTATATAAATTTCCATTTGCAAAAGGATGTTTAGTTCTTACTTTTTTATATAATTTTAGTTAACATTGCTAGGCTAACAGATAAGTATATATAATATATTATTAAGATTTAATTGCAGATATTGTACCTAACATCCCTTAATACTCTAAATATTTAAATAAAAACCCCTTTCTTTCCATATATGTTTTAACCGACTGTGATGATAAAGTGTTGGTGATAAAAGTGACTTTTATCACCAATTGACGTCATGCGCGTCGATGTACAAAATTTGATTGCGAAGTGGGTTTATCTTGGAAGTCTTAGTATCATGATGAAATGTACTCAGTTGACGAAAAATCGCATAATGTTTGTATTCAGGCAATAGCGCGAACCATGGACGTATAAATGCGAACCTTTTCCTGCCACTACCGGATCTTTATTTAACGTAAGATATTCTAATTCACTAAAATTTAATTCCATGTTAAGTTAAGTTATACAACAATTCAATGAATTCCAATATACTGTTACTGTGATCTTTATTCCTAATAATAATATATGATAATTTCTAAACATAAAACTATAACAAATGTTATAAGAAAACATGAATAAAACATTTTTATTATTGCTTTTTTCTTCTCAACCGAGTACATTTTTTAATCAACTTAATTTTTTTAACAATAAATCAAACAATTTGGCCATTTAAATCATAGATAAATGTAATATAATTGATTTAAATATTGTCAAATATCAGAAACAATAATATGACAAAACGCAAGACGTAATACACATTTTTTCACAGAAAAATGTATTATATTTTAGCAAAATTTTGGAATACGTTTAAGTCGTAGAATAATTTTAACAGTTGTTTTCGATACATATTTGAGTCCTCTACAATTAGTTTCCCATGACATTTGGTGTAAAATAATTAGGGAAGCAGGAATTCAACAATTTAGAATTTCCCATTGAGTTTCCTATGGCCCGTTTGAACGATCCACCACCCTGTATATAATATATAATATATATATATATATATGTATATATATATATATATCTGGATCAAAATATCAAGGTAAGCAAAGACAATCAGACTACCGAAATAAGCAGACGTGAAAAATGGGATGGGCAGCATTCGGAAGACATCCATACGGTCTTAACCCTTTCACTGCGAAAAGCGCGATATCGCGCCCTCAGAGTGTTTCCTAAAATGCGGAGGGCGCGATATAGCGGCCTATGTAAATGTGACTTCAAATATAAACTATATCTTCCGCAGTCTTTAGAATGGCACAAAAATAACTCCGCACATACAAAAAGGTCTATTTTATCACAGTGAACTGTTCGTTGTAGAACTGGTTGCCTATTTTCGTAAATAAATTATCTCAAATATAACCTATAATTTTTGACATTACCTTGTGATTAGTATCTACTTTTATATGTCGTTTTCATAACAAAAGTTTTTAATTTGTGTTGTATTGATTTTCTATAAAGAATGGGCGATTCACAGCAACCTGGACCTTCAGGTATGAAAAAGCGAAAAGTCATAAATGTAAGAAATCCAAAAAAAATATCGGTTGAGGAAATGACAGAATTTTTATATAACTCTGATACGGAAAGTGAGCAAGATGACGAGGATGAATGTAAGTAAATAATTTTAATGTGCTATATTATAGAAAATTGAAATATATATTTTTTAGTTCAAGTGGAAGATTTCTACAATAATGGAGATTCGGATTCAGATCTTACAGAAAATGAGGAGAGTTTTATGCAAGACAGAGCGGAAATGATTGTGCACGATGAGATTTTAGAGGGTACAAATGAGATCCAGGCTGAAAATTCGTGGAATGAAATAAGTACTATGAAAAATATTCCTTTTATGGGAACAAATAAACTATTAGTTCAATCTCCTGGTGACGAACCATATGACTGGTTTAGGATGCTAATCGATGATGAATTTCTAGAAACTGTAGTGAGTGAATGTAATAACTATGCCATTCAAGTACTGGCTACTAGTTAAGGATCTGTACGATCGAGAATCACCGAATGGAAAGAACTGACAGTAAAAGAGTTCCTTATGTTTTTAGGATTAACTTTACTTACTGGTACTGTCAAACTTCCTGAGTTACAAGATTACTGGAAAAAACACAGACTATTAACAACTTGTTTTTCAAACTACATGAGTAGAGACAGGTATTTATTAATTATGCGTTGTCTTCATTTTTGTACAACTTGGATGGAAGGTGATCAAATCCCCGAAGATCGTCTTTTTAAAATTAAACCTGTAATAGAACATTTCAACAATGTGATGAAAAAAGTTTACTATCCTAATAGACAACTTTCGTTAGATGAGTCAATGGTCTTGTGGAAAGGAAGACTTATCTTCAAACAATATCTTCCAAATAAGCGCCACAAATATGGAATCAAACTCTATATGTTGACGGAACCCAGTGGACTTATTTTGAAATTTTTTGTTTGCGGTGGCGAACGTGACTTGTTAGGAGGTAAAGATCATACAAAAAAAGTAGTAATGCATTTACTGAGCGATTACTTAGACAAAGGCCACTCAGTTTTCATGGATAACTATTATAATAGTTTCCAGTTGGCAAAAATGTTACTGGATAGAAAGACTTACTGCACGGGAACGCTACGTAAAGATAGAAAGGGTTCTCCAAACGAAGTTATTCGCGCGAAATTAAAGAAAGGTGTAAGCCAGGCTATGTATCTCGATAATATAATGATTGGTAAGTGGCGTGACAAGAGGGATGTAATTTACATATCTTCAGAATTTGAAAATCGTATGATGATAGTGACGAATCGAAGAGGTATTGAAAAGGAAAAAACCACAACCTATCGTCGAATATAATAAGTATATGGGTGGTGTAGATCATCAGGATCAACAAATGGCGTACTATCCAGTAATTCGAAAGACTTTACGGTGGTACAAGAAATTAGGAATCCACATTTTCCAAATGATGATGATTAATTCACATATATTATATAATAAGTATCACGTTCAAAAAATGAGTCTTGGTAAATTTAGAACGTCAGTTTTAGAAAGGTTGTTACCAGAACCCAAATCAGTAACTATAAGTAACGTGAAAAGTTCCCAACATATGCTTACTAAAATTAATACAACAAATGAAAAAGGTCACACCATGCGTAAAAAATGCCGTATCTGCACAAGAAAACAGCTACGAAAAGACACTTTTGTTTCACTGTCTTTGTTGTCCAGACCACCCCGGACTATGTATGGGTGCATGTTTTGTTGAGTACCATAAAGAAAATTAGTTACATTTTACGTATTATTTACTTTTGTTTTTATATTATTTGACATAAATTTCTGTTTTTTTTTGTATCTTTTTTAATAAAAAATAAGTTTGCATATTTCTTTTTAGTATTATTTAACCTTGACACAATATTTTTGAGCTACAAAATAAATTCGGTGAAGCATAATTAGTTTTTATTACTTTTTATTGGGCCGCGAATTCGCGCTTTCCGCAGTTTAAAAAAAATTTCCAAAAATGTGCGGAGGACGCGAATTCGCGTCTAACAAAAAGTAAGTAAAATGACCATCAGCAGTAGATTCTCAACCGATTTCCTTCACACAATTCATAAATCATATTTGAATATACGCAAAAAAATATTTCCGCACAGGTCTACATTCATATATTATTACCGCAGTAAAAGGGTTAAAAAGAAAAATATACCTCAAAAACTGCAAATTAAAGTGTTTAATTCTTGTATCCTACCTGTACTTACATATAAAGCTCAAAAGCCTGGACATTCACTAAAATAAACATGGAGAAGATCAGAAAAACTCAAAGAGCTATGGAACGATAGACGCTGGGTATCTCACTCAAAAACCATAAAACCAATAAAGACATTCGTAATAGAAAAAAAGTAAAAGATGCTGTCGAAAAGGCAGCTTAACTGTAATGGAAATAGGCTAGCATAACGAATGTCTTAAGGATGGCCGGTGGAATATAGAAAATCGGGAATTGGCGTCTATGTAAAGCCAAAAGATCACGAGTAAGACCGCAAATGCGCTGGAGCGACGATATTTAAAGAACTGCAGGACAAATGTTGGAACGTCTTACAAACAACAAAGATGAATGGCGATAATTAGGAGAGGCCTATATTCGGCAACCCGAATAGAGAAAAAGAGAGGAGGGTTAAAAAAAGCTTGGTGATCACTTGTCCAAAGGGAAATCTATGCTATATAAATATTCCTACAATAGTTAATCACAACGAACTGCAGGGACAAATCTATAACAATTATTTCTGATAGCTAGGTACTATTAAAGACACGGAAATTTAATCGGATTAACCAAATCCAAAGATCTACTAGATATGAATAGGAGTGATTTGCGCATTGTCGTAGATCTTCTAACAGGATATCGTCGCCTCAAGGGGCACATCAACAAAATTGGACTGACAGCAAGTGTGAATTACAGATGTTTGTCAGGCTGATGACGAGACGGTGATGACGAGATGTTCTGTGCAATTGCCCAGGGCTAGATAGGGTAAGGCTTAATACATTTGAGCATTACTAACTCGAGTTCTACGACATTGTAGCAGTGTCACCTAAGGTCACTTTTTTAAAAAGGCTGGCCTGTAGGTAAAACTTTCACCTATGGATGAACCACAGTAGACCTCTTAGGTCGAGTAGAAGGGTGTTAAAGCGCCTACTTATACTAGACCTAACCCAACCTAAAAATAAGATGTAACTTGGATATAGCAGACTTTATTTTTTTAATTTAAAGGCAAGAATTAAGAATCCGCCTTGAATAGATTCAGGTCTTTAATAAGAATTCACTTCTTGTTAATTGGCACGTTGAAGTCTTCTTGGTCTGCCTGAAAATCACTTTCGTTATCCTATTGCAAATACTAAACTTGCCTTTCTATGCCTTTATTATTTACAATACAAAAATAACAATCTTTGAGCTGATTTCCTGGCTTTCTCCAAAAAATTGGTACTCCAAACTTTAGTCACATCTACTTTCCCATTGAACATTTTTGGAAATTATCATTCTCTGTCAGTATCTAGAGGGATTATCATTATCCCTCCAGATACTGACAGAGAATGTAGCGTAGAACCTTTAAGTAATTTTAAACAGTTTGTCCCTCGTTTTAGTGTAGTGTTTTGTACAATTTTATGTTATTTTTAATGTTTCCACATTCTACGCTTGCCGGATAGTATACATTTTTAACGAAATGCCCCTGAAGATGCTACTTTAAGCGAAAGTACTTGGCTAGATTTAATTAACTTGTGCTCGATAATAGCCTTATTTTCAAAGTTCATTTATTCGAGCATTCAACCTCATTTCATTTAAAAAAATATTTTTCCTTCTATATGCATTTTTTTGGCCATCGGTATGATTTATCTACTACTGACGTATAATCACAAAATCGAACGTAGGTAATGAAATAATTAGGTACCTTTAAAATGAAATTGTGACTTAATCTCAGTAAAAATAGAAAATTGTAAGATGCCACCAAAAAAAGGTCCAGCACAATATTAAAAACTTTTTATATCATATTTGGTTAATAAAGATTATATTTCATTTAACTCTTTTAATCAGTAACAATATAAATCATGGCAATATTCATAATTAAATTTTGAAAGCAGTCCTACATCTCAAACTAGACATGATTGATTTATTGCTACCACAATAATAATTTAGCTGAAAAATTTTCATAAGATTGTTTGTAAAAACAAGTCTATTTATACGACATCAATTCGGTCGACTTCAATTGCCTACGCATGAAGGCAATTAGAAATTTACATATTGTAACCCATAAAAAGTATATTCATAATATAACTTATGAGAGTGAGTTTTAATGAGTCCATGTACATACCAAAAAATTTAAACAAAAATAAATCATTATCATCCTCATAGTACTAGATACTGCATATCTCAAGTCTAATATTTTTATGAGAGATTTAATGTCTTTTTCACCTGCTTCATGTTTGTGTTATCATTTATGCCATATTGTATTGGTCAAATCCAAAAATTAAGACAATATACTTTTATGGTAGGTAAAAACCTTGAAAACGAATCTTCAGAATAGTAAAGTTCAATACCGGGCCAAATCCATATTAACGCTTACAAATGGCCTATAAAAACCAGTGTGATGTTCAAATTTAATCAAATGCTGACAATTTCAGTTTCAATATTTGGCAAGTACATTTCGACCAATTGTAACTCGTGACTTGCTCACGTGACTAGACCATTTTGAATCAGGTATCTGGTACTTGTTGTCGATTAACGACCACGCAAAAGATTTTTTCTAATTTTTTGTTGTAAAATTATGTTAATATTACTAAAATATGGATAATTCGATAGAGGAAACAACGCCAAACAAAAGTAGAAAAATAACAAAGCGACAGGAAGATACTAAACGTGTAAAATTGCAAAGACAAAGGTAAGAAACTTTCCATCTTACAACTGTACTGTATATATACTGTATATGTACTGTTATACTAAAATCAGGCTGTACACAAAATTATTTTATACGCGAAACTTCTTGAATTAAAACATTGGACCAGTTGATTTTCCAGGAACCGAGAAGTAAACTTAACCTTCCCAGCGATATAGGCGAGCTTCTTAGAGACAATAATCATCTAAACAATGTTATAAAGTTTTTAGCGGCTATAGGCATAAACAATATTTAATTTCAAATCTAGTCTGTATCAAAAATTACATGTATCAATATTCTTCCATGTTAGTATGTAATTAATATTACCTAAATGAATTATTGGAACGAAGTAGAAAGAAAGCGAAGGCTGTAAAGAAAAAAATCATTAAGGAGAAAAAAGATGCCGAGAGTTCTGAGGAATCAGAAGGCAAAGTTCCTTATGCTGAAAGTAATGCTAGTAACAATTTGGAAGGAGAAGAAATGGAAATGGATTATTCATCAGTTTAAGTTGGCGATTATGTGCTTGTTGCTGAAGGGGAGCCTAAAAGTAATATTTTTTCGGTGGGTTTAGTCGAGGAGGAACTGGAGGAAGAATATGTGGTTGTCTACATAAAGAGAATTAAACCTCTGTTTAAATTTGTAAAAACTGAACAATCCTACACTTTTCGTAAGAAATATATTATACACAAATTGCCACCACCAGTTGCTGCAGGTGGAACAAACCGGACATCTGAGATGCTGGTTTTTAATATCGATTTAACAAAATTTAAAAATTCACTTGAATAGGTTTTATCAAATTTACTTTTTCTCTATGCTGAACATGTTGATAATTTTGACATTTAGGCCTTATGTTCATAGTTTTAATTAACAATACATCTTTTCCTAATCATTTATGTATTTAATTTCTCCTTTCTCATGTTTTTTTATGCCTTGTAACACTGTTCCATGTACATTGTAACACTGTACACTACGCAGGGTACAGTGTTACAAATGATAAATTTTCAAAGTCATGCTATACTTTAATACCTTATTCTTGTAATGTTATAATACTTTATAAAATAAACTTAAAATATTCATGTCCATCAACTTTGTGACGAAAAAAGTTGTAACACTGTTCCCGCACTTCCCCTATACTGCGAATTCCTAAACTGTTTAATAATGAAATCGATATGCAGTGTTTTTTAGACCTCTTTAACAAAAGAGACAGGACTGGGATCGTACCACATAAATCCCTTGTTACACCACAAAAACTTTACAATACTGATGTGTTCAAAATGTACTGATAATAATATCAAAACTATACAATTTATATTTCATTTACTGTATCAGGAAAGTATTCAACTGTAGAGTGGTTAAAAAAGCAACGAGATATTAGTTTGCTTTTCCATACTTATAAAGTTTTTTAATCGCCTTAAAATGTACAGAACAGCAGTTGTAAAGAAAACAAATGCTATTTAAGGTGAGCTGTTACTAACATATTAAGTGCAGAAAGAAAACAACCAAAAACCGTAGCAGTAGAAGATACAAATTCAAATTAGGCCACAAAAATTTATTAAACAAAGACAACATTCTTACAACAACTTAACATTCAATGTTAAGGTACACAATGGTAACTTAACATTGAATTATTTTTAGAATCAACAGAGAACCAGTCAGAGGAAGATAACACACATTCCATCCCCAAAGTATGCTAAAAACCATTCAGACTACTTTTGTCCTTGGTATGAAAATGTTATACAAAAAACGCAGTTAGCCATTTCATCCATTACTGACCTACTTTTATCACCCCAAGCTAACATTCCGATTTCTTCATTTCTCGAATCAACTCCGAAATGTTCTAGAAAACGAGAAAAGGTTTCTCGAAAGGATGTAGGTAACATCAGACGTCGACATGTTGCATTTTGGATTAATAATACAAAAAAGAGAATAAAAAATACAGGTAAATCATATAAAAGTCGTGATGGTACAACCAGTTGCGAAATCAATAAAACCGATGTGTTCAGAAAATTGTAGACAAAAATGTTCTTCAAAAATTAGTACCGATAAAAGGATTTCCAATTTCAATTAATTTTGGAATAGGAGGAAAAAGCAATGGGATTTTGTAGCTTACTTAGTACTAAAACAAAAAAAGGGCTTTTACTGATACAAGGCGCAATTTTAGTCTCATTTATAGATTGAAAGTGAAAAGCGAAGGACGAATTTATATCTGTTTGTATATAGGCGTTTTTAAATACTTTCTCTATAAGTGAACAGTTTGTCTACACTGCTTTGGAAAAACTACACGTTACTAGCGGTTTTGCGGACGCAGAACTTAGAAGACCTACAAGTTCTTATGAACAAAATCACGTATTACAGTCAACTATGTGGACTCAATATAAAAGTTAAGAAGACAAAGCTTATAAAAATTAGCAAGAAAAGGATAACAGAAGGTCAACTCTACGTCAACCAATGCCCGTAGAAAGAGTGACGCACTACAATTACCTTGGCACCATAATAAATGAAGAATGGACCAACAACCAGGAGATTAGAGCCTGCATCGGAAAAGCTAGATAGCTGCGATGCTACGTCTTTTCTGTCCTTTTTATTGGTGTTGTATCGTGGACCTTGAATGAAGATATGTGCAGAAACTGGAAACATTTAAGATTTGGCTATATCGGAGAATCCTTAAGATCCCGTCTACTGACCGAGTCAGAAATGAGGAGGTTCTTAGAAGAATGAATAAGAACCCAGAGGTACTGACCACCATCAAATCTCGAAAGTTGCAGTTCTTCGGACATATCATGCCAAATGAATCCAGATATGCTCTCCTTTAAGCCATTCTGCAAGGAAAAATATTTGGAAAGCGAGGTCCAGGAAGAAGAACAATATCTTCAAGAATACAACATCTTTGCAGCTTTTCCGCGCTGCTGTAGATAAGATAAAGATTGCCATGATGATCGCCAATATTCGTAACGGATAGGCACATCCAGAAGAAGAAGACTAGTGGTTTGATATAAATAGGTTAGAGATGCCATCACAATCATTGTAAGGCGATAACCGAAGACGTTGTCAAATATGTTTGTGATCACATCAAGTCCATTCAACCCATAAAATCTCATTATACACGAAGTAGAAGTGATAATCTTCATTTGTATAGCGATTTGAATTTCCACCTCTCATTTGATTTATACAAGGATACAAGGAATGGTTTGACGAACAGGTATACTTCCTCTATAGCTAATACTGAAAGGCAATATCGTGATATTGTTTAACGAACATTTTAAATTGAGTTTTTACGTTCCCAAAAAGGACCAATGTAATAAATATCACCAGAAAGAAAAAAAAAAAACAAATCTAAACCAACATTGCTTGAAACACAGATTTATGAATCACATCTGCATAGTAAAAATCTCACGCGTGAAAGAAAGTGCTTTGATAAAAACTAAGCTAAAACCTCTAAGAGAAATATATTAAGAGCTACATTCGATTTTCAGAAAACACTTAATGATACACACGGTAATTTTTTTTTATTAATTTATTTAATGTCGTCCGAACCACTGGAGTTATAGACGACAACAATGGAAAATACATATTATAACAAAGAAAGGTTAATATTAATTACGTACTAACATTAAAGAACATTAAAGAAGATTGATATATGTAATATAAGTACAGTCTAGATATTAATTTAAATATCTTTTATGCCTATAGCCGTTAAAAACTTTATAATATTGTGTAGATGATTATTGTCTCTAAGAAGGTCGCCTATGTCGCTGGGAAGGTTGAGTTTACTTCTGGTTTCCTGGAAAATTTGACATTCGGTTAAAATATGTTTAACTGTATTGTTGGTTTGACACTGGTTGCAGTATGGAGGATTGTCTCTTGTAATTCGGTAAAGATGTGTATGACGGGTGTGACCAATTCGAAGTCGAGAAAAGATGACTTGTTTTTTCCTAGGTAACACAAAGGCTTGTTTTTGTAAAACATTGTCTTTAATTTGCCTTAGTTTTTCGGAACACTGCGACCATTTGTTTTGCCACGCACAACTAACTATGTTTTTTAAGCACAATTTAAGATCACTTGGCACTATTTTATTTAATTGCACTTGACCATCACTTGTCGCTGCTTCGTGAGCTAGACGGTCCACAACCTCGTTACCATGTATTCCAATATGAGATGGAACCCAGATTAATACCACATGTTTGTTTTCCTTTGCAGCATTTTGAAGTTCTTTGTAAATGTCTTTATGAATAGGATTGCTGGAGTATATGTTTTTGATGTCACAAAGAGCATTCATTGAGTCAGTTATGATTGTATAATTTCTCTGGTCCGTTGTGTTAATGAACTTTAGAGCTTCAAGGATTGCGTATAGTTCTGCGTTCGAGATAGTCCAGTTGTTATGCAACTTAAATTTAGCATTATGAGTATTACAGAAAATGGCTGCGCCGACTCCGTCCGTTGTTTTTGATGCATCTGTGTAGATCTGTCGGTAGTCGCTAAATCTATCCATAATATCTTTGAAGTTGTTTATTAATATGGCTGGTGGGGATTCATGTTTATTAAATTTTGATAGATCAGTAATTACTGGTGGTTTATTTACAGTCCATGGAGGAGGAGGGTTTTCGGAAGGATGGTATATTGACGGGAATTGTATGCTATATTTATGAAGTAATCGGTTAATTCGTTCATAGAAAGGCGGATTACATTGAGGATGAGATGAGAAGTAGTGGCTGAAACGATTGCTGTGAACGTTATGGTAGACTGGGTTATCTAGAGAGGATAGAACTTTACAAGCAAACGACAAACTTAAAAAATCTCTTCTAAATTCTAAAGGGGTTTGCCCTGATTCACTACATATACTTAGTATGGGGCTTGTTCGAAAGGCACCCAAAGCGACTCGCAGTCCCGTATTTTGGATTACATCTAGTTCTTTAAGAACAGATTTTTTGGCTGAGTTATATACCACTGAGCCGTAGTCAATTTTTGATCGAACTAATGATGAAAAGATTCGTAGAAGAGTTGCCGTATCGCTGCCCCAGTTAATGTTCGACAGTGTCTTTAAAATATTAATGCTTTGCTGGCAAGTACCTTTTAGATTTTTAATGTGACTTTTCCAATTCAATGTTTTGTCAAATGTAAGACCGAGGAACTTTATTTCTTTTACAAAGATCAGATTTTTACCATTCAATGTTAAAATTGGATTATCCTCTTTTCGCTTTTTTGAGAAGAGCATGCATTTTGATTTTTCGTTAGAGAAACTGAGTCCTGTTTTGTCAGACCATTTCTGGAGATTATTTAATGCGCTTTGCAGGATTCTTTGGGTGGATTCTAAATTTGTTCCTCTTAGTAGGATAACCAGATCGTCTGCGTATAGTCTTGCTTTTACTGGAAGTTGACATTGTTCCAAGATATCGTTAATTGCAACAAGAAATAAAGTTACACTTAATACCGATCCCTGGGGGACACACGGTAATTATCTCTACTATAAACGTAAACTATTATTATTCAACCTTACTGTTTTCAATGTCGTGAATAAATAAGGTACTTGCTTTATGTGGCAGGAAGGGCAGGGTAAAAAATGAATTTAGATTTCGGTCGGATAATTATGTGAGCCAAAACCTCAATCGCATATCCATATATTTGTATGCTACATCCACTTTAGTGTATCTATTCGTCATTGCTTTTTAGAAGTTGGGCAGACTCAGAGTGAGGATCATAGTGAGTTATATTGTATTTTTATTTTTTGTTACTAAAAGGTTTTTATGTTTTACTAAAATTTACGTTATGTTGATGGATCTTAGAATAAGGGTTATTAAAAGTTATTGCATGATTTATTTAGACTACGGTACCTTTTGATACTTTTTGACTTCATGGTTATTTAAATTATAGAAACACATGTTATGAACTTGAAGTTTTGTTTTGTAGTAAAGTGTACTGACATTAGACTTTGGTGACATCAATACCGCCTGTAGATCGACAGTAAACACAAACACTTGTTCAGATTTATCTTTGGCTTTTTCTGACCGTGCTTCATTTTTTCTACATATATGTAACTGATAAGCATCTTCTTCGATAGATCCGACTTTATAGGCTGCACACTTCTCGCATTCATCCTTCTTCGGCCTAAATAAAGCAATATTTTTCTTATCAAAAGTCTCATTAAAAATGTAACGGAAAAGGCTTACTGAGATGTGTTTTGCACCAAACTGACACATAAAATTTATACAGTGCCTGTTTGGACTGCCATTCTGGTAACAGGTACTTTTTAGTGGTCGATGAGCGACAATAATGAGATTACATTGCAGGCAGAGTGTCGATGAATCTGGTTAACAGCTGCTGTTGTTCTTCAAAAGGTTTAACCGTACAAGATTTTGTAATTTTTCTTATATGAGGTTCAAAGTTTATGTTAAAACTATTTTTCTGTAATAACACAGTCATTCTTCCAATCCCCAATGTATCGTTTTTATACATCGTTTGATACACCCTGATGTCAATTACATTAATTTTTAAATAATAATATAATGTCAGTGATCTGCTGCTTCGCTGCTACGTATTCTCGGTCTTACTCTATGGTGTCGAGTCCTGAACTGTAAATAAAATCGGTCTAAATTGCCTTGAGGCTTTCGAAATGTGGTGCATAGAAGAATTTTAAAAGTTTCCTGGGTGGAGAAGATTCGAAACTCCACAATACTAGAACATCTCAGCAAGACTACTGAGATCATAAAAAGTATCAAGCAGAGAAAGCTGGAATATTTCGGACATGTAATGAGAAGTCCCAAATATAGGTTGCTACAAAATATCATGCAAGGAAAAATAGCAGCAAAATAAAATTACGATAGCTATGATGGTAACCAACGTTCTGAAAGGACATGGTACATGAAGAAGAAGATCTTCTCGATTTGTCTATTATCCTTTCTGTCTCTATGGCACTTGATAGCTATTGCTTTGGAGGAATTATCCACAAACATTTTTTTTCACCCTAAGTTAACTTTGTCCAAAAAAAATCGAATATAGCTTTTCTGTCGACATCAGTAATTCGGTTACATTGCATTACACATTTTTCGTTTTGCTTGCATTTGCATCTTGCCTTTAGTTCTTGCTTTTGGTTCGCCGTAAGTTCACTTTCCGTTCTTTTTTACCCTTCCAAAATAACCTTCGCATTTTCCACGTCTTTTTTTCTGTTCAGTTGCACACCAGGCATCTGGATCAACTTATTTTCTTCGTTTTATGCGTTGTTTAGCTTTTATTGGTAAACGTAAGTGTAACTCAAATGAACTTGAATAGCACCGTTAATTTCTATGTTAAGATAACTCTTCTGATAAGGACTCTTTTGTACTTCACTAACAGCAACTTTGCTTTCTGGGTTAGTTGTTTCAGATGCTGCAGTTACTGCGGGTTCTTCTAGAACTTCTATAACTACATTTTCTTCCACTATGTACGTTTTCGGTGGTTGTAAAATGATAACATTAGAAGTGAGTTCATTCTCGCCGTCTTCTTTAAAAGCAGAGTTTGCGGATACTGAATTACCCTTCTTTTGCTTAACCAAATCAAGCATTAGTTTTCCTCTGCTCATCTGTAAATAAAATTTTGTGTCATTTATTTGGTATCACTAACGGCTTTCGCAAGAGTTTATTGAAACATATTATACATACATAATGATAGAAACGCTTCATACTATAAGACGAATCAAAGGAGTTGCAAACTTCGTTTTCGATAGTTGTTAAAATTAATAAATAAATAAAACCAATGAAAAGATAAATGTCTGTAATTTTGAATTTTAAGAAACATTTTATTCTCGCGTAATTACAAAAAATTTAAAAGCGTATAAACAAATAAATTATTTATAGAACCAAAAACTATGGAATTTAAATAATAAAATTTGTTATTTCGTCTAAAAATATTAGATTACCACATAATAGGTATATTGAAAAAGTGGCTAACTCCTTGCGTTTTTTGTTATTAGGTATTTCTCTTATATCCGCTTTTAGCCAAGAAACTTTGAGTATAATATTATTATTTTGAATCTACTGTAACTTATTATTGTTTTGAAGCTATTTTCTTGTGGCATTTTAAAGAAATTAACATTTAAGTGGGAATAAGCAACAAATAAAGGTTAAAATAAGTTTATTCACGTTATTTTAACCTTTATTTGTCGCTTATTCCCAGTTAAATAGTAATTACTGTTACTTATACTTAGATTTATAGAAAAATTATATTAACACACAACACAAGAAACTACGTACGAAATTCTAACAGCATATAATCTGTCTTATTGCTTGTAAGAAACTGCCGCCAAATTGGGAGATAGCAAAATTTCCGTGAGAATTTTAAGCATGTTGGAGTTCTTCTTCTTCTTCTTAAAGTGCCCTCTCCTCAATGGAGGTTGGCTACTACAATTTTAAACTCTTCTCTATCTTCAGCTGTTCTTATTAGCTGTTCAAAATTTAGCCCTGTCCATTGTCGCATGTTTCTGAGCCACGATAGTCTTTTCCTTCTTAGGCCTCTCTTTCCCTCGATTTTTCCTTTCACTATAAGTTGGACATATTGGTAGTTATTATTTCTCAGTATGTGGCCTAGGTATGATGTTTTTCTAACTTTTACTGTGTTAAAAAGTTCTCTTTCCTTGCCTATTCTATGCAGCACTTCTTCGTTTGAGGTATGCGATGTCCATGAAATTTTGAGTATTCTCCGGTAGATCCACATTTCAAAGGCCTCCAATTTATTTACGGTTGATGTTTTAAGGGTCCACGTTTCAACGGCATATAGAAGAGTCGACCAGACGTAGCATTTTGATAAACGTAGTCAAATTTCGAGTTTTATTCGAGAATCACAAAGCAGTTTTTTTATTTTTTTGAAAGATTTTCTGGCCTGTTCTATTGTCGATCTTATTTCTTGATCAGAATTTAGGCTGCTATCGATCCAACATCCCAGGTACTTAAATCTATTGACCTGTTCTAAGATGTGCCCATTTATTGTGCAAGGTTGAGGTACGTTTTGGTTTTTTCGGATTGACATCACTTTGGTTTTTTTAATGTTTATTTTCATACCAAATTGCTCACAGGTCGAGTTGGTCTTGTCGATGAGTCGTTGTAGACCTGAGTCGGAATCCGCAATTAACACTGTATCATCGGCGTATCTGATACTGTTGATATTTACGCCATTCACCTTGACTCCATCCTTGGAATCCTTCAATGCTTTTTTAAATAGAAACTCGGAGTAAAGATTAAACAGCAGAGGCGACAGAACACATCCTTGTCTAACTCCCCTCCTAATTTCTACTATCTGCGGATGTGGAACCTTCGATCCTAACTCTGGCGTTTTGGTTGCAGTACAAGTTTTTTAAGAATTTGATGTCTTTTCCATCTAAACCGACTTCTTGCAAACGTTCTAATAGTAGGTCGTGTCTTACTCTATCAAATGCTTTTTCGAAGTCTATAAAGCATATAAATATATCTTTTGTTGGTCGTAGCATTTTTGGGCGAGAACTGTTAGCAAGTATGTTGGAGTTGGCAAATGTTGGAGTTAGCAAGTATTATTGACCCATAATCATTTTATCTTTATCGTTTATTTTGCTTAGTACGGTAAATGTATACACGCAGGATTTTTTCTCTTTTCAATGACATCGAAATAATTTTGCAAAAAAATGGAGTTAGCAATTTATCACTCTCAGACGACGATACTGCTTTTGAATAAACTAATATTTGACTTAGGATTCCGTGAATATTAACATGAAATGTTTTATGATTTATTAAGACTTCTGTGAAATTTGTCGGTACAAATCTTTAATGTTATATATATATTATTTGCTATTTTCTGAACAAGACATATTTTGCTTATTATTTCTTGTTTCTAAAAATAATCATATTCTAACCGAAAACACAAATATGTATCTAAATATATAGATTTCTTCGAATCGATTAATCTGGTCGGATATTTCAAATATTTCTATTTCATTACAGTAACCGATATTGTCTAATTTGTTCTATTATTCTAGTTAACAAATAAAAATCAAGCAGTCCTATAGTACGTTTTGGACCAACGAACATCGGCGTTTAGAAGCTTTCCGTTTAAATTCCACGAGTTAGTCTCTTCCCGCTCTTCGGCCGGATAATACGAGCCAGCGCACGCTTGATCCTTTCGAACGCACATGGAACATGTGACAATAGTGCGTGTTTGACAACAAACAATCCTAATAAAATTCTCCGCGATTTTTTTCTTTGTGGACGGGACGATGATGTAAACTCTACGCAGAACGCCGTTTGTTATTGTATTGTTGTTCAGGATTTTTTAATTGTTTTGACGGTCGTAGGACAAGGACTAAAAATGTTTTTGGTGGATTAAAAGTGTACTTCCTGATTTTTTTTGAGTTGTTACGCTAAACTGTAAATATGATTTTGGGAAATACTATCCTTCGGTAAGTCATTATAATTAGTTTCAAATACTCATAATCGACAGAAATATATTTTTCTAAACTTTTATTTTTCTAAGCATTACATTCCGTTTGTTATTGTGTAAGTGTGTATTTACTTGTGGAATTAGTAAGCAGTTATTTCTTAAATGAATATGCTATAATTTTTTCTATTTTTGTAACATTTTTCTTTTAAATCGCCTTGAAAACTGTACCAACTCCACTTTTTAACATTTTTATACTGGATATAGTTTTAATTTTGTTGCTAATTACAAATCTGCCGTACTAACATGAAAGGTCCTATCTGCATAATTTAGGTTTTGAGAAAATCAAGTTTTTGTTTCTTTTCATTGTATAAAGTTTGGTAATTTAAAGAAGTCTTTATGTTTTATTTTATATATTATGTCAAAGAATAGAATTTAATTGCTAGTCAGAATTTTGTTTTATTCTTTTCAGATTATTCGATTTTTGATTAAATTGCCACTTAGGACAATTTAGCTTAGTGTATCTGAAGTACGTTTTTTTGTATTACTTACTGAAATTGTCCTAAATAAAACTAAAATTCAAATTAACTGAACACTTTTAATTTTATTATACTAAGTTTTATAAAATAATAGAACAAAAAATAGTATTCCTCAAGAATGGAGATCAAGGGAATGGAATTAATTTATAAAACACAAAACTAAAATTAACAACCAAAGTGATAACAAATAAACTGAATGAAATTAAAACACTGGCAGAAGAACCACAAGGTTTTAGGTCGGGAATATTATGCATCGACGCTATATTTATAATGAGTCAAATGCAAGAGAAATCATTAGAATACAACAAACCGGCATATCTATGTTTCGTGAACCTTAAGAAGGTATTTGACTGGGATAAACTAAAAGACGTTATCCACTTACTGTACGCAAAAGAGATACCTCCAGGAATAATCAAAACGATCAAAAATATCTACCAAAAAAACATAATAAAAGTAAAAGTAGAAGAAGAACTAACCGACCCTATTGTAACTGGCAATGGATAAGGCAGGGAGATTCTATGATCCTTTATTATTTAACCTGATTATGGATGAATAATAAAAAAAGTAACTAAAACAGGATACCAAATGGTAGAAAAACAACTTAAAATAATCTACTATGTAGACGACGCAATACTGATCTCTCAAAGTGAAGATGATTTACAACTTATGCTGCAACCAATTTAATATAATCGCCAGAAAAATGTAATTTCCCCAAAAAAGACAAAATGCATGCTTACAACAGCAAATTTACTAAGATGTAAATTGGAGCTGGAAGGTAAGATAATAGAAGAAGTGATGGAGTTTAAATATCTAGGCATCACATTATCTAGCTACAGAAAGCTCAAAACTGAAGTGGAAGATCAAGTGAATAGAGCAAACAGTGCCGCATGCTGCCTGAATGAAACAATATGAAGAAATAAAAATATCGAAAAAGAAAGGAAAGGCAGAATTTACAAAACAGTCATCAGACCAATAATGGCATACGCAGCAGAAACAAGACCTGACACAGAGAGGACAAAAAGGATGTTAGAAACAGAAGAGATGAAAACACTTAGAAACATTGATGGCAAAACACTATGGGATAGAGCTAAGATAAGATACAGAGTACAGGGATACAATGTATATGCAAGGTGAGGTACATCAGACAAAGTAAGAATATTAAGAACTGTGTAAGAAATAGAAGAGTAGAATGGAACGATCATACAAGCCGAATGACAACAAATAGAGTAGTAAATACGGCAAGAGACGGTTCCCCAATAAGAAGATGATCATTGGAAGACCACGAAAACGATGAGATCAGTAGGAAGACCACGAAAAACGATGAAACGGCAACTTACTGGAGGTACATTGAAAAACAGACAGAGTCATGTCTATATAAAAAGAAGAAGAAGTTTTAAAACTTAGTACACAATTTACATCCTAATATATGTAACATAAATGATAATAGTTAATATTCGAAACTAGAATCCGACTCATTTCCATTTATATTATTGTCCGAATTTATTGGACGTCCCAGGTGCATAATCTGGATCATTCTCGCTTTTGGCTAAATACTATACGTTTACACCTATCGCTGTTCTGGCTACGACATGCTGCATTGCTACAAACCAGAAAATATAGACGCATGTGCGTCTATATTTTTTTGCTACTACTACAAACAATAATTACGATCAGTTATTGCTTATACCTAAGGTAACATTTATAAACTTACCCTTCATCCATTTCTCACAATATATTTACTTAAAATACCAAAAAGCATGAGAGTGTTCTTAATGTCTGACAATAACAAATACCCTGTTTAATTAATTATTTGAAGTTATGTTACACACATGCTTATATCATACTAGGCAAAAATTGTCCTAAATGATGCCGCTCAGTATAAAATAGTAGCTTAAATAGTCCTAACTGCATTTTTAAAGTCAAAACGGACAATTTTTCTTAGTGTAAGATAGGACAATTTATGTTAGTGAACATGGCTTTTTAGTCAGTTAGGACAAACCATTTAGGTATATAATAAGGCACTTAAGACGCTTATAGGACAATTTCATTTTGTACATACATAGATAATATGTTTACGAATGCCGTGAGCAATAAAGTCATTTTACCAAATTTTGCAGATAGGTCCTTTCATGTTAGGAAGGCAGAAATATCATCATCCTATCTTTTAAAAACATGAGAAAATAATATTTCTGTATTCATAAATACGAAAGTAATTCTTTGGCCTTACATCAGGTATAAGGTAATACATTAGTGTTACATTTGGTGTAACAGTTCGAACCAGAACAGTCTTTCAGATCTATTCATTTGGAGCTTATACAGGGTATCCAGAAACTCTGACAAACAAAAAGCAGAGATTCCCCAGATAATTTTAAGACGATTTAGCCCAATTCACCTAGTCAGAAAATGCTTCCTATAGCCCAGTTTGGTTAAAAAAGGGTTTGGGTAAAAAAATTTTCACAGATATCTGAAGCTTTAAGACATAGGTGGGGGTTACTAGATGACGAATAGATGAAAAAGTACTCGTATTTTTACCTTGCTTTTTTTTAAACAATAATTTATGGTCATAATTTGATTTTTTGTCAATAAATTTTTTTCCCCGTTTTTTAAATTAAAATTGATAAATAGTTTACGGAGATATTTGCAAAAAAGCAGTTTTTTTGCACTTAATTATAAATTTTATTAATTTTTTTATTAACAAAATAAAATGTTATTAATACATTTGATCATCGAGGAATTACCGTCTTTTAAATTTGTGCGAAATTTCCCCCCGATCAGTCAAATAGTTTAAAAGTTATTTAATTTATTTATCCCTGAGCTAAATATTTAAACTATTGAACTTGCTCTATTAATGATGATAGACACATTTAGCAAATTTCATAGGATTCTTTAAAATTTAAACGTATCTCAGAAGTTAAATACATATTGCGTTTTCATCGAAATTATTTACAAAATAAACGTTTGAAAAGGGGAATGTTTTTTACTTATAAACAATTGTAATAACTTCTATATTTTTCAAGTTACAGACTTGTACGTACAACTATTAGATAACTGGTAAAAAAACTCACATTAAAAAATCCTTCTATGACCAATAGGAACGAAGTTAGAAACTATTTTTAAAAAAATTATATCTCTATTGTTTATAAACATTAAGAAGTAAAATTGCACAAATTTTAAATGAAAATCTAAACTTTATATTGAAACTTATACCTATAAAATTCATAAAATTTTTCGAAACTTACAGTCCTTTCGAAACGAAAGTACTTTCGAAAAATCGACATAGGAAAGTGGAGGGGATAACTGTTTCAGCTCCGTAACTTACATTACCTCGGATTCCATTGCATCTAGAAACTTTTTTTTTTTAATCTGGAGTAGCCGTCAAAATATAAATAACTACATAGCTTTTACTGGCCAGGAAATATGGGAAACCTTGCAAAAATTGAATCCATTTGAAATTCACCGTGAAAACTTACTTTTTCTTAATTTGGTTGGAATAGTCTGTCACAGCATTAATAATGATGACATAATTTTCACCCCCGCCCTCCGAAAATCTCGGAAAATCCCGGAAAATCAATATAGTTATTTTTTCATTTTATATCAATAATGTAATAATACCTTTTTATTTTATAAATTAAATTTTAGGAATTTTTTTAGACATTATATTATTATATTCCTTATATTAATTATAATTATTTACTATTTTGACGATCTATATGTTTATATATGTGTATAGGTATTCTATGGTTGTACCTACAAGGCTGCAGTTTGAAAAATATAC
Source organism: Diabrotica balteata (assembly GCA_918026665.1). Classification (NCBI taxonomy): domain Eukaryota; kingdom Metazoa; phylum Arthropoda; class Insecta; order Coleoptera; family Chrysomelidae; genus Diabrotica; species Diabrotica balteata. The sequence goes on along the minus strand of OU898277.1, from coordinate 144,357,184 downwards.
AAGGTATTGCAATTGTTGATAAGTAGACTTCGGCAAATATGCAAATAAAAATGTAGAAAATATGCGCATAAATATGCACGTGTTTACCCGAAAATATGCAAATATTTTACAAAATATGCATACAAATAATAAAAAAATCGTAAAATAGTAACAATTTTATTTAAAAAAAAGTGTACATAACTAAATATTTCCTACTATTCATTAAGATTTACATTTATTTTAAGTAACTACATCATTTTTAAGTATGAATAAACTTATTTAGAATTATGGTAACAATAAATGACCAAGTGGTGTTCAAAATTTTCTAACAAAAACTTGTGGCTTCTGTCTGAGTACATATATTTATATATGAAAAAACTTCGTTCAACATCAACTGATGTAACGGGAGCATTTTTCAAACTAACCAAACATTTGGTTCTAAATTAATTGTTTCCGAAATATTTCCAGCTAGAACACTGACTACTTCAGAAAGAATATGGTAACCTTTATTTTTTTCCATAGTAGCTTCAAATTTTTTTAAAATATCTTTTCAAATATTACCTCTAACGTTCCGACAACATGACGCAAATTCTTTTATTAATGCTGTACTTTCGAACAATGACAGTTTTGGTGATTCTAACTGAGTAATTGTTTTTTGAACAAAACTAAAATTTGATTTTATAAATGAAAGTTCTTGTTGAAGCAAGTTACTCTGAAAAGTTTGTTTAGAATCCAAAGAGATTGGGAACTTTCATCTGTTAACGTATCAATTATGTTCTTTATTTTAACAAAATGATCTGCATTAAAATTAGCTGCATCTAACCCATGTTCCCCATCGCGTTAAAATAGGTTGTGGTGGAAGAGGAATGTTAGGTAGCATTTCTTTATAAAGTTGAATTCTTATAGAGATTTAAGAAATTTAGAATACTTTTGACACTGGATATCATGGTATTTACAAGAGGAAACTTTTTTCGTATTTCCTCTGCAACTCTGTTTAATCCATGCGCCACACAAGTAACATGTATTAAATCTAGGAAAAATATTTTTAAATTTTGTCCTGCTTTCACCATATAAGGAGCAGCATCCGATAAAATAAGCAGTAATTTATTAGAAGGAATAGTTGTCGGAAGAAAAAAAGTTGCTAATGTTTCTTGTATAAAACGCGAAATTGTTAAAGCATTTGTTTTCTCAAGTTGCTGGCATGAAATAAGATGAGATTTTGGTAAGGTATCTTCTTTAAGAACACCAATCAATAAATGAGCAATATACTTTCCTGAGGAATCAGTGGTTTCGTCTACAGATATGTAAAAATAATTATCTGCAATTTCTTCCTTAATATTAATTAACACCGACGAGTATAGCCCGTTCACATTATTTCTTTCTTTAGAGGCCGATCACTTGGAACATTAAGTTTGCAATATTTTTTTAGAAACGAACTAAAATTTACATTTGCTAATTTTGAAAGCGGTATGTTTGCAGACACTAATGCGCGACACAAGTCTTCATTAAAAGTTTCTCTGCTCATCCAATTTTTTTGAAGTAGATTGGAAACATTTAGCCATTGAAGTTTGATATTTTCCTCCTATTTTTCCTTTTTTTGCAATGTGTGAAGCAGTTCTCACATGTTGGTCTATCTGAAATTTCTTCTTACATGCTATCTATAAATAAAAATAAAAACCTTTATTTTAACCCAACCTTTAAAATATAAAAAATATACAAAAGCTGAAAAGCTGAAAGAAAAATTTTGCCGTGAAATCAATGATTTTTGCATAACTAGACTGGGCTATAAGGGAGCTACAGCTCTTTGAAGATGGCGCCTTGAAAGTAGTTTTTTTTTCAATAGCTTCAGAACGTTTCTATTTAGACAAAAGAAAAGTGGTATGATTATTTATCCTCCCGAGTTGAATCAATTCCATTAATTGAGAATTTCTAGTACCGTTCGTAGGCGTCCGTTTAGGCTAGGTCAAAGGTTATTTTAACGCATATTTTTTTTGTCTTTAACTTTTAAGCATTTGCGATACTAGATTATTTAATTTTCAGGTATTCTAGAACTAAAAGGTAATGTTTACTTTAAATCTGTAGGATACACCGTTTTCTAGAAAAATCGACTAGAAAATTTTTCCATAAATTTTTTAGATTTAAAAATTAACAGACTTAAAAACAATCATGACTTCTTTATATTTCATAAACCTACCCATAGTGACACGACTATACACAATTCTATCATCCCATCCAACACAACATAAACTGGCAGCCTATCATAGTGTGTTACATAGATTAACAGAAATTCCGATGTCAAAATACAACTTTGAGACAGAATTAAATATCAATTAAGCAAATAGCAGTAAACAACGGATACAACGAACAAACAATTAATAAAATGTTAAATCAAAAACTACACAAGAAAGCCCTGAAATTAGTATTTCCACCAACAGAGAAAAAAACCAGTACCTTCTTCTCGATTACATATTCAGGCAAAATATCAACAAAAATAGCCAAACATATAAAAAAGAAAGGAATAACACCAGCTTTCCGAACAAATAACAACCTAAGCAAATATATCAAACACAACAAGAGCCAAAATAAAAAACACTTTCACAATGGCGTGTACAAACTTAAATGTGGCGACTGCCAAAAACTTACATCGGTCAAACTGGTAGAAACTTTAATAAACGAATAGCAGAACATAAAAGGGCTTTCAATAATAGAAAAACAGATTCTACATACGCACTTCACCTTCTAGATTGTTGCCCCCATACTAGAAGATTATTGTACTCCAAAGTGACATGCATGAAGTTTTGTTAATGAAAAATTTACAATTCAAACTATTTCTCAACAAAACACGATAAGAAAATAATTGGCCATTACGGCGTTTAAAACGAGAAGGATAAAAAACAAATTTTTGTACAGTTTTTGCATTTTTATTATTTTCAAGAAAGTTATTATACATGTCAATCACAAAATTATTTGATAACAAACTTCATTTATATAGATTTTTTTATCAACAAATAAATCCGTTAATTTGATTATTTCAATTGACATGATGTGAGTATGCAATCATTTGTTTACATTTTGCTGGTCATGTTTTTATTCAAGCAATTTTTTTTAGGATTTGAAATTTTTTACTTTGGAACGTTATATGATGGGATCGGGTGAATTTTTGTCAATGAAACCGCTTAGAGGAGAAATAAACCCATTATTAAAGTTTCTACTTTATTTTACGTTCGGTTAATTATCAATTTAAACAAACAACTATATCAGACTTATTTGTTGTTTGTATTAACTGTATCCAATATTAAAAAAAAATTAAACAATTATTACCTTTTGCGCAGATAGCTCCTCGAGTTTTTCCTTGCATTTCTCATGATTTATAATTTTTAAAGAAACTTTTAAAGAAACCGTAAATGTCTTTTACTTTATTTTTGTCGGGTCATTTTTTCATATTATGTATACCAGTTTCACTGCAAGGCCCATTTAGTAATGTTTTTATTATCCTTTATTTTGTACATACCAAATTAATATTTTTTAAAGTTATTTTTTTTTACTTTTTTTATCTATTTATCGTTTCTTTTTAAGGCAGTTTAAGTGGCAACTTTGCCTGTGATTGTTGTAATAAGTAGCAAACAGATTTATATTAATACTAGAAATTTATTACAAAGTATTATTAATCCACCTAATATAAAAGTGGTGTAGAGGTGTAAAGAAGGTAAGACATTGTTCAATAAAAACGAAATTAGCCTAAATAAAAGGGTTCAGTTGACTTTCTTCTTAATGACAATGCTTGCTTTGTGCCTTCAGAATACGTGTAATTTTCTTTTTCCCTTTATTTTTCTTCGTTTTTTTTGCTTACTCTAAATTCTTGAAGTCAACACAGCAGCAATTTCTTTTTTTCTGCTTGTCTTTTTAACAGCTTTGGTTTCTGGCAATGGAATAACATCGACGGAAGGTCGTATTTGTGAGCAGCAAGAAGGCCCAGGCTGTAGACTGGAAGTTGGTCTTTGCTGAAGCGCACATCTTGCAGAAAGGATTTCTTGTCCAGCCTCAGGTTGATCTTGTTGATGTTGAAAAGGTCGGTTTATGCCTTCCTGAGCTGACTCAAGTACGGGCTCTTCAGTTTGATGTACTTCACGCTCATAATAATCAGGTATAAGCTGTTAAAGAAAAACATCAGTGCATTTGGTACCAACATAATTAGTTTATGTGAAGACATCTTGGTTTAGTGGCATAATACCCCCCTTAGGAGTCGGTAAACTTCAAATTGGGTTACAACCCTTTCAGTGTTATTTTAAAAAAAAATTCTATGGCTAGAAGTAGAATGTATTGAACGGTCCCATAAACGAAACATCTAAAGGCTGCATTTTATGACTACAATGCGGTGGTAAACAAACGACGGCGGTGTGGCTGTTTCTTGCTTTTTCAATAAATGTCAAATTTTTTGCATTGGCTAAATGGCCGCGTTAGACTAACAAGATTGAGTGCAAAGCTGATGATCTGGCATGAGTCAGAAAATGGTTAAACCATTGAAGGAAAATCTCGCTTTGCATCCATCCAGATAGGTGGATGACAAAATAATAGTTCCAGGTGGAGCTCCATCTTGAAGTTGTGCTTACATCCTAAGTCTTGGGAAAATCACGATTGGCGTTCCCTCTAGCTGAGATACACATAACAAAGGTTGATACCTGACCTCTTTTAGCAGATGTCAAAGCACCAACTTTACGCCTGCCTTTAAGAGCAAGAATCTTGGAGCTCTTGGACTGAACAGTTATGAGTCCTGTCTCGTCAACATTAAAACCCTCTGGTTGGGGTGGAATTGCTATTTAAATTATATTCAATAAACATAATGTGACAAAAAACTTTGTCACATTATGTTTATTGAATTCTGTAATATTTGCTAAAGAAGTTAGTTCTGGTTTCCTTAAACTAATTTCGAGGTACCGATGTCTGTATCCAACAACCCAGTATACTCCAGCTAATTTTTTGTCATGGTTGAAATTGTTAAAGCAAGGTTGTATGCAAATGAGCGAAAATCTAAAATGGTGACCCCAAAGAATCGTACCTCTAAATCCAGTACGTGTCCCACCAACTCTGCTTCTTGTTCTTCTGTGAACACAGCTCGGTATTTCCTTAGCACCTTTTTGTTGCCTTTTGCATCGATATTCTATTAAGGGCCCTCATATTCAGAGTGTTTCTTGGAACAGAGAAAGTTTTTTGCTGCAGTGGAATACGCTAATTGCATTATTTTTATTAGCTTTAAGGGTCCCTGCATCGTAGCCGCATCTCATAACTGCTGCTGTATTTGCCTCCTATATTTGTAGACCATTGCCAAATCTAAGGTCCGCTTGCCAGTATGCTAAATTTAGTACTGAATTTTAGCACTAAAAATATTGTATCTATAAATTAGGTGCGCGCGCCAATTCAGTACTAAAAATTAGAACATGTTCTAATTTCTTGTACTAAAAGATGATCCAATATTAACTAAAACAGAGGTTATGTTACGTATGTTTATGTTTTGTTTTAAATATTGGAGTCAAAAGCAAATAGAAAATTTAATCGAACTATATAAAGCAAATCCTTGTTTATATGTGCCAAAACATCCATTATACAAAAATAGGAATGGGAGAGTAAAACCTTTGGAAGAAATAAAGCGGAATTGTACAAACTCCTGTTTGTTTTGTTTACTCATAATCATAAAACTATAAAACAAACTTCAGATAGGTTAGACTGTCAATACAAAATTGGTAGAGCGCATGCCTACAGGCTAATTAAAATCAAGATAGTTGCATACACCAACATACATTTTTCATACTAAATCGACTTCGCGCAACTAACTAATATTTTAGCACTGAAATCAGTACTGAAATTAGCATAATGGCAAGCGGACCTAAAGGACAAAAATCTGCGGAAGCCGATATATTAATACAAAATCGATTTATTAATTATTGGTTTTTGACAGTTCTCATCAATATTGCAAAGATAAAATAACAAATTCATATATATATATATATATATAGATATATATATATATATATAATATATATATAATATATATATATATATATATATATATATATATATATATATATATAGCACCTTTGAAATCCACAAACTACAATCTATAATGAAAATTAATTAACTGGATTTTGTAAAACACAATAATTGCCTCGTATAATACACATGCATTTTATTTTCCCTCTTGTTATCATTTTCGTAGTAAACTTTTCCGATTGCTGAACTTGCACAATCATGATATTTTTTCTCCGCCCGAAAATAAATTAAGCTCTGTCTATTGTTATCTGTAGATGTCTGAGAGACATTATTATTCTAGCGCCTCTTTATTGTTTTTCATAAGAGCAGATCATTAATACATTCGCTCGCAATTTGTATGCTATATAATATTTCCGAGATGTTCTTTTATTTGCATTTCTTTCTAATATTTTTTATTTTAGTACTGGAAAATTCTCAAAGCTAGAGACTATATTCGGGATTTTTGTTTTTTATATTTTTCTTGTAATGCCTCATCGCTATTAATGTGTCTTTATAGATATCCATTTTTTTCTATAGATTTTATGAATTCATAAATCGGACTTCTATTTTCATTTCAAGGCGGAAATAATTTGATCGTAAATTAATCGGTTCAGTCATCATTTTAAATGGACTGGCAACTCCTTCAAGAATTTTAAATCGAAGTGGGGTCCAGTAATTAATTACTTTCTTCTTATTGATGTGCCTATCCGTAACTAATGTTGGCGATCGTCGAGGAAATCTTTATCTCGTCTGCAGGACCGCGGAAAAACTGCAGAGATGTTGCATTATATTGAACCAGGTTCTGAGATTCTTTAACTAGGATGTTCTGTTTCTGCCTGGAGCTTTCTTCGAAATATTATCCCTCTAGGATGGATTGTAGAAAGGTATATCTGGATTGTGATTAACAAATTTGAAATTCGCAGACGATACAGTTTTGTTCTCGTACAATCTCAAGGAGATATGAGTACAATGCTACATGAACTTCAGTTAGTGTGTGCCAGTGTGGGTCTCAAAATAAACATCTCCAAAACAAAATTCATGACAAACCTATTACCTAGCAGAAATATCAATATTGGAGACAACGAAGTAGAGCTGGTGGAAAAATGCATATATCTTGGACACGAAATAAAGATCACAAGAGACAACCCAACATGCGAACTACGAAGAAGAATAAACCTAGCATGGGCAGCCTATGGAAAACTCAAAGACATCTTTAAAAGCGATATACCAATTTCTTTAAACGTAAAACATTTGACCAATGTGTGTTGACTGTGATGACCTATGGTGCCAAAACTGTGACATTGACAGCTACAAGTTCTAAAACGCTGCAAATAGCTCAGAGGAAACTGAAAAGAAGTAGAGGAAGACCCCCTAAACTTTGGACTAACGATCTCAAGAACATTCAAGTCAAGAAATTTGATGAAAAGTGCTTAAGATAGAGCACAATGGATAAAAATTAGGGAGGCCTATGTCCAGCAGTGGACGCAAAGGGCTGGAGGATGATGATGGTGATATCTGGATTATACTTCACTCTTTCTACTTTACATTACTTCAAAGAGTATTTTAATTCGCTTTATAAATGGACTGAGAATTTGTTGCTCCCGTTTAGCTCTTAACCACTGACATGCGGTATACCATACCGCGTCGAAAATATATTTTGTTTTGTATATGTTTTGTATTATTCTAATAAAAGATTTCTAGAAAACTATCTGTGTACCTTCAAGTGGTGTGTAATTATACCTGCTCCCAACTGCTGCAGTTTTAGTATGGGTTCAGTCTTTGAGTCTTTGAGCTACGTTGACGTAAAGTTTTCTTGCGATATGTACCGCATGTCAGTGTTTACGTTTCCAAAGTTAAAAGCAGTCCAGTGTATTCTTTTGCTATTAGTATGGCAGCAAGTTCATCAATTTGTTCCTAATTTACTCGCAAATGTGTAAAACAGATTATGATTTTGAGACTATTTTTGCTCAATGGGCTGACGAAGTACCTAGCGATTTAGAATATTTTAGTGATAGTGATATTGACGATGTAATCAAAGAAGTAGGCATTGAAAGTCAACTCGACACCGGAAGTGAGCCATCAGAAGGTTCTGAAGATGAATATGATTGCAATGCTACTGATATGTCATATTTGTACAGCAAAAATCGTTTTAAGTGATCTACTACAGAACCCTCAAAAAATATAAGAACTCCGTTACACAATCTTGAAACAACACTACGAGCTCTTCGCTCCAAAGATGTTAGAAACGAGACTTCACCATTTTTTTAAATTTTCTTATTTCCGAGGATATAATACAAGAAATACTTAGAGGTAATAGATTTTGACAAGAGCTATGAGTAATGCCGATGCAGCACACAAGTTTACCTCTTATTAACAAGGTCATAGCTCTTGTCCAAATCGATTACTTATAAATGGACAAATAATTAATTACGTGCAATTCGTGAAACCTATAAAAAAATAAATAGACCAGAACTAAATGAAATTGATGAAATAGAACTGAAAGCTTTTTTGGAATTCCTTTTTAGTGATGTAACGAATGTCATTTTTTAAACATTCGCGAATGCGAATGCGAATATATGCCACCGACATTCGCGAATGCGAATGCGAATGCGAATATTCAGTTTTTTTTTACTTTGGCAATTTTAATTGTCTCCGGCACTGCCGGCAGTCTCATTTGCGCGAGGTGTGTAGGCAATTTGAAAAAGTCTGTCATTTTTAACTGCTTTAAATTGTCCAGTATCATTATATCATATTTGCTAAAGTAAAGATGTGAAACAGTTGTATTTATTGTAAAGAAGTTTATTGTAGGCGGTTAAGTTTATTGAGGGGTCGTTTAAAAAGGTATTTATTTATAGTCACGTCCGGGCCAAAAACGTAGAAAGCTGGTTTTTCGATCTTATTTTCTCTTGTTATAATCAAATTTGACTTGTTATAGAGAGAAAGTTATAGCAGAGAACTAAGTTCTCTGGTTATAGTTCCAATAAAAATTTCACGGGACACAAGTCACTCCACAGTCCACTTGCCCTGCTCTGCTCGTGCACAAATACAAGTGAATTTTTAGTTAAAGTGTGATTAGCTATTTATTACTATGAGTAAATTAAATTATAGTGAAATATGGACTTATTTTTCACCACTTTTCGATACTGAACGAGCTAAATGTAAGCTGTGTAATATTCGCAAAACATTCGCACAAATTTTGCGAATGCGAATGCAAATGCGAATATGCAAAAATATGCGAATATTCGCGAATGCGAATGCGAATGCGAATATTCGTTACATCAATCCATATCAGCTTTCAAATCCAATGACGAAGATATAAATTCTATATTTGCTACAGATGGCACTTCAAGGGATATATTCAAATGTGTTATTTCAAAAGAAAGATTTGCAATATTTCTAAAACGTTTACGTTTTGCTAACCTTCTAAATAGAGAGGAAAGAAGAAAGATAGATCTAACAGCAGCCATTAGTAACATATTTAATATATTTACATCAAATTGTCAAAACTGTACGTTCCGTGAGCATATGTGTTTGTATTGATGAAATGTTGGTCGGCTTTAGGGGAAGGTGTAGGTTCAAAATGTATGTGAATGCCTGTGAAATATGACAGTAAAATAATGTGCCTGACTGATGCAGGAACGAGTTACTTATACAATGCCTATATATATATATATATATATATATATATATATATATATATATATATATATATATATATATATATATAGGGTTATCTAAGGAAGAAAAGAAGATTAATAAACTAACTCAATCTGTTTTTCGGCTTGCTAAACATATTTATGGAACCAACGGTAATATTACAGCCGATTGTTGGTTTAGTTCTATAGAATTAGTACAGTAGTTACAAGTAAAGTAAAGTAAAGTAAATTCGACTTCTTACGGATTAACGAAAAGTTTAACCCTAATTTCACGTGTGCCAAAAACATCAAAGGTTGTTTTACTTATTTCTTCGATGCAACATTCAATAAGCACGGATCAGATTACTGGAAAGCCAGTTATTATAGCTCATTATAATCTTACCAAAGAAGGTGTCGATACGTTAGATGCCTAGTGTGCCAAATATGCTGTTAAACGTCGTTCTCGCCGATGGCCACTTACTGTTTTTTACCGCATCATTGATATAGCTGCTGTTAATTCGCATGTTTTGTACCAATCACTACATGAAAAAAATACGGAGAGATTAACTGCACAAAGGAGTTGGCGAAGCAATTTTACCACATCTTCAGATAAGACTCTAAAATCCCAGAATCCCGAAAGAATTGATAATATATTGTATTGAATAAATTCTAGGAAAAAACTCCAAAAAGAAGCAAGACCTTACGCTCAAAATAACTAGTTATTTTTTTGTAATTTTTAGTTATTGTCAGTATTTTGTATTGTATTTTTTGTTTATTCACATTATTAGTCTCTGCCTTTTACCATTTTTAGTTACCAATACCTACTCAAATTTTTTTGTAATTAAAGTTATAAAGGATTTTGTAATAACGTCCATATTATGCATGCGTTCATATATTTTAATCTAAAAAAACAAATACAGTGTTATGAGACAAATATTTATATTGAATGAATTACATACCGCATGTCAGTTTCTACGTCCTGAAACATCCACGTTAGTAGTTAAGGGTTAAAAATAATTTTAAACCTATTAAAATCAAACCCAAAAAGAATGTTTAAAAAAAAGAAATCCTCAAATGACTTTTATTTAAATAAATGTGAGAATGCATCCTACTTAATACTTCCACATAGTAATAAAATTTTTGGCAAACATTTTTGCAAACATTTAGTAGTATTTTAGAAGTTATCTCATCATATGTTGAAATTAGTCGGTGTCGAAAATCATCAGAAGAGGTGGGTTTCATTTTAAAAGTAACACTTTGAAATAAACACGTAATAAGACAAAGTCCAATAGTGTTAGATCTGGCGAGCTTAGAAGCCATTCAACGAATCCAGTGTTCTTGTTTGGCAGTAAGTATTAGGTAAAAAATTCGTACAATCTTTAAAACTCAGGTATTACTGGAGTTTGTGTAAGACAACATAGGCAAAAAAAGCGTAAATAGAGATATTAACTATATTTAGATGGCAAAAATATTCTTATCGTACATCTTCAAGTGGCATCTTCATCACTGAAGGTTAGCAACAATTTAGGCAAACCGTGAGTTTTGCCGTTATCAAGAGTGTATGTTAATTGGGTCTTGTTCAATCTCCTATGTTCTTCAGTTAAGGATACTACGTACAGCTAGCTCCTCGCTGGCTCCCTCTTTGGTTTTCTATAAGTAGTTTTGAAAGCGCATATGTCTGGAGTTCTATATATAGATATATGTGCCAGTTATGCAACCTTTTTCATCTTTAATATTGTTAACAATTCTCTGGTTTTTACCGTTCTTCTCAAAAATTCGTTATTTGTAACGTGATCCATCCAGAATATTTTAAGCATCCGTCGGTATATCAGTAATGCGTATCAGTGTATCAGTAATGCCTGATCTTTTGCGTATAGTAGCATTGGGTATTCTGTCACGTAGAGAAATTCCTAAAATTATTCTCTCTATTGCCCTTTCCGCAATTTGTCGTTTACTTACTGTTGTTCTTGTGAGTGTTAGGGTTTCTACGCCGTAGGTCATCACTGGCAAAATACATTGAGAGCACATGTAGCATTTGACAAATTTGAGCTTCGTGGATATTCTAAAACTGCGATAGCCTGGCAAGATATCTATATTGAGGAAATTGGCCCTTACCATTTTGTGTTTTTACTTCTAGATTCGAGTTTAGGTTGTCTCTTATCTTCTTCTTCAAGTGCCGTCTCCATCAATGGAGGTTAGCGGTTATGGTGGCAAACGTTTGTCTATCTTTAGCTGCTATTAAGAGTTCCTCAAATCCAAGTCCTGTCCAGTTTCTGATATTACGTAACCAGGACAATTTTTTTCTTCCAATTCCTCGCTTTCCTTCTATTTTGCCTTTTATTATCAACTGAGGGATGTAGTATTTCTCGTTGCGCAACAAATGCCCTAAATAACTGGTTTTTCTTCTTTTGACTGTTCTCAATAGTTCTTTTTCTAAATTGAGTCTAGCTAGTACTTCTTCATTTGTTTTTCGTGCTGTCCAAGGAATTTTTAAAATTCCACGGTACACCCACATTTCAAATGCCTCGATTCTATTCAGGCTCTTTATTTTTAAAGTCCACGTTTCGACTCCGTAGAGAAGAACAGACCAGATAAAACATTTTACAAGTTTTAATCTCAATTTAATATTTATATGTGTATCGCAGAATAGAACGCGCATCTTAAAGAAACTATCCTAGCTTGAGCAATTCTCGCTTTAATTTCTTGTTCTGGGTCCAGCTTGCAATTAATCCAACAGCCAAGGTATTTGTATTGGTTTACCTGTTCTAAAATATTCCCATTTATTTTTATAGGTAAGGGGATATTCTGTTTTCTTTGGATCACCTTTGGATTACTTTTGTTTTTTTTCGTTGATCTTCATTCCAAACTCTCGACAAGCATCCTTAAGGTGGTCTATAACCCTCTGTAAGTTTGTGTCTGTATCAGCCAGTAGGACAGTGTCATCTGCATATCTTATGCTAGATATTGGTTCTCCATTAATTTTTATTCCTGTGGAAAGGTTTTCCAAGGCTTGCTTGAATAGTAGTTCCGAGTAAAGATTGAACAGCATAGGGGATAGTATGCATCCTTGCCTTACTCCTTTATTTATGTCGATCCTAATCTTGGCACTCTGCCTCCAATATAAGTTCTTAATTAATCGGAGATCTTTACTATCCAAGTTGATGCTCTGCAAGGAATTTAACATTTTATTATGGTTTACGCGATCAAATGCCTTTTCAAAGTCTACAAAACATAGAAAGACATCTTTTTGTTGGTCGTAACACTTCTGCAGCAGTACTTGTAATGAAAACAAGGCCTCTCTGGTCCCCATTCCGTCTCTGAATTAAAATAGATCGTATCCAACTTCTTTTTCACACCTTTTGTATACCCTATTGTGAAGTATTTTTAATAGAATTTTAAGCACTTGGCTCATAAGACTTATTAATCTAAAATCTGCGCATCGCCTGGAGTTAGTTTGTTTTGGAATGGGAATAAAAATAGATTCTAACCATTCCTCTGGTATTTCCCCAGTATCGTAGATTGTATTAAACAAAATTACTAACAAATCAATGTTATTACTTTCGATCAATTTAAGTATTTCAGGATAAACTTCATCAGGTCCAGGGCTTTTGTTGGTCTTTAATTGTTTAATGGCATATTCCACTTCGACTTTTAGAATTGGTGGGCTTTCAGTAACATTATTTATTGTAATGTCTATTCTTTCATCTCGGAATAGCTGTTGTATAAATTTTTCCCATTCTTCTATTTTATCTTTGGTGTTATGAATTAACTCTCCGTTGTTATTTACCAGTGGGCAATGTTGCTTTTTTGCTTATGAATGAAAATTCTTTCACCTTCTTGTACATATTAAAGTAATCATGTCTATGTTCTAATTCTTCTATTTCTTTACATTTTTCTTCGAGCCATTTCTCTTTTGATTCTTTTATTTTCCTTCGTATTTCTGTATTTAATCGTTTGCAATCGCTTGTGTTCTTATTTTTGTATTTCCTCCTTTCGTCTATCATCTTTAGAATAGCTGGTGTCATCCAGTCTTTTTTTGCCATTAATCGTGTATTTGGATGGATTTTATTTGTTGCCAAGTTGTATTTATATTTTGGATATTTAGTTGGGTTTGGTCTATTTCTGAGAGTTTTTCATTTAGTTTTACAGTGGTTTTATCTTTAATCTGTACATCTTTTAGTAGTTCCATATTAGGTTTGTTCTTTGGCTTTGCATTTTTTATTACTTTAATTCTTGTGCAAATATTTGCTACTACTGGGTTGTGGTCAGAATTTGCATCAGCACTAGGATATGTTTTTGTACTTATAATGGAGTTACGAAATCGTTGGTTGATTAAAACATAATCTATTTAAAAAAAAAAAAGAGGTTAATCTTTGTAAATGGGTATATTTATTTAAAAAACCCTTAAAAGGGCCACATCAATAGAACAAACGTTTTCGGACTACACAGTCCATCATCAGGTTATTAAAATCGAAAATGCTAGGTCATAATGCCTGAGCCACCAAAATATTAGGGTAAAAACCCTTTAAATTACATTTAGTTATGAAATGTTGTACATTGTGTTATAAAATAACTGTGATGTTATATATTAAATTAAATTTGAATTTAAATTCAACAATATTTAAATAACTCAAATTTAATTTAATATATAACATCACAGTTATTTTATAACACAATGTAAAAACATTTCATAACTAAATGTAATTTAAAGGGTTTTTACCCTAATATTTTGGTGGCTCAGGCATTATGACTTAGCATTTTCGATTTTAATAACCTGATGATGGACTGTGTAGTCCGAAAACGTTTGTTCTATTGATGTGGCCCTTTTAAGGGTTTTTTTTAAATAAATATACCCATTTACAAAGATTAACCTCTTTTTGTTATACGTGGTATACAGCCAGCTACAGGAATTTTTTCCTTGTGGATTTTGATAATCTATTTAATTTCTTATTATTCTTTCTTTTGTGTGTAGCGGGGAAGTCCAGGTGTATAACCTACGTTGAGGTAACTTAAACCAAGTGTTTGTTGCTATCATATTGTGTTGCTGGCAAAACTCTAATAGTCTGTCTCCTCTTTCATTTCGTTCTCCTAGTCCGTATTCTCCTACGATATTTTGGAATTTCCCTCTTCCTATTTTAGCATTAAAATCTCCTAGGACGATGTTAATATCTTCTTTCTTTGTCAATTTCATGAGCTTTTGTAGATCTTCATACCATTCTTCTAGTATGTCATCTGGCTTATCTGCGGTTGGTGCATAGACCTGAATAATATTCACATTAAAAGGAGAATTCTCTTATCTAGTAGCCCAGTATTTGATTTTTTTTAACTATGTTATGGTATTAGAGATAACTACTTTGCGGTTGCAGAAAACATGTTTAGCAGTTTTCTTTATATATTCACATAATCTGCATGTTGCTCTACCCAATTTTCCTCCCATTTTATTGAGATAATAAATGAGTTTTTTGCTTGCTGTTGCCCTGGAATATTTTCTCAGAAATCGACTCCTTCTATATTCAGACATTTTCTAGAACACTGCTTTTTTTTATTTATACGTGTTGGCTCTTTTTCCATCAGTCCATTGAGTTTTAAGCAGACCTTTCTTTTTCTAGCTATAGGCGATTTTCCTCTGGATATTATTTTTATTTTATTTTCTACCATTCTACTAATGTCACTATAATGTGCTAATATTCCATTTTTCCTTTCGAAATTGCACCAATTTATTTATATTCACAAGAAAAATGAATTTCGAGTAGTCGGCTGTGTACCATAAATCACAAAAATTTTAATTAAAAAATACTTTATACAAGGTATATTTATTCAAAAGAACCCTTTCGGGCTACATATCAAAACGTTTTCTGAATTACTATTCCATCTTCAGTGCTGCTAGTAGGTGTAGATGTTTAAAGCCACAGCAAATAAAAATTTGGTGTTTTAGTTAAAGTAATTAATTTAACTTTTAGATGACAGTGATGCTTACTAATATAATGGGATGAAAATTGCAATCGTTATACCCGACAATGCTTAACCTATGGGAAGAGTAGTGATACAAAGTAGTGAATAATATTATTCGCTGCTAATGGTGCATAGGATATATCATTTTATTCGAAAAAAAAAAACGAATAAAAAATGGGTTTATTTTAAAACAGTCGTGAGCAATAATATTTTATTTATAAAATACAAGACCTAGTCATTATATTGTTATTTATGAGAATTTAATGGCTTAAAATTCCTTAATAAATTTATGAATACTTTAATCCTCTTACACGTCCAATAATATTAAATCTAATCAAAATACAATACGATATGTCGTATTTACATTGTTTAAACAGGTTTTACAGTTTGATATAGTACAGTGTAGGAAAAATTTTATGGTCGGTATGCTAAAATTTAACAGGATATCTAACGCAGATATAAAATCATATTTTCAGCGAATAGACAAAGATAACAATCATATTTCCCCTTGGTCTCCCCTCCTCAAATATTTTTAACACCTATTGGCCATTAGTGAGACGAATAGTTCCGATCAGAGATATTTTACATATTCTCTGGTTCCGATCCTAATATACCTAAAAAACTAGAGGTGGGTCCTCCCGTTTTTTAAATTTTTATCGGAACCGTTTTTCGTAAACTGTAACTAGTTGATTCAAATTAGCGAGTACACAAACATATTGGCTATTATCGTTTATGTGTATAAGTATTGAAGTGAAAGAACCTAACGAAGGATATATTTATTATAACTTGAAAAATAAATTAAACAATACAAATAGTACTTACATTTACATTACACGTTATTATTAAATCGCGAACCGTCTAAATTGACATTTAAAAACAAGTTTTTCTACTTTTCTTGTTAACTGTGTTCTTCTTTTATTTAAAATTAAACCAGATTTTAAACATGTGTTCACAAGGAAAAGATTTTGTTACAATTCTACAATATTTTATGAATATAGTGGCTAAGTTAGGATATACATGGCGATGGTTTTTCCACCACGGTAATGGACAGTTCCAATCTCCGTTCGAAATTTATTGTGGGTAATATATTATTAGACAAATACATGTCTACTTCTTGTATATCTCTCGATACAGTTGTATGTTTAGATGAGTCATGTCCAATTAATTCATCAAAAATACACAATGGACTTAAGTCATCTTTATCAGTTTCTTTTTCTTGACTAAACTTATTGATTTACTAAACTTATGCAAAGACTCGTTTCATCCCTTTTTGTATAGGTGAAGAACCAGATTTTAAAAAGTTTGCAGGGTGGATTCCTGGATATAAACCGCCAACAAGAAAAACTGTTAGATTCATTACTTCAGGAATGTTATGTCAAAACTGATTTGATAATAGATAAAAAAAAGTCCTTTTTTCGACAATTCTGCAAAAAACATTAAAAAAAGTACCTTATCTTCAGAAAGGCTTAATTACAACATAACAAAGTTCCCAAACGGCCAATCCAAGACGTGAAAACTAGGTAGAACTTCACCTATTACAGGTTAAAAAGAATGACTGAGTTAGAAGAGGCAATCCGTTTCACTTCTTCTTCTTTAAGTTCCATCTTCTATCGAAGGTTGGAAATCATCATGGCTATGCCGACTCTGTTGACTGCCGCTCTAAAAAGGTCTGCACTACTTCATTCAAACCATTCCCTTAAGTTCTTAAGCCAGGATATTCTTCGTCTTCCCACATTTCGCTTTTCTCGGATTTTGCCCTGCATAATAAGTTGTAATAATGCGTATTTTTGCCCTCTCATCACATGTCCCAAGTACTCAAGTTTTCGTCTTTTAATAGTTAATATTATTTCTGCCTCATTTCCTATCCTTCTAGTTACTTCAATGTTTGACATTTTTTGAATCCATGATATTCGTAGGATTCTTCTGTAACACCAAAATTCAAAGGCGGCCAACTTATTCAGATGAACTTGTTTTAGTGTCCAAGCTTTCAGACCATAAAGAAGAGTAGAGAACACGTAACATCGAAGCATTCTCAGGCGTAGTTCTAACCTTATATCCCGACAACAAAGAAACTTTTTAAGTTTAATAAATGATGTACGTGCTATTTCAATACGTGTCTTAATTTCTTTGATTTGGTCTACATCTGATGTTATCCATGTTCCTGTATTTATAGTTATTAACACTCTTAATTGCAGTATCTTCAATAGTCAATTGGATATTTGTGCAGATTTAGTCATGATCATGCATTTAGTTTTCTTTAAATTTATCTTCAGTCCGTACTCATGACAGCGTTCATTAAGGCGTTGCATTAGGTTCTGTAAATCATTGTTGTTATCCGTAATTATTACTGTATCGTCTGCAAAACGTAAGTTATTCAAAACTTCTTCATAGATAGATATACCTTCTATTGAGTCAGAGAGCGCTTCTTAAAATACCGATCACTGTAGACATTGAAAAGTAGTGGGGACAGCACGCAACCCTGGCGGACTCCTCTCTGTATTTTGATATTTTCGGTGTACTGGCGTGTATTTCCGTTCCACATCGGTATTAAATAATACAGACTTAGACTTAGACCAAATCTAAATAAAAAACACTGGATTATTTGTTCTCAGCTTTCCCAAATTTTACGGCCGTTTAAAGAAATAACAAGTACAATGAGTGGCCAAAAATACTTGAAGGGTAGTTCAGTGATTGTTATGGTACGCCATATGTTTTGGCCATTATGTTTGTTTATGTAGGTACTCTCTTACTTGAAACTACTTTTAAACAATCATAGTTAGTTGTTTACAAAAATTTAAATTTTTAAATTCATTCATTTTTTTTGGAATCCTGAGAAAACTAACAAATATTTTTGAAAAATTTAAATGCAGAATAAAAGATTACATTATTACCGAGGGCCGAAAGTCCCTTAGAATAAACAAAAAGTTTTTTGAATGAGATATTTGAAATTAAAAATCACACTAATTTTTTTTTTCGCCCTTATAACTTATTAAAATAAACATTATAGAAGTTTTCAGGGACTTTTGGCCCTCGGTAATAATGTATTGGTTCATTCTGCGTTTAAATTTTTCAAGAATATTTATTAGTTTTATCAGGATTCGAAAAAAATGAATGCATTTAAAAAATATTAATCGCTCTTACGCTCTTAACGATAAAATTACCACGACCCACCTCTACTACCCGTTACTCGGTATTCTGACCAGACGGACGACGTTGCCAAATAAATTATTGTGTGTGAATATTTTTTAATGTGGTGTTATTGTATGCAGTTTATTATTTCATATTGGGAATAAGGCACAATGTGACTTTAAAATAAGCTTATTTTGATGTTTAGATTTTTAATTCGGAAATCGTACTTAAAATACGAAACATTAATAAATTTTATTTAGGTATATAAAACGATTTCCAAAGTGGAAATCAAAATCTTATATTACACTTATTGTAAAGTAAACTTGTGGCATATTCCCAATAAAAAAAAAAGAGTAAGCTGCCATTTAAATCAATTTCGCCCAAATTGGATTATCTTAGAACATTGTTCAAATGCAAAAAAAAACAACAGGTGAAATAAATCCAATAAGTTTGGCAACGTTGAATTTCCCCTTTTTTAATATTTCCATTCGGCGATATAAAGGGCGTACCTAATATACCTCTCTCTTTTTAAACAGCTGTTTCTCACTCCATCTCACGTAAGGTCCATACCGACCATAAAATTTTTCCTACACTGTATGTAACTGTTACATAATTTTTTTTCAATATTGTATTACAGGAACTCATCGAATTCCAGTTTGCATTGGTTTGATTTGAGAGATTGAGATTTGATTTGACAAAATTATTTTGCTTTTTATATTATTTTTTAATATTTTGTATAATTGAGTTATTTATAAAAAATATTTTGTTACGCAAATAAAAGATAGGTCTTTTGTTCCATGTTGATATTTACCACAAATCTTCTCAAGCTTCTTTTGGATATTGCTCCTTTTTAAAGAACAGGAACATTTTAGGATCTCTTATGTGTTTGAATTTGGACCGTTTATGACTTTGAGGGTAAAGTTCTTGCTAAGAGAGTTTAATCTGTCGATAATATTTGCAACATTGGATATGTTATGGATTTCACGGGAGGAGAATATCCAGGGTTTGTTGTTTACATGATTCTACGTTCGGCTGTTAGATGTTTGTAAAACCACAACGTATGCTCCTGAAATTTTCGAAATATTATTAGCGATCAACAGTTACTAAAAATCCACGCTAATGTATAGTGACAATATAAGTTTCTGGATAATTTAGTAGCCAAAAACACTTTCCAATCTTCTTCTTCTTCAAGTGCCCTGTCCGTTGCGAACGTTGGCTATTAACATGGCAATTTTGATCTTGTTTGCGGCGCTTCTGAATAGTTCGACCGATGTGAGCCCGAACCACTTCCGCAGATTTTGGAGCCACGAGTGCCTTCTCCTGCCTGGCCCTCGCTTACTGTCTATTTTTCCCTGGACAATCAATTGTAGCAGACGGTACTTATCGTGTCTCAATATGTGGCCTAGATATTCAAGCTTTCTTTGTTTAATTGTATTCACGATTTCTTTCTCCTTTCCGATTCTTTGGAGTACGTCTATGTTGGTGACATGTTCGGTCCAGGATATACGAAGAATGCGTCGGTACACCCACATTTCGAATGCTTCTAGTTTTCTCGTTAGCGTCTCCGTCAGCGTCCAGGCCTCCACGCCATACAGCAAGATCGGAAAAATGTAGCATTTAACTATACGTACGTTTAGGGAAAGAGACAAATCCTTGCTTATGAGGAGCTGTTTCATATTGCTAAATGCTGCTCTAGCTCGTTCTATTCTCGCCTTAATTTCTATGGTCTGTTTCCATTTTGTATTTACGTTGGTGCCAAGGTACACATAAGATTCTACATGGTCAATTAATATGTTACTTATCCGTAATTGTCGAGCAGGTTGTTGCTTTTTGCTTATCAGCATCCACTTTGTCTTCTTGAAGTTGAGGCTCAGGCCGTATTCCTCACTAACTGAATAAAGTCTTTCCATTACTTGTTGTAATTCGTCTATGGTACTGGCAAGGATCACCGTGTCGTCGGCGTATCTTATATTGTTCGTTAACTCGCCGTTTATTTTAATGCCCTCATTTGCATTTTCCATACATTTGTTAAATATTTCCTCGGAATACATATTGAATAGGAGTGGGGATAATATACACCCCTGACGGACACCCCTTTTGATCTGCACGCTTTCAGTGAGTTCGTTGCAAATTTTTGCTCTTGCTGTTTGACCCCAGTATAGGTTTGCCACAATTCGAATGTCCTTGTCGTCAATACCTGTCTTTCGCAGAATACCTATCAATTGTTCATGATTGACATTGTCAAATGCTTTTCTAAAATCTACAAAGCACAGATACACGTCTTTATCAACGTCTCTACACCGTTGTATAAGCACCTGGAGAGCGAAAATTGCTTCTCTAGTTCCAAGTGCTTTCCGAAAACCAAACTGCGATCTATCAATATTTGACTCACATTTATCATATATTCTTCTGTGAATGATCTTAGTGAACGCTTTAGTGACATGATTGATCAAGCTTATGAGCCGGTAGTCATCACAAATCTGGGCATTTGGTGTTTTCGGGATTGTAATAAATGTTGACTGTAGCCAGTTCTCCGGGATTTTACCGCTATTATATATGTTGTTAAAAAGTACAACTAGATTGTCAAGGAACTGTTTGTCTGATTTACATAGGATCTTTAATATTTCGCAGGGTACATTGTCCGGACCTGCTGACTTATTGTTTTTTAGTGCTGCAATGGCATCTTCTATCTCCGATTTAAGAATTGAAGGTCCTGTTTCTCCTTCTCCATATAGGTGATCATCAGTCCTGTTAGATGCAAATAATTTTTCTATGTATGATTTCCATGTTTTTAAGATCGTTGATGGCTCCGAGATAAGATTTCCATCGCTATCTTTTATGCTGTTGGGTGACTTATTGAATTTCCTCTTGTTTGTCATCGATTTTATTTTTTTGTGCATATTGTAACTGTCGTATTTTCGTTCGTATTGTTCTATTTCCCTGCATTCGTTGGAAAACCATTTTTCTTTGGCTTCTCGAATTTTCGTTCTTATGGTTTTGTGGATCTGCTGGTATGTTTCTGCATTTTTATTCTTGAATTTACGTCTTTCATCCATCATATCCATTATCTCATCAGACATCCATTCTTTCTTTTTTCGTCGGTCTCGCTTTAATAGAGTCGCGCATGTTGTTTGGATTGCTTCCCTCGATTTATCCCATCTCTCTATTATGTCCGACGTGTTCTCGTTAATGTCCTTTATTTTCTTTCCTAGTTGTTCTCGCACTTTCCAATAACCTCAGTAAAAGAGCCTGTCTGTTTTATACCTTGGCTGTATATTTCTAAATAAATTTTTTCGAATTATCTTGTGAGATTCTTAGTGAACTTAAAACCAAAGGATATTTACCCACATCGGAAATAATGATTTGTAAAAGATGAACGACACTAGTTACAATTCAAGGCAAGCTGAGAGGTTTGTTACAACTGCATTGTTAAAAAAAATACATTATGCAATAGGCAATAAAATATTCTGTTTCGGCAAGAATTGTTTAAGAATGAAATTAGAATATACTATACTATAGAGTATAGAATAAATGTAACAGTCGCGAAGTTTTTGTAACAATTAGTTCTGGATGATTCCTGTTGTGTGTTTCTTATTTAACATAAGATGAGAACCAAACTTTTATTATAAACGACTTTGATTAATTAATCTTTGCCGAAGCAGGTATAATTCGATGTTAGAATAAAGGTTTACTGTATGGTCTGCTTTAACAGCGAATTTTTCGATTTTCAATGTAATGAAATTTTCAACTGTATGAGTTGTATATCTGCCTTTTGAGAATTTATGCTTGATGATTGCAATATATTAATTTGTGGATATGATAATAATTTTAAGAATTTCATTTGTGCATACATTTTCCCAATTGTGCATTCAATTAAGACTCTACAGTCAAAGTACGATGGTCACAATGTACATAGGAAAGTTAAAGAGCTCACAGGGGACTAAGACGAAGATAGAAAGGAAATATAACTGATACTGACGGAAACATTATCTTGGACAAACAGAGTAAAATAAGAACGTGGAAAGAATATCTAGAAAAACGAATTAAAGACCAAAGAGATAACACCTTTGAGATAGAAGAAGAGGTAAATGATGTACCAATATTACAGCAGGAAGTTTATTCCGCAATAACACAGGTAAAGGATGACAAATCGACAGGTCCTGATAATATACACGCAGAACTACTCAAACTAATGGACAACGTAGCAATAGCAAAAATCTCAAAGATATTCAACAACATATACAACTCTGGAGAAATATCAACACAATGGCTGAAATTTGAGTTTATTGCACTTCCAAAAAAACCAGGAGCCAAAAAATGCGAAGATTGCCGTAAAATAAGCCTCATGAGTCATCTCCTAAAATTGTTTCTAAAGATAATTCATAAGAGAATCTACAAACTGTGTGAAAGTCAAATTTCCCCCAACCAGTTCGGGTTCACAAATGCTGTTGCCACTAGAGAGGCTTTGTTCTCAGTACAAGACTTATTCCAGAGATGCAGAGACGTCAACTGCGACGTATACATATGTCTGGTTGATTACGAGAAAGCGTTTGATCAAGTACAGTACGCCAAGATGATGCAAATATTAAAAGAAGCAGGAATAAAAAACCAAGATCTAAAAATAATTAGAAATCTTTACTGGAATCAGACAACAAATCTCAGAGTTGAAGGTGAACACACTGACTATGTGAAAATCATGCGTGGAGTGAGGCAATGGTGTATTTTATCTCCTCTATTCATCAATCTGTACTGTGAAAGAATATTTATCGAAGATTTGCACGAAACTGATGGTCAACTCTACGCCAACCAATCCCCTGTAAAAAGAGTGACGCACTACAACTACCTCGGCACCATAATAAATGAAGAATGGACCAACAACCAGGAGATTAAAGTACGCATCGGAAAAGCTAAATCCACCTTCAATCGGATGTGGACCTTCTTCAAGAGTCACAACCACTCTCTTTAATACAAAAGAATGTATGCTGCGATGCTAGGTCTCCTCTGTCCCTTCTATGGTGTTGAATCGTGGACCTTTATTGGAGTAGAATTGGAGTTACAAATGAGGAGATGCTCAGAAGAACGAATAAGAACCGAGAGGTACTGACCATTATTAAATATCGAAAATTACAATTCTTCAGAAATATTCTTCGAAATGAATCCGGATATACTCTCCTTCAAGCCATGCTGTAAGAAAAAATATTTGGAAAACGAGGTCCAGGAAGCAGAACATCTTGGTTAAAGAACCTCAGAATCTAGTTCAATACAACATCTGTACAGCTTTTCCACGCTGCTGCAGATAAGATGAAGATTGCCATGGTGATCACCAACATTCGAGATGGATAGGGACATCAAGAAGAACAATACGTTTTCCCAACACTGGAAGTTTTATGCAAACAATACATTTACAATAGTTTAAGCGTTGCGACCATTTCTTTGAGTTTGTTTATCTTAACAATAATATTGTGTAACTTTGAACGACCAATTTTTTTATGCTATGTGATTTTTTATCTTTTATCAAGTTTAGTTTTTACGTTAAATGATTAAAAATGGCATTTTGGTTCCATATAACTTGAAGCAATAATATTTCTAGTACTCAACCAAAGCCAAGTAAATACGACAGTTACGCATCACTAATTAGTAATGCGAGTCTAATTAAAATGTCTCATCAAGTATTTTATTACGCGAAAACACAGAAAAATCCGATTTGCATCATACATTAAGCCAAGGATAAATATTGGTCATGGCAGCTCTGAAGTTAATGTACATTCAACGACAGGACATCAGTGTCAAAACGAATGTATAAAGATTAAAATCAAATAGTTAAATATTAAATTTACTGAACTTTTACTTACATTTTTTAATATTTTTACTTTTCTCTTACACTACACATTTGTATTTGTATTGATGGTGATTGTGATGTAGCCCGAAAGGGTGTTTTTAATTATATACCTTTTGTCAAGAATTTTTAAATAAAACTTAAAACTAGTGCTAACTAAAATTATGATATAAATGTATGTTTATTATTAAGTATTATTTGGCGCATCTTTTCAGCAATCTTAATAAAATCATATACAGATGTCGTTTCAATCCTCTATGCTCTTTTAACTCAACTTTTACATGAACTATTAGCTTTTCCTGAAAATCGGTTTTGTTTCATATAATATAGTCAACATATTCCATGATGTCTTCTGAATAGTTTTGTTTAATCAGTTAGCGATGTTTACTTGGCGAAGATTGAGATATTGGTGCATTTTTGGGTCCATGATATTTTAACACTCGCCTCCAATTGAGCATCTCTAAAGCATCTATTCGTTTCCTATCTGTTAAAATCATCGCCCATAACTGTAGCTTAGGTGACAATGGGAAATATCAGTGCCCCTACAGGCATCATTTTCAAGTACCATTGGCAAAGTACCATTTGTTCTTTGATTTGAGAGTGGCATCTTACATTTAACCTTCTGCTTTACACGTTAATTTAAATAGACACCACATAACAAAGCCTAAGGAACTTACTTAACACGAAGAACCCAAAGCAGTGTGACCTGCGAAGCTCCATTTGACTTTAGCAATTTTTGTTGTGATATCCACAACTTTTGTTTTTGATCCTACCATTTCTCTTTCCACTGCCCTTTCTATTGTGGCTAGTTTATTCATATTTGCCTTGGTTGGGGTCCAGGTTTGATATTCATAAATCATGATAGGAAGGATGCATTGGTTGAACACTTTGCTACTCAAGCATTGAGGTATTTTGCTGTTCTTCAGTATCCAACTGAGTTTTCCAAATCCTGTCCAGGCTTGTCTTGCTCTTCTATTGGTTTCCGCACTTTATTTTTCTTTTTCAAGTTTTAGAATTTGGCCTAGGTAGATATATTCCTGGACTTGTTCTATCTCACTGATATTTATAATTATACGTCTGGGATCGTCTGTATTGGTCATTGTTTTTGTTTTTGTCATATTCATTTTAAGAACGACGTATTGGCAGCTGTCTGCGAGTTCCTTTATCATAATTTGTAATTACTCAAATGTGATCGCTATAATAACGAGTCGTCAGCAAATCTGAGGTGTTTTAACTTATTGCCATTAACGTGGATGCCATATCTTGACCAATTTGTAGTTTTAAAGACGTCTTTTAGGGCTAGATTAAGAAACTTTGGAGATATTACGTCGCCTTGTCTAACTCCTCTCTTAAAGGGAATGGGATTTGAATTTTCATCTAATTGTACTATCATAGTTGCATTTTCATGTATTGTATTATGTTGGCTATATCTCGTATCTATTCTACAATTATCAGTAGCTTGTTCTATAGCCCACATCTTGATACTATCAAATGCCTTTTTATAGTCTATGAAGGCAAGAAAAACAGATAGTTGGTAGTTATTTGCCTTCTCTATCAGTGTTCTCATTATCAGCAGATGGTCTAATGTACTACATTCTTTGCAAAAGCCAGTCTGGTCAACCGGTTGGTAATTATTCATTTTGTAAGTTAACCGATTGTTAATAATTCTTATAATAAGTTTAAATACTTGACTAAGCAACGATATAGGTCTATAATTCTTTAGGTCACATTTTTTTTGTGTAAGAGAACTACTAGACTCTAGTTCCAGTCTTTGGGGATTTTGCTATTATGGAGACCTCTAATCAATAGCTCTGTTAGTAAAGGGATTGTTACTGCCTTGCTTGTTATTAAGAGCTCGGAAATTATCCGATTGTATCCTGGAGGTTTATTATTTTTTAGCTTGTTTAAAGATCTTTCCATTTTGAATCCCTCTATATTCGGTAGTACCTGTGATTTTTCATTTTCTTTTGACTTTTCTTTTGTTGATTTATTAGGCTGGCTTTGCAAGCTGTACAAGGTTTTGTAAAAGTTTTCGACTATCTTTGTTATTTTATGTATTTGTTCTTCTTTTCCATATTATTGGTGACTTCAATTTTGATGATTTTTGGATACTCAATGTTGGTCTTAAACATTTTAGAACTGTGCTATTTTCAATAACTTGCTCTATTAGGTTTTTGTTCAATTTTTTTATGTCGCGTTTTATATCTTTTTAAATTGTTTTATTAAGTTCTACGTATGCTTGAGTGTGATGTTTGTTTTCCTTTAGTAGCTATCTTCTTTTCTTTATTAGTTGTTCAGTTTCGTTGTTTATTTTGTCTTCTTCAGTTCTTGTTTTCTTTGCGACCTGTATTCCGACTTCGAGAATGTTTTTATTTATATTTTTGTTTATGTGATCAATTTGGTCTTAATTAATTATTATTTATAACTGGGAATAAGCCACAATTAAAGATAAAAATACGTTTATTGACGTTTCAATTTCCAATTCGGAAATCGTTCTCAAAATACAAATATTAAATTAAACAAATTTTGTTTTTTGTTACATAGTGAAAAAATTCTTCTAATAATTTAATTTTATCTGACTCATTTATATTGACAATTCAGACATACATTATACATTTTAAAGTAGACGACTTTAAAATGATATTGCCAATATTGTTGAGTTGCGCTCCTGGGACGACTTTACTTATAAGATAGTTCATTCGATTACATGAAATCAACTTTAACTTGAGAATATCCGTCAGAAAAAATCATAGCATCTAATTCGTCTTTAAAAAGACAAACACATGACATGATGACAGTAAAATTCTCCTGTTAGTGATTCCATAGTAAATTATGAGGGAAAAACCAGGAAAAAAAAACCTCATAATACTATCCCGACATTGTAAGTATTTGTTCGTGAATTTAGTTTACCTTCAACAAACATCAAAATTCTGATTTTATATGTTACGTTATTTAAAAAACATAAATGATGTATCCTCTATATGTTACTGACTTACTAATACTGGTATTTTCTTATTAATAACTTCCTCTTTCAATATTGGTAACCAGATCCTACTACATAAAGAAAAATCAAAGAAGCGGCTCTAATTATGCTAAATGAGGCCAATTGTGTCGCAAATTCCTCGATTATAAATTTATTTTAGCAGAATGTAGTAGGATCTGGTTACCAATATTGAAAGAGGAAGTTATTAATAAGAAAATACCAGTATTAGTAAGTCAGTAACATATAGAGGATACATCATTTATGTTTTTTAAATAACGTAACATATAAAATCAGAATTTTGATGTTTGTTGAAGGTAAACTAAATTCACGAACAAATACTTACAATGTCGGGATAGTATTATGAGGTTTTTTTCCTGGTTTTTCCCTCATAATTTACTATGGAATCACTAAAAGGAGAATTTTACTGTCATCATGTCATGTGTTTGTCTTTTTAAAGACGAATTAGATGCTATGATTTTTTCTGACGGATATTCTCAAGTTAAAGTTGATTTCATGTAATCGAATGAACTATCTTATAAGTAAAGTCGTCCCAGGAGCGCAACTCAACAATATTGGCAATATCATTTTAAAGTCGTCTACTTTAAAATGTATAATGTATGTCTGAATTGTCAATATAAATGAGTCAGATAAAATTAAATTATTAGAAGAATTTTTTCACTATGTAACAAAAAACAAAATTTGTTTAATTTAATGTTTGTATTTTGAGAACGATTTCCGAATTGGAAATTGAAACGTCAATAAACGTATTTTTATCTTTAATTGTGGCTTATTCCCAGTTATAAATAATAATTAATTTACAATGCCACAAGAAAATAGCTTCAGAACAATATTGGTCTTAATTGTAAAGGATTTGATTCTTAATTTAGTAACTAGTGGAAACCTTCTAGTGATAACGAGATACTCCCTGATTCTAATTTTACTCAAAGATCAGCTCATAAAACGCGTTAAGCATTTAATGTATACACTAAAAAGTGTATAAATAAATAAATAAATCCCGGTGCCTTTGAAACATAATTTAGACTTGGATCTTGTATTATAAGTCCCGAAAGTAGTTTCAAGAAAGAAAAAATGCTGCCTTCTTCTACATCATGCAGATTTCATTGCTTTAGTTTCATTGAAGAATAACAGCTGGAAGTATTTAAAAGCTACTGGGAAATGAGCGATTTGAAGAAGCAAAGAATATCCAAATGTCGGCAAGTAGATCATCCATTTTGTCTTTATAATGGAGAAAATAAGCTGAGATTTGAAAAATTACTTTTTTGAATCCATTAGACAGAAGTGATATAGTAATCAGAACTTTTATGACCAAACAGTAAAACAAGTAGCAAAAATTTCGTTGAAAAATTATATTTTTCGCAATATAAGAGTAGCAAGTCTAAATGAGATACCTAATACGTCAAAAGAGTTCTTTATTGGGGATAGAACCCTGGCTTACCTTCATCGAGAATACGCTAAACTGCAAATGAAAAAGTGATATCTTCTATTTATATGTACTCAAGCATTTTTAACATTGAATATATTTCGTTTTTCGCCTCAAAGATGGATTTGTGTATTTGTGCGAACAATACAAAAACAACAAACAATAACAGTATTAAAAATATATATATTAACACTAACGATAAAAGAAATGAAGTAGACAGTCCAAACATGAAAATGAATAAATCGGACTTAATTATTTAGTGTCTTAAGTTTTTTGGTTACAAATGAAATTTTTAATTCTGGATCTAAAATAATTTTATACAACTTTACATTTTCTGAAATACGCTTTGACAATTCTGAGTATTAATTCTGACATAAAGAAGGGCAGAGAGAAGCAAATTAAATTGGTACCTCAGGATTGAGATTTAAGGATAAAATGGCTTTAAAGATGCATGGAGTTTATATGTTTGGTTTATAATTATTGTTGTGTTATTATATGTATGTATTAGAGTAAAAATAAGTATATTGTTTCATTATTTCAATGTGATGTTACATAATTAAAAATAAAATAGTACAAATTAAAAAGCCAAAATACGGGAGTCTGTTTACATTCCGCAGCAATACGCAACAATAAGAAGGTCGGCAAAGAAAACTGGTCAAGCTTACATCGTAAATGAATTAAATCACAAGTATTGTTATAATTATTTGAAACGATTGTGTAGACATTTTTTATAACAATGAAACAACAGAGAAAACTAAGTACATTTAATCAAAAAATGTTTCTGCTTTGAGACATGAAGAGCAAGGGGGTCAATCAATCCCCTTCTCTTATTCCGCTGCCTATTTCTGTAGGTTTTGTAGGTTGTCTATCTATTCTGACTCCATTTTGTTGTTTTGGTAGATGTTTTATAATATTTAGGAGATACCGAATTATACAGAATAATTCTGTCTCTAATATACAGAATATTCTCTATTATACAGAAGAATGATTACATATTTGAGTCTGATTCTGTCAAACGCTTTCTTTCGGTCAACTCTGTCAACAATTTTAGTTGTAAGTTTTAGCGTAGTATTTAACCTCGTTTATACCTCTGTAGTTTTCTGGGTGTTTTTACCACTATGAAGAGATAAAATACGTAACTGAACACATACAAGACACAACTGTCTGTACTCAGTTTAAAACTTGTAATCTAAACCTAACTTCATTATATTGTCGTTCTATACATTCCATTTATAGAGAAATTAATTCCATACATGAAGTTTATGAAAACTCTACGCAAAAGATACATCATTGGTGACTATTTTAATGCAAAGAACACATATTGAAATTTAAAACTAACTACAATTAAGGGAAAAACCTATTATCGGCTATTAGATAATAAAACTGTGAAACAATATCTACTGGTAGACAACAAAATTTCAGATGTTATTAACTTTGTTATCTCAAAAATTAATTCTAATTAATTATTCTTTAAAATATTAATCTCATCACTCACTATGGTTGTTAATACGAGCGATACAGTCATCAGAAAATAAAGCAATCACACTCTTACTAATAAAAACACAGAATGAAAGTTTCAAATTAATTCTTAAAGAGTTTTTTAATACAAAATTCTTATTTACGAAAACAACTGGATGATGAAATAGTACTAATCATGAAAAATATTCAACAAGCAGCATCGGAAAATACTATCACGTTAACTCCAAGAGTAAATCAATCAAGAGAAGATGGCAGGCAACTAAGGCTTCAAAAGATAAAACCCTTTTAAATATTGCGATTCAAAAATTAAAAAGAGTATTGTTCTGAAGCTATTTTCTTGTGACATTTTAAATTAATTACTATTTAAATGGGAATAAGCCACAATTAAAGGTTGAAGTACGTTTATTGACGTTTCAATTTCCACTTCGGAAATCGTTATCAAAATACAAACAGTAAATTCAACAAATTTTGTTTTTGTTACTTAGTGAAAAATTCTTCTAATAATTTAATTTTATCTGACTCATTTATATTGACAATTCAGACATACATTATGCATTTTAAAGTAGACGACTTTAAAATGATATTGCCAATATTGTTGAGTTGCGCTCCTGGGACGACTTTACTTATAAGATAGTTCATTCGATTACATGAAATCAACTTTAACTTGAGAATATCCGCAGAAAAAATCATACAATGTAATTCGTCAAATTAGTAATACTATCTCGACATGGTAATTATTTGGTCGTGCATTTAGTTTACCTTAAATGAACACAAAATTCTGATTATATTTGTTTGTTATTTAAAAAACATAAATGATGTATCCTCTATATGTTACTGACTTACTAATACTGGTATTTTCTTAATTAATAACTTCCTCTTTCAATATGGATAACCAGATTCTACTACATTCTGCCGAGGAATTTGCGACATTAGTAAGTCAGTAACATATATTATAGAGGATAATCATTTATATTATTTTTAATAACAAACATATAAAATCAGAATTTGGTGTTCATTTAAGGTAAACTAAATGCACGACCAAATACTTACCATGTCGGGATAGTATTGTGAGGTTTTTTCCTGTTTTTTCCCTCATAATTTACTATGGAATCCCTAACAGGAGAATTTTAGTATCATCATGGCATGTGTTTGTCTTTTTAAAGACGAATTACATGCTATGATTTTTTCTGAAGGATATTCTCAAGTTAAAGTTGATTTCATGTAATCGAATGAACTATCTTATAAGTAAAGTCACTCCCAGGAGCGCAACTCAACAATATTGGCAATATCACTTTAAAGTCGTCTACTTTAAAATGCATAATGAATGTCTGAATTGTCAATATAAATGAGTCAGATAAAATTAAATTATTAGAAGATTTTTCACTAAGTAACAAAAAAACAAAATTTGTTTAATTCTACTGTTTGTATTTTGAGAACGATTTCCGAAGTGGAAATTGAAACGTCAATAAACGTACCTTAACCTTTAATTGTGGCTTATTCCCAGTTAAATAGTAATTAATTAAAAGGAGAGATACAAAATTTAAAGAATATATTAATCAAAACGTGCCTTTGTAATTTAACAGGTCATACTAGCACTGATTATACAAATTGGAGGGCAACAAATTATCTAAGAGACCAATTATCCATGCTCCTCCAATTAGGATAGAAAATGGTTATTGGGCTAGAAGCAGTGAACAGAAGGGGGTCATTTGCCTTCTACAGGAAAAATATGTATTTTTCTAGAAAAATATGTATTCTTAAACCTAATGGTAACCAAAAAGAAGAACATAGATGGGAGGAGTCAGTCCGAACAGAAGGAAGAACAACTCCAACTAGAAACTTCGCCAAGAAACTTTTAATAAAAAGAGAATGAAAATTATATATTAGGTATATTAGGTTTTTCTAAAGCTATTTTCTTGTGGCATTTTAAATTAATTACTCTTTAACTGGGAATAAGCCACAATTAAAGATAAAAATACGTTTATTGACGTTTCAATTTCCACTTCGGAAATCGTTCTCAAAATACAAACATAAACAAATTTTGTTTTTTGTTAAATAGTGAAAAATTCTTCTAATAATTTAATTTTATCTGACTCATGTATATTGACAATTCAGACATACATTATGCATTTTAAAGTAGACGACTTTAAAATGATATTGCCAATATTGTTGAGTTGCGCTCCTGGGACGACTTTACTTATAAGATAGTTAGTCGATTACATGAAATCAACTTGAGAATATCCGTCAGAAAAAATCATAGCATGTAATTCGTCTTTAAAAAGACAAACACATGACATGATGACAGTAAAATTCTCCTGTTAGTGATTCCATAGTAAATTATGAGAGAAAAATCAGGAAAAAAACCTCATAATACTATCCCGACATGGTAAGTATTTGTTCGTGCATTTAGTTTACCTTTAATAAACACCAAAATTCTGATTTTATGTGTTTCGTTATTTAAAAAACATAAATGATGTATCCTCTATATGTTACTGACTACCTAATACTGGTATTTTCTTATTAATAACTTCCTCTTTCAATATTGGTAACCAGATCCTACTACATTCTGCCGAGGAATTTGCGACACAATTAGACTCATTTAGCATAATTAAAGCCGCTTCTTTGATTTTTCTTTTTTTACCATCCGTTTTTTTAGGACTAAATTTGAATTATTCCATTGAACCCTATGTTCATTATCCCATGCGTGTTTACATATTTGAGATCTATCAAATTCTCTATTTTTAATATAAGATTGATGTTCACTTATTCTAACATTTAATGGCCTTGATGTTTCACCTAAATAAAACTGATTGCATTCACAAGGTATTTTCTAAATGCAATTCTTTGTCCTTTCTTGTTCATTGTTAGGTTTGGTTTTGGACAAAATAGATCTCAACGTGTTTGTTGTTTTAAATGTTGTTGAAATGTCTAATTTATTTCATTTATTTTTATTAAATAGGTGTTATTATTAGGTGTTTTTGACGTTTCGACTACCACTCTGGAAATCATTTTTCAAAAAGAAAATAAATGTAATTTAAAATAAGGAGGATATTACACCTATTTTTGTATATTATCAGTATGCAATAACACTATGCAATAACTTCTATTTTTTCTTTTGTAAAATTTTCTCTCTTTTTAAGCTGCGCCACT
Source organism: Diabrotica balteata (assembly GCA_918026665.1). Classification (NCBI taxonomy): domain Eukaryota; kingdom Metazoa; phylum Arthropoda; class Insecta; order Coleoptera; family Chrysomelidae; genus Diabrotica; species Diabrotica balteata. The sequence continues at coordinate 144,323,576 of OU898277.1, read as the reverse complement.
TCTCTTCTTTACTTTTCTTGTATATCTGTGTCTTGTTATTACACGTTATTTCAAAAATATGTATATAGAAGGAACAAACAAATTCTAGAGGACTTGAAAATCTTGCCAAACTTCTTATGTTGTTAAAGTGTTGGTGACCAAGAGAAACAAAAGAATCTTTAAAATAAATAAACTTATGAGAGTATCCACTGTGACACTAGTTTAAGTAAAAACCACATTTACGATTTGTTTTTACACAAAAGAAACCGTTTACGCATTTCAATTAAATAAATATTTAATCAGTGAAACTGCTTAAAACAATTGACCTTCTTCAATGAACACTACTGATATATTTAGATTATTTGCATGGCTCATGCTCGTAATAAGCTTGGCTTTCAGTAGAATGATTATTTCTACTGGTATTCATCAATTTCTATTATAAATTTGTCCAAGCTGATGTAATTGTGATAAACGAAGTAATAATACATTCAACTTTACTGCAACACATGGTAAAAGTAATTATTTATATCAGCGTATACCGAATAATCAAATATACATTTAAATTGTTAGGATTAATAATATTAGTATTACTAAATTAGCATATAGAGTTAGGATATGTAGTTTGTTTGAAAATAGAGGGCGGTTCCATAAGTACTTGGCCTATAAAAAAAAAAGCGAAAATTTTAGAAAAGTGACAATTTATTTCTAAACTGTAGTGTTGGAAACTTCAAAAAAATATAGATGGTACTTTTACATTTTTATGTAATAACTTTACTAACCTAACTAACCGGTATAGTTTAACCCATGAGAAGTAGAACATCGTAAACAATCCTGATGTCTACACTCTATCTAAGTCAATACATAACTAATAATAATTCATCATATCTATACTTCATCTAATTTAGATAACGACTTACGTCATTATCTACGTCAGAGATCGAAGTTGACATAGTTGCCAAAGTATAAAAAAATCCTGACTCCATTTTAAATCAAATAGATTACATAATTATTGCAAAAGTATTACCATCTCTTTACAACGACTATTTAAATTCTTACGTGACATTTTTGAAATAAAACACACTAATTTTGTTCTAAAAAGAACAGATTTTATTAGATAGTTAAAAATATAAAACAAGAGATATTCACTTTAAAATTCAAAATAATGAAGTACAAAAAGTGTCAACACCGCAACTGTCAAATAAGTGTTACCAATTTATGCCAAAATTTTACCTTCGTTCGATTACAGTTACAGTGTGTTTCGAACAAATGTTCTTGATAAAAACGCTTTATAATGCATTTATACAAATTAAATGAAACATATTATTGTGTATTTCTTCAAGTTAACATTAATAGAAATTTTTAAATATGATTTCTACGAGTATATAATAAAATATGTCTAGTGGCTGTAATGTCAGTGTACTCGGTAAAGTGGTTCTAAAAAAGAACACACCTACACCCTAAATATTTTGTGTTGGTATCATGTGACGCCACAGGCTATGACGCCGATGACGTGCATCGTTATATAAATTAGATGAAGTGTATCTATAATAAGTCGCTTAAATACATAATTCACGCTGATTATACAAAGCCGCTTACCTGCCTTTTTTTATTACAAATCCACGTATTGATTATCAATATGTTTTATTAGTTTAAGTCTTTGACATTGAAATAAATTCAAGTTGTTTCTAAGCTTGTATTTTATTAAATAAATTTAGCTTTTAACTAATTAAAAAAAATCTGCCTGTGAATACTCTACACAACATAATTTGCTTTAAGCTTAATACACTTGACATCCAAAAATAGTGCAACATCTTTAATCCGTCTGAAAAATACGTTTCCTCGAGGTCTACAAAGAAGATCTCCGTGACGAAGATGATCTCCTCATTTGAGTAAAATTTCTGCCTAGCGAGTGACTTATTTAAGTTTAAAAACATAAATAAGTCACACGAGGTCAAATCTAGAGAACATGGTGGATACGGCAGCAGCTTCTAGTCCAATTGGACCAATTTGATTTGATTTGGAGTGTGATCTTGTTAAAATAATACTTTTTTCTTCGCTAAATGAGTCCATTTTTTCGTCAATTCGGCGTTGAATTGACCTAATAATTTGGCTTATTAGAGACTTGTGACCGTTTTGATTATACCTTGTGAATCCCAGACAACGAAGGTTATAATCTTTCCGGTCGCTAGGACAGTCGTCACCTTCTTTGGAGATGTTCCCCAAGTATAGTACACGATTTCAACTATTCCTTGGTCTCTGATATGTACCAGTGGATCTGTGATTCGTCAAAGGTCCCAAAAAGACGAAGAATTTGTTTCAAAGTGCCTTAAATAGCGTCAAAACATTGCTATAAAGTAGTCTGACCGTTGTGCTTATTCTCCGCAGTGAGCAAACCCGGCACCCATCGAGCCGACAGCTTTCTCATGCCTAAGAATTTTATACAGGATATGACTCATGAGGTTTTTTGACATTCATACTATCTCAGATGTCTTGCAAACATTCAGTCGGTGCTTGAACGAGTAAACATTTCATTGACGATTTTCCTTACTTCAACTGTCAATTGATTCACTTCATCAAACTTAAGAAAAATAGGACTTTTTAACTTTAAATATAATATCGGGATTTGAAGCCACAGGTCTGTATCATTTTTTTCAAAATAATGTGGAATACAGTAAAATTGTATTGAGAAAATCCGATATATTTCAAGTTTAAGATATTAACATTGAAACCATTTGTTATAAAGCAAATTGGACGTCATAATAGATAAACAACTTACAGAACATATAGAAATAGGCAGCGGAATAAAACAAGGGGATTCATTGAGCTTCATGCTCTTCAATTTGATCGTGGATGAAATCATCAAAACCGTTAACAAAGAAAAAGGATACAGAATGGAAAACAAAAAAATCAAAATGCTCTATTACGCCGACGACGCAATATTGATAGCCCAAGATGAAGATAATCTGCAAAGACTGGTACACAGGTTTAACTTAGCAGCAAAAGAATTTAATATGAAAAAAAAAACCTAAAACAATAGTAGTCAGCAAAGAACCAACCAGATGTAACATAGAAATTGATGGCATCAGTATTGAACAAGTAATGGAACTAAATTCCTAGGTATTACACTGTCTAGCTATGGAGACCTAGACAAAGAAGAGAGAGATCAAGTACAAAAAGCAAATAGACTGGCAGGGTGCCTTAATAATACTATATGGTGACACGTTAACACTAAGATGAAATCAAGAATTTATAAAGCCAGTGTAAGAGCAATAATGACATATGCCTTAGAAACAAGACCCAGCACAGCTATAACGCAAAGGTTACTAAAAACGGTAAAGATGAGAGTACGCAGAACAATTACAGGAAATACGCTGAGAGATCGAAAGTGAAGACATTAGAAGAAAAGTAACGTACAGTGTATAAATAAATGGACACAAAATAGAAAACAGAATGGAATAACCACATAAGCAGAATGGAGGAAACCTGTGTCGTCAAAATAGCAAGAGATAAGTCACCAATCGTCAAAAGAAGTATCGAACAACCACGCAAAAGATAGAGTGACAACCTTTTATAGAGGAATTAATCCGCCAATGAACAAGCAGAATTGCTTATAAAGAAGAAGAAGAACATTAAAAGCACAGTCTTCCTTACATATTTAGAATCAAAAATTGATTTGGCTCTTCTGGTCCATTTTAAGCCAACAAGAAAAAGAAACAATAATAAAATAAAACAAAGAAACCATATTAAAGATAAATCGCTGTACAGTATTTTTTGGTTTCAAATTAACAACGGACGTAGAAATTCAACCAAACTTAACGAGAGAAGATCCAGAACCTAATAATAACGCTCTTCCAAATATATGTCCCTTGGCATTTACTATAAATGTAATATTTTTTTTTCACAAAAACCGATTCCTTCAACAGTATTTTACAATGTGCTCCCCTACCCGCAACAAAAGTAACCGGACTCGAAGAAAAAAATAATACACGCCAAGTGTTGTGACATCTAATAAGTGGGTTAAGTATTATGAAGATTGTGAGAAAATTAAAAATGATAAAGATAAAACAAGAAAGACAGCAGTCTCGAGAGCATAACAAACCGATAAAGGCATAAAAAAAAATCGAAAAAATGAATGGAGCAAAAGACAATAAAACTTAAAACGACAAAACATAAAAATAAGATCTAGATTTAGGCTCTTCTTCAGAAGAACAAGAAGACTGGATGAAAACTGGTAGTAGTGGAGACGATGTTGACTTCATGGAACGAGAACAAGAAAATATTGAAATGTTAGATATCGACGATTTCAAATTGAGATACTTTGTGCTTTTCAGATTCAAGCAACTGGGTAAAAGTTTAACTACAACATATATCATGATCATTCTGGCTTTACAACCCTGCGTGGGTCCTAGCCTCCTCAAGAATTTTTCTCCAGTCGTCTCTATCCATCGCCTTTTTCCGTCAAGCACGTATTACCATATTTCTCATGTCGTTATCTATGTTATCAAGGAATCTTGTTCTACAGCCTATCAAGCAGTGTTTTTCTAGCTAGGTTATTTTGTTCCATCCGCATTACATGCCCTATCCACCTAAGATGTTCCATCTTAATATGTTTTACGATATCTGGTATATTCTATAAAGTTCGAAGTTGTATTGTGTGCTCCACACTCCATTGTCATTCACTGCTTCATAAATTCACCTTAGTACTTTTCTTTCGAAACATATTACATTCAAATGGTTCAGCGACTACATGCTGGAGATGAGATCGATAGGTTGGAATTTTGTAGATGGGTTAACAATAATCGACCAACGCTATACAGGACACTATTTACAGATGAAGCCCAATTTACCAGAGACGGGATAAATAATTCACGAAATTCACATGTGTGGGCAGATGAAAATCCCCATGCTCTTCGAGAACGTCGTTCTCAGTTAAGGTTTTCGGTTAACGTGTGGATTGGTGTCATAAATAACCAATTAGTAGGTCCTCACTTTTTTGATGGTCCTTTAACAGGGCAGGTCTATTTGAACTTTCTTCAAAATATTTTGCCGAATTTGCTTGCCAACGCGAACGTTGCTGTCTGAGGGATGTATTTTCAGCATGAAGGGGCACCCCCACACTTTTTACTGGCAGTGAGACAACATCTCAATAATGTTTATGGCAACAGGTGGATAGGACGTGCAGGTCCTATTTCGTGGCCTTCAAGATCCCCTGATTTCAATCCCGTTGAATACCATATTTGGGGACGATTGAAGCAACTAGTTTACGCAGTGAATATTAAAAACCGACAACAATTAATTGATAGAATTATACATTGTTGTAATACTATTAGAAACGATCCCCAGAGTATCCGTAATTCAATACGTCAATTAACAATTCGGCAACAAAAATGTGTCCAGGCTGCAGGGTTCCATTTCGAAAATCTATTTTGAATTATTTTTATTTTGTTACCATTATTGTATCTTTTCCAGTTCTAATTTATGGGTTTATCATAACTATGTACATATTTTTAGTTTTTTTTTAATTGTTCTTCGTTTTTGTTAGTAGTTACTGTTTTTTGTTGTGCAGTGACTCAGTTTATCATTTCAATTAAAATGTTTGAAATTTATAACATTTGTTTAAATTAATTACCTTATAATTTAATACTTCATTATGGTTGTTCTATTTTTGGTAAGATTTGATCGTTCACTAAAAATTTAATAAAAGGGCGACAACATTGACGCATATGTCGTTTTCATTGGCTATTTATGTAGTTTGAAAATCACTTATTGCATTTTGAAAAAAATATATACAGGGTGTAATATTTAATACGAATCCCTAAATTAATTTTTCCAAAGCCAGTCCTGGAATTTTTTAGTTTAGATAATACCAGTCGAATGCTTGATAGTAGTGTACTGTATCATGCAAAAATTAAAAAAATCAAATGAGCCGTGTAAACACTACAGTAAAATGAAATAAATGGTCAATTACACAAATCACCCTGTTAATTAATAAAGAAGAGGAGTTGACATTTTTTAGTCTCCACATGATATGCTTCCTGAAGGATTCTACATATGGTAGAAGTATGTAAAGTTCCTCATGACTCACCCTGTATGGACATATTTATTATGACCACTGTAACAAAATAAGAAAAAAAATATCTATTTATTGATGAATTTATCTCTCATTAAGATCAGTTACCAAATTCGCAACTATTATCATTCTCATATTATGGTATATTGTATATTGAACAGAAACTGTTATGACAGAAGTTTCGACTATCCTACGTCCCAGATCTTTCTATCTCTATTATGTTTCATATTAGGCCAGTTCTATTGAAAAAGTTCGTAGATATCTCTTTGTTGTCAAACCTTTTTATGGATAATGCTGATGAAAAAGTTGCGAAATACAAATTGTATTAATCACTATTTTATAAAATGATAGAATAAGTTTATCTCACAAGAGTAGTTATAATAAACAATAACCAAGTATCGAATTGATACTGCACATTTATGAATTATAATAATTGTAAATAATACTTTTAAAACAATTTGTACTGTTTTGTATTGTTATCTTAAAATGAATTTTTACAATATCCTATTTAGTTTGATTATTATTATACCGTATGGACATACGTTTTGATAAAAGTTTACCTTGAAATTTGCGTGATAATAGGAACAACATCATTATGTATTTAGCTATAAAAATTCAAGAAGTTTCACATAACAGTTATTGCAAAATAGAAACTGTTTTTTTGAAAATAGAAATTGAAGAGAAAAGCTTTATTTAAGTAAATCATTTAAAGATTAAAAAATTATATTTAATATTGTGTACCCTCTTTATTGACAGAGTGGAGGTTACCCAGGAAACGGCACTAGGCTCAGGCTTCAGTCTGGTAGAGGTACCTTGTAGGGATGTGTAGTTCACCATCGAAATAGTTCTAATGAACGATTCTTTCAACTGAACTAATTGAACTAGTTCATTAATTTTCACAGAACTAGTTCACTGCGAACGATTTGTATTATAAATTATGTCTCGACTTCTAAAGAAGAAAATAATGAATGAATGAACTAGAACATATATTTATTAGTTTGTGAATGGATGGACTAACTAGTTTAAAAAATATTGCCGATTAGCCTTAGATAACAGATTCATAATTCTGATGCATGTGACAATAACATAAAGTCTTATCTTAATGTCATAATAGTTCGGATCTTATGCCCATGTATTGGCTTGGATGTTGCCACGCTGTGTTGTTTCTTGTATTGTAATTTTGAAATAAAAATTTTAGTTAAGGTTAAAATGATTGAGGCATTTACATAAAATATAATTTTATGTAAAAGTGAGAATGAAAATGTGTTATTTAATGTTCCTAGAAAATTCACTGATTTTTTTTTGTAAAGGTTCTTTTAGAAATAACCTAATTATAAATACTTATGAGTTTAAATATACGTAAATATAAAAATAAATCATACGTGAACCATATTTAAATTTAAAACGGTTAATAAAAAACAAATCTTAATAATTTTTTGAAAATAAAAACTAACTAATCATATAATAATTTAAACCATTTCAACCTAAACATACGATCGAACGAAATAGTTCCGAACTACTTGTACGGTAGTGAACTAGTGAAAGACTGAAAGACTGACTGAAAAGCGAGACATCTGGCAACCAGTTATGTTAGGGTTGGATTTCGATGTCGGTCCTACAAATAGTTCTTTCGCGGACTAGTTCACTGAACTAGTTCATTTTTAAAAAAATAGTTCTGTTGAACTAGTTCGTCTAAAAGAACTAATAAGCACACCTCTAGTACCTTGGTCGGGGTTCTTTGCAGCTCAAATATAAAGAATTAGTTAGTGGAGTACGGAAGATAAAAAGAAGATAAGTTGGATGATTAAAAGAAGGAAAGTTAATTGGACACCACCCTTTTTTTAAAGGAAAAGGGAAACATACGACATATAAAGTAAGATAATGAGAAAGTTAAGGTACGGTTAGGATAATCACGCGAGAATAGATTTATATATTCACAACGAATAATATTTTCTGAAAAATAGTTATGAGTTATTTAGTATCCTCAAGAATAAGAAAAAGGCATGAAATATTATAGTTGTATCTACGTCAATATTTGATCATCATCATCATGAGTAGCTCGACAATCATGTCTAAGGATTTTGCGTTCAAATGTACCTAATAGGTTCTCATCGCTTTTGGACAATGTGTACGTCTCTGATCCATATACAAGGACCGGTTTTATCAGGGTCTTGTATATTTTGCATTTGGTTTTTCTTTGATGTTAGATCTTAGATATTTAATGAGTCCAATATATGTTTTATTAGCGATATGTTTCTTCTCTTAACTTCTTCACTGATATTGTTATCTGCTGTAACTATTGAACCTAGATATGTAAAACTTTTCACGCTTTCGATGTTATAGTCTCGTATTGTCAGATTCTGTAGGTTTATTATATATAGGTTTATTACTTTAAGTGTTTCTTTTACTATATAAATAAGTTGAGTTGGAATATTAAACTCTTTAAGTACATGGATCAGAAACTCTCGATGGATGCTATCATAGGCACCCTCAAAGTTAATGAAAAGATGATGTGTGTCTATGTTAAATTCACTAGTCTTTTCCAAGATTTGCCTCAAGAGGAAGATTTAATCTATTGTGGTCTTCTGCCTGCGAAAATCACATTGATATCCCCCAACTATTTGTTCCGCATATGGTCTCAATCGACCCTACCCAATATTTGACAGTATTTTATATGTCACAGTCAGAAGCGTTATTGCCCGGTAGTTTTCGCATTGAAGCTGACCTTCGTTTTTATGTAGTGGGATAATTACTCCAGTATTCCAGTCTTGTGGCAGTTGTTTATTATTCCATATGTTCACTATTAGTTCGTGTATCGCATTCAATAGGAAGTCTCCACCTTCCTTTATTACTTCTGCGCTAATGTTGTCTAATCCAGGTGACTTGTTATTTTTCAGTCTGGTAACTGCTTCTTGCATTTCAGCTACTGAAGGGGGGTTGTTTCTCTGGTATCCGTTTGATCCAGTATAATTCCATCATATAGTGGATCTTCGTTTTTTTTTTCAAACTTTTCTTTGAATAATTCTGTCCATCTTTGTAGTATTTCACTCTGTTGAGTTAGTATATCTCCTTCTCTCTCTCTACACATCATTGTTCTTGGTTTAAATTATTTTCTATTTTTGTTAAGTTTTTGGTAGAATTTTTAGTTTTCTGATGGTTATTTAGTTCTTTCATTTCTTGGAGTTCTTTTTCTATTTGTTCTCTTTTCTTTTTGCGATGTATTTTCTTCTCTTCCCTCTTTAGCACTCTATATTCCTCCTCTGCCTTTCGTGTTCTATGTCGTTGTTGAAGTCGTTGATATGCATTATTTTTCCTCTCTGTTATGTTACACTCTGCATCAAACCACTGTCTTTCAGTTGATTTGGGCTTTTTTTTGTTAAATAAAAGGAACTGAAAAGGACTGAATTCTAGTCATAAATCAATTTAGCACCGGAGAAAAGATGATCGTTGAATCATAAAAATCTCGGCTACTCACAATTAAAGAATCGATATTGTACTTACAGTCGGCGGCAGGTAGTCACAGGTAATAACGTTCTTTCATAGAACGATCGTCGATAAAGGCACTTGACAGGTTGCACCCGCGACAGGTGTATTGGTACGTCTCAAGTAGCGTAGATGATTTAGTTAAGATAACGAATTACCGTGGATTCAATCAGCACATCAATCATTAAATCAATGTAGATATCAGATCGATCCTCACAATAGACTAGACTGGAATAGGATAGACTGAACTGAATGGAAGGACAAAACGGCACAAGGGAAACAGAATTGACTCAGTCTCATTGAATTGGAGAACGTCTGTACGATAAGAGAAAAACTTTACTGTAGGAAACACTGTATCAAGATAGATGAATGATGATAAATTGAAATTACACTTACCGCCGTTTGATGGAGATAACCGCATGCAACTGTAACCACAACGAAAATGAATTCGATTTTTGATGTTTAGTCCAGCTCTGGATAAAAAAGAGTGGGAGTATTTGTCGAAGCGAAAGCGAAGAGTGCCATCGAAAATGGTACTTAATTGACAAGTCCGGTGTGGTCTTATTTTCTATAATTTTTACTTTCTCCTGAGTGAAAAGATTATTTCATAGAAAGGTCACATCTCAGCTATTCTTAGAAAGCATGACTTAACTTTTTTGTTAAGAGGAAGAGTTTCTATTTAACTAATAAAAGACAATAAAAGCAATGACAACTTACTGTGAGTTATCTCGTTGTTGCGAACAGGCGTAACAAATCGCTCGTTGCTTGAGGGTTATTCTTAACAGGTCTAGCAAAGTCTATGGTCATAGGTAGCGTGAAAGTAACTTTCTAAGAGGAATAATTGAGGACATTTTAAACATGCTTCAATTGTAAAATAAATTTGCGAAAGTACTGTAATTTTAAGCTTATAAACAATTAAATTACCTTAGACACAATAAATGTAGAAAGGTATTTTTTTATTCGCCATGTTGGCATTTTTACACGGATTAAAAAAACATATTGCCTACGACCCTTAAAATTCCAGTTTGCCTTTTTTTCAAAAATTTACAGGACAAAAGAAAAAAAAATAAAAACGATTTCTTTAAAAATATGTCATCTATGGTATGTCAAAGATAAAGGGTTTCATAGCGAAGCGATTTTACTATTTCAAACATTGAATTTATACATTTAAATTTATAAAAGTCGCAATAGCTCTGGTTCTAATCAACGAGAATTAATGTTTTTTTAATTTGAGATACCTCATAACACAAATTATAAGTAAAAAAATCACGATTCACTCTCTAACAATAAAACTTGGCAACCCATCCAAAAAGACGAATTGGACGAATTTTTACTTAGTTAAAAAGAGTTTTGACGTTCCAATTAGAGAAATATATTTCGTCTCTAAATATATTTGAAGATATGAGAAGATTTTTTCGATGATTTGGTGAAGATTTGATGATAAAAGAAAGAGAAATCAAAGGCTAGAGAAAGATAAGTTAGCACTTATTTCTTACGTGAGAAATTTGTGTACAAATTAGTGTAAAACTATATTTATATCAACAATTGATGTAACAATTGATGAACAATTTTTTGGCTCTCACGGTAGATGGAGATTTATCCAATATAATGCTTAGTAAGTCAGCCAAGTATGGCATTAAGTTCTTCTGGCTATGTAAATCCGAAAGTTGATATTGCTATTGATGGAAAAATATATTTGGAAGACAGCCAGGTGATGAAATTTAAAGAAGTTGGGGCACAAATATTGCGAATGAATTGATAAATTCAATACGCCGTATTTTCAGAAATCTAATAGTTAATAACTTTTTTATACGTGTTGATTTGTTTGAAAAATTATTGTCACATGGAATTACTGCAGTTGGAACCATTGGAAAAAATCAAAGGGGCATTCCAAAAGAAATGCAAGCAAAGAAGGAAAGACCTGTAAATTCTTCTTGTTTTGGATTTCGCGAAAATATAACCTTAATGAGTTACATACCCAAACAAATAAGGCTGTGATATTGCTGAGCACTCTCAGCAATATCACAGCCTTATTTGTTTGGGTATAATGACAAACATATTGAAAAAAAAAAACCAGAAATTATACATTTCTATAATGAATGAGAAGAAGACAGTAGGACAGTACCAATGTGGATTCACAGAAGGAAGATCTACAATAGATGCAATACACACAATAAAACAAATAATGGAAAAATCAAACGAGTATAAATTAGAATTGGAAATGTTATTCATAGACTTCAAACAGGCATTTGATTCTATTAAAAGGAACGTAATAATGACAGCACTTAAAAAATTAAAAATTCCACATAAACCCAGAAAATTAATAGAAATGACAATGAGAACTACAAAAATAAGCATAAAGACACAAAGAGGAGAGACAGAGGAATGCAGTATAAATAAAGGGATGAAACAAGGAGATGCCTTATCAACAACGCTATTTAATCTAGCATTAGAATATGTATTGCGAAATATAAATAAAGGAAATCTGAGAACAAGAGGTGGTCAAATAATTGCATATTCAGATGATATTGCTATTATTGCAAAGAACAGAAGATAATGACAGAAATGCTTGAAGAAATAAGAGAGAAAGGGGAGGTAATGGCGCTAAGATTAAATCAAGAAAAGACAAAAATATTAAGATTAGGGAAAAAAACCAATAAAGGAAAAAATCAAAATAGGAAGTTCCGAGTTTGAAGAAGTAGAATACTTCAAATACCTAGGAGTTACAATAAGTAAATCCGGAGAAAGGAAATCCGAAATAAAAGAAAAAAATATTAGCAGCGAATAAAGCTTATTTTGCAAACAAAAGATTACTTAAAAGCAAAACACTGACTAAAAAAAGCAAGATGAGCATTTATAACACCATAATTAGACCAATATTATTATATGCAGGGGAAACAATGACGATGGTTAAAAAAGATGAAGAAGACTTAAGAATTGCAGAGAGAAAGATTATGAGAACCATACTAGGACCAATCAGAACAGAGGAAAATGAATATAGAAGCAGAACAAATGCAGAAATTAGGGAAGAACTTAAGGAAGACATCTTAACTAAAATAAAGCAATGCAGAGTTAGATGGTTAGGTCACATTTGGCGAGCAGGCGATGAGGCAGTGACATACGCAATGATAGAATGGAATCCAGGAGGAAGAAAGAGAAGGGGAAGACCGAGATCAAAGTGGCTGCAAGAAGTTGAAGAAGACCTCCAAAAGGCAGGAGTCAGTGAATGGAGAGGAAAAACTAGAGACAGGTTATAATGGAGAGATATTGTCAAGAATATAAGATAAACAAAAAAAAAAGACTGATCCACTTAAGAAATAGGATCTAGAAAGCATTTACGGTTTAACCCCACGCTGGGGTGTATAGCCATTATATATATAATGAATGAGAAGGAGGTGTTCTGACACCATGATAATCCATGATGACATCATGGATTAAAAATTGCAAATTAGACATGTAAAAGATAAACAAAAATATGGCCAGTTGTTATCTGAAATAATAATGGGTGTTTCAAAAAGGTATGTCATAAATTAAATCACGCATTCCAGGATAAAAATAATTTGATTGAATCCAACTTACCTTATACCCAGTATAAAAGTGTACACAAAAAAAGTTACAGCCCTTTGAAGTTACAAAAAAAATTTATGACTACTTGACATTTTGTAATAAAAATGGACACGTTACTTTCTTGTTCTGAAAGCATTTTTCATACAAAAGAAACAACAAACATCTAAGCGCACAGAAAAATTTAAAGGGGGTGTGCAGCCCTAAATCCCCCAAACTTTTAAGTACGTTCAAATCAAATAAATTTTATGGCATCATTAGTTTAACACAATATTTTTGAAGCTTTTTTGCCCCTTAAGACTTTTTCAAAAAACCAGTTTTTTTCTAGCTGGCCATAAAATTACAGTTAGTTTCTACGGATACAATAATTACAAACAGTTCCATCAATAATACCTATCATTTATTGAGCGAATAAGATTAATATTAAAAATTTTGATATTACAATGGCCTACACATTTCAGGAAATAGCAGATATGCATTTAACTTTGGGTAAGTTGAATCAGTTTAAATTATCATTTCAATAAACTATAGGAAATATCGTAGGTGAATGTCAAGGAAATAGTGCAGCAGCCCTAAGGCGTTATGCAGTTATTATATCCCAATCAAAATACACCTGATAGACGATTATATCTGACCATTGATTGTCGTTTACGGGAAACGGGTACATTCAAATTGTAAGTTGCTGGCAATAGTGGTCGTCCAATAATGGATGCAACTAATGAAGACATTTTAGAAATCATTGAAGAAGTTCATGGAACAAGTAGAAGGGTAATAGCTGCTCAACTAAATGTTCCTCACGTAAGGGTTTGGAGGCGTTTGAAGGATTAACAACGGTTCAAGAGTTATTGGTTAAAGATTATCCTAAAAGGATTAGATTTTGCGATTGATTGTTAATGGAAAACACTCGAAATGTTAATTTTATTAGAAATATTTTTTTTACCGACGAGGCTACCTTCAGTAGAAATGGAATAACAAACCATTATAATGAGCACATTTGGGCCGACGAAAATCCTAACGCAAAAAAAACGACTCATCACTAAAGGACTTTCAAAGTAAATGTTTGGACAGGAATTGTGGATAGCAATCTAATAGGCCCAGTATTACTTCCCAACAATTTAAATGGTGATAATTATTTGCAGTTCTTGGCAAACGATTTACAAGAGTATTTGGAAGAAGTAAATATTGCAATAAGGCAAAGTATGTGGTTTCTACAAGATGGCGCTCCGACGCATTACAGTAATGAATATCTTTCGTGGAATTATCTTTGCAGGCAGTCCTGGTCGGTGAATTGGAAGGGGTCGTGATGCACCTATTTCTTGGCCACCCAGAAGTCCATGTCTTAACCCAATGGACTTTTGCTTCTGGGTTTTTATGAAAGAAAAATTGTATTCTGTAACAATAGGGAACGAACAACAAATTGTGGGTGAGAATTGTTGAAGCTGCAAATCAATATCGTCCAAGAAATATGATTTTTAAGCGCATTCGGTTTGCATTAATAAAACGATACCGAATGTGTATTAAAAAAAATTGGGTCATTTTGAACATTTATTGTAATATCATATTTATAGAGGTTATTTTGTACTTGTTAATTCGTTTAAGCCATTTTTTTAGTTGCCCGTAATTTTTTAAAGGTTAATTAAAAGGGCCGTAACTCAATAAAAACTGTTTTTTGATAAAAGTAATGAGGCAAAATTTTTTTAAAAATAATGTGTTAAACTAATGATGCCACAAATTTATTTGATTTAGACGTACTCAACAGTTTGGGGGAATTAGGCTGCACATCCCCCTTAAAATTTTTCTGTGCGCGTAGATTTTGTTGTTTTTTTTTTTATAAAAAATGCTTTCAGATCAAGAAAGTAACATGAGCATTTTTATTACTAAAATGTTAAGTATTTTAGAAGATAATGCAAAAAAACAATTTTTATTTTGTAACTTCAAAGGGCTGTAACTTTTTTGTGTACGCTTTTGTACTAAGGTAAGTTGGATTCAAATAATTTATTGTTGTCCCCGGAATGCGTGATTTAATTTATGACATACCTTTTTGAAACGCGCTGTATATGATGGATGTAGGGGCTCTTAATATATTTATTTTATTATTGACTGAACACTACTCCGACTATAAGAATGGACTAAATGATAAACAGAGATTATTCCTAAAGGAACTGTCCACCGAATTAATCTTGCCCTACATGAAAAGAAGAGCAGTAAACAGAAAACTATAAAGGCATATTTTTGAACACATGAGAAAATTTGAGAAAATTGGCAAGTACAATCAGTGCCCGACTATCAAGAAAATTGTGATTAAAGAACAATGTTCCATGTGATCATCCAAAAAGAATCGAAAAGGCGACCGCGTTTGTTACAAGTGTAATGTATTTAGTTGCAAAGAACATTCAATTTACGTATGTAAAACATGCTGTTGAATTTAGGTATTTTTTCATTTTCTGTAGGCGATATATCTAAATATTTATAAGTAAATGTTTCATACGTATCTCTAAACACCTTTGAAGATACGAATTATTTATCTAATACATCTTTCCAGTAAAGTAACAATAGCAATTAAACAAGCGTTCTAAAATTATGCAGGTTTCTTTACTTTTATAACAGAACAAATAGGTACATGTATAAAAATTTGTCATGACTATGTGAGAAAGTTATTTACAAACCTTTTTATTGCATTGTTATAAGGTAGTATCAGTGTTTAAACATTTTTTGCAAATAAAAAATAAAAATAGAAAGATAAAAAATGAGGCCATGCAAGAGTTGAACACACAACCTACTTGGGCACCATTAAAATTAGAAATAAATGTTTATTACTCGTATTAAAGATAATCCCTCTTGGTAATTTTAATGTTCTGTAAACTGACTTAATTTTACACGTTTAGCCCAGACAAGGCATGTTTTAACTTTTTGTGAGATTTTTTTTAAAGATTGATTTACTGGGATATTAATAGAAGTCGTAACTGACAAAATCCCCTTTTTTTGAGATATTCGATGTTTTAGATTTGATTAATTGCCATCAACTGTAATGACTCATTAAAAATCTTGTTACAACATAGCAATATATTTTTTGAGTACAAATTTAACGAGTGCGTGCAATTTTCTTTCAGAGTATTTAAAATTAGACTTTTGATATATACGACATTAAATCCTATCAAATCATAAAAATAAGGTAAAGCAAAAAGTCTTATTTTAATCAAAGTTATAGTTTATTAAGATAAACAAAATAACATCAAGTCATAATCAGTTTTTTTAATCATCTAAAGCTCCAGGTTCCACTGAAGTTGATAAATCATTCCAAAACGTTTGTCTGCTTTTAGGCATGTGTCCACACAGTTTGGATATAACTAGTTGTTTTCTTTCAGTCTTTATGCCTCTCGGAATGTATTTGGGTGATGGTGATGCCCGTTTTGCAATTTATGCATTAGAATGTTTACTTCACTTTCTGTCTCCGAGGTGAAGATGGTTTTGTACGAAAAAGTATATTTACCTCTAAAAAAATTTACTTGAACCATTTGATTTAGGTATGGCCTGAGATTAATTGTATTCAGTTTATATGCAGAAGTACCATCTTGCCATTCAAAAAAGTTAGCTAATTCCATAACAATTACTTTAGCATTACTTCCTGCATTCGCTACTGCATTCGAAAAATCTTTAAAATCGTATATTTTACCAATTTGCTTCATAGAGCGTTCCACTTGGTGGTGGAATAAGTCTGCAGCCATGAAGGTATGGCCACGCTCAAAATAGTTCATACTTAATTTTTCAACTGTGATATCCTTAGAGTTTACAAAAAACGTGAAGAAAGTAAACAAAGCCCAGTTTTTATTTTGAGCAGAGCAATTGTCAAGCCACATTATAACATTTTTAATGTTATAATGATAAAAATAATCTCCTTAAACATATCCATTCTCGGAGGCAATATGACTTAAAATATCACAACGAAATAAAACATTTATAATTAATATAATACACTCTGCCAAAAAAGTATAGCATCAACTATGAAACTGCAAATTTTGTATTAAAAATAATATAAAACATGGATTTTTACTGTTTTTTTTTTTTGTTTTTTTTTTAAGTACGTAACAAGTAATAAAAAAAGAAAAATGCAGAATGTATGAAAAACAAAGGTTTTATTTAAATTATTTCATAAATTAGAAGTAAACGCACAAACAGCATTGAATAAAAAATAAATTAAAATCAAACTAATGTAAATTTAGTAAGACGTATTGCCTCCTCTAGCTCTTATAACATCTAGACAACGTTGTGGCATACTTCCAATTAATCTGCTTAGATAATCTTGATCAATATTATCCCATTCTACGATTAACAAGCTTTCCAGGTCCTGAAGATTAGCTGGCGTCTCATTACCAGATCTCACCATTCTGTAAAGATGGTCCCAAACATGTTCTATTAGATTTAAATCAGGGCTGTGGGCTGGCCAATTTGCAAAACTTGCAAATTTACCTCTTGAAGGTACTCAGTAACGATTCTTGCGACGTGTGGACGCGCATTGTCATGCATTTTAAACAAAGTCATTACCAATAAATGGGGCGTAAGGAACAACATGCATCTTCAAAATGTCTCTAATGTACCTATCAGCAGTTAAGGATCATCTAGCTGTACCAATTCGGTTTGACCCCTAAGAGATATTCCGCCCCAAGCATAATAGATCCTCCTCCAAAGTTTGTCGCCGGTCTTAGTTTCCATTGAAAATAACGCTCGCCATCTCGTCTATAAACTGGTATTGATCCAAAGTGTATAAACAATATCTTGATTCATTTGTAAAGAGTGTGTTACTCCAGTCGTCGATATTCCAGTTTACGTGCTCCCTTGCAAATGTTAGACGTGTTATACGGTGTTCCCTTGTAAATCTCGGGGCAGTGGCAGCTACTCTGGCCCTAATTCCAGACTGTCTTAAGATGTGCCTAACAGTTTCTGAAGACACACGTACATTTCGAGTCTCGGCTAAGTCATGTTGAAGTTGATTTGCAGTCACATGTCTTCGACGCAAAGCCTCGAAGGACTGAAGGACTAAAAATCTATTGTCCACATGCGTAGTTGTTCTTGGCCGACCTGATACAGCTCGTCTTTCATAAAGACCAGCTTCTCGGTATCTTACTACCACTCATGATACTGTCGACTGATTTACACCCACTAAATTTGCCACTAAGAATTCTTCCGTCTTCATTAGAGGGAAATTATTCTTACTACTTGATCTCTCGTTAAATTTAAATTTATATTGTTACGGTCTTCCATACTCAATATTTAATTCGAATTTTTAAATTAAACGCAAACTGTATACTTTTTACAAAAGTAAAATAAAGACTGATTATATAAAAACCAGACAAAATAGCAATTAACATTTTTTTTTTGTAAACAGTATGCTGTATTTACAAATTTCTTTTTAATATTTATTCTAACCTTAATATTCTTAAGGACCAGAAAGAAATAAGTTAAATTAACCAAATGCTGTCAGAAATATTCGTAAGTTGATTTTCCATACCATTGCCTTAGATTTTTCAGCCATGATGTTCTTCGTCTACCAGGACCACGATTACCTTGGATCTTTCCCTGAACCAAAGTTGGTGCATTTCTCACAATTATCCACCAATGCATTCTTTTTATGAGACGTGGATTTTGAATGCGGACATTTGGAAGTCAAATGATTCACGCAACCAGTACTCTTCGTGTCCTAATTTTACAAATGAAATATTTAAAGTTGCGACAACGTCTCGATATAAATAATACGAAAACTTGATATTTGGGTATTTTTCACTAAAATTCTGGTTAATCATTTCTATTGGGATGTCACTGGGAAGATAACGTTGTTCTGGTGCGTGTTCCCGACGGTAGTGTGGTTCTGTGGGTTTGAAAGATTCTATATGTTCTTTAATAATATTTCGATCTATTTTAAATTTTCCTGTCTTTTCTTGTTTATTCCTGTTAACCGTCACTTTTGAATTTGTTTTAGTAAGGGCATCTCTAATAACTCTGTCATTTTTCTTTTCATATCCTAGCGTTCTCATAAAAAATATTTTGCAGACATTTTGTTTGCATCCGTCATTGTTTGCATGGTTTTAACAAACTATGCTATTGTTAGAAAAAAAAATGTTAGCGACCTTTCAGTAGACTATTCAATGATTTAAATTTTAAATAGGTATCCTATTTTTTGTCGCAAGAAGTTAAAAAAAATGCTTGAAAAAAGATAAAATACATTGATTTATTGCGAACTATCCTAGTGTCGGTAATTTTCTTAAACATAATCTCCAATTTAAAAATTTTTGTTTGTTCCACCGTGTAAATTTTTAAAATAAAATAAAAAATAATACGTATATACTTACATTTTTGCCACAACATGAGCAATAAACTTCATCCATATCCATAGATAGCTCTTTGTAAAGTTGTATCCAAGTTGAAACATTGCTTATTTTCGGCATTTTTAAAGCACATTCATTATTCACAATTAGAAATACACGTTATTTACGCCTCCAAGAGACATAAACTTGTTTACACAAACCCTTAATCACAGGACAAAACGTGACAAAACTATTAGCCGCTGTTTTTTATTATTTACTATACCAAGAATTTAAATACCAAGTGATTATAAAACAAAATTAAATATTGGTATTTTCATACTATCTGCATATATATGCACTGTATGCTCACTTTTATAAAATATGCAAAAATTTTACATTCTTGCATTTTTTATGCATGATATGCAAAATATGCAATTTGCATATTTGCCTAAGTCTAGTTATTACCAATTTAATTGTTTATGCTTATGCTTGAATGCTTATAACTAATAAACTAATAAAGATATGCCCTTATTTAACTCATGTTTATGTTAATTTTAACAGATCAAGGTTATTATTTTAAATTTACTTGCTTGCTTATCTATATCTAGCGATATCATTTTGCCTACTGAGTAAACTTTTAGGGTGGCCGCACACAGAAAAAGCAAAACTGTTTTAGTCAAAAACGTTTTTGTTTGAAACGAAAACGTTTTTGTTTCCAAAAGAAACATTTTGTTTTCAAGAGAAACAAAATGTTTGCACAAACCATACTGAAATCAGTTTTATTAAAGATGTCGACAGATAACGACGAAATTGCACTAGTTTTCTGGCGGTGGTTCCTCCTACAGGACGAAAAAACGCAAAATAAAAGACAATTTTGGGTGAATCCTATAAATAAGAAAAGAACTGCTGAAAAAACTCTCCAGTCTTTGTGATTCAAATTTTGATTGTGATGATCTTTTAATTGATAGTTATATAAGGGGTCTGCCTCAATCAGTACAATTAATTTTTCTGCGTCCACTTCCATGATACACACAATATAAACAAGCAAAATATCGTTGTTTCCACATGTGCTTCTTGTTGATTACGCGAGCGGTTTCAAGAAGGGGATTCCAAAAACATGTGTCTGCGTACATTGAAATGTTTCGACATAAAACGACGATCCGGTAATCAACATCAAACAGACTGACTAAAACTAAATGAGCCTAAACATGATTTAGACACACGACTAATCAGTGTGCGTCAGCTCATTTCATTTATATGGAAACATCAGCATCAGACTCGTTTAGTCAAAAACGTTTTTGACTAAAACAGTTTTGCTCTTTCTGTGTGCGGCCACCCTTATACACCGTACTATTGAATACGTCACAAAAAACATCATAACTAGCAGATTTCTTCAACCCTTTTTTTAATATAATCTTCTTGATATTCTTTATGCATTTAAAGGATGGTTAGGTGGCTCGGTAGTAATATTTGATTAGGATTATCTCGCCTTGCATAATGACTTTCATGTCTATGATGGATATTGATCTATAAATTTCTAAATTTCATTGCGTTTTTCGACCAACTTATTATAGGGTACATGCTATCCTCGCATATGTTTTTATAAATTCATCCTCTGACGATTTTAGTTTTTTAACGAGCAGATTTAGCTGGTTTACTGTTACTCCATGCAGATTGATAAAAAAAATCTTACACACAGTTACAATTATCTGAGGTTCTCTATGCAACTGAGTAACTAACAGTTACGACCCAATTTTGTGGCTTCCCTCCTTTCATACCTCTTCCTTTCATTATTTGATATGTGCGTTTAGAATGAGTCATTTTTTCACATAATACTTATTTACTCATATCTAGATCTTTGTTATTAAAACTAGACCTAATTATATTTTGTTGTTCAGGGGTGCAATTTTGATGACATTTTTTTTGTACATTTTGCTATTGGTGTATATACTTTAGCTGGGCATAAAACTCCTTTCCTGTTTCTGTAGGCCAGAGCTAAATTTATTTTCTTGGTTTCCTCTGCACGTTTTCTAACACCTCGTTTTCTTTCTTACTGGTCGGTTTTGTTTCATGAGTATTACTACTAACTTGTTTTTCAGAACAATCTGATCTCTCACATTCGATATCATGGACACCCTTTTCTACGTCGTTTTGAAAACAATCTAAAATTATAAGATACAAGTTAAAAATTATGATCCATGTTACTTTTAGAATAAAATAAACAAACCGTCAAAATTTCCTGGGGTAGTAGAACCAGAGGTTTTAGTTATTTTCGCTAGTCGGTTAACGCCATCCTTTTTTGGATACAAGTTAGGATCTGCATCCGAATTATCTTGGTTTAACTCAGAACTTTTATTGGATTTTTTATCATCTTCTTGTAAATTTAAGACTGTCTTTTGGAATGTTTTTTATTAAAAAATTGTTTTTAAGATTTTTTTTTGACGAATACATGCAAAAAAAGTATACTAAATTTACGTAACCAAAAAAATCCATATCTAATCCAGGTTTAGTAAAAGGTGCTACATTCTCTTTATTTATTTCAAAAATGGCCGTAACACCGTTTTGTGTTAAATTGAAACTAAAAACGCTGTTTCTAGGTTAGAAGGAATATTCTTGTAATTTTCAATGAACGTAACATCTTCTTCATAAATATTAATTTAGTTGTTCTTCGTAACATCTTAATTTAGAAACACGGTAACTATGTAGCTTGCGCTCTTTTACTATTTGCAGTATTTTGACCATTTTCAGAACCTTTAAATATGTTGCAGTGAGAACCTTTAAATGTTTTAATGCCTGTACATGTTTGTTGAAAACAATGTGACGCCCATATAAACATTGTGTAAAGAATTAAAAAATAAAAGAATAGCAAAAGATCGTAGACTAAAGTTTGCATAAAATAAAACTTACCCTATTTAAACCATGGTCAGTAATATCAACATTTGCTAATTCGGACAAGGTTGGCTTAAAAACTGCTGTTATTTCTTTAGGTCTAAACATCTCAGATTTTTCTCAGCAGGCTTTGTTTATCTCTAAGAACTGTAATTTATCCGAATGATCAAGTGGATCAGGCATGAGTAGTTCCGACTCTCTACTACAGGCATGAGTAGACAGACTCAGCAACAAGTATCGAGAAATAAAGTTCCGACTGCACTTTTTGCACAACATGTTTAATTAAATAATTTAATTTAATAATGTACCTTAAAATCCATTATAAACAAACACCTAATATAGATATCTTATTCATAAATCCAACCACTGTTAATGTGATCTTTAATCACTTTAGCAATTTCAATTGTTTTTTTTTATTTATTATTTATTTTAGAGGTTATTGTTTTCAAACCTACAAATTAATTACTTTCATGTCATAAGATTCAGTTTCTGAATTAAAATAAAAAAGATGTAGAACTCTCGAGAGAGGACGTATTTCAGTCCAATGCACAAGAGGAAACATTTGTTCGTTGTTTTTGTACCAGTTTTGTGAATTTATACTACAAGTATTTTGTAAGAAAACTTATACAATTTTTGACAAATTTTTTTATAACATTGATCAGCTTTCATTACGACGTTAATCTCAAATTGTAAGTAACATCAATTTTTTCAAATAGACTGTCAATTTTTCATGTAAACCTATTTGTAGCTTATCCCTGATGAGGGTAATGACTATTGATGAAATATTGGAAAAATGAAGGAATACAGAGTACACTTAGCCTATTCTTTCAGCTGTTTTTTCCAAAAAAATCTCACCACACACATAATCACGCGAGGCGATCAACCCTACCCCTAGGGACATGTGTAAACCACTGTAAGAGTGGGATCCACATGTCCGAAAATCAAACCGGTCACACCTCACTAGTTGAGGTGGTACCTATCTGACCCCCAGGCTTTTCATCCACCCCTTCTCAGCGTGTGACTTACGTGAGGAGGCTTATGATCTGAATGTTACGTAAGGTGTCTTGGGTAATGAGACACCTTCTGTTTTTAATGACTGTGGTTAGGCCACCTAACTGTAGGGATAGCACACATGTCGGCTTTTCTCCCTATTTAACTTTACTGACTCTATAGAAGTTACTCTAGCTTTACATCGGGACTCATGTCCCTAAAAAAAGCGTGTGTTCCAGACAGAGAGCCATTGGTCTAGACCGACAGCTCTCTGTCTGGAAAAGAATGTGTGTGCTCGTTCACTCAGTCGCCGAGTTGACAAAATAAAAATTTTGTTCTCCTCGTCGGCTGGGTGTTCGAGAAGTGAGTCCTGGCCACCGAGCCCATGCTTACCGCACATGACCTCGATGCTCAGAGTCCGCGTTTGATCAATATTTGATCTGCCTGAAGGGCCTATGCCTGCTGGCTGGTATAGAGTGCCTGACGGGCCTTTTATACATTCTGATTTGTGTTATGTAAATTTTGTGATGTAGCGGGTGTTCTTGTTTATCTTGAAGATGACATGACATTAATTAGACAGTGAAAGATTTTTGTTTATTTTTAAAACTAAGTCTATCTATGCTAATACCTTGACTATGGAGTGTGCATTCCCAAGTGTATAACGCTCTTACACACTTTTTTGTGTTTTTTGTTTTCCCTATTCTAATCTAAACCTAATCTAACCTAAGTGTGCGTGTGGAGGGGTGGGAATTCCCGGGTGTATAGTGCCTGCACACACCCCGGTGTATATTGTTCTTATATTTTTTTGGTGCTCACTGTCTAATATACTCTGTAGTCGGCTCTGTGTCTAGTTCTTTCTTCATTTATCCTTCTTCTCTATATCCAATGAGCTGTTGCTTTGGCAGTTTATGTACCGTTCTAGTGTTTATGTCGTAGTTTGTGAACTCTCTTAATGTCCTGCTTGGATGATTTACGAGACCAAAAAAATCTCAAAGTTCGTTATAGATATATATATATATAATATGTACGAATTTATTATGTGAAAATATTTGTGCCCGGACTCAGTGTACGCGCGTACACACTGAAAGGTTAAAATCAAGGGTCAAATCGGTTGGCCGTCGACGTCGAAAGGTCTACTGTCGATATTATGAGTATACATAATGAGGATGAGATTTTGTCAAAATATTATTGCTTAATACTGACTGTAAGCGTTTCCTAAAATCTAGAGAAAAAAAAAAACTGAACGTTAAGAAGAGTGACCTTTTGTGACGAGTAGCTAAAATGCGATGTGTTCAATTTGAGAAATAAATTATTTTCCATTAAGAATTACAAATATTTCTAAAAATTTTAAACTAGTTTCATTTGTTGACAAATGCGTGCTGGTATTATTGTCAATTTCTTGATAGCTCGTATCGTAACTTCTTTGTTGCTCGTTATAAATTATTAGTTTTGCTTATATGCAAATAATATATTATACTATTTTTATGTCTTTGATATAATAAATTGCAAAAAATTATCAATATTAACACCAGTTTGTTAATCGATAATAATTGGGTTAAATGTCAAATATAAGTAAATACTTTGTATATTTATCATAAAGGCGGTTTATTTGATAAGTATCACATAATATACCAAAACAGATCTTGCAATTTTCTTTGATCAAACCGCTTTTCTATCACGTAATAATTATTTTATAGTTAATGTGTTTAAATTATTTTTTGATGAAAAATTCATGGACTATCTTTATAAAGAAACGATAAAGTATTCGTCAAAAAAAAATCCTATCCTTTTTGTCCGTTGATGATTTATATAAATACTTTGGCATCCTTATTCTCTCTGGATGCCACCCATTGCCTTCTAAGAGAAGGTATTGGGAATGTCGAGGGGATTCTCACTCATATCTACTTAGTAATACTATGAGGCGAAACAGATTTGAACAGATTCATAGATTTTTACAGTCTATCGATAATACGTTGTACCAGCAAACAAATAAAGCGTTCAAAGTTCAACCGCTAATTAATTATCTAAATAAACGTTTTCATCATTACTTTTAGCCAATGAACGGAAGTTTCTCAGTGGACGAAGCCATGGAGCCGTATTATGGAAATCATTCAATGAAGCAGTTTATTCGAAAAAAAACCCGTCCGTTACGGATATAAATTCTGGTGCGTTCCGACCAATAAAGGTTACCTTGCAAAATTGCATCCCTATACTGAAAGTAAGAACTGTTGTTTGTCTGTGTTTAAATGACTGCGGACACTAAATCCATTCGCCAATCTTACAATTTGAGGTGTAGTGTGTGTGTGTGTGTGTAGAGTAATTGTCTTGATACTTAGCAAAGTCGACGTCATTGTCTTTGCTAAGAGACGCTAATTGTATCCGAACGTCTGCGGTCCCTCCGGTGTGTACCGATCACACAAGGATAGAAATTATTTTCATTTATTAATTTTTTTTTTTAATAAACGAAAATTTCCACCCTGGTGAGATTCGAACTCACGACCTTTAGGTTTAAAGGCAGGCGCTCTTACCACTGAGCCACAGAGGGGGTTAAGTAAGAACAAATTACAGGGTAATTCGTTAGGAAGTTCCGTAACCAAAAAGCTGTGCACAGGGTTTTTATAAAAAGAATCTGTTATCTATATTGATAATTTTTTACATCTTTACCTTTATTGACAAGGTTGAGAGATCAGAAGACACACTATATCGGCACAATTAGAAAAGACAAGATTGAAAGTGCCCCACTTAAAGAAATAAAAAAACGATTTCGTGGAACTTCTCACGTTCAACATAGTAAAGAACATCATCTTACTCTTATTCGCTGGAATG
This sequence comes from Diabrotica balteata, assembly GCA_918026665.1. Lineage (NCBI taxonomy): Eukaryota > Metazoa > Arthropoda > Insecta > Coleoptera > Chrysomelidae > Diabrotica > Diabrotica balteata. The sequence goes on along the minus strand of OU898277.1, from coordinate 144,297,476 downwards.
ACAATAATGAAGTTACTATGGCAAATAATATTTCAACTCCAGAAATATTTACTAGAGGAAACTGTAACAGATTGTCCAGAAAAGACAGAAAAGCAGTCCCTTCGCCAAACATTGTGCAAATGTAGATCAATGTAATGGATGGTGTAGACTTATTCGATAAGCAAAGAGGTTTATATAGGATTCGAATTCGATCTAAAATGGTATTGGGCGATATTCCAATAGCCCCAGACAGCTCCAGATTCAAATACCACGTGGAGTATGTCCAAAATCTTCAAAACATGTTGCTGACGAAATTAGTTTTTTTGGAATTTTTGGAAACAATTTGGAAAACTCTCATATATACTGAAAGACAAAAAGATACCCCAAAACCTTCGAACCAAAGTGTTCGATTCTTGTATCCTTCCCGTTCTCACTTACGGAGCTTAAACCTGGATATTCACAAAAAAGAACATGGACAAGATTCGAAAAACTCAGCGAGCCATGGAACGACAGATGCTTGGTATCTCTCTAATAGATCGGCAAACGAACGAAACAATCCGGAACAAAACAAAAATAAAGGACGCCGCGAAACAAGCAGCTAAATTAAAATGGAAATGGGCTGGACACAAGGAACGTCTCGAACATGGTAGATGGAACAAAGAAATCGGAAACTGGCGACCGTACGATGTGAAGAAACCAAGAGGAAGACCTCAAATGCGCTGGAGCGACGATATTAAAAAAGTACAGGACCAATGTGGAAACGCCTAGCACATAACAGGGATGAATGGCGAGAAATGGAGAGGCCTTTATTCGACAATTCGGATAGAAAAAGGGCTATTAAAAAAATGTGGGTCATTTGCTTGCCAAATTAAAAAACAACGAAGGTGCGGCAAATGTGGTAAGTGTATCAAATATCGATGGACACGTAAAAATTTTAAAATAAATAATGTTTTATGAAATATTGTGTTCTTCATTGCGTAGGGGTGAGATACATCATACGTTAAAAAAAGGCAGTTGCAATGGAAAAACAAAAGTAAATTTTGCACATTGCTATTAAAAATAACCTCTCTTTATTTCATTCTGAAGTTTTGATTTTGCTTTGATACAAATTTCATTTTGGGCATTAATGGGTTAAAGTAAAAGGATCTAAAAAAATTCAAATATCGTAAAAGATATTTATAATATTCAATTACATAATAATATTTTTGCTAAACGTATTGAGCTTGTTTACTTTTCTATGTTGTTAGTTTCAAATACAGTCGAGGAGTTTTTCCTTCACATAAAATTTTTAAAGACAAAATTTGTTTTAATTTAAAACCAGATCAGAGGTTCTTTTATCTTCGAGAGTAAACATAAGGTGACAGTCTTTGAACTACATTTAGTATTCCATAAATTACTGTGCTTGTTCTTGTATTATCCTAATATATACAAAATGTAGATTTTAAACCGTGACATGTCTTATAAGACGACGAGATTCTTTGTCAAAATTTATTTGTTTTCTCGAGTAGTAGAGTAAACACACAGGTTATATAAGATTTTTTAATAGATATCACCGATAGTCGATAAAACATCAGCTGTAAAATAGACGCAAGAGATTATTTGCCAAAATTTGAGGTGTAATTTTATTTTATATACTTAAGACAGGGATAATTCCCGGAATATACCATATAAGTACTTAAAAAACTCGAACATCGAAGTAAAACACTTTAGTTGTAAGTGGTATATTTAATTAGAATTATATTTAAAAATCCAAATGGCTTAGAAGTTTTGACGTTTTTAGACTAATCAGTCCATCTTCTGTGAACTTTTGTAGTAGGGGAGACTGGTACGCAAGGGTGGAATGCATAAAACGTAGTAAATGCTATTGCTTCAGCAAATAGTATCTAGTTTGTAGTATTTTCTTTTACATAAAAGGAGGTGCTTTGTTGAAAAGACCGTACTACACAACCGAAGTACTTGCTACTGACCTGAAGGATCTGCTACTAAACGTAGCGCCAGCCGTAGTGCCCTTGTGCGCATCACACCAATCGTATTAGAACTAGTTTTTCATGTGATTTTTCATATGCTTGTGTTTTGTGAATAATTATTATTAGAATAAGTGAGTAGTGAGCAAAAATGAGTGGTTCAGATTCCGAAGCGACAAAAGAGTTAGGCGAGGACAAAAATGAACAAGTATTGTTTGTTAATCTTCTTGAAAATTATCAAATTTTATTTGATAAAAGAATGATCCCAAAAATTAAACATGCAAAGGAAGCTACATTCAATAAATTAACTGCTGCCTTTAATGAAATTTTGGAAAAAAACCTGGATTCAAAACAAATTATGAAGAAATTCAACAACATGAAAACAAAGGTTAAAACATTGTTGACGTAAAAAAACTGAACACAAAAGAATCGTACTAACTGACTGGCAAAAAAAATTCTATGAGTTATGGAACATTGGAGAAAATCCAGTCTTGCACAGGTTACCAGGTGCTTGTAAGGCCGGTGTAACAGAGGAGATTGGGGTTTCATCAAAATGTATATATATATATATAATATATATATATATATATATATATATATATGAAAACGTTATTTTTAGCTCCAATTCTGTAGTGTACGGAGCCTGGCCAACTCGCATTGACACTGGTAAACATTTCTTGGGCGTTACAAGTAGCTTGTACATTAATGGAATATACTCCTTTTCTATTCACGTATTCTTCACCATGGATACGAGGCTGTGTTATTTTAACGTGGGTACAATTAATAGCACCTATAACATTGGGCATTTGCTTATTGGTATTTGCCCACTCATTTGCGCAGCAAGTTGAAATAACTCGTTAGTATTAGGAAATGTTATCCAGTTATTTCTCTTTAAGTAACTTGCTTCTGAAACACTTATTAAGGTTCTGGATACAGTACTCTGGTTAACATTTAAATCAACAGCAACTCCCTGCTGATATCCAGGATCTCCTGAAAAAGTAATATTTATATTTTTCAAAGTTTACAACTTATTTCCAAAACTAACCTAAACTTCTCAAAAATATCTCCATTTTCCGAGTGGGTGACAAAGCTCCATCTCTTGTTTCTACGGAATCGTCATCGTCAAGAAAATGACTAGCAAGCCACTCTACATTTGCTCTGTTGAATCTAAAACAAAAAATATGAATGTACCTTTTTATAAAGATTTTATATTAATACCTAAATAGATATACCCACTTATGCAGTACGCGGAAATAAGGCTTACCCCCCTACTTTCCTACTTTCCCATTTAAAAAATTAAAGTTATGACTGTCACCTGAAGAAGGATTGCTTAAAGTTCGAAACACCTTGATTCTATAATATACTATGAATATTTTAAAAATCGACCTCTCCGAGCGTTTTGCTAACTAAAAATATACTAAAAATTAATGAATTAATATGGAGGGCAACACTTATTCCAGCGCACTGTATGAATAAAACTGCACGATTCATGATAATTACCTGAATATTTTACAATAAATACCGTCATGGTATATTCTTCCTGGTTTGTAGATTTTTCTACGACGAACATTCATAAATGCTGCCATTTTTTAACAAAAAACACCTACGCCGAAGTCGTAGTACATTTTTTAGGAAATGTACTCTAACATCGGAATGCAATCATCGAAAAAATCTCCATTTAGAGTTTTGTTATCTGTGTACATATTTCTATAAACTTTTATATTATATTATAAGGTATTAAAAGTGAACTCAAAATACTTCTTTCTGTTATTCGCTTTCGCATATATAGAAAACTTGAAGAAAACATTAGCAGTGTTCAGTTTGGGTCTAGAAGCGGACTGGGAACGCGAGAAGCCCTATTTTTCATACCAGTATTAATACAAAGAGCTCCAAACCTAAATTGCGAAGCCGACGCATGCTTTATATACTTTGAAAAAGCATTTGATAAGGTTCAACATCAAAAATTATTTCAGATACCGAAAAAACCTAGTATTGATGACAAAAGATCTACGCCTAATTAAAAATTTATACTTACAGCAAAGGGCAACTGTACGAGTAGACAACGAAACCTCACAAGAATTCGCGATAAAATGGGGAGTACGTCAGGGCTGCATTTTGTCACCGACGTTGTTCAATGAATTTCTCAGAAATGCTGTTCAGGAAACTATTGATGGTTTAAGAGAAGGTATAAAAATCAATGGTGAAATCATAAACAATTTAAGATATGCGGACGATACGGTTTTGATTGCTGATAATGCGGATGATCTGCCAACATTAATAGACCGTGTAGTGGAAGCCTGTGATAGATACGGTATAAAATTAAACTGTAAGAGGACAAAAATCTTGTAGTAAGTAAAAACGATGTAATACAGCACCAATTCACAGCTAATAATGAACCCTTGAAAATAGTCGACAAAATTACATATCCTGGATGCAGCCTTAATAAGGAATGGAAGAACCACTCACAGGAAATAAGATGTTGTATAGTAAAAAGCGAGAGCTGTCTTCAATCGCCTCAGGAAGATTTTATGTAATATGCACCTGAACATTGATATAAGAACACGAGTCTTGAGATGCTATGTATTGTCTACCCTTTTATATGAAGTCGAAGCCTAAACCTTGATGGAGGCAACATCCAAACGATTAGAAGCCTTTGAAATATGGTGCTACCGCCGCATGATCAGAATTTCCTATATTCATCATGTCACAAACAAGACCGTGATCCAACGTATGAATAAAGATCTGGAAATTATGCGTATCGTGAAAATCAGAAAGATGACATCTCTCGTGGGCAGGAATAACTACCATACATCTATTTAGAGCAGCTGTCAACAAAGTTGTATGGACCAACGTGATTGCCAACATTCAAAGAGGATAGGTACGAAAGGAATAAGTATTATAAATAAAGTAAAAACAGTAACTTGCAAATTTTCCAAAATATGCCGTACTAAATTTGTTTCAATGTGTACCAGTGTACCACCGGTGGTACAGTTTAAAACGTGTTAAAAACAATGATTAAATACAAAAAATATTTATTATTTTTCGAGTTACCGTACAATAAAATGGTTAAACTCCAAACCAAATCTATAATAGCAAGTTAGTCGTTTGTTTTCTGTATAAACAAACGACTAACTTGCTATTATAGAGTTTTCCAATTCATTATACTGGAAAGTAAAATGAATTGGAAACTTTCGTTCTTCTTCTCAAATATGAAATTATAAATTGATGAGAGTTCACAATTTCCAAAATTTTGGCTACACAATGGATGTTCTTCTCAAATAACACTAATATAAAAAAATCTTTTAAAATTTTATTATTTTTAGCAATTGTGTAAGATTCTGATCCATCCTTTTATTCCTGCATCACAGAAGAACTTAATTCATCACCTGAAGAGTCTGTTAACTCTAAACTTCCGGAATCCGTTTCTGATTCACTTTCACTTGGCTTGGTCTTTTGTTGGGAGGGTCCTTTTTACAGCATTTTGTGCCTAAAGCTTTACAAATATTTCGGTTCACTTTCTTAACTACTGCTGTTGTAGGAGCTTTCTTACCTTTCGTTTTATAAAAAAAGATCTTTAATTTCTGTGTACTAGTTAAAATGATACTTTTTCTTGATTTCCGTTTACGATTTGAATTTTTCTGGGTGCAGACTTAGGAAAACCCCGTATGTCGAATGGGATAAGAAAAGCACATTTTGACATCGAAGGCATTTGAAGAGTGGAAATCGGTTCAGATTCTTGGGTTTTATTAGATAAAGTAGAAGCTATTTTAACTGAAGATGGAGATACAGATACATTTTCTTTGTAATTGGCATAATCTCGTGCCCTCATAGTTTTCAAAACCATCAATCTGTCTGTCAGTAACGGACGATAATAAAAAATCAGTCTCACTAAAAATATGTTTATTAAAAGGATAGTTACCTACAGATTTGAAGCCGGTTATAATATTTTCAGGTGTCATTGATTTTGAGTGGACAATACCAGCACATTCTGCTATTTGGTACAGTGTCATAGGAACGTCGTGGTTAAGAAGCCATGAATCAATTGCACTATTGATTTTTTTTGAGAGAAAAAAAGACTAATTTGTCCAAAGGCTCTTATTTCTTGTATGTGGGGTTAAGGATAAAATTATTAAGCCATTAGCTTTTGTTTTTAGTGCTATTTCGAGAAACATGGGATTCGTGTTGGTCATATTAGTAAACAGAGTTTTCTTTTCTAGCACCTCTATGCTTATTACAATTATCTAATACTTGCGTGAATAGTACGGCGGTCATCCATCTACTTGAATTAGCTAATTTTAGTGTTCCCGGTAGACAACCATTTAGCATGATTCTATTAAAACTTTTTACGAGAAAAATCTTGTGTACGGTTTCAGCTGTTTAACACTTTTTTGTGCCACTACATTATGTGGTCATTGAACAATCTTAGTAGTAGTTTAACATAAACTGTAGATGCAAATATCTTCAACAATTGATGGATATTTTACGTATACTTGCTAAAACTTTAAGACAAATCGGTCAACATTTGGTTTTGTAAATGAAGTAAGCCTTGACAGTAAACATCCTTTTGGCCTTCTGAGAATTAATAATGAATTTCTTTTATAAATGTCCTTAACCAATCTTTGCTTGCAAATAATTTACTAACTTCTGGCATAGTGATTTTAGAGTGTTTAACCCAAAAGCCATTTTGCTACAGTTCTTGATATAATCACACATCGACGTCTCATGCTCTGTGTTAAATATTAATATAACAGCATACTTTGGCTTCATTTTTGAATTTGAATCATTTATGCCAAATATATCTGTCGCAACGCGAAGTGAAGTTCCATTTTTTAATCTCTGTGACTGCTGTGGCCATTTGTTTACTTGTAAATTTGGCTCTTGGTCTTTCTTTCTTCCTTCTTACTATGGTACACCTGCAATATGATTGTCATTGGTATAGAATGATTCGGTATGGTACAAAATGAAACATCTGTCATTGCGTACCACCACTATATGTTTCAATGTCTACAACCACAGGTTTAAAGTTTCAGTTGCATGTAAATGTAAAACCCTACAATTATTGGCAATGATATTTATAGGTTAAAAGGCATTAATTATAAGTATTATATTGACATATAACGAAAACTAACTATTTATTTATAGACAATATACCTTTTTATAAACGTTCCAGTTTTTGAATCTCAGATACAAAGAACAATACAGCACGTCGTAACGTGTTTCTGGTTCATACAATTGCATTTAGTACACAAATGAAATTATAATCGCTATTTACAAGAAAAAACACAATGTTACTTATTAAAATTTCTTTAAACGAGTAGATGAATTCAACATTTAAAAAAACTAATTCTGGTTTTAAAAGAACCAGTTTGTTAGAATTTAAATAAAGTTACAATTTTAAAAACACCTATTTAACAGAAATATCATCAAACATATTGTAATTAAACCTTCTATATCAAATGTTTAATGTGATGCCTATTTACTTCAACTATGAAAAATATGTTTTGGCAATAAATAAAATATTGACGGAATTTACTATTTTCTGCAATAGTGCTTGAGGATTATTTAATTCTTGTGAATAATTTCATATGCCCCAGAAATAAAAATCTAATTGGCAGTTACCTCTACCAATCCAATGATGAGGAAATTATAGATAGTTCCGTACCACAAAAGTTCCATAAGACGAGATCCATCTGCATGAACCACATATCTCTTCTTTAATAATTGCAATTCTTCTAGATCGCCAAAAAACTGTAGTTTGTACAAAGTGTATATACGAGTTAGCATTTAAGTTAGCTGTTAATTCATAAGGAACAAACTATCTCCAAATATACTTCACCATGCATTAATCTTAAATTCATGTTGTAAACGTGATTCTCGAAATAGATGGGGATTTTCAATATGCCATCTGTGCTGTTTCTCCCGTAAAATACTCATCTACTTATAAATGAAGCCTTGTCAGCAAAAAGATTTTTTTGAAGCAAAGCTTATACAGGTGTTTCAAAAAAGTATATCATAAATTAAATTACGCATTCCGGGGACAAAAACAAATTGATTGAATCCAACTTACCTTGTAAGTGTACACAATAAAGTAATAGCCCTTTGAAGTTACAAAATAAAAAATTGTTTGTTTTTTTGCATTATTTCCTAAACTACTGGACACTTTGTAATAAAATTGGACACGTTACTTTCTTGTTCCGAAAGAATTTTTCATAAAAAAAACCAAAAAATCTTAGCGCACAGCAAAATTTTAAGGGAGGTGTGTAGCCCTAAATTCCTTTAAACTATTGAGTACGTTCAAATCAAATTAATTTTGTGGCATCATTAGTTTAACACATTATTTTTAAAAAGTTTTGCCTCCTATCACTTTTTTCACAAAATTTTTATTGAATTAAGCCCTTTTCATTAACCTTTAAAAATTACTTGCAACTAAATAAATGGATTAAATGAATTAACAAGTACAAAAAATGTCTATAACCTGTATTAATATGATATTACAATAAATATTCAAAATTACCCTCATTTTCTTCAATACCCATTCGGTATCGTTTTAATAAGAACAACCGAATGCGCTGAAAAATCATATTTTTCTGACGAAATTGATTTGCAGCTTCATTTATTTAACCCTCAATTGTAGTTTGTCCTCTATTGTTACAAAATACACTTTCTCTTTCATAAACTCCAAAAACAAATGTCCATGGGGTTAAGACCTGGGTGGCCAAGAAATAGGTGCGTCACGATCCCTTCCAATCCACCGACCAGGATATTGCCTGCAAAGGTATTCCGGTCTTCATTACTGTAATGCGGTGGAGCGCCATCTTGTAGAAACCACATATTTTGGTTTATTGTAATATTTACTTCTTCCAAATACTCTTGTGAATCATTTGCCAAGAACTGCAAATTATCACCATTTAAATTGTTCGTAAGAAATACTGGGCCTATTGACTGTTATCCACAATTCCTGTCCAAACATTAACTTGAAAGTCCTTTGGCGATGAGTCGATTTTTTGGCGTCAGGATTTTCGTCGGCCCCAAATGTGCTTATTATGATGGTTTGTTATTCCATTTCTACTGAAGGTAGCCTCGTCGGTAAAAAAAAAATATTCCCAATAAAATTAACATTTCGAGTGTTTTCCATTAACAATCAATCGCAAAATTCAATCCTTTTAGGATAATCTTCAACCAATAACTCTTGAACCGTTGTTAATTGATAGGGTTTAAGCAGCTGATCATTCAGAACGCCTCCAAACCCTTACGTGAGGAACATTTAGTTGAGCAGCTATTACCCTTGTATTTGTTCCAGGGACTTCTTCAATTATTTCTAAAATGTCTTCATCAATTGCATCCATTATTGCACAACCACTATTGCCAGCAACTTGTGATTGGAATGTATCCGTTTCCCGTAAACGACGATCAATGGTCAGAGATAATCGTCTGTCGGGTGTATTTCGATTGGGCTATTTTACTTCATACTGTACTACTGCTGTACTATTTCTTTGACATTCGCCATACGATATTCCCGATAGTTTATTGAAATCATAATTTAATCTGATCCAACTTACCCAAAGTTAAATGCATATCTGCCATTTCTGAATTGTGTAGGTCATTGTACTATCAAAATGTTTAATATTAATCTTATTCACACAATAAATTAAAATGATAGCTTCAAATTATTGACTATTATTGATGAGAACTGTTTGTAATTATTGTATCCGTAGAAACTAATTGTAATTTTATGGCCAACTAGAAAAAAACTAGTTTTTCTAAAAAGTGATAAGAGGACAAAAAGATAATAAAAATAATGTGTTAAACTAAAACCACAAAATTCATTTGATTTGAACGTACTCAAAAGTTTGGGGGGATTTAGGGCTGCACACCCCCTTAAAATTTTTCTGTGCACTTAGATGTTGTTGTTTCTTTTGTATGAAAAATGCTTTTAGAACAAGAAAGTAACGTGTCCATTTTTATTACAAAATGTCAAGTAGTTTAGAAGATAATACAAAAACAATTTTTATTTTGTAACTTCAAAGGGCTGTAATTTCTTTGTGTACAATTTTGTGCTAAAGTAAGTTGGATTCAATCAATTTATTTTTGTCCCCGGAATGCGGGGATGACGTATGACATAAAGTTGTTACGATATGAATTGGGAAAGAACAATTTTTGGGGTCCGGTCAGTAATTCTACGGCGAACATAGAAATAAAGATAAATCTTTGTAATTCTAATTATTGATTACTCCTGGTATTAGTCCACATGGATAGTGGTGTGGCTTATTAATTTGAACGTATCTTATTGGGTAATACTGAAATGTAATTGGTCAAATTTTTCGGAAGTGCATACACTATAACCAAATCTGGCTTTGCCGTTAGCAGGTAAAAATTGCTTCTCATGTTTCAAAGGCGGCAAGCATTTAAATAAACACAATAACAGTGTCGTCGTGATAAATTATTATTTTATTTTAAACTTATTATATAAATTATTTTATTTTTATAGTAAAATTGTAAACTGATTTTTTAGTTCTCAAATTAATAAGCACATTACATTTCATTTGCATTATGTATGTATATACTTAATCATCAATTTTAAATTTCAATAAAAGTTAAGGAATTTTTAGGGTCCAGTCCCCAATAATTCAGAAATATAAACATTATTTGTAATTGATCACTAACGGTATTGTCCATATTGCAGCTGTGGTTTATTACTTTCTACGTATCTTATCGGGCACTACTGAAGTGTAATTAGTCAAATTCTTCGGAAGTTATTAGCGCTCAAACTTGATCGTTATCTGGTCAAAAATGCCTTCTCAGGTTTCTCATACTAAACGATATATTCAGTATCGTCGTGTACGACAGCAAGTTCACGTATATTTTTAATATTTTTGTGCAAACAGTAGTGTTGTGTTTTAGTTAAGTTTGAGTTAAGACAGTAGAAAATAAGTTGTAAATACATTAAAGAATATCGAGATGACAATAGAGACATTGTGTATCTTGATGAAACGTGGTTTGACACCCATGATGTAGTTCAATATGGCTGGATGGATGATAGCAAAAAGTGCTGCTTGAATACTCCTTGTTCGAGAGGAAAAAGAATTATAATTCTACATGCTGGAACTAAGAGCGGGTTTGTACCTAATGCCTTGTTATTATCGGCCAAAAACATTAAACAGTGTCATCAGCTGATTATCATGAGGATATGACGGCTGAACTTTTCGAAAAATTGGCAACGGAACAGCTGTTACCGAATATTAAAACAAATTCCGTGATAGTAATGGATAATGCGTCATACCATTCTAGACTCTACACCAAAATTCCAAATACTAGCTCCAAGAAGGAGATATCATAGAATTTATGGAGAACAAATGCATGGCAACACCTAGTAAATGTACCAAAAAGGAATTGTTGCAATTAATTAAGCAACAAAATTTTCAAAAAGAATATGTAATAGATAAACTCTTTGAACGCCACGGGCATTCGGTTTTACGGCTCCCTCCATATCATTGTGTTTTCAACCCAATTAAAATAATATGGGCCAATGTAAAAAAGAAATTGCGGAAAATGAATCAATCTCCCCAATTAAGTGACGTTGTTGTCCAAATATAAGAACAGTGATCGAAGAACTTAACAAAACTGACATTTGAAAAAATTGTGTAGCGCATGTTCAAGTAAAAGAAAAAGAATATCCTACTTTACCACCAATTGAACCGGTAGTTATAAACACAAACGACGACTCAAGTTCTGAACACAGGATAGTGATAGTGTTTAATTGTTTGAATATTTCTACAAAGACTTCCACAACTTGTCAAAAATATGTTCTGTATATCGAAGTAAATGTGATCTCTCGATTAATCTATAACCTAAAAGACAATACGACTGTAAGACGAATTGGCCGATTTCATGTAAGTATCTTTCAAAAATAAGCTCTTTAAACCGATGAAACTTACAGATCATATTCATGATTATTTTTTACCAAAAAAAGGGATCAACTTTGTTTTGAGCGTAACTTGCTTACGTTTGATGCTAGAAACTTTTTTAAAAATCAAAAATAAAGATTTCTCTAAACAATTAAAAAAAAAGTAAAAAAATATTTTTTTTGATTATTTCACGTTGAATTATTCGATATGGAATTTGACGAATAGGTAAGAATCTATTTTTCATTAGCTATAACTCTGCTTCTGCTGGGTATACAGACTTCATACATATACCATTGTTTTCACTTTGTTATAAACTGTATTTTTGCTACCAACATTTTTTCCATAAAATACTTACCTTTTGAGTTATTTGCGAGAAATCGTCCAAAAACGTGGTGTTTTTGATGAAAAATGAATATATTCACTCGCAAATAACTCGAAAAGTATTGATTTAGTAAAAACCTCTATAGAACAAAAGTTAACTAGAATTAGTCAGTTTATCCACTTCCGGACTTATTTTGGATGTATATCTTTTCACCCCCCAAGAAGGTGCGGTACTCACCCCCAGGGCAAAAATACACATCGGCACAATATCACTTTTTTTCTTTGACACGTTAGCTATATGTGTATGACAAATTTCATATCAATCCCAGTGGTTCTTTAAAATTTAGAGGTTTTTACAATATTTTACCGTTAGTGAATGGACTATATTGTGTATTAACTTTTAATCATCTTTGGTGTCAAGTTCATAAAGAAATGTGAATAATTAACAATATTATTACTGTTTAACAAAATATTAGACCTTAATTTAAAAATAAAAGTTTATTATTTAATTTCTATTGCGCCGCCATGTTTTACAAAGACGCCGACACTTAAGTGTCGAATTTTGTTTTTATGACTTGTCCAACTGACATCGTAGAAACTTTACCTTTTTCAAACACCCCGTATATTGACGTTTTACTATTTATTCTCTACTAAAATAAGATCTTATCTATATAAAATAATAGAAATTTATTTAGGTGTTGTATACGCTCTTTTAATAATAAATCAATAGCAGCAAACAAAGCTTCCAAAGCAGTAAACAATAAATATCTTATTTTGATACAATAACAATCAAAACAATAACCTTTGTTTTAAAGAATAGGATTTAAAAAATTTAAAAAATGATGATTTACGCCTTTTGTAGTATAAACAGCAACATTAAGGGAACTAATCTCATTTTTATTCAGCATTTTTCATGTAGGTAGTTTAGTCCACACAAAAATTTAAGTTGAATTATAGTGCATTCACTGGCATTGTGGAGATTATAAACGCAAATGGATGGGACGGTTTTGAGGTCATAATTCAGGTTCATAAAGTGGTTTATAAAATATATTGCTGTTTGTTGTCATTTAGGATGTAGATGTGTCACCAGAAGTGGTTAGTATAACGAAATTAATATTTATACGCTAATAAAATTAAGGATGAAATATAATCTGACTGTTTCTTACCAATTTGAAATATATAAATTTTAGATGTAATATTAAAGAATATAAGTAATATTTTAAAGATAACTTTTGAGCATACAATATTTGATGCAAAGGTGAAAAACTACTGTAACAAACATGTTGGCAGATTCGAGAATATAAAAGTAAGAACAGTATGATCACAATTTCTGCTTGTCGTTTATTATAGGACATTATTGAACGTTCAAGAAAACGAAATATCAAGTATGAGCAACAACTAAAATAACTAATTTGATATAAAGATGAAAAAAAAAAAGATAATTGGATGATAAGAAATGACGAAAATTCACAGAAAATAGAGGGAATATACTGATAAACATTAAAATTACATAAGAAGACACACGCTTAGAGAAATCAGGGGGAAACGTCATTATTAAAAACTTAAATTAACGATTACACTGAGAATAAAATTGTTTAAGAAATAATGCAAACTAGCAAGCGAAATGTGAGAATCTATACTGTACCATAGAAATTAAGATAATCTGTATCATGTAAAATGCATCCAAATAATATTTTAGCGATTTCAAAGTAAAGAAAAGTTTTAACCTTGTACCCTCTTTATAAACAACAGGAAAGGTTACAAAAAGAACGATATTAATGTCCTTGTTTCAGTCTGGTAGAGATATCTTAGTCGGACTTTGACAGAGTTAGACTATAGAAGATAAACGAGTGAGATGGAGAAAGAAACATGAAAGAAAAGAGAATTTTGGGCTCCACACTATTTTTGAAGGGAATGGTGAAACCTAGAAAACAAGAGAGTATACAGAAAATAAGATAAGATCGATAAAGAAAAAAATATGAAGATAACGATGTAACGATGAGTCCAAGCCATCACCGTTAAACCAGCGTGCGCGCGAACCAACCCATGAAGTAGGAGTGTATCGACAGTAGAAAGGGCAAAACTTTGCTATATAAACCGCATTATTTCCTCATAGAGGCAGAATCGTCAGGTGCTGACTGAAGGTTCTCTTCTTCCCTACCCCGGCTTGTGGACGTGTTGAGTTCACAAGTTGTTTCGTCCCATACCGCCGTACCCGAACCGGAGAGCGTGTTGAGCTCTCCATTACCCGTACTCCGAAGCAGTCGTGTTGAGACTGTCGAGGAGTGTCCTATTAACCCGAATCACTTAAGGGACGTGTTGAGTTCCTTTCTTTTCTTTGTACCTATCGTCCGCTGTTATTAAATCGACACATCGTTCACGTAAAATTCCGAAAACACACTCGATCGCCGATAAGACTAACTTCATACGACAAGGTCAAACTTAATTTGAATAAATAGGCCAGGTACTGAGAAGACTAAACTAAATTGTAAATATGTACATAAGATTTTTGTCAATTTAATTTAAGGAAGACAATAAAGTTTTATTTTTATTTTGAACTCTGTCTCTGACTGTCCAAAAGCTACCCGGATAGTGACTCCTACGAGAGGACGTCACAACGAGAACGGAAAGAAAATAAAGGACCCTTAAGGTAGTGGGGACAAATAAGCGGAATCTAATTTAACCTACGTAATAAGGTTTCTGGGGAGCGACTCTGCTGGCTTAAGATTCAAGCTAGCAGCATTCAGAAAAAAAAACTTTTTGCCAATGGCATATTTTTTACCCATTTTTCACTAATTTATTACCAATCTAATAATTTTTCATTGCCAAACCACCCTTAAGAGGAGCGATTTTGCTGGCTTACGGTTAAAACTAGTAGAATTAAAAAAATATTTATTATATACCACGGTGCTCTGCTAGGTTTTTATGAATTTAGTACCACCTTAGTAATTTTTCACCCGTTAACTACCCCTTATGAAAAGTCAATAATTCTGATGGATGAAAATTTAAGGAGAAAAATTATTTTTTTCAAATTCACTTTCTTCTAATCATGAATGTGTTACTTGTGTCCATATCAAATAGGTAAATAATGAAACTAACACACATTCCAAAAATATGTCTCTGATATAAGTGTAAATAATTTAAATAATACAATAGTAAAGAACATCACTTTCATCTGACAAACAACCACAATATACCTATCTCTAATTCATTGGATCAAATCTGTTCTCCTCAAGAACTTCCCGTTTATTGTCAAAACAACTGCAATAGCACATTAAAGTTCTCCAATCAACAATACATGATTTTTGCAACCATGACCTACCATCCATCAATTAATAGAGTACCGGCATGTAAGTAATGTTTATTTTGTTTATTTATCTGCTCATTTATTAATTTATTACAATATAATATTACTACTTTATACCAATTGTGGGTCTTACCTTGTCTGTTAATACCTTTTATATATTCAAATTTATTCATTTTGAAAACCACAGACATGTAATATTGGCATAATTACTATAATTTGTATGAACTAACTTATGTGTTTATTTTATCTTTATTAGACACCACCCTAATTGGGTTTATTTTATTGCAGCATTAGTTTAACTTTGTATCTAGACCTGAAGATGCTTTGCAAATTGTAGAAAGCGAAACCGGTCGTCTGATTGTTAAATTAAATTGATTGTGAGTAAGTCTTATTATTATTTCTTTACCTATTCACTTTCTTCTATTTATAACTGGTATAGAAAGGTGTTTTTAAATGGTTATTAAACTTTAACCAATTTGATAATCTTGCACCCCTAAACCAATATTATTTGGAAACGTTCCTGCTGGTTTAATATCTGAGCCAACGATATTTGAATTTTTTTTTAAAATACCATAGTGTTCTGCTAGATTTTAACGAACTTATTACCACCGTAGTAATTATTCACCCCTCAACTGCATCTTATGGTTAGCCAGTAATTCTATTAAGTTAAAATTTAAATTTTAAAAATATTCTTTTAGAATTTCACTCTTCTCTACTTATAACTGGAATAAAAAAGTGTTCTGTTAAGTTTATACTAAATTTTGATCACCATGATAATTTTTCAACTCTAAACCAATCGTATTTGAAACGTTCCTGCTAGCTTAATATTCGAGCCAACGGAATTGATAAAAATTATTTTTGATATACCACAGTATTCTGCTAGGTTTTTACAAATTTATTACCGCCCTAGTAATTTTTCACCGTAACTAACCCATACGGAAAGTCAACAATTCTTATGTTAAAATTTAAGGTAATGAAAAATCTATTGTTATAATTTTACTGTACTGTATCAATCAATAATTTTGTTTGGTTTGAATTGATGGCGAAAGTTTTTTTTAGATTCCACTGTACTCTACTTATAATTGAACACACAGTGTTTTGATAGGTTTTTACAAATTTATTAGCACCCTATTAATTTTTCAATTTTTTACTACTCCTTGTGATAAGTCAATATTAAGCTATTAAGCGGAAGCTCGAATATTAAGCTAGCTAATTAAAATAAAAATTTGGAAATATTTCATAATTCTGCTCGATTTTTACTAATTTTTCGCCTCTCAACAAACCAGTGGTAGCTTGGGTTAAAATAAAAAAGAAGTAATTTTTAAATACCACTGTGTGCTACAAAGCTTTTCCAATTTATTTACCACCTTCACAATTGTTTACCCCTCTATACGAAGCCAATAATTCTGCTATGTTGAGTTTTGAACTGACAAAACAAAATTATAAAAGGTATTTTTAATAATTTTTTTGTATTGTACTTTTACTTTAACCTTTTACTATATGTTGCTATCTTCATATTTTTCACCAAACACACTGGGCATAGATTCCGCACTTTACGCTATAATTTTGGGGACATAAGTCGTACTTTTTCGCCCGGTATAAAAAATGCACGTTTTTACATTTCAAGAGTTAAAAATTAACTATAGATTTTATCGTGCGTAGATGAATGTGCACTGGTGTTTACTATGAAAAATTACTCAAAAACTGCAGATTCAGACTGCAGTCTCAGTCCCAACCCTCCTTTACAATTAAGTAGTTAATGTAATAGACATAATAAAATTATTTCAATTTGAATCGTTCTTATCTGGTAATTATTCTGTGAAATATAACAATTCCATTGTATTTACCAAAACTCAACTTGATTTCAGGTATTTTATATTCATAAAAGGGACTCACGATTCGATTTCTCTTAGCTATGTACTCACTATTATAATCAGAGTCAAATTTTTAAAACAGTTAAAATTTATAGTTTTTGTAATAAAGTATTCTCATATTTTCAATATTTAAACATTTAAAAAATAAGTATTAGTTAGAACAGAGTAACATTTCAGAATGTTTTTAATTAGGGTAGTTAAGAAAACGATGACTAGGCTGGTAAAAATATAGTAAAAATCTAGCAGAGAACTTTTCTATTTCCAAAAAGATTTCGCATTTAGCTAGCGTGAATGCTTAGCTTGTGGAATGTTTCTTAATAACTGTCAATTAGGGGTTCAAAAATTATGAGGGTTAATAAAATTCAGTAAAAATCTGACAAGCAATTTATACTTTCAGTTACAAGTAGAGTACAGTAATATTGTAAAAATAGATTTTTCATCAGCTTAAATAATATTAACCCAACAGAATTATTGACTTCTCATAAGGAGTAGTTGGGGGTGAATAATTACAAGTGCGGTAATAAATTTATAAAAACCTGGCAGAGCACTGTGGTATATGATAAATATTTTTTGTGGAATTCTACTAGTTTTAACCGTAAGCCAGCAACATCACTCCCCTAAAGGGTGGTTTGGTGGCGAAAAATATTAGAGTGGTAATAAATTAGTGAAAAATGGGTGAAAAATATGTCATAAATAAAAAAGTAAACATATAACTAAACTAAACTATAACAGTATCATATTGATAATTCAAAAAAGATGAGGTGGAACAAAGTTAAGTAAGCAGGAATAATTTGACCGTACTTATAATAAAAATAGTCCTTTGTCATAAAGAAAAATAAAATATTGCAATGTTATAAATCACTTACATGAGGAGTTATTGCCTCTATTGCCTCTCCTTGTAAAATTCGGCTTCTGGGTTGAATACAACAAACGAATATAGTAACAAACTATACTGTATAGTGGACTGGCGCCAGTAAACAATTTGAGGATTGTGTCAATAGGAACACCCACAGTGCCATAGGTAATGCAGCGGCAGGATGATATCTATGTATCCAACGAGCGACATAGAGTTAAATAACTGGCGGCAGGGTGCAAGGTAGAAGATACTATACACAAGATACGGGATACGAAGTACGATAGAAAACAGAAGTGAGTCAAGTCTATAATTAATAAAAAAAATTAGCAGGATAGTTACAAGACATGATCTGAATAAACGAATAAGTCGAATTCTCGAAAACTGATACACAAATAAAGTAATACTCTTCGAAATTCGTATGAGAGCTTAAATTTTCTCCAAAGGAGGTTTTTTGGCTTATGCGAGATTAATCCTAATTATACTTTAGAATTGAGGACCAATTCTGGTGAAAGGAACTTCCTTGACTTTCGGAGGTTTTAGAAAGCGAGAAAATTATATCTATTTTAGAAGTAAAGGGTTATTGGATAGACATAATACACAAGCAACTGACTTGTTTCTGAGAAGGGGTAGGATTATAAAAGTACCATGACTTGCCCTTGATATTATAACTCTTCTAAGGATTTGTTAGTTTTCGTCGTAGCTAAAAGAAATTTGTGTGGGCAAAGATTTAGAAGAATTTGCGGGGTTATTGAACACGCTTCAACCTTTAGGTAGTCGCTTCACTATGTGAGAGACTGGGCAGACAATCTTTTTGATGTTATAAGTAGTCGAACATTTCAGTATCGTTATGACTAACGGAGATTTCTAGTTTGAATTTTTCCAAATCAAAGTGACTCTGATAACTCTAGGTCTTCTACTATGAGAACAGTGTCATCTGCATATTACAAATAATTTACTTTTTCCATCGATGTTAATCCTTTTTGATCCCCACTCTAATCCTCTAAATGTACAGATATCGATTATTTCCACTATATCAAAAGCTTTGTGAAAGTCAACAAAGATAAGGATTATGCCCTCTCGGAGCCTTTTATTATTTTGGAATTTATTATATCAGGTATAATATATCTGGTATATCCTATGCGAACAGGCAGGATTCAGGTCAGGCTTCGACACAAACGACCATCTACAAGTTATTAAAAGCCGCATCGAAAAATGTATAGAGTACAATAAACACCTCGTTCTAATATTTGTGGATTATGAGAAAGCATTCGACACAGTAAACCACCAGAAAATGCTAGAAGCTTTAAAAGAGTGCCGAATAGATCACCGCTACACCACTGTCATCAAAAATATCTATGATAATGCCACGGCATGCGTCAGACTCCATGAAGATACACACAAGTTCAACATTCATCGTGGAGTTCGCCAGGGCGACACCATTTCACCAAAACTGTTTACAACATTATTGGAATACATGTGTAAGCGTGCAAACCTAGACGAAAAGGGCATAAACATAAATGGAGAGCAGCTTAGTCACCTCAGGTTCGCGGACGATATAGTCCTGATAACAGACCGCATAGATCATGCCATCGAAATGTGCGAAAGACTCTACCATGCCTCTACACAAGTGGGTTTAAAGATCAATAACTCAAAAACACAAGTGATGACAAACCTTGTTCTGAGTGAGAACATCAACATAGCTGGAACAAGTATAGAACAAACATCAGCGTACAAATATCTGGGACACGAAATTCGCTTAAGTAGAGATAACCAGACCAATGAACTAATATGTAGAATAGGGTTGACATGGGCAGCTTATGGAAAGCTAAGAGATGTTTTCCAATCAGCTCTTCCCATCTGCTTGAAGAGAAAAGTCTTCGATCAATGTGTGCTGCCGGTTCTAACCTATGGTGCGGAGACGCTAACACTTACTAAGACGTCCGCAAACAAAATTCGAACAACACAGAGGGCAATGGAACGGTCCATGTTGGGATTAACCCTGAGAGACCGAATACCCAACACAGAATTGCGCCGTAGATCGGGAGTAACCGACGCAATCAAAAGAATATCAACCTTAAAATGGAACTGGGCAGGGCACGTCGCGAGAACGAAGGACGGCAGATGGACAAAACGCATTCTTGAGTGGAACCCAGACAAGATGCCTTTAGGAATAGAGGACGACCACCAACAAGATGGACGGATGACCTGAAACGGACACATCAAAATTGGATGCAGGCGGCTCAGGACAGAAATTTGTGGGGTGAACTACGGGAGACCTATGTTCAGCAGTTTACGAGTATGGGCTGAATGATGATGATGATGATGATCCTATGATTCTAGATTCGACACTTTCAAAATAGCTGTTCGATGAGATATGGGATAACTTGGTTTTGAGATAACATTGTATGGAAAGTTTTTACTATCTTTATATCATTTTTTTTTAAGTAGAAAGATTTTTTTTAATAATCCTTTATAAAAGGTATATCTATGCAATACCTATGAATAGTTTATTTGTAATTCAATTGAACTTTTTAGACGAGTAACAAACAAAAATATAATTACCAAAATGATTTCCAATCTCCCATAGGTGCGGAACTTGAATTACTTGTGTCTTAGAACATAGCAAGGCTCAAGTACCAACGGTCTGGCATGTTGTTTAAAATATTCCTGAAAAATAAACGGGAGAGATAATAACAAAGTGAAGACCAAAAGAGAAGAGGTAAAGAGTCTTCAAACCACAGAAGAGGTGTACGGATGATAAAATATATCGTGGACAAGCAATTGAAGAGAATTACATAGACATCAATGGAAACAAATGAACAAGACCAATATCCAGCAGTGGAGAAACATGGGCTGAAGACGAAGAAGGAAAATATTTTTTTTTTAATTAATAAAAAAATTAATTGTTTTATTTTCAAACAGTGTGTTTTGATTATGATTTTCAAGCTGCAAGTGGAAACATCAAATCAAATATTTCTAACTACATCTGTATTTAATAACGAAAAAATACAATAAATAAAGTAAATGTGTATATGTATTGTAAACAAACTTGTATTCATTAAACAATTTGAAATTTTTTTCCGTTTAAAAAAAAAAATAAAAGACGTATATCAATTTATCTCCACAACCAATCTAAGTATTTTGTGATAAAACAGAACCGTATAAATATTTTGGATACAAAGTATATAAGACGGAACTAACTTTCGACGAACCCTAAAATCCCTTTCTACGTAAATGTTTTGGCTATCAAAGCGGGCATCTACAAATAAAAATAAATGGAGTAGAGAACAAAGCGACGAAATATAGTTAGTGCTCTTTTACATCACACTGAGCGATTGACAAAAAGTTTACTTGAAAAGCGAAATCCAAATATTATTAACATATTTTTTTATCTTTTTGTAAACAATAATTATATATGTATAATAAATATTATTTTGTTTACAGGCTACATATAAATTATTCATAAACAATGACAGATTCCCTAAATCTCTATCTGCAATTTAATTCTGAAGCTTGTTTCCAAAACGTACTAAAGCAAAGGTACTAAAAAAAACGTACAAAAACGTACTTAAAAATAAAATAAAAATGATATTTTACGCCTATTGAGATTTAACTAGTTTTTAATGTCCATCACTTGAGTCATTTTGTGTCACAACAAAACATATTATTATTTCACACACAATACGTGCTAAAAATTTATTTTTACATCAATGTGTACCAGATCCATACACTAATAATTAGTGCACCAGTTAGTACATCCACACACCAATTATTGGTGTCAAAAGGTACCAAATCCATTTTATCCAATAAACCGCATTATACGTGATCACAAGACTCCTGTCAATTTTATATAACCTAAATCAGGTAGAACGTTAAAACTTGTGAGGCTGTTTCTAAAAAATACTTCTCATATCTAAATAAAAGTAAAATGAATGTTTAAGGTGTAGCTGTTTGAAAATGTAGAACCGAATAGTAAACCAAGAAAAAGAAAAAGTAACAAGTCAGAGTAGAAGAAGAATGTTTTAAAGACAAAATATGAACAGAAAGCTTTGGTGATCCCTAAACAAGAGGAACATGTGTCATTCTACGCAGTTTACAACAAGTGAAATTACAACATTTCACAATCGTTTTAGGAACTATTAAGACTAGAAGCGCGGATATTTCCGCCAGTCCTATAACTCCCGACGGGTCGTTTTTGACCCATATGATCTGAAAATATTATATATTTTCTTTACAATAAACAGTAATCAGAAACAAAGTGAAAAACTAATATAAAACATTACTAGATAATACTCTTAACTACATAATGAAAATACAAAATATTGCGTGGAAGTGCATTTTTACAGACCGCCTTTTTTACAAATGATTTGTTTCCAAAGCACTCTGATTTGATTTCACAAAGTGTTTTTTGAGGTTCATCGATTTTACCGAGAAGCCAGCTCGTTTGACAGCACTTTTAGACCTTGCGTATTTTACTAAAAGTTCTTCTCGTAGCTTCAGAATATAATTTCTGTGAGTTTTTTGCGATTTATTCTAGGATTTATATAAGATCCAGACATTTATTACAACTTAGTCCATTAAAATGTAAAATTTGTGGTTAAGGTTAAGTGGTCAACGCCTAGACGATGCCTTCACTGAATACTTGCGTGCTATTTGGTTCACTGGTCTAGAAGTGGCTTATGCAGTAGTGAGAGTAGCAACACTGAAATGGAACTGGGCAGGTCACGTGGCTCGAATGACAGATAACAGATGGACAAAGCGGATACTGAAATGGAGACCAAGAGCTGATGCCTACCGAAGCAGAGGTCGTCCACCAACACGTTGGACTGACGCTCTAAAACGTTGTCATAGGAATTGGATGCAAGAGGCACAAGACCGAAATAGATGGAAAATTATGAGGGAGATCTATGTCCAGCAGTAAATAAGCGAAGATTGAATGATGACGATTTGGTTCACTACATAAACACGATATTTTGTCTCATTATAAAATTCAATAGTTTCCGGTTTCTTTTTCTCAGTGGATGCAATTTATACATCCGAGTGCATTGTACTAAGCATGACCACATTTTTATTGCTTTTGAGCATATTAGAAGTAGCAAATTTCTTATTATCTTCTTGGTATAATCAATTGTGATCGAAAGAAAAACTAAATAAGGATAATTATTTTTCTACAGGTTGCACCGAAATAACATCATGTTTATTTAACTTTTTTAACCCGTATATTCGTTTTATACCCGTATATTTAACCCGTAAACATCATCATCTGAAAATCAATTGTTTTTTTAGCGCATGGATATTTGTACATGCCTACGGATCGTTTATTTGGTATAATACAAAAAAATTTGTAATTATCTATGTAGTAAAATTACAACCATTCTTTTGCCTAAATAGGAAGGCTACGATGATATCGTTTAAACACTTGGAACATTGCATGTCAACCGCCAGGCTAAAAAAGGATGTCATGTAAAAAAGTTACAAAGACTGAGGCAAAGTGTTTTAAATGTTTTAAACAAAACGGAAAAATTGTCCTGGTATTATCTTATTTCTTGCCTTTCATGTGTGAATATACACTCGTCAAAAGGGAGGTGCAAATTAAAAATACTAAAGCTATCTGACAGAAGTACCACCTAAAAATCATATTAAAGATGACGAGAAAGCTGACGTCTATTATTTGCTTAACCGCATGCCATCAAGGTCAAAGAAATTTCAAGTATATACAAGAAAACCATGAGACTTACCTGAAGAATGATCAAGGAAAATACGTTTATACCCAGGAAGAACTAGCTAAAATCTGGGCAAACTCTGCTTCGTCCCTCTTTGCGGATAATAGATCGAATATGCCAATATTACTGTTGGAAGATGACAACATCTACTTTCTGGTAACAAATTTCAATGCCACATCGGCCACATTCCAACGGATTGTCTTTATTCAACCTTTATAATGATCACTAAATCACAAAGGGCGACAAAATGCAAATATCAAAGATGGATAAGTTTAACGAATCATTTGCTTAAAATGTTTCTTTGCATTCTTCACACAAGAATGTTCAGAAAGCTGGAAGATCTAAGCGGTGAGACACAATTTGGTTTCAAGAGCGGACTGGATACATGTGAAGCAGCTTTCTGATTGAATACGCTTGTACAAAACTGCATGGATCAACAAAAGGATATAGTCATAACATTCCTCGATTATGAAAAAGCGTTTGAGACCGTAAAGCATGACGCAATGATAAAAATGCTACACAACGCTAACATTGACGACAAAGATATAAGAGTTATCCAGAATCTCTATTGGAATCAAAAAGCATGAGTAAGACTGAACAAATCAACGAACACAGAAGAATTTGAAATTTTGAGAGGGGTGCAACAGGGATGTATTTTGTCTCCTGTGCTCTTCAATCTCTAAGTGGAGAACATTTTTGCAGAGGAACTTGAAGACTCTGAGTGTGGAATAAAGGTAAACGGGTTCCCGATAACATTCGCCGTAACATTCGTTACGGCGACGACACCGCGATAATAACAGACAACTAACATGATATACAGTTGATGATAAAAAAAAATAAACACCGTAGGAAAAATATATGGCTTGAAGATAAATGCTGGAAAAACTAAATGCATGGCAATAAGAAAAAACATACTTTTAAGAATACAACTGCAAGTAGATAATTCTTCAATCATCAAGTCAAAACATTTAAATACTTGGGAATGATGATGAATGGCCAATGGGATACTCAACAAGAAATAAAATGCCGTGCCGAACAAGCAAGACAAGCTTTTATCAAATCTAAACCGTTACTATGTAACCACAATTTTTCTTCAAATCTCCGCTACAGGATGGTTAAATGCTATGTATGGTCCATATTGTAATACGGCAGGGAAACATGGACGTTAAGAGTACCTTCCATTAATAAGTTGGAGGCCTTCGAAATGTGGACGTTGCAAAGAATGTTCCGCATACCATGGACAGATGGGGTGAGAAACGAGGAAGTCTTAAGGCAATACTAGAGAAACTCAATTGACAAGGTACGAAAATGATACTCGGCCATATTCTGAGAGAAAAATACGTAATCCTAACTATATCAGGAAATATTGAAGGCAAAGAGAGTAGGTCGCAAACACATGTCGTGGCTACGGAACTTAAAGAACTGGACAGGCATAAATAACACTGGCGATCTTTTTCATGCCGCAAAAGACAGACGTCTGGCCTTAACATAATTCGCCAACGCACTATAGGTGCACGGCACTATAAGAGGAAGAAGAAACCACTTCAACCAAGATACCTCAATGTGTTTTTTAACACAGTACTGATCGAGTAAAATGGAAATAACCTTCATATTATCCCTTGCTCAAACTGCAACGCCCACAGCAGGGACGACATAAAATCATAAAACTTAAAAGTCTCTAGATTTTTTTTATATTCTTTGTGACTTTTATTGTGGTAATTAAAAGGCTCGTGTTATTAATTTCAGCCATAATTTCAGTTTATTTGATTAACAAAACGTTTTACAAAACTATGTCCCGCTTTTAAATTCACGATCATAAAAAAGCAATTTACATTTTATCGAAACTGATATGACAATGAAAATCCTACGTATATGTTACAGTTAAACTATCGGAATGTTTTTAATTGCCGTATCTTATGTCTCAAACGACATTAACTTTGTCAATACAATCGACGTAATTTCATGTAGAACAAAATTTTCTCTCATTAATTCTATTATATCACCAGATACACTCAATTTATGATAATCGAAAATCCGAAGTATGTGTAATTAAAACAAGCGTGTAGAATTCGTGTAGGTTTTCGGCCTTATAGATATCGGTAGCGTTTCTCGAATAACTTCTCGTAAGTATGACAAGCTTCCTTAAGCTAATGTCTCTAGCTGAAACCATGAATGAATCTACCCACCGCACCTGCATATAAATGTTCTCGTTTGTGATATGAGTAAGTGGAGTGAAAGAACAAATTCTTTATGAGACAGGACATTTATGTGAAGAACATTATATTCAGTATCTTGAGTACTTGTAACTTTAAGCGTAATCTGTAATGTGTAGTAAACCCAACAAATAAAAAATACAGAATGAAATGAAAATGTTACCTATTAAAGTTATGTTATTATTGTAGTTCGTAAAAATATTAAGACAATTATAATATTCTTATTCTAGAGAAAATTAAAAACATGTTTATTGATATTGTATTGGTATGAATACATAAAATCAGTAATTAAATAAATGTATAACAAAGCTGCATGTGTATAAAATGTATATAAAATATAAATGGTTTTTGTGTTAATTGAGAGATAAAAATAATATCTACATTCGCCTATGAAATTAACTGTGTCGTTATAGTATGAACAAGACGAAATACATATATATATATATATATATAAAGGAGTACGACCGTCAAACAAATATTCAATGAAGTAGGTTTCAAATGAAAAAATCTTTTGATCTCGAGGATATCGGTCACGTCGTTTGACCGACGTTTTTTCTTTTGAAACCTACTTCATGTATATATATATATATATATATTATATATATATATATATATATATATATGTATATATATATATATGTATATATATATATATATATATATATATATATATATATATATATATATATATATTTCGTCATCATTTTGGTATATCCCATTCAAAGTCCAACGAATGTCTCCCAAAACTTCACTACAACAGTAGTTAGCTGTATTCTCTGCGATATGCGTAATGTGTAAAAGATTAATACTTTTAGCGAAAGCTGCTATCGCTTTATTAAAATAAATGGCCAAATATATGGCCATTATGTATAATATCTTTTTTCTTGTTGTTTGAAGCGTTCTAACGTTTGGCATTCCTTTCCGCAGGTAGCTTAGCTTCCTCTGCGGATGCGTTAATTGTTGCTCTCTGATGGGAACCTCAGAATCTTCTAACATTATTGCAACAAATTGGTCCTATAGTGATCCTTTCCCAAGTTAACATGCTGCTTTTCTAACTTAGCTGCACCGTACTCAAGACGACCAGTAGTTAGAAATACGTATGGTAGGCATCTATAATATATTAAAAATAAAAATAAAAATGTAACAATAAAACACTGAAACCTTTGTTTTCAAACGTCCACAAAATTTATTTTAACCTATCACTATATCTGTTTCGGCTGATTGCCTTTCTTAAGTGATCTATTTTTGGCATGCGTTTACATTCTATAGTCTCTAATGAAATAGGTTGAGAAAGGGAGAACTGTTTAAGTTGGTCATTCAGAAGTATATCTGTGTTTTTTAATTTGTTGATTTCCATAGATTCTATCAAGGATAGCTTAAAGGCCTTTATTTTGAATGTAAAGAATTTTAAATTTGTCATTAAAAGAATAATTGTGATCCAGAAGGTGAAGTGCGCATGTAGAATCGGTTTTTCTATTATTGAAAACCCTTTTATGTTCTGCTATTCGTTTATTAAAGTTTCTACCAGTTTGACCGATGTAAGTTTTTGGTAAGTCGCCACATTTAAGTTTGTACACACCACTGTGTAAGTATTTTTTATTTTGGCTCTTGTTGTTTTTGATATATTTGCCTAGGTTGTTATTTGTTCGGAAAGCTGGTGTTATTCTCTTTTTGATGTGTTTGGCTATTTTAGTTGATATTTTGCCTGTACATGCAATCGAGCAGAAGGTACTGGGTTTTTATCTCTGGTGGCGGAAATACTAATTTCAGGGCTTTCTTGTGTAGTTTTTGATTTAACATTTTATTAACTGTTTGTTCGTTGTATCCTTTGTTTACTGCTATTTGCTTGATGATATTTAATTCTGTTTCAAAGTTGTATTTTGAAATCGGAATTTCTGTTAATCTATGTAACATACTATGATAGGCTGCCAGTTTATGTTGTTTATGTTGATGATGAATAGTGTATAGTAGTGTCAGTATGGGTAGGTTTATGAAATATGGAGAAGTCATGTTTGTTTTTGAATACTTAGAAATTTGAATATGGGAGTTTGATAATTTCAAATCTAAAAGTTTATGGATTGATTTTGTTCTGTTTCTATTGAGAATTGAATATGACTATGAAGTGAATTAATGTACGATAAAAATTGATCGAGTTGCCTGTTAGTTCCTGTGAAACATACCAGTACGTCGTCTACGTATCTCCACCAATATAAAAACTGGTTAAATACGGGATGTTTTGAAATCTTTGTCTCTAGATGATCCATAAAAATATTTGATAGCAATGGGCTTAGAGGATTGCCCATTATAAGTCCTGCACTGTTATTTGTATATATTTGATTAGTAAAGTCAAAGTAGTCCTGGTTTATGCAAACTTCAAGAAGATGTAAAATTTTAGATGTAATTATTGGATTTGTACTATTTTGGTCTAAAAGGTTTTTTACTAGAATAAAAGTCTCTGTAGGAGGGATACTAGAAAAAAACTACACAATAAAGCCCTGAAATTAGTATTTCCACCACCAGGGAAAAAACCCAGTACCTTTTAAAAAAGAAAAGAATAACACCAGCTTTCCGAACAAATAAAAATTTAGGCAAATATATCAAAAACAACATGAGCCAAAATAAAAAAACACTTACACAGTGGTGCGTACAAACTTAAATGTCCAAAAACTTACATCGGTCAAACTGGTAGAAAATTTAATAAACGAATAGCAAAACATAAAAGGGCTTTCAATATAGAAAAACCGATTCTATATACGCACTTCACCTTCTGGATCACAATCATTCTTTTAATGACGACTTTAAAATTCTTCAGATTCAAAATGAAGGTCTTAAGCTATCCTTGTTAGAATCTATGGAAATCAACAAATTAAAAACACAGATATAATTCTGAATGACCAACTTGAGACAAACAGTTCTCCCCTCCTCAACCTATTTCATTAGAGACTATAAATGTAAACGCATGCCAAAAATAGATCACTTGAGAAAGACAATAAGCCGAAACAGCTGTAGTGATAAGATGTTAAAATAATTTTTGTGGAAGTTTGAAAATAAAGTTTTCAGTGTTTTATTGTTACATAAAATGAATTTCCATCAAGTTACGGTCGAATCCACCAATTATTTAAAAATAAAATAAAAACGTTTATTGCAATTCTAATATTACATTGCAAACTGTTAGTATTTCATTTCTTCCTCACAATGTCCCGATCTTGCACCGCCTGATGTTGATGGTTTTTCCTCTCGGATTCCTGGGCTTCTGCTGGTAGCTTCCTGGCTTCTTCTTCTGTAGGTACTTTTTGTGACATCCTACCTACTTCCCGGTTGGTATCTAAACGTTCTTTATATGTATATAGCACCTAGGACTTTTCTATTGGTCCTTTACGGCACGCGGCCATCTTTCAACCAATAGGCGGCTAGGTGCTAAACAAGTATACGAAATATTACTTTTGGGCGAAATTCATATGCGGTAAGTTAAATGTTAGACCAAAAGTAGACCAAAACAGACGACTTTTTATTATTATCATTTAAAAGAAGATAAATTTTAAATTATTTGTAATGTATTATTAAAGAAAATTAAAACAATGCAATAGAAAATAAAACAAAATATATTTAAATAAATTATAAAAAATTTTAAATTATCTGATATATACCTTTTCATGCCATAATTTTACCGTTGATGAATCAATTCAAAATGTACCATTTTTATCTTGTAGCATATTTATAAAATCTGCAAAAGATATTTTTTGTTGTTAAGCTGTTTCATTTTTGTTAAAAAACTATATTCTCTAACATTATTTTCATCAATGTTATGAATGCTGTTATTTTTTTACCAAACGCTAATTTAGCTACGTCGTATCGATCTTCAGGATTAGCAGCTGGAACGTTGCAAAAGATACATTAAAAAAGTTGATGCTTGCGAAAATAACGCAATCTTCAAATTTCGCAGCTGAAAAATGCTATTGCTATATCGACTTCGTAAAGCACACTATTATTTTGCTCGCTAGGAACTTTGTATACATTTTTAGATAATTTAAATAAATCTTACTGTTATAAATATTTAATTTCTTCTAATTGTATTTTAAAGGGTAATGCATATCTACTATTTGCAAAATTTCGAAGCCGTCTTCTAAAATATTTTTCTAAAGCACTACAGCTAGTCTATTAGGTACAAACTTTGTTTCTATGTAGGTCTTTAAAAATCCTTAGTGATATTTACTGAAATTGTTGGTTTGGTGGTCATTTGTTAATGCGTCCCTATAGACGAGGCACCAGTCTTCCTTTCTTTTCCAATATTCAGTAATATATTCCTTTTACTGCGAAAATCGTTGGTTTTCAAGAAAATAATACTAAATGACTCTGTGGCATTCTCTATAGTCGATGCTAATAATATAGTTTAAAATCTCTTGAATAAAAGTTGTTATTCGTTTTGCGTATTTCATTACTCACAGCCAGACTCAAAGTAATTGGCATATATAAAAACGGCATAGAAGGGTTTGTGATGCTGGATAAACACGTTTAAAGGCTTTTCTTTTCGCTTCATTATTATCTATAAAAAATATTTTAGGATATCCCATTCCACCGAAGGCATTTGGTATCGACCCTATAAGTAGTTGGTAAACTGCAGCATAATCTTTACTTATTTGACGTTTTACAATAATAACTGCCAAAGACACTGCTCCTATTCCACAATGGGTTAACATAAACGAAACTGAATGGTTTAATTTATCGTAAGAAGCTGTTGTATCTGTAAAAACAACATCTTTTGCAAATGGAAGATTGTGTGCTCGTTGCATAATAGATGTTAGAACAATAACGGCAAACGGGTTTTCATTATATTTTACTAAAATTTTTTTTGCTTCATAAAACCCAATTTTTTGTTTCATTTTCTAAAAAAAAAAAACGAAAAGACCAGTAATTTTAGAGACTTTTACCGAGACCCTCTTTACCCAAGGTCCCAAATTTCCAGTTCTCCATATATTATGCCAATTCTGCACTGTACGATATCTTGGATTAATTTCTGAATTAGCTAAAAGTTTACAGTAAAAGCCAATTTCAAAATCTAATTTGGACTCATGATAAACTAGAGACTTTTTAATTTCCACTCCATTATCAGAATAAGAAAAATATTTGTCGTTTGTATAAGCGGATAGACCAAGGTATGAAAGGCTTTCAACTGATTCCAAATTATGGTTATGCTTGCCTATTATACTTATAATACGTGGCAACCCGCCTTAAATAAATATACTTTGATGGTATACAAGGCAACTATCGAACGCAGTAATTAATTAAATCTTGCCCAAGTACTTTCGATCAATAGATCATCTTCAGGGGCATCTGAAATAAGCCAAGAAACGTTTTTTTTTTATAAAAAAGGAAAATTAATTCACTTAGATAAAAAACTCCAAGTTTATGGTTGAAAAAAGTTTTTATATGATAAACGTTTATAGACTTACTTTGTCAGTTGTGGCCTATCCGACATGAGCAGAATGTCATACATGTAAATTTGGACATAATACAATACACAAAGACAAACAAACACTTTAACATTTTTAAAAAGGAGAAGCTACATGTTATATAGAAGCCGGAGACAGAATGGGCTCCCGGTCTGGCGGAAATATTGAGATGACATGTGACAAATCACAGCTTGTAAAGGGCAGTTATGTGATCTGCACCTTTCAAAATTCTATGAAACTAGGTATTGACCAAAGGTCCAACTGAAACCACTATAGGAAATCAACTGATGAAATATAAAATTATATAGTATATTTTTTTTAGGTAGATTGAATAATCCAAATCTCACACTCATAATAATTAGGATGTTGGTTTGAGAGCAATTGAAGTTGACATAAAGTATGAATGTAAGAAAAGACTAAACAATATATTAGACAGTGGATGGTTGACTACAATAAAATGGTCCACCAAACGCTATTAGTACTGTAAAAAGGAAAAATCTGAATATGTATTTAAATTACTAAAAGTTAAAATCAAAATTAAAAGCAAAATATATAAATGGGTTATAATCCAAGTAGTTCAGTTGAATCCACAGTCAATGGAAGAACTTTAAAATTCAGATTCATATCTGAACCAGGATATTCTTACTATACAAAATATACCAGGATCCGGATATTATAACATTCATTAAAATAGGACGAAATTAAAAAAGGTGAAATACCAAACAAAATATTTAAACAGATACCAGTAGGTAAAAGAACAAGAGAAAGATCAAAGCTGAGATACTTAGAACAAATAGAAAATTATATACCAACCTTAAAAATAAATAACTGGAGGAAAAAGCACGAAACAGATCAGAAGGGACAAGAATCCTAGAATAGGCCACGACCCAAAAAGTGTTGTCGAGCCAGTGATGATGATAATGGTAATGATATAATGGTATAACAATTTTTTTTGCTGATATCTGATTCATTTTTAATTATCTTTGATGGGGAGACCAAATTTTTTAGCAACATCTTTCTTCTTTTTTATGTCTCTTAACGGCTTCAAGCACTTCGAACTTTTCAGCCACACTCAAAGTTTTCAGTTTATGTTTTACAGCATTTACTTTACAAATAAAATTAACAATTTTATTTAAAAAATGTTCTACAAATTGATGTGTACTGCGATATAATCAAACTATATAGACTTACTTCAAGTTTAAATGAAATCAAAAATAATAAAATTAAATACCTGACATCTAACAAGCAAGCGGTAATTCTATTTATTGTATACTCCAAAATTGTTTGAAAAGTGACAACGGTGTATTTAATTGTCGGCAAATTCTTAATGTCGGTAACTTATTTTTCTTCGAGCTATAGAAGTATTCGTCTTCTTTGACGGCTCTATCTCTCATTATGTGCCGTACATTTTCTTCCCAGGCAACTGAAGGCCTTCCCCTTCTTCTTCTTTGTTGTGGTATGTAATTTAATGCTTTCTTTGGTTATCTACCTTCATTTATTAGCTTCACGTGCCCATACCACACTAGTTGTCTCGTTTCAATTCTGTTGTCTACACTGGAATATACAGTATTTGTCCTCCTTCTAATATCTTTATTCCTGATATGATCTTCTTTGAACACACCACACGCTCTCCTACTATTTTTTTCTGTTTCTATCTTTTTTCATCATCTGCCAAACTTCTGCCCCATAAGTCATAATAGGCTCTACCAAACTATAGAAGTCATTCAAATAATCGAATTGTAAAGGCTGTACAAGGTTATCCTTAAATTGTCAGTAAGTTCTTAAAGTCATATCAAAATCATCACAGAAACTTAAAACGAACGAAGCATTGAGACAGTGGAACATTGATAAAACGCAAAATAAAGAAATCCAAAACAATTACGTACAGCAAATGGAACAACATCTAAATAGAATAGAATAGAGCAATGATGTCGAAAGGCTGTGGCAACAAATGGAAAAATCAATTACAGAGTCAGCAGAACTAATAATAGAAAAAAGAAGGACGAAAACAAGGAAATGGTTTGATAAAGAATGCCAAGAAAAACTACAAGACAGACAAAAAAAGCGAAACAGTATGCTTCAACAAGAAACAACAGCAAGTAAAGAAAACTATACAACATCACGACGAGAAACAAGTAAACTAATTAGAGAGAAAAAAAGAAAATACGAACAACAGCAGTATGAAGAAATGGAAAGAAATAGACAACAGTCAAATAGTCGAGCATTTTACAAATCTGTGTCAAACGAAAAGAGATGATTCAGACCTAACTGCGTGTCTGTACTGAGGAAAAATAATGATGAATTAATAATCAACGAACAAGAATTACTCCAAACATGGCAAAAATATTTCAAAAATTTACTTAATATACACCAAGATGAAGAACATGGAGAGGATATATATCTTGGGGTGGACCTACCGGTAGAGTACCCAAAAATAGACGAAACATAAAGAACGCAAAAGCTCCAGGCTCTGACAATATACCAGCCGAATTTTTTAAGTACGGAGGAAAAACTTTACATAGACAATTACACAAACTAATAACACTTATATGGAACGAAGAGAAAATACCAACTAAATGGCACGAAAGTGTAATAATTCCTATCCATAAAAAGAGAGACAAAACCAAGTGCTCGAACTATAGAGGCACCTCCCTACTTAATACGGCGTACAAAATCTTATCGATCCTAGACTAACACCTTTTGTAGAAAATTTCATAGGGGAATACCAAGCCGGATTCAGAAAAAATAGATCGACCATAGATCAGATTTTTACTCTCAGGCAGCTGCTTGAAAAAAGATGGGAATTCAACAGAACCATTCATAATCTCTTCATAGATTTCCGACAAGCATACGACAGCATTAAAAGGGATCAGATGTGGAATGCAATGGCAGAACTTTCAGTTCCAAAAAAACTTATCCAGCTCGTTAAAGTTTGTGTAAATGGCTGTAGATCTAGAGTGCGGATAGGTAACAAGCTCTCAGAGTCGTTTGAAATAAACAGTGCACTGAAACAAGGAGACGCGCTGTCACCTCTTCTTTTTAATATAATCCTGGAAAAAGTAGTAAGAACCGCACAAATTAGAACCAAACTACTGACAGTAAATGGACCAAAATTACTACTAGCATACGCGGATGACATTGACATTGTAGGAAATATCGTCACCAATGTAAAAGAAACCTTCAATAAATTAGAGAGAGAGGCAAAAAATACCGGTCTAAGGGTCAATGAAGAAAAAACCAAATATATGTGCATTAACAGACAAAAGAGACGAGATAGAATAGGACAAAATGTAACAATAGACCCCTATAACTTTGAAAGAGTGGAGAGTTTTAAATATCTCGGAGCGACTATCGCCACAGATAACGATATCACGAAAGAGATAAAAGAGAGAATTCAGGCAGCAAACAGATGTATGTATAGCCTCCACAACACTATTAAATCAAAGAGCCTAACACGAACATCAAAAATCAGGATATATAAAACAGTAATTAGACCGGTGCTCATGTATGGGTGTGAGACGTGGACGCTGACAAAAGCAATGGAAAGTAAACTCAGATGCTTTGAGAGAAAAATCCTCAGAAAGATCTTCGGTCCCTATCACGATCCGAATACTAACCAATACCGAATGAGAACAAATGCCGAGGTCAAACAAATGTATAGTGCTAGCGACGTAGTTCAAGAGATTAAATCCCAACGTCTAAGATGGGCTGGCCATGTTCGTAGGCTCCCTAATAACCGCCTTACCAAGTTAATCTGGGAAGAAGTCCCGACAGGGAGAAGGCCCTTAGGACGTCCACGAATCCGACGGAGAGATAATATATGGTCAGATTTGAGAACAATGGGGCTACCCACCGACTTAAACATCATGGACGACCGTTCGAGATGGAAGCAGGTTGTGCAGTCAGCCAAGACCCACCCCGGATTGTAGTGCTACCAGAAGAAGAAGAAGTTCTTTAAGTCGAAAATGACTCCAAGTTAGTTTGGAACTGTTTTCGGAATCTGATTCGGATCGGAAAAAGTAACACAGTAAGTTTACTCTGGGTGCCTGGACATACTGCTATTGAAGGAACAAGAACTTTATTTGCCAGAGGGGAAGGGGGGCTAAAAGGTACAGCAACAATATTTGTTTGGGTGAAAGGGATGAAACGCAACCACTGGTACGAACCAATGATGGATCTCAAACGTTCGAAGGATTTTAGTAATCGTATTAGTAGATACAGCATTTTTTTAGATTCTAATAATACCTAATTTTGTATCATACGTATTATATTTAAATAGTATTATTTTTTAATCCATAACATAATAGATTAATCAACTAAATACAAGAGATATATGTTTTAGATGCTATACAAGAATATTAAAAACAGGTGTATGCCACTAAAATTATTAAGATTGATGTCTTTTGATATTACGCTTAAAGATTCGTTAAACTGATTGTGCGATCATTTTTGAGATCAAAATTATTAAAATCTGAAATTTCGTTTCTTTTTTTTTATAAGCTATAACTTATTAAAAATTAAATAGTTTTTAACATTATTTTTTGACTAGATCCTCATTACAGATTAAGAGGAAATAATTATAAAATTAATGAAAACTTTTATTTTAGATATAATCATTACTAAAGTATTTTTTTATTAAACATTTTATTATTGAAAACTAAAAAAATACTAAACTGCAAATTTCCTTATGTAGATGTTTTTTATTGCATTGTTTTAATGATTTAAGTATTATTTAAAAAAAATTGGTTTCACTTTCATTTATTTCATTAAATGCAGGACACCGAATAATAAGTTAGGTTAATTGATTTTCTAGTTTATAGTAATGCTTTAACCTTTTACGTTTTTCGAATTAAGAGAAAATATCAAAGGCCTAACCGCCACCTCTTCATATTTTCGAGATTTGTCACGTTTTACGGATATGCGTCGATTAATTTAGTTAATTATTTTATTCATCATCATTTACGAGTTCCTACAAGTTCATAATAAAGAAACGTTAAATCTTCGATGTATGTTATTGTACCAATCATCGATTTCATTTCTATATGTAACCCGGCGACTATGTGGTGACCATTTCCTGACATTACCTGGGTGTTGGAGTAATTATTATAGTAGTATTATAAAATTGAGAAAATTTTTCATTTTCACATGCAAATTTAAGATTTTAAATCATGGTTATATTGTTCTTATATATCCTTTGTCAAATATATATCATTTTAAAAAATTTAATGATTCAAAAAGGATACTAAAATTTAGTTTATTAACCA
This sequence comes from Diabrotica balteata, assembly GCA_918026665.1. Taxonomy (NCBI): domain Eukaryota; kingdom Metazoa; phylum Arthropoda; class Insecta; order Coleoptera; family Chrysomelidae; genus Diabrotica; species Diabrotica balteata. Next base: position 144,260,620 of record OU898277.1, on the reverse strand, counting down.
AAATTTATGTTACAAAAATTTTTGTTGGAGATACAGAATAAAAAAAAATACAAAATTTATAAAAAATAATCAAGAACTTTTGTTTAAATAGCATTATAACAATTCGCTGTACCTTTAAAAAATATATACACAATGTTCAAGATAAAGAAAAGTGTAACATTTCACACACATTCCTTTTGACACTTTCTGTCCTTTCCCAGTAAAATCATAAATATAGTGCAAACATTATATTGGAAACAAAGTGCCATAGTTTAAATTGATGGGCAACACTCAGAAGAAATGAAGATCTGCAGAGGATTTCGACAGGGATGTGTTCTATCGACACTTTTGTTTAACTTATATTCTGAAGAAATTTTCCGAAACACGCTCAATAATATCAAAGCGGGAGTCACCGTTAATAGAAAATGAATTAACAACTTACAATATGCAGATGGAACTGCGATAATAGCAACGAGTATAGAGGATCTACAAGATCTTATCGAAAGCTTGAGTATGAATAGTGCTGAGATGGGAATTACTATAAAAGCTAAAAAGAAAACGAAGTACATGCTAATTACAAAAAGACCATAAAATATACATCACCTATTGACAATCAATGGTAACGTGATAGAACAAATAGAAAAATATCAGTACTTGGGAACTTTGATCAATGAAACCAATGATCATACTGTAGAAATAAAGAGGCGGATAGACATTGCCAGATCAGCATTTATACGAATGAAGCCACTCCTAACGTGCAAAAATCTAAATTTGGAGATTAGACTACGTACCATTCGCTGTTATATATTTTCAATATTATTATATGTAGCTGACACTTGGACATAAAAAAATGCAATTTAAAAAGAATCGAATCTGGTTATACTGCAGAGTATTAAAAATATCATGGACTGATCGAATTACAAATAAAGAAGTACTGGAGAGAGTTGGTAAAGAAACACAACTAATCACCACTATACAAACCAGAAAACTGGAACACCTAGACCACGTGATGAGGGGTGAAACCAAAATATGAAATTTTGAGACTCATAATACAGGGAAAGATTCAAGGAAGCAGATCTGTTGGCCGAAGGCAGAACTCGTGGTTAAATAATCTACGTGATTGGTATCAATGCAAATCGATTGATTCGCTTAGAGCAGCAAGTTCTAAAATAAAAATAACCATTATGATTGCAAACCTCCGTAGGGAGACAGAACTCTAAGAAGAAGTAATTTTCCCACTCCATATCTGGATGCTGTTTCATTATTTATTGTTGGCATGTTCTTGAGTGTCCTTTCCGCTGTCATTTATTTTTAGTTTCGCCCTTATCTCCAACGGTATTCTTTGATTGTTACTTCATTTTTCAATAGGGTAAAGGGAGGAGAGATGGACCAGGAGGATAGTCGGTTCGCGAGGTATACCTGACCAAGCTTGGCAACAGGGCAAGTCTATCCTACTCTGCCCGTATCGTTTATCGTTAGTTGTTTAAGAGACGCCGGTTGTAATGCATCGGTACGTACTTGTAGGAGTGTTATTTATGATAATTGAAACTACCACGTTTGAATTTTATTTGAGATATTTCAATTTCATTTTTTGTAAAAATAGGTGAGTTTGACCGATTATTTGTTAGTTTCTTATTGAACTATATTTAAAATGTGTATTATAGAGTAGTCTGTAGTACTGCTGTAGTCTGATTATTTTAAACCATATGGGCTGGCCCATCTGTCCTCCTATTTGAGTATAGATGGACCACTTACGAGGAGAAGAGTTGGACCAGTATGTTTTGTTTTAGGATTATACCCAATAACTATATTCGCAAACAAAATACACCTAGAAGAGGTAACTGGACCTCTAAGGAGTTAAGTGATACCGTACATGCTGTAAAAAATGATGATATGGGTATTAATGAAGCCGCCAAAGCATTTGGAATACCTATAACGACTTTTAAACGTCGAATAAAAACAAACGATATGGATAAGATAAGCCGATTGGGTTCAGATTGTTCTTTAAGTACTGCTGTTAAAGCTAAAATCGTTAGCCATATAAAAAAACTACAAAAATTAGGCTTTGCACCAACCAGAACTGAAGTAAGAACTCTGGCCTCCAATTTAGCTCAGCGATTAGGAATCCCAAATAAATTTAATGTAGAAGAAGGTAAATTTTTAAATTCATAAATCTGATACAAGAGTTACTCATTGTCTACTTCTAGGTAAAGCTGGTAAAAAATGGTTAGTAATCTTTTTGAAACGAAGACCATAAATTTAAATTAGAAAAGCTGAGACCACCTCAATGGCACGAGCTTGGGAATGTAAAAAGAAGCAGTCGATAACTACTTTTCTGATCTAGAAAGAATTATGACCGAATATAATTTTTACGATAAATCCGGATACATATTTAATACTGACGAAACAGGATTACAACTAAATACTAGAGCCGGTAAAGTTCTAGCAAAATGTTCAAAATGTGTTCCTAGCGTAAGCCACAGGGAAAAGGTAAAACGATCAGTGTAATAGCTTGCTGTAGTGCATAAGGGATTTTTCTGCCCACATATTGTATTTTTAGGGCAACAATAAAAAAGACGAGTGGCATTATGGCATGCCACCGGGTTCGAAGATTAGGATGTCAGAAAAATCAGCGTACGTCAACAGTGACATTTTCTTATAATGGTTACAAACACACAAATGGAAAGGGCATATCAGAAACACAACCCATAAATGAAAAATGACTAAGGAATATTATTAAATGAACCTGGGGAAATAATGAGAAATTGGCAAACTTATGTTACGCAACTCTAAACAAAAACGAAGAAGAAAGGGAAACAATCTAGGAAATTGAAGATGATCATATAGTAATAGAAAACACATACGAGGGAAGAAATAGAAAATAAAATAGGAGGACTAAAAAATAATAAAAGCCCAGAAATAACAGAAATATCGGCAGAAATGATAAAGGCAGGAGGAAAAAAACTACACAAGTAGATACATAGCCCGATAAAAAGTATATGGAAAATAGAAAGAATGCCAGGAGAATGGGCAAGGCAAGGATATGAATTATACATACAAAAGGTGACGAAATGAGATGTGAAAATTATCGGTATCGCTAGAAGTAGTGTACAAAATATTGACAAACATCATAACAAAAAGCTGAATTAATACACGAAAAAAATATTGGGCGAATATCAGGCAGGATTCAGAAGTAATAGGTCGACGACAGACCAAATATTTGCGTTAAAAGAAATCCAGACTACGTGCTACGAACATAAGATAGCAGTATACGTCCTATTCGCCGAATTTAAATAGGCCTACGATATAGTAAAGCGGCAACAGATGAACGCACTAATGAAAGAAATGGGCCTACCAAGTAAAATCGTGAGGATGGTAAAGATGACTATGAATAACTCCACAAACGAAATAGCATGGAAGGGACATAAATCAAATAATTTTGAAACAAAAGAAGGATTAAGACAAGGAGACCAACTATCAACTACTCTTTTTAATGTTATACTGAAAGAAATAATTAAAAAAAGTAAAATAAAACACACTGACTTTTAAACACAATGATTTTTAAAAACAGCCATCCACGTATAGCATTCACAGATGATCTAAGAAACGTATAAAGAAAAAGAAGACAATTTCACATTGGAGGTAGAAGGAGAAAATTCATGCGCGTTTAAAAGAGTTTTAGAATTTACTTACCTGGGTGTAAAATTAGATGAAAAGGGACATGGGGAAGGGGAGATAAAAGCAAGACTAGCAAAAGCAAACAAAAAGTATGAAGCATTGTGTCCATTAACGAAATCCAAATATGTCTCAAGAAAAACAAAAATAAGAATCTACAAAACAGTTATCAGACCTACAGCTACATATGCATGTGAACCATAGGTGCTTAAAAAAATCAGAAATAGACCTTTTGAAAAGATGGGAGAGAAAAATACAACGAACAATATATGGAGGCGTGAACATAAATGGACAATGGGGAAGAAGGAATAATAAGGAACTTAAAGAACTATATAATGAAATAAAAATAACGACGGCAATCAAAGCACAGAGAATCCGATAATTAGGACACATCGAAAGAATGGGAAAGGTGAGAATGCCAAAAATGGTTCTATTACGTAAACCAATACAAAAAAGAAGAATAGGAAGACCAAGAAGGAGATGGAAGGACAGCGTATAGGAAGACTGAAAAAAAGTACTATTGTAAACTAGAAAGAAAAAGTTTTGAACAGAAAACAATGGAAGGAAGTAGTGAAGAAATTAATGGAAATACTATAAGGAATATTTAGTGTAGTATTAAGTGTTTTATATAAACAAAAATGTAATATTTTATATATTATAGTAGTATAGCATATAGCAGTATATATAATATGTAATAGTAATTGTAGGGAAAAATTAAATCTTTCAGCCCTAGGCCTTCAAGGGCTGTTGAGCTTAATAAATAATAAATAACAAATCTAATTAAGTTTTATCATAAAAATATAAATTTTAACTGGCAGAAAGATGAAAAATATTGGTGAATACATCAACTAATCATTATTACAAGATGTATTCTACGTTACCATCTCTAATAGAATTACCACACATATTCCAATATAACATATCCAAAAGATCCGCAGTAACTATCACAAGATTAAAAACTAGTCACGGTGCTATTTCTGCTCACCTGGCTAGATTAAATATTATAAAATCAGGAAAGTTCTCATGCAATAATATTTCCCAGTGAAATATTAATGACATCCTGTTTGGATGTATTAAAAATAAAGCACTCTCAGATACATTTTATGATAACCTGGTTAAAAGTAATGTGCAACTTGCAGTAAACATAACCCATCTACTTCACTGAATCAGAAATCAATATACGAACTCTTCTTCTTCATTTTATATAGACATGACTCTGTCTGTTTTTCAATGTGCCTCCAGTAAATTGTCATTCCATCGTTTTCGTGGTCTTCCTACTGATTGTCTTCCTATTGAGGAACCGTCTCTTGCCGTCTTTACTATTCTATTTGTTGTCATTAGGCATATATGATAGTTCCATTGTACTCTCTTATTTCTTACCCAGTTTTTGATGTTCTTCACCTTGCATCTATGCCGTATATCTGTACTTCAAGCTGTGTCCCATAGTGTCTTACCATCAATTTTTCTAAGTGTTTTCACCTCTGCTCTTTTAACATCCTCTTTGTCCTCTCTGTGTCAGGTCTTGTTTCTGCCGTGTATGCCATTATTGGTCTGATGACTGTTTTATAAATTCTGCCTTTCGTTTCTTACCCGATATTTTTATTTCTCCATATTGTTTTATTTAGGCAGCTTGCGCCTCTGTTTGCTCTATTCACTTGTTCTTAAACTTCGGTTTCGAGCTTTCCGTAGCTAGATAATGTGATGCCGAACTATTTAAACTCCATCACTTGTTCTATTATCTGACCTTCCAGTTCCAATTTACATCTTAGTAAATTTGCTCTTGTAACCATATATTTTGTCTTTTTGGGAAATTAACAAGTTCCATTTTCTGGCATTTATATTAAATTGGTGTAGCTGTAAATCATTTTAACTTTGAAATAGTAATATTACGTCGCCTACACAGCAGATTATTCTAAGTTGTTTTTCTTTCATTTGGTATCCTTTTTTAGTTTTTTTTCTTTCTTTGTTTCTTTTTTTATTATTTCATCCATAATCAGGTTAAACAATAGAGAACTCAGGAAATCTTCCTGTCTTATCCCATTGCCAACTTCAATAGGGTTGGTTAGTTCTTCTTCTACTTTTACTTATTGTGTTGTTTTGGTAGATATTTTCGGTCGTTTTGATTATTCCTAGAGGAATCTATCTTGCATACATGGATAACGCCTTTTAATTTGACCCGGCCAAATACCTTTGTAAGGTCCACGAAACACAAATATGCTGGTATTTTGTATTCTAATGATTTCTCTTGCACTTGCGTCATTATAAATATAGCGTCGGTGCCTGATCTTCCTGACCTAAAACCTTGTTGTTCTTTTGCTATTGTTAGAATTTCATTTAAATATAACTTTATTAAATTAATTCCTCTGTAATTTTCCGGGTCCGATTTGTCTCCCATTTTGAAGAGAGGTCTTCCTTGAATGATCTTTATTCTTGAGGAATTCTGTTTTGTTCTGTGACTGTTTGGATTAGTTTTAATAGTTGTTTGGTCAGATCTGGTCCTCCGTACTTTGGGAGTTCGTTCGGTATTCTGTCCTCTCCTGGTGATTTTCTATTTTTTAATTTCCTTAATGCTTCCTTTACCTCTTCCTCCTCAATATGTATTTCTTCGTTTGTCGTCATTTCTGGTGTTGGTGGTTCATCATCGTCACCTTTAGCAAACAGGGATCGAAAGTAGTCTACCCATGTTTCCTTCTGAATGTGTTTAGTTTTGATTAGTTCGTTCATCTCTTTTCTGTGTCCTCCGATCATTCTCCATATTTCTTTTTGTGTTCCGTAAAAATCGTGTTCCATCTCTTTTGAGAAACTCTGCCAGTGTTCCTTTTTTATTTGTCTAACTTAAGTATTATTTATATTATTTTTGAGTTTTTCCCAGTTTTCCTCGATGTTATAGTTTTCTAATATTTCATTCCCAGTGATCTTCCCTGATACGAACTCATATATGTAATTTCTTATATGTATCGGCATACATAATATAAATTTGTTAAAAACAAGTTTTAAATATAAATCATATAATATAAATAATTCAAAAATATGTGGCAAATGGACTAGTTTCTATGCCAAATACACCATCATCATTATTATCATTGTATAGACCATTTCTTCATAAAAAGACCTGCTGATTACACTAAAATAACTTCATTTATATTTGAAAATAATACTACTTCAGATCATTATCCAACACTCCTAATCCAACCAAAACCAAAGAAAACAAAATAATAATAAAGATGTACATCAACTACAAAAATCTAAAAAACAATTTGAAGCAGGAAAAGTGGTTGGATATTTACAATAAAACAAATAAAAATGAAGCTGTAAAACTTTTCATTGACAAAATTTTAAATTTAATAAACAAAAATACAATTATTTTTAAAGGAGATGATCTAAAAACCACTTTTAAAAAAGATTGGATGACAGGGGGACTTTTAAAGTCTGTACAGGAAAAACACAGATTGTATGATCAGCTAATCCAAGATCCCTCAGATAACTTAAAAAAACAACAATATACAGACTATAAAAATAAATTAAGACACTTAGTTAAAACTGCAAAAAGAAATTATACAAAACAACGAATTGAAAAAAATAAGACCTCTTCTTCATCACTTTGGAATGTAATTAATTCATTGTGTGGAAAAATAAAAGGAAATACAAAAATTGAATCGGTTAAAACCAAAACAGGAGAAAAAATAACTGACAGAAAAAAAATTGCAAATGAATTAATACACATTACAGTACATTGGGACAAAGATATGCACAAAAAATACCCATTTGTAATGACCAGAGTGAGGACATAGATAGGATAGAAAGCAGCATGTATTTGTATCTCATTGACCAAAAAGAAGTGGTAAATGCAATACAATCTTTAAAACACAAAAAATCTTTTGACTGGGATGGGATCAAGACAGAAACCATCAAACAAATTAAGGAAGAAATTATTATCTACTGCTTTAACTTTTCTCATTAATGCATGTTTTCAGGATGGTTGTTTTCCAGAATGTCTGAAAATAGGCAAAATCAAACCCCTGTTTACAAAAGGAAATAAAGAAGACCTGATTAATTACAGACCAGTATCTTTGTTGTCTGTTTTTTCCAAAATATTTGAAAAAATTTTAAAAAATAGATTAGTGAGTTTTTTGGATAGGTTTAGTATAATATTGGATTGTCAATACGGTTTTAGAGAAAGAAAATCTACACAAGATGCTATTTGTAAACTAACATCACAAATATCAGAAGCTTTTGAGTCTAATAAACGTAGTTTGTGCATATTTGTCGATCTCTCTAAGGCGTTTGACACGATATCTCACGGGATCTTGTTAGAGAAACTTGAGAAGTATGTTCTGAGAGGACGCGTTTTGACATTACTAAAAAGTTACTTAACAGACAGAAAACAATTTGTAGAAATTGATGGTGTCGAAAGTGATCCTGAAGTAATTAATTATGGCGTACCGCAAGGGACCGTTTTAGGCCCTCTACTCTTTACACTCCATATTAATGACATGCTTAAACTAAAAACTGATGGAAACATAATAAGCTTTGCTGATGACACCGCAATTTTTTATAAGGCCGATAATTGGGAATATCTTAAAACTATAGTTGAACAAGACTTCAAAGTTATAAAAACATGGTTACAAATAAACAAACTCACAATAAATTACGAAAATACTAAATATATACCTTTTGCAATATATAAAAATTCTCTGCCAACTTTTAATTCATTAAAAATAAATAAAAAACAACAAATATTGAAAGCAGAGTACATAAAATATTTAGGAGTTTTAATTGGCAGGCACCTTAAATGGGACTTACAAATAAAAAATATTATAAGAAAAATACGAGGACTGTTACCAAAAATTCCGCTATTTAAAAGAGTTTTTGGATGTTGAACAGCTTAAAATGCTTTACATGTCTTTAGTACAATCTCATGTTGTATATGGGATTTTAAGATGAGGTGGAGTAGCTGATTGCCATCTGGTGACCCTTCAAAATACTCAGAAATGGTTTATTAAACTAATATATGGAAAACGAAAAACATATCCCTCAGACCAACTTTTTCATGAAACTCAGGTTCTTGATGTTCGGCAATTATACTGCTTAGAGCTACTTAAAAATATTCATAAAGATAAAATACCTCTTGAAGTAAAAGTGTCAAATTATGAAACAAGAAGAAAATTGAATGTTGAATGTCTTGACACTTCAAAAACAATCACGCAACGGTTAATTAAATATTTTGCTCTAAGAATATACAATCAATTGCCCATAAATTTTATCAAAAATTTTTATTTGTATAAAAAATTAGTTAATGCTTGGGTAAAAGAAAAAAGGGAGTTGTGTAACAATTTAATAAATTTAAATTATACTAGATAAAAAAAAACAAAACAAATTAGATTAGATTAGAAACTGTAAAAATGAAATAATAATTTGTAAAAAAAATTAATAAACAATAAACCTGTTAATATTAGACATATTAAGTCAACAAGCATGTTAATGCTTTAAAGACTTTTTTTACGTTTATTTTATTGTAAGTAAACGGAAATTGTAATATAATGTAATACTTATTAATTTGAATAAACGTATATTATTATTATCAGATTTAGCCATACGGCTCACACTCCCTCTAAGGGGAAAATTCACTCATCCCAGATACCTACGGTATCAAAATGATTGAGCTCTGGTGGGACTCTTTCCGTGTTATCGAGCCCTAGGTGACTTGGTATGCTGGAGTATCTCCCAAAAATTTTCGTACACATCGGGATGTTGAGAGTAGTACAGCTTTTTGCATGGTCTTGTAGAGATGTTCATTCAGACCTAGCTTTTTTATGTTTTCTAGGAGGTTCTTTGGAATGACTCCAGTAGTAGAGAGAATACTAGGTATTGTCTGGGTACTTTCCATTTTCCACTGTCTTCGTATTTGAATTTCCAAATCCCTGTACTTGGCGATTTTTTCGTTCTGTTTAACACGAAGATTATTGTTGTTGGGTATCGCCACATCAATTAATGTTGTTTGTCTCTTTAGTTTATTAACTAGTATGAGATCTGGTCTATTATGTGCCACTGTTTGGTCTGTGAGCACCGTGCGATCCCAGTATAGCTTGTAGTTGTCGTTCTCAAGTATACTCTCAGGAACATATTGATAATATGGAAGATGGTTTGTTTGAAGAAATCCCAGTTTGATAGCTATCTCTTGATGAAGGATCTTTCCTACTGAGTCGTGCCTTTCCTTATATTCAGTTGCAGCAAATGCCTGACAGCCCCCGATAAGATGTTGAATGGTTTCCTGAGCTTGGCATTCATATCGGCATTTGTCATTTTGGACCTGAGGGTCTTTGAAAATATATTTCAGGTAATTTTTGGTTGGTATAACCTGATCCTAAATGGCCAGTAGTGAACCTTCTGTTTCGGGGAACATCCTTCCTGATGTCAGCCAATAGTTCGACGCTATACTGTCGACATGGTCTTGACTGACCTCATTGGGATGTCGCCCGTGCAGAGGCTTGCCCATCCAGGTGCGCATTTTTTCGTTGTTAGTAGGGTGGTTTATGCGCATTTCTGGTTCCCTCAGTTTGATCTACTGCACAAATCGCGCGATGAAGAGTAGATGTCTCCGCCTGCACCTGAAAATAAGTTCTTAAATTAGTAATCTGTTTTTCTAATTGCTGGCTTATATCCATAAGTCCTCGACCTCCTAAATACCGCGGTAATGTCGTTCTTTCTACTGCACTTCGAGGATGGTGTTTTTGTGCCTTTGTGAGGTGTGTTCGCACTTTTCGCTGAAGATTTTCTATATCCGTTTTTGTCCACTTAACAATACCAAATGAGAAGCTGAGCGCGGAACATGCGTAGGTGTTTAGTGCCTTAAACAAATTTTTACTGTTAAGGTGTGAACGAAGCAGCTGTTTTACCCTTCGTGTAAACTCAGTTGTTATCTCAGTTTTCATTTGCTTATGGTCAATCTTCCGCGCTTGCTTGATTCCTAGGTATTTATACATATCATTTTCACCCATGGCCTCGATGTTCTGGCCGTTTTGCATATCGAATCCGCCGGGCTGAACCTTTCCTTTGATTATATTTAAGACACGGCACTTGTCATGACCGAAGTGCATACTAATATCATTTGATATTATTATTATTATTCCCAGATTTAGCCATACGGCTCACACTCCCTCTAAGGTGAAAATCCACTCATCCCAGATACCTACGGTATCAAAAGGATTGAGCTCTGGTGGGACTCTTTCCGTGTTATCGAGCCCTAGGTTACTTGGTATGTCGGAGTATCTCCCAGAAATTTTCGTACACATCTGGAGGTCGCGAGGAGTACAGCTTTTTGCATGGCCTTATAAAGATGTTCATTTAGACCCAGCTGTTTTATGTTCGCTAGGAGGTTTTTGGAAATAACACCAGTAGTAGATAGAACAATAGGTACTGTCTGGGTACTTTCCATTCTCCATTGTCTCTTGATTTGTATTTCCAGATCTCTATACTTGGCGATCTTTTCGTTGTATTTAACAAGCAAATTGTTAGTGTTAGGTATCGCCACATCAATAAGTGTTGCTTGCCTGGTAATTTTATTCACTAGTATGAGATCCGGTCTATTATGGGCCACTGGTTGGTATGTGAGCACAGTGCGGTCCCAGTATAGCTTGTAGTTGTCATTTTCAAGCATTCTGTCAGGGACATATTGATAATAAGAAAGATGGTCGGTTTGGAGAAGTCCCAGTTTGTCAGCTAGTTCTTGGTGGATAATCTTTCCTACTGAGTCATGGCGTTCTTTATAATTGGTACCGACAAATGTCTGGCAGCCACCGGTAAGATGTTGGATGGTTTCTTGGGCTTGGCATCCATATCGGCATTTGTCATTTTGGACTTGAGGATCTTTAACAATATATTTCAGGTAATTTTTAGTTGGAATAACCTGATCCTGAATGACAAGTAGAAAACCTTCAGTCTCGGGAAACATCTTTCCTGATGTCAACCAATAGTTCGACGCTGTATTGTCGACATATTCTTGGTTGATCTCATTGAGATGTCGCCCATGCAGAGGTTTACTCATCCAGGTGCGCATTTTTTCTTGCTTAGTCAGATGGCTTGTGCGCATTTCTTGTTTCGTCAGTTTAAGCGGCGTTGTGTCATCTACTGCGCAAACTGCTCGATGTAAAGTAGATTTCTCAGCCTGTACCTGAAAATAAGATCTTAAATTAGCAATTTGTTTATCTAATTGCTCACCTATATCCATAAGTCCTCTTCCTCCTTGATACCGCGGTAATGTTGTTCTCTCTACTGCACTGCGTGGATGATATTTTTGCGCCTTTGTAAAAGGTGTTCTTACTTTCCGCTGAAGACCCTCTATATCCGTTTTTGACCACTTTATAATACCAAATGAGTAGCTCAGGCATGGAACAGGAACAGGCGTACGTATTTAATGCCTTATTATTATTATTATCATTATTATTATTATCATCATCATCATAACTTCTTTAGATGATTACAAATCTAATTATACAAATTGTTTCTGGCAGATTGAAATTCCCTGAATTCTATCAGTAGATAGAATCATGTAGGTTGTGAAAATGTTTGTATTTACTTCTATGGAAAATGTAAGTAGGAGCAAGGCTTTGAGCCTTTCAGTTTATATTTCTTTCAATCTTCTTTCTTAAAGATTAAACCTATTAATATAATTCTATCTTAAATTAGTTAAACTAATTCTTAAGTAGCCGCAGCACAAACTTGCATGTTTGTATTAAATTTGATTACTTTAACGAGTGATACTGAAATTATTTTTTCCGCCATTTAATCTCATTTGTGCTCTTTAGATAAAAATTTAAACCGTAGATGAAAAATCCACATTTTCCGCTTTAAAGATTCTTATCTGTTTGAAAGCTTCTTCGGAGTGCTTCTTTTTTTGATGACCATACCGATGAAAGTTTGTCTTGGTGTTTTTTATGAAGGTATTTTTATTTATATATTATATAAATAAATTTTATATAAAATATGTATATTATTATATATGTAAAATCAATAAATCAATATTGACTGGGCATATTATATCTGATATATTTACATACCTACTTTAAAATGCTATAAGTAAACAGAATTTATTATCACTTGTATTCCATGTATTCAATATAAATCTTATAAAACTTGATTTCGCACAGTAATTTATTTTTTAAATTTTGACATAATCGCTAAATGAATATATTCATAAGACTGCTGGTAATTTATTGATTTATTGGGTTACTGGTACTTTTATAAATCACGTGCCTAATCGAAATAAATGAGTCAGTATGAGTAAAATATATCGTAAAAACTAGGATTTGCGAAATATATAAAAAATATAAGCATATAATTATAATTTTTGCTTCTACACTTTAAAGGATTCCCCACACCGACGCGAAACTTTTGCGACGCGAAACCGTTGCGGAACATTCGCAGGCGGAGCACTATTAAATTCATTATATATAGTATTTTTCAGATAAAAAAGCTTGCACGTCATTCAAGATTTACGTCTTCAGAACCCCACAGCGTTGCCAAAACATTAGAATAGTTAGTAAGTGAGGAATTTTTAAAATGTCAAATATTTGTCAAACTATTATATTAACAGTAAATACACTTGGTTTTAAGACTACTGCAACACATTAAAATACATAAGAAACCATTTTAATACAAAATTATATATTCTAAATTTTAAATTTACCTCTTTTAGAGCTTTAATAACAAAAACGTCCCGCCATTATTTTTTGTTCATAATAATCTATCTTATATGAAAGCTTATCAGCTTTCTACAGACTTTTATTTGTTTTGGCATATCACAATCACAATACACAACAATAATTAGTTTTTAAAGCTATTAATCTAAATTTAAAATGCATTTATAAATACAATTTATTAATATATATTATATTATGATTAAATTGTGCAAGACGTCAAAACATAAACAAAATATCTACTCTAAAAAAGCGGCAACACTTAATACACTTTTACCATCCGCTGAACTGTCAATATTATTTGATATATTTCCGTATCAGTTGCGTACAATTGTCTAATATATTTAATTAAAAAATATTATTTTGTGGAATATTAGACTTCAAGAGTTATTTCATAAAATTTATATTATTAATAATAATAAATGTTTTTGGTCATTTAATCATAATAATTCTAAAATTTCCAATATAATGGTGATTATATTTTTCTGATTATTACATCATGTTGACGCCTATGAAAGATCGAGCAGTTCCGTATGGGTTTCGTATTATTGGATGTGTAAGGAAAATTTGAACTATAAGGTTGATGTTCTGGAAATTTTAAATACAAGTGACGTCACTTTGTATAAATCGTGACGTGCAAGTGTTTTACTTTGAAAAATGGTATATAATATATAATGAAAACTTACCATTTTCTCCTAGAAATGACCCTATATTATCCCAGACTTTATCCTTTTTTCTTATATTTTTATAATCTTCGTCACTTAAATCATAAATTATAGGATATTGTTTCACAATTTCAATTAGTTTTTCTGTAACAGCCATTTTAATAATTCACGCGAAACTATAACTTGCTATAACTGCAGCGAAAAAAAACCGTGCATGCAACGTTTCATGAAACGTCAACGCTGTTTCGCCGCGACCGTTCCGGTTTCCGTCCGAACTTGTCTGAACACATGCATTAAGTCGCCGTGCCTTACAATTCGCCGCGATTCCGCTGCGAAAGTTTCGCGTCGGTTTGGGGAATCCTTAATGATTTTAGTCTAGAAGCCAGGGGGGGGGTGGAGTATGCACTTTTATGCCGTTTCGGTATCTTGACGTTTTTTTTTATATTCTATGTTGCGTAGATTCGATTTTTCTAGGGTACCAGGCTAAAAACACGTCAGATAATTTGTTATTAACAATTTAATTGTTTAAATCATTGTATCTCTGATACTATTACAGATATTTAATTTTACCAAAATGAAAATTAGTGCTTTTGAAAAAATGAACAAAATTACATGACGTTTGGTAAACTTTGATCAAATTGTTAGAAACAGAGTTATAATAAATTTTGTAAAAAACAATTGCAAAATATGCATTCGATGGGGTTTCTACAAGTATAACTCAGCTTTAATACGTGAGGTTAACTTTAAAACTCCCATATTCAAGATAATTGTTTCAACTGTAAAAAAACTTTGCAAAATTACTATATCTTTATTAATAAAAAAGTTATAACAATGACAACAATTTAAGCTTTGATAAATGTTTCTATATGTATGAATGACAATCATTATGATAACCTCGACATAGGCTTTCGTCTCTTCAGGGAATGGTGCCTCCTTTTTTGTTGCGGTGATCCGTATAGGGAATTAGGAATATGTGTTTATGACTAAAAGTTGTGGTGGAAGCTAGAGTTTGGATCTGTTTGTTAGTTAACAGTACTTGCTCAGATAGATGTTGTTGAGTTGCCAGAGTTGTCATTAAGTTATGATTTAGCTGTGTTATTATTTGCTGTGTTTACCATTTACATTATAATCCCATGCAATTACTACCTATAGAAGTCCTTCAGTTTATGTTTGGACGTTTAAAACACAAATAGTTAAGAAGCTTGAAGCCTTTGAACTTTGGATATATCGAAGAATGTTGAGAATTCCATGGACCGCCAGGGTCACCAATGAGTAACTGCTGAGAAGGATAGATCGAGACAAAAAATTGTTGAGAACAATAAAAGTACGCAAGACTGCATACCTTGGACACATACTGAGGAATGATAAATATAGTCTTCTGTAGGTTATCATGCAGGGTAGAGTGGATGGCGAAAAAGGAATAGGTAGAAAGAGAAAGTAACGGTTGCGAAATATTCGAGACGGGACAAACATGACTGTAGATGAATTATTCCACGTTACAAAATACAGAGAAACTTTTAGAAATGTGGTCGCTAATCTCCGTTAATGGGGATGGCATAGAAAGAAGAAGACAGTTTATGTTGTTAGAAATGGCTCTTTAATTAGCTTTTTTGGTAAGTGCAGGCTATTGACTGAGATATTTTAGTGGGATTTATTTAAGGATATTTCAGTACTCATCAGGAAGTTCGTTCCCCGCTGTATTTAGAATTTTAGCAGGGGGAAATGGAGCTTTAGTTTTAGGGAGTCTGGTGAGTACTTGTCCTTATCGGTGGCATGTCTTTTTGAGAACCTCCTCTGCTCTATTGTTTGAGCCATTTATGGTGGTAAGAACGTATCTCTTACTTAGGCTAGTTATAAAATTATTAACGTTGATGGATAGTCACGTTTTTTCCATGATTCTCCTTAGGATTTTCAGTGACCATGACTTGGCTATGTTGTCTTTTATATAGTAAAGCGTACATTTTCTCTTCGTATTCAATGATTGGTCTGATAAACGTTTTATATGTATGCAGGAGAGTAACGCGATTGGTGATTCCAAATTTACCACTTAGTGCTGTTAGAAGTCTGGCTTTGTTTCTTACCCTGTTTAGGGTGTTTTGTAGGTCAACGTTACAATTAGGTATCTTAGACACCCAAGTATGACATTGATTGGTTCAAATTGAGCTGTTCTCAGTTAAGCAGTTTGTAGTTTTCATGTTCTAGCACGGGGCGTGAAAATTTGGGGTTTTTAAAAATGATTATGCTTTTGTTGAATTTAGAGTTTCTCTATTTGTTGCACCATTCGACAATTATGTCAAGTTGTGCTTGTGATTTTTCGGATACAGAGCGTTTTGTACAGTTAACCCTAGGTGGACCTGAGCAGGTTCAAGACCGTATCCTCAGCGTATAGCAGGATACTTTTAGAAGAGATATGGGGGACCGGGAGGTGGCTGCTCTAGAATGAATGAGGCGGATAGTTTGTCTTTGATTTACCGGTATAGTGCAAGTTGATAATTAAGACTGAATTCGGTCCTCCCAACAAAAACTGTCGTTTTTTTCTCAAAAACTCATCTTTTTCAATTTTGAGTTATAACCATAAACAGATTTCATGATACCGAAATTTTTTCCAGAGAATACTATAATAACTCAAATCGTAATATAGACAACACAATATACATTAATGTAAATGTAGTCTCAGTACTTCACCGCGCAGAAAATAGTATTATGGAGTTACTATTTATAGCATTCGATGTAAATTTGTGAGTAAAGGAACCGAGATTCGAGTAGACGTTTCAAGCGAATAAAATTATAGTTTATTTTTAATGTCGTCTCACATTAGATGAAGTACTAAAGAGAATCTTCTTTATTGTTACAATAATTTAAATTAATGTTGCAGAGAATTAAACGAATTTTGGGATTACTTGTTAATAATAACACACAAATAGCTTCATTCGAACATAGTTTGGATCATCCAATGATGATTCGAACTATGTTCCCTATGAAGATCAGAAGCTGAAAACGAAAATTAAAATCTATCTGATAACAAGAGAAGTAATGTGTCTGGGCAGACTATCATCAAAAAGAAAGCGAAAAGTGACAGAAAAGGTTAAGATAGGAAGAAAACGAGTTAGAAATTAGAACGAATGGATTGATAAAAAAGTCAAAAGAGAACTTAATAGAGGTCTGGAACATAAGAACCGCAAATATAAGTTTATGCCTGCAAAGAAGATGAAGGTTCCTTGTAAGGATAAATATAATAGCATATTAAATTTTAAACAAGACCAGTCATTTTTGACGAATTTTGGAAACTTAGAGATCATACCAGGCAGTGGGATTTTCTTGCAAGGTGCGTGACACAACAAGGTAAAACGCAAATCACTGTAAACAATTCTAGGAGAAACTTTTCGCGCAAATTAATTAAATATAAACTCATTATATCGAGGTAATATCGAGAAATAAATTTGCAAGACAATGTTTTTGAATACGCTTGCAATTTTTGAAACTTTTATTAGCGTTGCATTGAAAAAAATTAGTGAAGCTGGTACCATAAAAGCAGATAAGAGAGGAAAATATAATACTAGACCGCACAAGATCCCCGATAGTATAAAAGATAACATTGTAGAACACATAAAATTATTTCCACTTGTACCTTCTCATTATATAAGGAAAAACTCAAAACGCATGTACTTAGAAGAGGGCTTAAATATATCTGTAATGCACCAAATGTACGTGGAATATGCCAAACTCAAAAAATGTAATGCCGTCGTTACAGTTAAACAATACAGGGATACTATAAACTCACAATTTAACAATGCATTTTTCAAGCTTAAAAAAGATCAATGTTCAGTTCGTATTGCAAAAATGCCGTGACCAAAGAAAAGATGTATTTGCATGTTTCGTGGACTTCGAAAAGGCATTCGATAAAGTACAGCATGTAAAATTAATGCAAATACTGAAAAATATTGGAATAGATAACAAGGATATTCGTGTCATTAAAAATTTGTAGTGGAATCAAACTGCTATCGTCAAAATTGGAGATAACTACACCGATGAAATCCCCATACAACGAGGAGTCAGACAAGATTGCATTTTTTCGTCAACATTGTTCAATGTTTACTCGGACCAGCTATATAAAAAGGCACTTGAGAGACAACCATATGGAATAAAAATCAACGGGGAACTACTTAATGTGATTAGATATGCAGATGATACAGTAATTCTATCAGATAATATTGAAGGTCTTCAAATTCTGCTTGAGCGTATTCACGAGGTAGGAGAGGGAATGGGCATTAAAATAAACTCAAACAAAACCAAATTTTTAGTGTTTAATCGTAACCCACATCCCGATGCAAAGCTTCAATTGAATGGATTCCAAGTGGAGAAAGTTCACAAAATTACATATTTGGGAACTGTGATAACAGACCAACTAGATCCAGACGTAGAAATAAAACGTAGAATAGCAATGACTAAAACTACTTTTATGAAAATGAAGTCATTTCTTTGCAATAACCATCTCAGTTTAGAACTAAGGCAAAGAATGGTTAAGTGCTATGTTTGGTGTGTACTTTTGTATAGTGCAGAAGTGTGGACGCTAAAAGTATCGATTATGAACAAAATTTAAGCATTGTAAATGTGGGTTCATAGACGAATGCTGAAGATACCTTGGTCAGCAAGAAAAACTAATAAAAAAGTACTAAGTAGCGTCAACAAAGACAGAGAAATGCTATAGACTGTTAAACATCGAAGAATGTCTTATCTGGGACATATAGTAAGGGGAAGTCGATAAAATTTTACAACTGATCCTTAAAAGCAAAATAGAGGGCCGTAGAGGTGTAGGAAGAAAACAAGTTTCTTGGTTAAAAAACATTCGTGAATGGACTCAGATACCAAATGCAGGACAATTATTCCATATTGCAGAAGATCGAGAAGCCTTCGCAATGGTGATCGTCAACGTCGGATAGTTCTGATATGGCACGCGAAGAAGAAGAAGAAATTCAGTATGCACTGCTTATAACAATACAGAACCGAGGAAAAGAACTCAATCAAAGGATAAAATTACACTAGCCAGGTTTTAAACAAAGAATCTGTTTTGTCTCTAATAAGGAATTGTCAAAATGTGATAAATTATTTTTAACAATATACTTCGATTTGCAGAAGGTATTAGTAACGCCCAAATCAGAGCTAAGTAACTTTTATTATAAGAGTAAGCTTGCAACCTATAATTTTATAATTTACGACTTGGGCAATAATCAAGGAAATTTGCTACGTATGGCATGAACAAATATCAAAGAGAGGTCCAAATGAAATTGCAAGCTTTTATGGAATTTTTTAAAAGGTGCAAATCAAGACGACATCAGTGACTGTGAATCTAGAAATAACACGCTGTTTCCTTGAGATGGGTCATACCCAGAACGAAAATGACAGCATGTACGCTGTGATAGAAGTTGCAAAGAAACGGCATTTGAATAGTTATACTCCTGACCAGTGGATTAGCCTCATAAATTTGGCAAAAGATACTTCTCCACAGTATAGAGTATAAGAAATATCTCAAGAAGACTTTTTAATTTTAAACCAATGGTTCAGAAGCAGAACTGAAAGAGAACTAACACTGAGTAGGTAGTAAAGATAAGCCACATTAGGGAAATTCACTTCGAACCGAAGAATCTCTATAAAGTTTGTTTTACCTACAGTTTTGAGGTAAATTACACAGAACTTGACATCGCAACATCAAAATTACGTAAACCTCAAAGATCAAGAAACTGGTTCCGAATCTGAACAATAGCAGTGTATAGTACAGAGCAATTAGTCGTTAATTATTATTTTAATTAGTGTCATAATGCCATTATAAACAAATTGCTAAAAAATAAAATATTTGCTAATTTTATTTGTTTTATTATTGTAGTATGTTTTTATAAATGCAATTTTTGTCGATGAAGATTACAGTAACTCATTCAAAATCCAAAATGGAATATCTTTATGAAATTTATATTCGTTTGCAATAATTCTGATTACAAAAATAATTGTTAAGTAAAAAAATTAAAAATGTAGTAGTGATAATTAAAAAATTACAGAACTTTTCACAATTATTTTTAAACGCAATTATCTCGGAATGAGTGATCTTGCGTTACGACAGTTTTCGTTGGGAGGGTCGAATTATTCTCAGAAAAGGAATGGTCACTAAGGCTTGGTGAAGTTTTTTAATAAGTCCGGCATGCCAGACCTAGTCGAATGCTTTTTGAACATCTAGACATTTCTATGTACATTTTTGACCAAGATATGAAATTTTTATTAACGCGCTTTGAGGCGCACGATCAACTAGCAGGTAAAAAAAACTATACATAAATAAAATGCATGAAAATTCAGATTGCATATTGCTTTATTATTCTAAATAAAAACAATTATAGCTATTATAGTTAAAATTTTCATTAAAAAGTGGTGAATTAATTTGTTATAAGAGCTTTTAACAAAATTGAGCCGTAAACGTTGGCCGTTAGCGTCAACGGAAGTTATAGAACAATTTAAAACAAATATTTTAAGCTTTGGTGAATGTTTCTATGTTATTTTTCTTGTCGAGATATTAAAAATTTATTTACGCACGCACCCACATTCGCTGCGAGCTGACCGTGCGCACTAAGATGCGTTATTAAAAGTTCCATATCTTGGTCAAAAACTAATATAGGAACATTTATCATAGCCTAAAACGTTCATTTTAAGTTGTTCTATAACTTTCATTAGCCAGATATTCAATGTTTGTAGCTTTATTTTATTTAAATTTCTTATTCTAAATTATAATTTAAATCTCCTAGATTATTCTAAAATATTAGTCTAGTTAATTCTTATGCTTACGCTTACATGTTTTTTCTGTTTTAGGTAAGTCACGGTTTTTTGATACTATATGATTTGCAGTAAACCAAAAGGTAATATTTTATATTTTTTCTTATTTTATTATAGACTATAAGAAGTACGATTTACGCACGGTGTAGATTTTGAAAGAAAACATTCTTTTATAGTCCTTTTCCATCATATGTATTATTTATTCCTATATTTATTATTTAAAAAGTTTAATAAACCGAAAAGAAGCAATCAAGTCCTTTCGAAAAATATTGTATTCTATTGTGGAATACAAATTGCTTGAATTCTTGAAGTTAACATTTCATCGATTCTTTTATTAAAAATATTACTGTAGAAATTGTGTTCGACGACAGAAAATGACTACTGAGATTAATCTCAAGCTGTGTTGAGGATATTAAAAGCCGTATTCGCTTTTATCTCTATCTCGACCGTTTGATGACTGTTTTTGAAATGTTCTGGCATCGCACAACAGGCATTAGACTAGATACTATCGCTGGCTTGACGGATAAAATTTTATAACAACTATAATTATTGTGATTAGAAACACTAACACCCACAAAAGTGTTGGATTTAAATGTAATAACATGAATCGTGTCAGACATGAACGTTTCTTTTGGGGATCAGAATTTAATATAATAAATGCATTACTTATAAAACATTATTATTAGAAATATATGTTTGCACAAAGGTAAATAAAAAGCAACCAATTAAAAAAAAAGCAGATGAAGAATAGAAACTAATACATTATAATTATCACTATATTATCATCCTTCAATTCCAGCATCTTAAGTATTTAATTTCTGGTGGGTCCGCAGGTTTCCCAATTGTACCGATCTAACATTATTTTCATCCAAAGTATTTGATTATAACATCTCTTTATCTTGCTTTTGGTGTTCCTGCTTTTCCTTTACCTTTTCTGGATCTGCAGATATTTCGTCATATTTTTTTATTAAGATTTCTGTTCTTTCTCCATTTTAATATCGCTATACGATTAACTACATGTTGTTTATATATTTCTAGAATTGCCATTACTTACTACAAATATATTATACTTCTGTCATTGTACTTCTTTGGATACAAGTTAGAGGGATTTCATATAACATATTCATCTTTGTATTTTTTGCGTGTCAATAGGGATATACAATATTAGATCAATGTCCACAGATGAAAAAGTACATGAACTGGAAGAAGAATTAACAAACATAAAATGGGATATCGTAGGCCTATCAGAAACTAGACGAAAAGAAGAAAACCGAATACAGCTAAAATCCGGTAATCTACTATATTATAAAGGAAATGAAATGAATAGTGAATTTGGAGTAGGATTTATAATAAATAAAGCTATAACTAAGCATGTCCAAATTATCAAAGATATATCAGATCTTGTCGCCTATGTCATACTTAAAATAAGAAGAACATCAATTAAAATTATCCAGGTATATGCCCCCACGACAGCTTATGATGAAAAAAATATCAAACTATTTTATGAAGATATATCAAAGGCTATGGAAGAACATAAATATCGTCTTACACCAGTAATTGGACATTTCAATGCCAAACTAGGTAGAAAACTAAACAAAGAAGAAACAAAATAGGTGATTTCCGGTATGGTCAGAGAAATGATAGAGGTGATCCTTTTATGAACTACCTAGAAGAAAAGCACCTATACGCAGCCCTAATGAATCTACAAAAAATGAGATCGACTTCATACTGTCCACGGAACGATATATCATTAAAGATGTAACAGTTCTTAACAGATTCACAACAGGTAGCGATCACAGGATGGTCTGAGCAAAAATTAGTATTGACGGTAACTATGAGATGAAAAGAAAAATAAGTAGAAACTGGGATCTAGTAGATAGAAACAAACTAGGACAATATAAAGAGATATACAAAGACCTATTAAAAGAACAACTTACCAAAAAATTAGACAGTGATGATAAATATATAGACGAAATAGACAAACATACCTACAGCAACAATGATTACATCAGGAAAAGAAATATCAAAAAAGGATCTAAAAAAGAACAAAGCTGAACGAATGAGGCAAAAGGAAATCTATAAACTATGTAGAAATAAATAAAACAATAAGCAGAATGATAAAAGAAAATAAGAGAACAGAACAAGAAATAAAAATAGAAGAAGTAATACAGAACAACAAAAATATGAAATGCTTAAGGCCGAAATTAGGTAAGTTTGAAATAAACAAAATAAAAGATGTAAATGGAGTAGAAACAAACGTTAGAAGAGCAATAGAAAGACAAATGTTGCACATAAGACTACTGGATAAAAAAAGAAAAGAGTGGATAAGAGAGAAAATAAAAGTGAGGGATGTTAGACAAGAAGTTGCAAAATTGAAATGGAGATTTGCCGGACACAATATAAGACAAAAAGAAAACCGATGGAACAAAATTCTTATAGGTTGGAGACCGTGGGAATATAAACGAAACAGAGGAAGGCCCCAAATGAGATGGGCAGTTGATATCAAGAAGCACGCGGGCTCTAGGTGGATGACTGTAGCGACAGATAGAGAAGAATGGAAAAGGATTGGGGAGGCCTATGTCCAAAGATGGACCGAAGAAGGCTAATTAGATAGATTTTTTGCATATAACATCTTATGTCTAATCCTTACCTGTATCCATTCCATCGTAAGATTTTGCTAAATAGCTTTTATTCTTGGCCTATTTTTTGATAACCTAGTGTTTTCAATAGAGAAAGGACATAAAAGATATAAAGGATAGGATATAAAGGATAAAATCTTAGTTATTAATCTTACCCTAAATAATATATTATCTCCTAACCCCTTTCGGCACAATTTTTTTTTATTCGGTATCTCTCTATCAAGTATAATTTTTCCCTGGTAAAAGTCGCATGGTTAAGTTATTGGCCAAACGCGAATAGTTATCCGTCCTTTTTTAAAACGTTAGGTCATTTTACACGTGCAACTTAATATCGAACAAAAGCTGCGGTATGTAAATTTTTATAATATTACTAAATAAATCGACTTGTATACACTTAGAGTAAGTATTTAGTATATGCAATATTTAAGTATTTTGAAACGATCTTCAGTCATTAAAGAGTTTGAGTCCAAATTTTGAACCACCGTGCGGCTGGAGTAATTCTGCCTGTAACTACATTATGGCCATTTTGTTTTAGAGATGAATTCCAAACGACTACGAAACACACTGAACATAACTAATATGTCCTCAGGTGGAGCATATGATATATTAAACGGAATAGAAGACTGTGACTAATACCCAGTAGTCCAGAATCTGATGTGGGAGCTACAGATGAGGACTATGAGGTTATTGGCGATATCGCTCACGAAATTATTGGTGATTTCGAGGATTCTAATCAGGACAGTTTTTCATCTATTTTATCCAACGATAAAGTTCAGAATACCGATATTGTTTGGGGAATTCACCATTTCCATGTATAAATCCCATTTTTGATTTTTAATCAAGATCTTGTTTAGCAGACGACGTTGAAGCAATAAGTAACAGTGATAGCACACCTTATAAGCTATTTAGTCTACTAATTACTGATCAAATATGGGATAATATCGCTTTTTAAACTAATATATACGCAGAACAAAAATTTTAACAAACGAAAAAACTGTACACTCAGACAAATGTTTCTGAAATAAAAACTTTCATCGGAATAAATCTACTTATGGGTAATAAAACTTCATCTAGTTATCATGATTATTGGTGTACAGGCGAGGACTTGCATGATTCGTATAAGTATATTACAATTTATTAATCTTTACAGATTTAGTTGACTATTGTGTCACCTTCTCTTAAATGATAATTCAGCAATGCCCGGTCAAACTGAAGATAACTATGATAATTTGTACAGAGTGCGGCTATTTTTATCAGAATTGAAAATGAATTTTAAAAAAATGTTTAGAATCTTTATCGCTGTATTGCTATTGATGAGTCAATGATTAAATTTAAGAGAAGTTTAATTAAATAGATTATGACAAAAAACTTCATTAAGCATGGATATGAATTTTAGTCTCTAGCGGACACTAAGGGTTACTTCTATGATTTTAATGTATATCTTCTTCTTCTTTTTACGGTGTCTTATCCTTAAGGACGTTGGCTATTACATTTGCCCATTTAATCTTATTTGTAGCAGCCCTGAATAGTTCTATGGAGGTCATGTTCGTTCATTGCCAAAGGTTTTCAAGCCAAGAGTTGCGTCTTCTTCCTGGTCCACTTTTGCTATTGACTTTGCCTTCGATGATAAGTTGGAGCAGTTCATACTTTTGATTTCTTATGATGTGACCAAAATATTGTGTTTTCCGTTCTTTTATTATAAGCATAAGCTATCTGTCCTTATTCATCCTCCTCAAGACTTCCGCATTTGTCGTATGGCTCATGTAGGATATTCTGAGCATTTTACGGTAACACCAGAGTTCTAATGCTTGGATTCTTTTTTGTGTTGCTTCTGTCACTGTCCAGGCTTCAACACCATAGAGCAAGGTGGAGAAAACATAGCACTTAAGTATTCTAGTTCTCAATGAGATGCCCAGCTGACGGTTGCATAGAACTTTTTGCATTTTGTAAAACATTGTACGTGCCTTTTCCAGGCGTATTCTTATCTCTAGTGAGTGGCCCAAAGTTTCATCAAGATTACTTCCAAGGTACGTTGTTCTTGTTACTCTTTCCATATCTGTTCCGTCGACATTGACCTTCACCCTTCTGTTATGGTGCTTGCTGATTACCATCGTTTTTGTCTTCTTTGTATTCAATTTCATTCCAAATTCTCTACAGGCTGCCGTTACTCGGTCCATTAAGCGTTGCAGGGCTTCAGCATTATCTGCCAGTATGACAGTGTCATCAGCATATCGCAGGTTATTTATACATTGCCCGTTTATAATTATACCATCCGAGGTGCCTTCCAAAGCTTTCTGAAATATCTTCTCAGAGTAAACATTGAACAGCAAAGGTGATAGGACACATCCCTGTCTTAAAAAATTTTAATTAAAAAACCTTTATAAAAGGTATATATTTAAAAACCCTAACGGGCTAATTAAACAAAACGTTTTCGGAATCCATATCCCATCATCAGTGTCTAGGAGTACATGAATGTAGCCACTAAATATATGGGTAAAAACCCGTTACCAAATAATTAGTTACATTTGGTATATAATATTTCTTATAATATGTTATCCAATGGTAACTTTAACATCTTAACATATTATAAGAAGTAATATATACCAAATGTAACTAACTATTTGTTAACGGGTTTTTACCCATATATTTAGTGGCTACATTCATGTACTCCTAGACACTGATGATGAAATATGGATTCCGAAAACGTTTTGTTTAATTAGTCCGTTACGGTTTTTATAAATATGTACCTTTTATAAAGGCTTTTTAGATAAAATTTTTTAATATATGGTATACAGCCAACTACAGGATTCCTTGTGGATCCCTGTCTTACTTCCTTCTCGATATTGATTTTTCAGATGTTTCCCTTTTTATTCTGATTTTAGCCTTTTTTTTGTTGGTAGAGGTTTGAAATGATCCTTAAGTCTTTATCGTCGATATTACATGACCTTAAAATATCTATTAGTTTATCATGTTTCGCCAGGTCAAACGCCTTCTGAAAGTCTATAAAACACAAGTATAAATCAGAATCGACATCTCTACATCTTTCAACTAGCAAACGTATTGAAAAAAGCACCCTCTCCTTATTTAAGAGGTGCCCTGGACTGAGGGCCGTTGTTTTAGGTTCCATGAGCATTATGTAATTTTGCTGGGGAAATATTAGTGTAGTGGTTTGCCGTTGCCTTCTACACCGCTGTACATGTGCCGCTTCTGTGAATGTTACCACGCCACATGCTGTCTAATTCACAGCCATTTCAGTCTGCCTGTGGTTAGTGTTGGATCAGCCAGCTGCCACTTTCCAGTGTTAGTTTTATACCATCCCTAAAACCATTGAGCTACCACCTCCGCTCTCCAGACCGTGTGAAAACCTTCTCCTCCGCCCTGGATACCGTTGTGGACTTCATCCGTGACCCTGGACAAGGGACCCTTAGCAAGTTCTAGTTTCCCGGGTCAGGAAACACCTGGAATCTGCGGAAGGCAGGTATTGAGTCACTTCCCCTGATAGGACTATCCGAAAGGAGTTCCTACCCGCTACCTACTTAATGTATATACTGGATTAAAAACGAAACGATTATATAGAAAGAGGATTAGGAGAAAAAGTTGTATTACGATTATATTTAAGGTCTAGTGCAATTGTTTATTCTTAGATAACTATTTTAATACATTTTAATACAATTTTTTACAGGAATTAAAATATAAAGGGATAAACGCATGTGGTACCGTGATGGAAAATCAAAAAAATTTACCCAAACTGAAAGTAGATAAGCTTTAAAGCAATGATGGAATAAGTAAGTTAAATCGAAAAGACAAACGCTCAGTCCACATCCTCTCTAATTATCATGATCCTCAAACTAAAGCCAAAGTAAAAAGAAAAGATAAAGATGGATTGTCAATGCAAATTCCATGTCCAAGTGTTTTATTTGTACAAATTATTGTACACATCTGGACGTCGCTTTCTGTACGGCTTTATAGAGATATTAATTTTAGACCCAGCTTTTTTATATTTCCTGGGAGGTTTTTGGGAATAATACCAGTAGTAGATAAAACAATAGGTACTGTCTGGGTACTTTTCATTTTTCATTGTCTTCTGATTTGTATTTGTAGATCTCTGTGCTTGGCAATATTTTCATTGTATTTCACACGCAATTATTGTTGTTAGGTATCTCCATGTATGTTGTTTGCCTAGTAAGTTTATTAAGTAGTATAAGATCCGGTCTATTATTGCCACTGGTTGGTATGTAAGCACAGTGCGGTCCAGTATAGCTTGGTAGTTGTCTTTTTCTAGCATTCTGTCAGTGACGTATTGATAATAAGGAAGATGGTCGGTTTGGAGAAATCCCAGTTTATCAACTAGTTCTTGGTTTTCTACTGAGTCATGGTGTTCTTTATAACAGCCCCCGTTTTGATGATGCATGGTTTCTTGGGCTTGGCATTTATATCCGCGTTTGTCATTTTGTACTTGATTATCTTTAACAATATATTTCGGGTAATTGTTAGTTGGAATAACTTGATCCTGAATGACAAGTAGAAAGCCCTCAGTTTCGGGAAACATCTTTTCTAATGTCAAGCAAAAGTTAGATGTTGTAGTCAACATATTTTTGGCGGATATCATTGAGAATGTCGCCCAAGCAAAGGTTTACTCATCCAGGTGCGCATTTTTTCTTGCTTAGTCAGGTGATTTATGAGAATTTTTTATTTCCTCAGTTTAAGCGGCATTGTATCATGTACTGCGCACATTGCTCGATGTAAGGTAGATGTCTCAGCCTACAACTGAGATAAGTTCTTAAATTAGCAGCCTGTTTATCCAGCTGCTCACCTATGTCCATAACTCCTCTTCCCCTTGCTACCGCGGTAATGTTCTCTCTACTGCACGCACGGGTGGTCTTTTTGCACTTTTGTGAGAAGTGTTCTTACTTTCCGCTGAAAACTCTCTATATCCATTTTGATCACTCCATAATACCACATAGGTAGCTCAGCGCGGAACAGGTATACGTATTTAATGCTTAAACAAATTTTTACTATTAAGATATGAGCGATTTAGTTGTCTTACTCTTCGTACGAACTCGGAAGATAGTTCGGTTTTTATTTGTTTGTCGTCAATTTTCCGAGCTTGCTTTACTCCGAGATATTTGTGCATATCATTTTCACCCATTGCCTCGATGTTTTGGTCATCTTGCATATCGAAACCTCCGGGATGAACCTTATATATGATAATTTTATCTTATCCTATCTGTTTTATTTTGTCTTATCTCTGATAATTTACTCTGTTGAACCAAATACCAATTTCTAAAGCTAGTTTCGAACCCACGACTCGCTGGCTTCAAGTTGCTCAAAGTATTTATATTCTTTGTTTGTTTTATTGAGTTGTTTTTTATCGCCAAGTCTTCTGCGGTGTTTCCAATGATAATGTATTGCGTTTTATCATAATTAATTTCGAAGCCCCAGCTTTCAAATTCTTCTTCCCGTTTTTTATCTTATAGACGATCTCGTCTTTGTCTTCTGGATGTGGATATAGTTGTCGTCAGTTTTTAAAATACAGTTACTTTTTTCATATTACCCACTATTTACCTGTTAAAAATATCGCGAGTACGTCTTTGATAAGTTCTTATCCTAGAATTTAAGGTAAAAGTTCATTAAAACACGTTCATATTTACCTTCAGGTATTTTTATTAACACGATCTTATAGTTACTTAATTTGAGATAAACGATGTACACATACACATTATTTAATCGTCTTCGTGTTGTTCATTTAAACTCGGTTGATATTATTTAAAGCTCATCTAAAAAAATATTTGAATTGAAAATTAAAATATGAAATGAACTGAAAAAAAATATACCATATAAATAAACATACATTTGTGCAAAAGTAAGAAAACCAAAAAGATCAAAAATAGGGCTATTGTATACTCCTAAAAAACATGTAAACAAGCAACTTGAAATCATTCAAAAACAGGACTTCGTATTACTACAGGTGCATTTAGTTAACACCACATCAGTTAGACATCTCCAATGCCTTAAGACCCGTTTACACAGGGTAGAGTAATGATGCAAGTACTTGGTAGAGTAGAGCAAACTCTACCCGTAAAAACGCTCAGCGCAGTAGAGTAGCAAGTAGAGTGCATAGTACGTGGTAGAGTAGAGTGACTAACAACATGTGGCAAAGTAACTCTACTCTACTACCACCACCACCGCCAAAATGTCCACTCGCCTGCGCACTCTACCCATGAAACGCGGTCAATTCTGGTAGAGTAGAGTAGGGTAGGAGAGTGCATAGGGATGCTGTCATTCCGGCTGGAGTTGTGTTTTGTGTAAATAGTGAAAATTAAGTTCACCGAAGATGAAACTTTAAAACTTGTAGAGATGTATGGCGAATACCAGTGTTTATGGAATTTAGGTAGTATACACTACAGAAAAAAAAGTATGAGGCAAGCTGCGGAGATGGCATCACACACGTCGACGACCAACTTTGAAATTGCAGGTCTTGAAACCAAAAAAATGAGAAAGGCTTCGATAGCTGTTCCCTGTAGCTAAAATATTCAACATAATCTCAAGCTTCACTCTTGGTTTTATTGCATCCCTCATAAATGTGTCTTGTCGTTCTATTTTGTCATGCACCATATTCAGAAGTTCTTCGAATTTCCCTAGGGTCATCCTTAGACACATCTTATATTCCAACTAATCCTCTAAGGCTAGTTCTCTTAGCAGAAGAGCTGAGGCTCCGTGTATATTTCTTCTTTTAAGCCACTCTCTCATCCACTCCTTTCTTTGTTTGTTTACCTCATCATCGATAGCTTTAACGACTTCAGTTACAAATGCATTTATTATATTAAATATATTTACAACCATGTGAACCAACGTTTGGTGCCTGCTGCGTACTGCGCACCGATAGTGCGTTGGCGAATTATCTTAAGGCAGAGGTCTGTCTTTTGCGGCATGCAAAAGATCGCCAGTGTTATTAATGCCTGTCCAGTTCTTTATGTTCCGTAGCCACGACATTTATTTGCAACCTACTCCTCTCTTACCTTCAATCTTTCCCTGGATGATTAGTTGCGTGTTTTTTTCCTCTCAGAATATTAGCGGGGGGCCTCCAATAGTAAGCAACTGTAGCTAAAAAATTTTGAATCAATTATCTTTTTCTTGTTTTCTTGAATTCATTTTGCACTAAACAAACACCCACTCCACAATATACTAGCATCAGTACTGTACTTGTAAACTCTACTCGTGTGGAACGTATCAAGCCATTTTTTTGTAGAGTAGCAAGTGAATTTCGTCTCTACTCGCTATCTACCTCCTCAAAACTCTACCGTGTAAACAAGTATTTACAGGAGAACCACCTTTTTACCCTACGAAGGAAGTTTTTATGCCTCTCGTATGCATTTTCAGTCTTCTTCTTCTTCTTCTTCAGCCTTCATTTATCCAATGTTGGACATAGGCCTCCTCCAATTGCTTCCAGCTTCCCTATCTTTTGCAATTCTCATCCACTGCTTTCCAGCTACAGCAGTTATATCGTCTATCCATCTCTTTTTAGGTCTTCCCACGCTTCTTTTGTTTCTCGAGGTCTCCAGAATGTCACTTTATGAGACCATCTGTTGGTGTCTTGTCTTGCTACATGTGCTACCCATTGCCATCTCAATGTCGCTATTTTTCCCATGATGTCGGTTACTTTAGTTCTTCGACGTATTTCGGTGTTAGGAATTTTGTCTCTGAGGCTTATATTTAACATGGCCCTCTCCATGGCCCGTTGAGTTACTCTTAATTGTTCTGCCATTTTTCTTGTTATTGCCATAGTTTCCAATCCATAAGTTGCAACTGGTAGTATACAAGTGTCATAGGTTTTTCGTTTTAAGTGAATTGGGATTTTTCTGTCTTTTAAAATGAAGCTCAACTTACCAAAAGCAGCCCATGATAATTGTGTCCTTCTTTTAATTTCTAGGGTTTGATTTTCCTTTTCGTTTTTAATTGCATGTCGTAGATATATATATATATATATATATATATATATATATATAGTTATATATATATATATATATTGTTCTACATTTTCTATATTGATGTTATCTATCGTGATGTTTTCTAGGCTGTTGCTTAATATCTTTGTTTTGTCGAGATTCATTTTTAATCCTATTTGATTCGATTTGTGATTTAAATCTTGTAGCATTGATTTTAGTTCATGGATATCTGTGCTTATTAGTACTATGTCGTCTGCAAAACGCAAATGGTTAAGATATTCTCCATCTATTGTTAATCCATTTTCGGCCCAATTTAGTTGTTTGAAAACATTTTCTAATGCCAAAGTAAATAACTTGGGTGAGATGGTGTCGCCCTGTCTCACACCTTTGCAAGGTCTATTTTCATAGTTTCCAGATCATCATCTATTTTTACGTGAAAAGTAGCATCATCGTATATATTCTTAAGGAGGGCAGCATATCTTGAATCTACTCTGGCGTCGTCCAATGCTGTTAAGAAAGCCCATTTCTCGATACTGTCAAATGCTTTGTGATAATCGACAAATGCCAGATGTAGTGGTATGTTGTACTCTATTGTTTTTTCAATAATGGTCCGAATTGTTTGCAAGTGATCGATAGTGCTAAAACCCTTACGAAAGCTGCTTGCTCCACTGGTTGGTATGCATCTAGTTTAGCTGTTAATCTATTTGTTATTATTCGGGTTAGTAGTTTGTAAAGGTGTGACAATAAGCTTATTGGTCGGTAGTTTTCTATATTTGCGGCGTCCCCTTTTTTATGGAGTAGAATGACTTCCGCATTTTTTCATGTCTTCGGTATTTGTCCTTCCAATAGGCATTTATGTAATGCTCTTATTGCCTCTTCTAATGCAGTGCCTCCCATTTTTAGCATCTCTGAAGTAATTTTATCTTCTCCTGGTGTTTTCCCATTTTTCATTTGTTTTAGGGCGGTTCTAATTTCTGATGTTATTATTTCAGGGAAGTCCTCTGAGCCCACATTTAAGATAAGTTTTGTTGGTATACCGGGGTTCGGAATAGTAGAAGTATACAGCTTCTCATAAAATTTTCGGATTTCTCTAACGATCTCTTCCTTATGCGAGCACAATGTTCCACGGTCGTCTTTTATCTTTATGATTTTATTCCTGCCAGTGGATTTACATGTTTTTAGTACTTTCATGTTCTTATTGTTTTCTATGGTTTCAATAATCTGGTTTGTTCTATAAACTCTGAGGTCTTTTCGAATATTTTTCTTAACTCTTCTGTTTATCGTCCGGGCTATCTCTGTTCGTTCTTCTTCTTTTCTCTATCTGTTCTAGAGTTTCGGGTTTTAGTTTAGCTTCCTTTTGTTTTCTTATTCTGCAACAAAGTTTCTTAGTGACTGTTTGTATGTCTTTAGTTACTTTCTCAGTTATTTTTAGTCATCAGTAACAAATTCCGCTCAGTGACTCAAAATACATTTACGAACCGTTACCTAGAAACTTAATAAAAAAAAGTGAGTTAAATTCACCATTCTATGCAAGAGTACAGAGAAATTTAAAAGATTTCCAACTACAAATTTCTGACCTCTTTCTTTTAAATGTAAAACTTTAAAATATCCTCCTCCCTGGTAAATCATGATTTTCAAAATCAACACCACACTACTCCAATATTACAAATCAGAGACATTACCCAATGTAATCCGACAGTCATTTTTATAAGAACACGAAACTTGCGGGAAAGTTTTTGCATTTATACGGATGTCTCCAAATATGCAACCGGCGTAGAAGCAGCATGGTTCATTCCACATTTATCTTTTCAATTTAGATTAATGTCAGCCACCTCCATATAACCAGCAGAATTATCTGCAATATTATAAGACCTCATTCATATCAAAAGTACAAACCATTCTTTCCTCCAAACAGAGAAAAAAACCAGTTAACGAGTTCGTGCAGACCCAGAAAGTACCTATAGAGACATGGTAACAGCATCTTAAAGAGCTATATGATGTTAAAGAAACTAATGCTAAAATACAGAAAATCACCTGAACAAATGGTATACCAATGAACTCTTAAAATATGGAGACTCTAAACTTGCAAGTAAACTGTCGCAACTATTTAACATAATCTTAAACGACACAGTAACACCAGAGGAATGGCATAAGAGCATCACAATCCCCATATTAAAAAAAAAGGACAAAAAACTTGCCCACAAAACTACAGAGGAATAACCCTCTTAAATACAACGATAAAACTTTTCACGATTATTCTTAAGGAGAAATTGGAAAGGCAAATCACTAATGCTGAAGAACAACAAAGTTTTACAAGAGGGCGGTCTATAACAGATACAGTATTCATAATAAAACAAATAAAAGAAAAAGCAATAGAGTTCGGCATGTCAGCGTATAATTGTTTCATTGATCTGACGAAGGCGTTTGACAGAGTTCACCTGGGAGATATTCTTAATATAATAATAGAAAATAAAACACCGACCAACATAACATAGTTCATAACTTAAATAACAACATGTAACCAAACTTAAAGCAGGAGACCAATTCACTTAAAATATTCCAATACCGGGAGGAATTAGACAAGGCGACAGTTTAAGCCACTTCTTATTTAACCTACTCATAGGCAAAATATAAGCAAAGTAACATCTCTCAATCTCGGATACAGAATGGGCAACAAAAGAATTGGTATGGTGTGTTACGCAGATGATGCAGCCATTATTGTCGAATCAGAAGATGATCTTCAGAGATAGCTCTTTTAGTTCTTTCTAAAAATCGCCAACTAAATATGACGATTTCTACCAACAAAACTAAATGTATGACAATAGCAAAAGATCCGTTCAGATGTAAGTTAGTGGTTGAAAACAACCCCATAGAACAGGTGATGCAATTCAGATATCTGGGCATAGATATGTCAAGCACACGCGACCCAGTAAAGGACCTAAGGAGTAAGATCAACAAAGCATCCGCATTGTCGGGATGTCTGCAGGAGATAGTCTAGTCAAATACGCGCACAGATAGTAAAATTAGAATCTACAAGACTTGCATACGACCGATCATGACATATAGCACAGAAGTGCGCTAAGATGCCAACAAAACGAAACAGATGCTAAGGGTTGCCGAAATGAAAACCCTAAAAACAATAGTGGACAAAACAAGAAGAGACAGGGTGAGAAATACAAACGTTAGAGAGCAGTGCAAATTCAAGATATTGTAAGATGGAGAAGGCAGCGTAAGAGGATGTGGTACAATCATGTAAGACAAATGGATGAGAATAGACTCCCAAAATTGCCCTAGAAAACAACTCGTCCGGTGCAAGACCTTCTCTGGTCTTCATCAATTCAGAAAGATCTCCAAGAAGTAGAAGAAGAAGAAGAATACTTTTTTAATATTACATCTATAATAAGGTTAAACAATAAACTGAATATCGCTGTGTTATCCCATTACCAGCTTCAATAGGGTCAGTTAGTTCTTCTTCCACTTTTACTGTGTTGTTTTTGTAGATATTTTCGATCGTTTTGATTATTACGAGAGCTATCTCTCTTGCGTGCAATAATTGGATTACGTTCTTTAATTTGAATCCGATTAAATGCCTTCTTAAAGTACACGAAACATAGATATGCCAGTTTTTTGTATTCTAATGATTTCTCGTGCATTGGCCCCATTATAAATATAGCGTCGGTGCATGATCTTTTTGATCTAAAACCTTGTTGTTTTTCTGCTAGTGTTACAATATCACTTAGTTTATTTGCTATTACTTTCTGTTGTTGATTTTAGTGTTGTGTTTAATAAATTAATTTCCTCTGTAGTTTTGCGTGTCCGATTTGTCTCCCTTTTTGAAAAGAGGTATTAGGATACTTGATCTTCATTCTTGTCTTTAATAGTTGTTTGGTGAAATATGGTCCTCCGCACTTAAGTAATTCTTTCGGCACTCTGTCCTCCCCTGCTAATTTTCTATTTTTTAATTTTCTTGATGCTTTCTAAACCTCTTCCTCCTCAATATTTATTACTTCGTTTCTCGTCACCTCTGATGTTGGTGGTTCATTATCGCACCTTTAGCAAATAGGGATTGAAAGTAGTCTGACCATGTTTAATTCTGAATGTGTATCGTTTTTATCAGTTCGTTCATCTCTTTCCTTTTTACTCTGATCATTCTCCATATTTCTTTTTGTATTCCGTAGAAGTCGTCTTCATCTATTTTTAGAAGCTGTGTCAGTGTTCCCTTTTTATTTGGCTAACTTAAGTATTCGTTACATTTCTGATTCGTGTATAATGGTTGTATGCCTGTTGTGTTTGTTGAGTTCTGTATTGTAAAAAGGCTTTTTACTTAAAAAATTGAAGAAAAATACGAAGAATATGATTATAAATGGCATTTAATCTTTTTTATGATGTCGATACTGGTACGATTTTTTTAATAATTCTGTGGGTGTCTTACGACATAACCCTACATTTTCCAAATTTAAAATCTTTAATATTTTAGTTATTTCTGTGTTTACTTTAAATCGGTATAATACTACTTGATTTCTCTCTCCTTTGGTTCATCCAGCTTATCCATAATATTTCTTTATAAATTAACGGCTCAAAGGCTTCCACTTTTCCTTAGTGCCTTTGCAATATTCCAACTCTTCATTTCACAAAACAATGTGGAGAATATGTAGCAATGTACTTATCTGATTTTTAGTTTTAATGTAATAATTTTATCAAGAAAAATTCTCTCTATCTGTTTTAAGCTCTGATCTTGATTAGCTTTATATATGTTTGATTGAAAACCATAAACAGGTTTTAGACGTGTTAAGGCAGGGTTGTCCAACGGGCGGCCCGCGGGCCGCATCCGGCACGCGGGGCTATTTGTTGTGACTCACGTAAAATTTTCGAAAAGCACATATTTTCTTTAAATGCTGCCACTGTGAAAAAGATTTTTTAATTTATTTTATATTTTATGGTTTAGCAGTGTTTTTACATCACAAGTACTGTACCGCGTGTCGCTTCGCGGACGTGTAACGAACACAATCGTCCTCCAATACTATGAGAACTGCACTGATTACTACGCATCACAGTTCACGCAGGCCACACCTCCCACTGCTTACCATCCGTCGCCAGCTGCCATCGTGCCAGTGTGCTACTGACACGTAGGCTAGTCGTCTAATCTATTACGTTGCTAGTGAACAGTGAACTTGATTTATTCTTTGTCTTGATTCCTCTTATATAATAATGACTGTAAAACTAGTAAAATGGAAAATTGCTAGTGAGAACAGAATTTACAAAGAAAGTTGGGAGAGTGATTACTTGATTGCTAACAATAATGGAAAGTTGCAGTGCTTAGTGTGTATGAATGTCGTTTCAGTGTCTAAAGAATATAATGCGAGAAGACATTACACAACAGTGCATGAAAATAAGTATGCTACGTACACAAATGAAAGTCGGCGTGCCCTAGTTGCAGATTTGAAGACAAAGCTTAAACAGCAAAACTCGTATGTTCAGTAAAATACACTCTCAAACGTATTCTTTGCATGCATCTTATGCCGTGTCGCTTGAGCTGGCAAAGGCAAAAAAAACCTTTCACTAATGGCAATTTGATAAAAAAATGTGCAGTTGAAATGACCAAAGCTTTCGGTGATTTTAAAATGGCGGAGAAATTTAAATCAGTGCCACTTTTACATCAAACCATACAGAGAAAGATTTTTGCCATGGATAAGCAAGTAGAAAAATCTATGCTTAGCCTGGTTAAGAAAAGTTCATATTTCTCACTTTGTTTGGATGAAAGCACCGATCAAACCGATGGTAGTCAGCTGTTAATATTTGTGCGCACTACTTTTGATGATTTTACTAGTAAAGAGGAGTTATTTGATATTTGTCCTCTTTATGGAACAACAAAAGGAAAAGACATCTATGAGGCTGTGAAGAAAACAGTTGACAGAATTGGAGGCTTTGATAAATGTTCAGCCTTAGCAACAGACGGAGCCCCATCAATTACAGGTAAAAAAATTGGATTAGTGGGTCTGCTTTGAGAGAATGGTGTCACTTGCCAACAATTCATTGTATTATACATCAGGGAGCTTTATGTGGAAAATCAGTCAAGGAAGATCAAGTTTTCCAAACCGTGATTAAGATTATAAATATGATTAGAGTGGAAATAGATCTCTTTTACACAGACAACAAGCAGTTTTTAGTGGAAACAGAGGCCGAGTATGGAGACTTGCTAATGTACAACCATGTAAGGTGGCTGAGTGCAGGAAAGTGCGTGGAACGATTTTGTGTCATAAGAAAGGAAATCCCTGCATTCCTCAACAAATACGTTTCATCTGACACAACTGAACTGAAAGAGAAGTTTAAGGATCAAGAATTCTTAAGACAGTTAGCTTTTATAACAGATCTGACTAATCATCTTAACATGTTAATCTTGAGTCTTCAAAGAAGAAACCAGACGGTTTTAGATTTGATCGGAATGATAAACTGATTCCGGAATAATCTGAGCCTGTTTAAACGTGCTTTGGTAAAGAACAACCTGACACACTTCCCTAGCTGTCTGAAAATAGCAGAAAAATTCAACGGTGAGGAAAATATTGAGTTTTCATCCTGAATTTCACAAATTGAACAAGTTATTGATGAATTCAATTGGAAGATTGGATGATTTGGAGAAATTGAAAGTCTCAAAAGCAGTGTACTACTTTATAATAACCTCTTGGAGCAACCATTGATGATCAACCACCCAACTTACAGCTTGAGTTATCTGATCTTCAAGCAGACATGTTCATAATCACCAGGACAAGAAAAGGAATCTGAATTTTTCAAATTACTGTCAAAGGAGAAATTCCCAAACCTGCGAGATTTTGGACTGAAAATGACGTCAATGTTCGGAAGCACATATACATGTGAAAGTGCCTTTTCCTTAATGAAATACATAAAAAATAAAAACAGAAGCAACCTTACCGATTCATCCTTACGTCACCTTATGAGAGTGTCTACAACTGAACTGGAGGGGACATTTCTTCATTGGTGGATGAAGCCGGTCGATCACAGTCCTCACACTAATTGGATACATAGTTTTCGTTGCTTTTGCAATGTTTGCCTTGATTATTGAAAAGTGTTATCAATAAATTTTTCGTTTATAAAAAAATGTAGTTGTTGAGCAGTAAAAAGAAATAATACTCTTTTTTGTTTTAATTATTTTTATACCTCACTTTATTTTGTTATTACTTGTAAAAAAAAATATTATATGGCCTGCGACAACATCAAAGGTTTTAGTTTTGGCCCTTGAGGCATTGCAAGTTGGACACCCCTGTGTTAAGGTTTACCTCATATTCATCACAATGTGCCACCCTCGGTCACACTGTTTACGAGTAGCGCAACTCTTCCCCTTAAAAATAACAAATAATACTGTTCGTTTGCTTATCTTAATCTTCTTATCTTCATTATTGTCTTCGTGTTCTGACCAATTTAGATATTTGCACATTGGTGTCAATACAGTTTTTTGATTAATAAATCTTTTATGATTTTTCTTTAATAAATCTCTCTATTATCTTTATATAAGTACAATAAATTTATTTTCAAATAAAAATCTCATTTTATTAGTTTATCAATAACCTTTTAATACGTTCAATCAAATATTTATTTTGTTTATTTTTATATTTCAACATTTTCACAGTCAATAAACGTCTGTTAAGCAATATCTTCTATATAAACCTGATAAATTTGTAAATCGACATGTGGGAAAATTTATGAGTTTGGAGGTTTTCCAAAAAATCCTAATCTATTTTATGATACACTATATCTGCTTTATACAAAAAATACTAAAACTGTCCTGTGTATAAATAACTGGTGTAAATAAGTGGATAGTAAGCAGATATGGCCATTGGATTTTCATTCATTGATAATTCACATTTCTATTTTTATAAGATGTTAACTACTAAGTGTGTACAACCTATTTTTAGGACAACGAAAGATTTTAGTTCCTTTTTTTAGTTTTAATTTTTTCTTCGTATGTATGGACTTGTATCTTGTATGGTATTTTTGTATGTACTTTTGTTAGTTGATATTTCATTTTGTTCTTTGGAAATCTCGGACAGAATTTATCCTTTATCTTAAGTTTTTAAAACTTATTTAGCTTAGCTTAAGGTTATTAAACCTAGAGCTAAGATTATTAAATACTATTACAGGAATTAATATTAAACTCAACAGCCTTCCGGGTTGAACCGCGTCGATTATCATTGCGATGATAATCGCAGTGGAATCTCTGGAAAGTTGAAGTGGTGGTGATTTAGAACTCGGGCCAGCAGTTTCGTAATTATTTGGCTTCTCTACAGGTTTACCTTTCTGCATAATACTTTTTGCAATTTCCATACAGTGCGTATTGGTCTCCTCAGCATCAGAACTACTTGGCGTATAATCAGGATCATCAACGCTGTCATCGTCATCCTCTGAATAGTGTCTAACAATTTCACTGTGACAACTGATGTTAGCAATTAGTAGCTGACATGCAGGTATTATTTTTTCATTTTAACCTGAAACAATAGGAATAATTTTATTACAGGTAAAAAGTCGTATCTCAGCTAGAACTGCTTATTAATTCATAAATATAGGTTAAAAATGACTCACATTAATTAAGATATAGTAATAGCATACAAAATTAGCACTGCATTATCAGTGAAAATAAGTTTAACAAAGATTGAACAGCTAAATACTATAAGTAGGTACCTAACCTCATTTTTCTTACCTTGTAGTAAACAAATTATCTGGCGTTTTATATAATTTTAAACACTCTTGCACTAATTAATTGACATAAATTTGTTTGGTTTTATTAGAACTCATTTTCATTCTAACGTTAATATAAGCAATATAGCAAAATAATATCAACAGTGACACGGACAACATCCTCAAAATGTCATTTAATGTAAAGTTGTGTAGCAGAAAATGGTTGACTTCAATTATTGGGGTCGTAAATATTATTAAATTTATCTGACTTGGCCCATTGTTAAGACAGGTCCGAAGCGATAAGCAAACGAGTTAGACAGAGTTGGTCTTTTGACAATTAACACTGACTTTAATGTTTTCAAATGAGTTTTTTAAAAAAAATTAAATCCATTTTTAATTGCTAAGATTATAGAAAAACAAACATTAATAATAATTTATGGTTCTGAAAATAAACTTTTTTCTATCGTAACATTTGTAGATTTGATGACAGTATCAGTCCACACATAGTTCTGTTTTTCTGTCGCTATTCTCATCTAAATTAATTATGATCGGTTCAATTTATTATAATCTACATGTACATATGAATTTTCTTTATTTATTACCTTTCGCACTAAGTTGCTGCAACTACTTGGAAGAATATCATTGACACATTTTCTTATTAAATCTCCAACGGTACTACTTAACGTTGGAGAAATATTTTGTGACCTCACGTTAGACTTCACTTCAATTGGTGAAACATAATATGTTCTATAGCATTAAACATACAATAATAGGGTGAAAGCCGCAGCACTGTATGTCCCATTTCCTCTGCCACTGTAATACAAACATATACTTATTTTTTTATAGAAAGT
This sequence comes from Diabrotica balteata, assembly GCA_918026665.1. Lineage (NCBI taxonomy): Eukaryota > Metazoa > Arthropoda > Insecta > Coleoptera > Chrysomelidae > Diabrotica > Diabrotica balteata. Next base: position 144,219,669 of record OU898277.1, on the reverse strand, counting down.
GCCTTTAAAACTTCTAAAAGCTCTTGTTTGGTGTAACCTTCTTCAAAATACATATCATTCGTCTCCGTGTAATTTTGAATTTCCAATTTTGTGTTTTTCAAGTTTGGAGCTTTACTTAGTTGGCGTCTGTGATAACTTGCATTGTCCATTATTATGAGGCTATTTGGCATGACTGTTTGGCATAAGATTATTTTTAACCATTCTTTAAAAAGTTTTGCCATTGTATCTTCACTTTATTTGACGGAGCTTGTGTCTTATATTTACCGGAGGAATCGGCAAATCCTTTAGGTCGCATTGAATGTGTGTCAAACCATGTCTCGTTGAGGTAAATTATTGGACGATTTTCAGAACGATATTTTCTTAGCGAAGTCATATACTCATAATGCCATTTTTGTAATCTATGAGATTCCATAATTACTTAATTACTTGTCTTTTGTTAATTATACAATATCGAAAGCCCATACTTTTCAAAATTTTCCATAAGCTGGTGAGGCTACAGCTTATTTGGGTTTCGTCAACATTGCGCCGATACTTCAGAGCTCTTAATGTAGGTATGCGTTGCTCTTCGTACATGGTATAGAATTTTCGACGTATCAGATCCTTATCGGCTTCGTCCATAAATTTGGCGGAATTGGAATCTTTACGTTTTTTTCTTGTTTATATGGAATTTGATATAATACTTTTTACTGAGGTCAGAGATATTTTCGTCAAATCGCATATTTCACTTGTAGCAAAAGTTGTATAAATTATAGTTTTTCCAATTTGCGTTGCATCTACAGATACATGTTTCTTCTTTGCCAAAACACTAGAAGAAGCCCATTGTTATTATCCCACGAAAGCCACATAATGATAGAAAACGTAATGAATAAAATGAGTAATACTACTTAACACTCCCCTCGATACATAAAGACAAACAAACTTTATCAATAACTCGTATTTAAAAACTGGTTGATGTTCAGTTTCATAAACTTATTCTCTAAATACGTGAAAACCACTTAAAAGGTAATTAGCAAATCCGTCGCGCACTTCCACCGAATTCTAAAACCCCTCTTTAGTACACTGTCGTCAATATACGCCTTATCTGTATTAATAAAATTCTAATAAGTTTTGATTGTACGCAATTAAATCAACATTAAGAAATGAAGATTGACAATTTTTAACGGAAACATATTTAAATTTTACCTGAAATACTATTATATAGCCTTTTATCCTAATTATCGGTTAACCCAGAATGTTTATAATCGGTACTAACTCAAGTCTACCATTTACTGCTAAACAAACTTTAACAATGGAGCTGCGATTGTTTAACACTTCCGCATACCAAAGCATACTATCGTGTACGCACGTATCTATGGATATACTACTGTTTACTGCAACTGACTAATGAAGTTGTGCTATTGTTTCTAAACGCCTTAACGACACTGCACTTAACGGAAATAAAACTATAGCAATTTGTACTGACTCTCTATCATCTATGCACTTTATGAGAAACTTATATTCTATTTACCAAATATTTCAAGAAATCCAGAGTATATGTAATGGTCTTCAAACTAATAGAATAAGAGTAACAATATTGTGAGTTCCATCACACGTTGGTATTTTAGGTAATAAAAAAGCCGATCTAGCAGCAAAACAAACCTGTCCTCTAAATTTACCAACAAAGATTTAAACCTCATTAGATCTAAAAAGAATACTCTAACAAAAAATGATGTGCTTTTGAAATTACCGTTGAAAAGAAGTAAAACCAAGTTACGTTTTCTCTAATCAAACATTTTTTATTGCCAGCTCCCATCAAGAAAAGAAAAGACAAATATATCACTCAGAGATTAACAATAGGACACACACGCCTTACACATTCACATGGACACCTAATGAATTCCAGTAGTCAGACTTTGTGCCAGTACTGCAACACTACAACTTTCGTAAAACACATAGTTCTTGACTGCCAACACTACCCAACGCCAGACTTAAATACAATCTTGGAAACAACCTAAACGACATTTTTATCTCAAACAGCAGCAACTATAAAAATGCAATAAATTTTTTAAAAAACACAAAGCTATACAATTTAATTTAAACAGAAATGTAATTCCAAAACGTTTATTAGCTAATATTGTTCTCAATATAAAGGTATTAAAAAATGTAAATATAATGTAAATCGTACCTGTGTCAATGACCACTAGCAGTCGAGACAGATATTCCGAAATAATAAAAAAAAATAAAAAAAAAAGCTAATCATGAAGGTGTTGCTTGTGTGAGTCCATTTCAAATAGGTAAAAAATCATAAATAAGACCAACTCACAATCAATTTAATTTAACTATCCAGACGACCGGTTTCACTTTCTACAATATGCAAAGCATCTTCAGGTCTCGATACAAAGTTAAATAAATGCTGAAATAATAATAAACCCATATTAGGGTGTTGTCTAATAAAGATAAACAAAGTAGATGATATAAATTACAGTAATTATACCAATATTACATGTCTGTGGTGTTTCAAAATAAATAAAAGTATAAAAAGATTTAACAGACAAGGTAAGACCCACAAATTGGTATAAAATAGTCTATTAAATTGTAATAAACTAATAAATGAGCAAATAAATAAAACATTACTTACATGCCAGTACTCTATTAATTGATGGATGGTAGAACATGGTTGAAACTATCATGTATTGTTGAATGGAGAACTTAAGTCTGCTATTGTAGTTGTTTGACAATAAACGGGAAGTTCTTAAGGAGATAGAATTTATCCAAAGAAGTAGAGATAGGTGTAATGTGATTGTTTGTTAGATGAAAGTGATGTTCTATACCATTGAATTATTTAAAAGTTATTTATACTTATTCAAGAGATATATTTATAAAATGTGTGTTATTTTATTGAGATTTTATTTTATGAAGGTGACATTTTTATGACAATGAAAACCGTCATAAAACTGTCACCTTCATAAAATAAAATCTCAATAAAATAACACACATTTCATAAATATATCTCTTAAATAACTATAAATAACTTTTAAATAATTCAATGGTATAGAACATCACTTTCATCTAACAAACAATCACATTACACCTATCTCTACTTCATTGGATAAAATCTATCTCCTCAAGAACTTCCTATTTATTGTCAAACAACTAAAATAGCAGACTTAAGTTCTCCATTCAACAATACATGATAGTTTCAACCATGTTCTACCATCCATCAATTAATAGAGTACCGGCATGTAAGTAATGTTTTATTTATTTGTTCATTTATTAATCTACTACAATTTATTAGACTATTTTGTTCAAATTTGTGGGTCTTACCTCGTCTGTTGAAACTTTTTATACTTTTTATTAATTTTGAACGACCACAGACATGTAATATTGGCATAATTACTGTAATTTACATCATCTACATTGTTTATCTTTATTACACAACACCCTAATATGGGTTTATTATTATTTCAGCATTTATTTAATTTTGTATTGAGACCTGAAGATGCTTTGCATATTGTAGAAAGCGAAAACGGTCGTATGGATAGTTAAATTAAATTGATTGGTAAGTCTTATTTATAATTTCGTTACCCATTTTAAAAAAAAGCTAATTTTATACACTTATTTTTCCCAATCATACCTTCTTTTTTTTCGTCAATCATACGTCTTTTTTATATACTAAATACTAGTTTATTTTATGAATTATATCAGGAAACAATTCTGTATCTTCTAATATTGCTTAATATGTAACTGAAATTATTGACAAAATTAAACCATCAACTTTGGAGGCCTCAAAAAATATTTCACCTTATTCTTATTTCTTGTATTTCCTATTTTATTGTAAGAATTTATTATACGACCTGCCAGATATATCTACTGCTACCCACACTGAATACAAAGGTCCCATTACATATATAATTCACTCTCGGTGGTGTTAAATTCAAGTACATACACCTTAAATATTTACAAAGGACTATTTTGTGAATGAAACATCTGGTATGTATCACAATAGAAATTACGGTTTGAAATAACAAACACATGTTGGATATTTCGCTATTAAAGAGTTTTTAGAAAAATATGAAATAAACATAAAAGTAAAATATTATTAATTTTTAGTTTTACACAAGATCTTAAATGTTGCTTTGCGTTATAAGCAGCTTTTAAATAATAACAGTCGTTAATATTTCAAAAAATTCTACTTCAATCTTTAAAATAATGCTTAGCTATTTTAAAAACTCGTAATAAACGTTTATTAGAATATATAGCATACACATATTTGTAAATATTATTGATATAATTATCGGATATAGTATTATAAATAAAATGCCTCATATAAGAAAATATTTTATCTTTCGTTAGTTTTGACATGGAGATTTATTAATTTTTCTACTCCGCTAAAACGTCATACTTTGTTTTGTAGTACCTTAAGTGTCATCCGCTCTACTTACTTATTACCCGGATCCCGATCATTCGGAGCTTCTAAACTATTTTTTCCGCCTATAGATCTTTCATTGGCCAGGATGAAATCTGTAAGCGCAAAGACTTACAGATTGCGAAGAGTTACAGAGGCGCTGGTTGTCTATGGTTTATTTTTTAACCAGGAGGAGTAAACTAAAAATATAGATTGACACCCAATAAAGTTACTAGAAAAGTCACCAAATACATCTTCTTTTGTGGTTGATTATCTCAGCCTTGCGGTAATTCAGTAGTCAGTATCGGACAACCTCACACGTCGATTCTAACCTAACTTTGTTTATGTTTGAATAATAATTTTTTCCAATTCACTTCTGATATATATTTTTTTGTTTTTCTAATTACAATAAAACAAGGTTGTATTGTTATGAAGAAGTTGAAGAATTTTTAGAGTTTATGTATCACATTGTAGAAGAAAATAAATATTTCCTTTATTTCACTTAAAATTGTATATAAAGTGGACATTTCATTCTTGAAAAAAAAGCTGTGTACTATCTGTCCATAGCACACTCCCACCGTGCAATTTTAACTATGTATCTGTTGTCATCATCATCATTGGTCCTACAGCCCTATAAAAGAGCCTCGACCTTGCCAAGTCTATTACGCTTCATCAAGTCTATTACAAGCCAGAGTTCTATCCATTGTCAACTGTTGCCAGTTTGCTGCCGCCTATTTTTTCTACCATACTTATCTACACCAGTCCTCCATCTGAGTTTTGGCCTACCTCCTACTTCTACATCTATGCCAGATGTCCTGCCCATCTTAGTCTTCTTATTTTTATGACATACTACGTGTTTACCACCAAACATATATTTATATCTGTGATATATCTTGTAGATCTACCTTAGGTGGCACAGATGCCACCGAATATTCTTCTCAGGATCCTTCGTTCAAATATAAGCAGGAGGTTTTCATCTGCCTTGGAAGTGGTCCATATCTCCGATCCACATGTCAACACTGGTTGTATAAGGGTTTTGTATATGGTTATTTTTGTTTTTTGGCTTAAGTTTCTGCTTCTCATATGTCTACTCAATCCAAAATAGCATTTGTTTGCTAGGATTATTCTTCGCTTGATTTCTTCCGTCATGACGTTTTTCTTGGTGATCAGGGAGCTTAAGTATGTAAATTTGTCCACCACTTCAAAGGTAGAGTTATCAACAGTGAATTGGTGGCTGATGTTTCTGGCTCTATTGTTGGGTGTTGATGCCATTATCTTAGTTTTCTCCTCATTTATTTGCAGGCTTATATTTTTTGAGGCATTTGACAAGGTGGTATAAATTTCTTATAGTTTGCGTGTTGTGCGGGCAACTAGGTCAACATCATCTGCATATGCCAAAATTTGGGATGATTTATTAAAAATGTTAAAAACAATTAACATCGAAGAAACATCGATCGAAGAAAAAAAGCTGTATCATTGTTGAAAAATGGACGTGCTCCGGCCTAGGGAGGATATATGCAGAGTTAATAAAAAATGGAACCAACAAACTATTCGAGATACCAACAGAAGTTTTCAATAGGCACTTGCACGGAGAACCAGTGCCACAAAGTTGGAAAGAAGGATGGATTACATCTATCCATAAAAAAGAAAATAACTAAGATTGCAATAACTATCGGGTATAACTGTTACGAGCACACTTAGCAAATTATATGGAAGAATTATAAAAGAATGCATATACGAAGAATACCATCCTTTTGAATCAGAAGAACAAAACGGATTCAGAGCAGGACGATCCACAATAGATAGTATTTTCTGCTTATCCCAAATAATCGAGAAAAGAACACTGAGATCTCGAGAAGTGAATTCACTTTTAGTAGATTTAACAAAAGCAAATAATACCGTGCCTGTTGTGAAATTGTGGAAGTATTGGAGAAAACCAGTATCAGCGTTCCACTAATCGACGCTATTAAAGATCTATATAACAACACAATATCAAAAGTTCAAATAGGAAATAAGGTTACTAATGGTTTTCAGGTAACAAAGGGACTGAAGCAAGGTTATTGTTTATCTCCCATTATTATTTAATATATATATATCAACAAAGCACTCAGGCACTGAAAAAAAAGTGTAAAGTGATGGGGCTGTCTATTGGGGATGAAACGTTATACACGTTGCACTATGCAGATGACCAGGTAGTTATTGCCCAAGACAAGGAAGATCTAGAGTATATGGCTAGAGAAACTAATGGAAGAGTACAAAAAATGGGGCCTCGAAGTAAATTTACAAAAAACGCAATATCTTTGCATAGGAGGAGAGAATACTGCAGATGACCTCGACTTAGAAGACAGGAAGAAGGTAAATTAAGAAATGCGATCAATGTATATATTTGGGGGTAAAACTAACAAAGACAGGAAGAACTGATGAAGCCATAAAAGACAGAATAACCAAAGGGAAACGAGTTATAGGCGCATTGAATTCAGTACTATGGCAGAAAAATATAAGACCGGAAAAGAAAAAAAGAATATATAACACCATATTGAAACCAGTAATCATCTATGGCTCAGAAGTATGGCAGTTATCACAAAAACTTAAAGGTAACCTATTGGCAGTTGAAATGGATTTTTGGAGGAGAGCAGCGGGCAAGTCTCGATTAGAAGATGTGAGAAATGAGGACATATGATATCAAATGAATGTACAAAGATCAATTATAGAAAACATCGAAAAACAACAACTGACATGGTACGGACACGTTAGACGAAAGACTACCAAAAAAATATTAGAATGGGTACCACCAGAGCAGAGTTTTGGATGGTTGGGAGGGAGGAGTAAACCTAGGTGGTGTTAAGATATCTAACTTGCGTTTCGCAGACGACACTACACTTCTAGCCTCTACTCCAGAAGAAATTATTAAATTATTAAAAAAACTCGAGGTAGAAAGTGCTAAATTTGGACTCATGGTTAACTACAACAAAACCAAAATCATGGTTATTGATCGCCAAAAACAGTTTCCTGAAATCCAAACTATTGCGGGATGCGAGGTAGTCTCATCTATGATATATCTTGGAGCTCTAGTTAACAACACAGGCAGTTGTAAATCCGAAATTAGAAGATGCATTCAACTAGCAAGAGCAGCAATGAGTGAACTAAACGGGGTCTGGCGTGATCGTCACATTACTATGAAAAACAAAAAGAGACTCGTTTCAACTCTGGTCTTTTCCATATTTTACTATGCATGCGAGACATGGACAGTCAAAGAATCAGATCGACGACGTATAGACGCCTTTGAAATGTGGACATGGAGACGCCTGCTTCGAATTCCATGGACGGCTCGCCATACAAATATCTCGGTTCTGGATGAAATTAAACCGGATCAGCGTCTCTCCAGTACCGTTTACTCTAGAATTTTAAAGTTCTTTGGCCATATCCATCGAAGTGATCACAAAATGGAGCGGTTGGTGGTCCAAGGAAGGCCTCAGACTCAACGTCAACGCGGAAGATCTCCACAGCGATGGCGGACATTACTAAAAAGCTTCTTAATAAACAGTATACTGAGGCAATACATATAACTGATGACCGCGACCAGTGGAGAAATATTATCAATCAAACTGTCCGAGTTGCTGAAGCCCAATTATGAACCACACCACATCTACTAAGATGTTAATGACTGTGATGATGATAACCACCAGAAAAAAGAAAACGAGGACGACCACCAGCAACATGGATGCAAGGAATTTCAAAAGCAATGTCCAGAAATCTATCTGACGAAGACTGGCAGAATAGACAGGCTTGGCGAACGGGAACCCAAAGGCGGATTATGCTATGAACGGGATATATATATATTAAAAATGTTTCCTCTGTAGTCTATTTCGGCATCCCTGACCGCCTTTTCCAGAGCTATGTTGAAAAGGAGACACGCCAGCGCATCTCCCTATTGCAGCCCAACATGCGTTTCAAATGCCTGCGATTGTTCGCCCCGTATTTCGACTTTGCAAACAACTTTACGCATTGTAGCCTTAACCAATCTTATCTTAACCTATTTTAGTCTACTTACTTTCTGTCAATAAACTTTTTTAAACGTGGTGGGATTATTTTTCGTCAATAATCGAAATTTATAAAAAAAAGGTAGGAATTATTATAAGCTTCATTTTATGGTCTGCAAAATTATCTTGGGTTTATTGGCTGTATTACCACTTAATTGATATTATTGGAGAACTTACTGGCTCTATAAAAGACTTTATCGGAAACATCAGAATATTGTATGGAATAATATGGAATAACATGCTCTGGAAGACCTAACTGCAGCTGTGAGGAGGCCCATCTAATTGGGAGGTCACACAATCACCCATCGATGCCATAAGTATCGCCAAGCCTATTTATTGTAAAGCATTGGCAGGGTTAATTATTTATATTCTTAATAAATATAATTAGTTAAGTAATTGTTTCATTAGCTATTAGCTAAGGGTTCATGGTTTAATTCCTAGTTTAAGACAAGACGAATTCACACTTGGAAATATTGAGCTAAGCGAAGCATTGACGATAAGCTCCCATGGTTGATTGAGGTATATTTTTATAATAGTATTTCAATTGTCTTTGTTAGTCTTATCATTACTAGTTGATAAAAAATTTATTTAAAATTTATTTCGCGCGCGTTACTAACTTTCAGCACCACCGTTTGCTTCAAACATTGTTTATGAGATAACGGTTTATTCTACGCAAAAGTGTTAATAAATATTTTTCTTAAAAATTATCCCAGCTACATTTTTTACTAAAACATTTTTTCTACGGTGTATAGATTCTTGTTAAATCAATTTTTTTCATTTTCTTCTCTATGACGCCTGGAGTAGAAGTGGTAAACTCTATTTTATCTTTTTTGGGGTCTCAAAATTAACATTCTCACCAAAATTTAGCTTGTTCGTATGATTTTTAGAGGTTCAGTGGCATTTTCGTATTCTGACGACTGGAGTATAATAACACGCAGAATATAAATTTGGCAGCTTTTCCTGATATGATTTCTTAGATCTCGATCTGAGATAGATCGAAAAAAGTGCTATGTAAAATTTGTGCAAATTAATTATTAACAAGTTTAAAGTTTTTTGTATTCCATACATGAAAATTCGTCTTTAATGAATAAAACATCTCGTATACCGTTTATCTACAGCATGTTTATAATTTCTATTCAATTTTAAGAATTAAAAATGAAAGTCTTATCCGTGAAACGATACACCACGACTGCTACCTAATTAAACATGCTTGTCCATTAATTACAGAAATATGTTCGATGCTCGTAGCTATAATTATCATAGAAAACAATTACACGCTTCTTGTTCCTTACTATTCTATGAAATTTGCTGATCGCTGGTGATACGTAGTGCAAAGAACGTTATTTATTGGAGCTGGTTCGCTAAGGTTAATGTCGAGGTTGGTTCATTGCGTATTTGTTGTAACATAAAAGTTGCATACACAATCTACAGTATCCATTTCGCCTTCAGTATCTTTACTTATATAGTACTTATATTAATAAAACTACATTTTAAATCTGTATTAGACAAATCATGATCAATTAATTTTCTAATAAATCTAAATTTTAGAAGTAGATACAGGGTAAACATTGAACAACATGATTATTAGTTGATCGCATATAGTCACTTACGGATTTTATCAGCTAAAAAAATGTTTAAAAAAATTAAATAAACTGCAATGAATAAAACAGGTCAAATTTTTCGACAGAAATATCCATCTTAGATTACAAATAATAATTAATGTGATAATTTTTCGACTGTTCTAACAACCATTCAAATTTCGTCATTTTGTGTCATGTGGAACAATTTCACGCAATCATGTCAACATTAGACTGATAATTGCATTCAGTGCAATTTTCAATCCCTATGACAACACGATCGAGTTTGACAACTTCATCCAAATAAATTTCAAAATGTCACGTTTCGGCAATGAGAATGTTCAAAGTATAAATCATGGCAACCAGAATTCTATAAAACCATACTTGAATCTCGATCAAGAACACCACAACAAGATTATAAATATTATGCGTGGTAATAGATCTTCTATAGTAAAGAACAGCAACGAATCTAATGTTAAATTAAATTTTAATAATTGTACTTTCACTAACTGTACTTTTAATAAATAAATGTTTCGTTATGTTGAGTTATGATTTTTTTTTTCGAAAAATTATCCGCCGAATATCCCTCGGACATTGATGAATGCCTCATAATTTCAAGCTCGTTGCTTGGTAACAGCACTCAGCCTTCGGCTTCGTGCTGTTACCAAGAAACGAGCTTTCGATTGTCATGAAATTATCTCGTCTCTTATCAATCTCCTAGGGATATTACTACTGATAATTTTTCGACAGTTCTAATAACCATTCAAATTTTGTCATTTTGTGTCATGTGGAACAATTTCACCCAATCATGTCAACATTAGACTGATAATTGCATTCAGTGCAATCATGTCAACATTAGACTGATAATTGCATTCAGTGTAATTTTCAATCCCTATGACAACACGATCGAGTTTGACAACTTCATCCAAATAAATTTCAAAATGTCTAAATCTAATGTTAACTTAAATTTTGATAATTGTAGTTTCACTAACTGTACTTTTATTAAATAAATGTTTCGTTATGTTGAGTTATGATTTTTTTTTTTTCGAAAAATTATCCGCCGAATATCTCTTGGACATTGATGAATGCCTTATAATTTCATGACAAATTTCTCAAGCTCATTGCTTTCGATTGTCATGAAATTATCTCGTCTGTTATCAATGTCCTAGGGATATTACTACTGAAAAGAGCTCAGTACAATTAGAAGCGCTAACTATTTGGAAATATAATTTTAATAAAATATTATGTATTGACCACATCACTTTCATTTACTGGATGAAAACATAATCTTAGGAATAACTCAGACGTAAACTACAGACCCATAAATCAGGCATCAATCAAACTGTCAATCAAACAGTAATCCTACAAGAGGGATAATTTCCAGGAGTTGGCTGTATACCATAATTATACTTAAAAAACTCGAAAATCGAAGTAAAACACTTCTGTTGTAAGTGGTATAATTAATTAAAATTAAATTTAAAAATCCAAATGGATTAAAAGTTCAGAACGTTTCTGGACTAAACAGTCCATCGAAAGTGAACCTAAAAGCAAATAATCCCCTAAATTAATAAAAATAATATACCTGTAATAGGTATAAAGTATAATAATAAGGTAATAAGTAATAAGGTAAGAAAGTACCTGTAATAGGTACTTACGCAAATAACTGCAAAACCAAACAGTGGCTGGGTTTTCAATAATGATTTAATTATACGGCAATACGCCGATGAAATTGGATAACTAACCGGGAACAAAAGTTCTTACTCGAAAAAATTATTTCTATATTCAAACTGCCGGAAAAAAAACTGATCTAAGATATTAATTAGAGAATAATTGCGTGTAGAATGTGCGTATCAGATCGGTAAACAAGCCAATATATAGTGCTTTGGTCACTGAACCTTAGATCTCTCTGATATCGCAAAACTACCAATTTTATTTATTATTTTTTAGATGCTAACGGATATCTAAAAGCTATCGGATCTTTAGATGCTAACGGCACTCTGGGAGTGACTGAAAAGGGTAACCATACCTTTTTTATCGTCTACGCACGGAGTGATACTTTTTATTTTAATTTATTTGATTTGATTTAAATTGATTAAATTTAATTCAGCTGATTTAATTTAGTTCGATACCAATTCGATTCAATTTGAGTAGATTCAATTCCAATTCATTTGATTTAACTCGATTCGATTCGATTTCAATTGATTTGACTTGAGTATATCCCAATCGATTTAATTCGATTCCAATCAATTCGATTCGATTTCAATCGGTTGGATTCGTTTCGATTTTAATCGATTCTAAGTGAATCGATTCGATTCCAATTTATTCGATTTGATGCGATTTCAATCGATTTAACTTAATTCGATTCCAAACCATTCTATACGATTAGTTTCCAATCGATTCGATTCAATTTCAATTAATTCGGTTGGATTAAAATCCGTTCGATTCGATTTCAATTGATGTGATTCGATGTGATTCCATTCGATTTGATTCGATTCCAATGCGATTACGCGATTATGTGATTCCAATAAAATCAATTCCAATCGATTTAATCCGATTTGATTCGATTCCAATTAATTCAATTTGATTTGCTTTCAATAAATTTGTTTCGATTCAATTCCAATCGATTCGACTCAATTCAACCAATTCTATTCGATTCGACTCGAGTCGATTTAATTAGACGCAATTGGTTTAAATCCGATTCCATTTGATTCGATTCGATTAAATTCGAGTCGATTCGATTCGTTTTAATTACAATCGAATCGAGAAAGCTATACTTCCAATAAAAAAAACTTGTAAGATTCAGGGAATATTCACTTATTTTCAAACTCTTTTCAGGGCCATCTTTTATTTCCTTTTGTTATTGTGTCAAATTTAATGGACGATTTGGTATAAAATGCCGCGAGGCAGGATAGCGCGCCCATACCATGGTAAGGCTTACATCACTTAGTGTCCCCAGCTGTCGTTGCATCCTGCGTCAGCTTAGGCAACAGTTTTCGCTTAAACCGTGCATCCTCTTCATACAATGGTATTGCATTATGGTATTAAATCACACAAATCTCACTGTATGATGAGTAAGATGTGGTGCTGCGTTTAGTGATTTGCCGATTGAGTATGGTGTACCTGTCCAAATATCTTATTATCGTTCTATATTTTTAATTTGTTGTTGTAGATATTTTGTCTTATTTTTGCCCTATTGTTTTTCTAGCTGTAGTTCTCTCTCTGTTGTATTGTATACGTTTTTCGTCTGAAGGGTTCGATAGATAATCCATTCTTCTTTTGTCTGTGTCCTTTGAGGCTTTTTGTTATTTTTTCTGATAGATTTCTCTGCTGCTTTTACCTATTATACCTTCTTTTTATGGAGTGTCATTGCTGATCTATATCTTCTCTTTGATTTTCATGTGTTGGCAAAACTTAAAATTTATTTTTTATTTCTAGTTGTTCTTATATTCTTCTATATTTTTCTTCCTACTTTGCCGCACTCTACCTTTCGGTCCTCGATTGTTTATCTACTGTTTGTATTGAAATTCTTGTTCTGAGCTTGACCTTACAAGAAAATGGTCCCTATTGCCATCTGGTTCCTCTATCTCCAATATGCTAGAATGTCTCCTATTAATCAGTAGATGATCTATTTAATTTTTTTTCTTTCATCACACAGAGTGGTATTTTATATAAAAAGCTGGCTAAAACCAAAATTTAAAAAAATAACATTTCGAATCGATTTTTGTTCCTAAAGTAGGTAGTTATATGTTACGTTATCTGGCGCTATCCTCTCCCAATATAACTAAACCAAACAAATTTGACAGCTCTCATTTCGTAACACGTTTTGGCTGCTTTTAGTTTTGAGATTTTACTTTTCCGGTTAGAAAGTGACAGCTTACAAATTTGTTTGGTTAGGAGAATTGGGGAGGGGATATTGCCAGATGAGGTCATATATAACTACCTGCTTGGGGAACAAAAATCGGTCAGAAATGCTAGTTTTTTAAATTTTTATTTTGTTCAGCTTTTTTTATTGCCTGTTGCCATGTTAAAATTTGTTCTAGCAAATTGGTTGCTTTGATGGCCAAATTGCAGCCTTCCGCAATATCGTGATCAATTATCAATCCTAATCTATTGCCTACCTATATATAGACTATGTCTTCCTGACAGCGGTAATACGTATTCTTATGTGCATATTTTTGCATTTATATACCTAATATTATTTTCATATCATGATCAAAAGCTTCTGTATATAGTTGGTTTAGAGAGTCATAGAATTCATTTTTATCATCCTCTGATGCTCCTTCCGTTGGTGCATAAACTGAGAATATAGTTCAACTGGATAATTTATCCCTTAATTTTATACTACAATTTTTTTAATTGACTGGTTTAAAGTCTAAAAATTCTGATTGCAGTTTTTTATTTATTATAAAGCCACTTGCTTTTTTCCAGAACACAATACTAAGTACTTCTTTATGCGTACTGTTCCAGACCCTATGCATCCCATTTACTACAATAATTCTTCTTAGTTTATTCTTTCTCATAAACTAATTCATAAAATATTATTTTTTCTTTGTAGCACTAAAAGTATAGCCTTATATTGTGGCTAGTGTCACAGCCAGCGTAGACAGCATGGAGGTCTGAAGATATAAAAAATTTCATTAACTATAAAAATGAGAAAAAACTAAAACTATCAGTAGCAGCAACAAGGAGAGATCATAGTGGAAAATTCGGAGATCCAATGGAAGAAGATAGCAAAAGTAACCAAAAGCTATTCTACACAACCCCGAAGACGATAAGAACACAAAAAACAAGGAATATACAGCATTAAATAAAGAAATGACGTGACAGTACTAAACAAATTCTATACCGGGAGTGACCATAGATTGGTTAGAACGAACATTAAAATACAGACGAGAGTAGAACGAAGCAAACTTATTAAACGAGAACGATACCCAACTACCGATGTCCTGTTTCAAAAACAAACGGAATACCAAAAAGAGCTAAGCACAAGACTAAAATCAATAGAGACACTGAAACAAATGGATATAAACGGACTAGCCACTAAAATGAAAGTAACTGTAACAACATCGGTTAAGAAAATATATGCTCAAACACGAAAACAGCCAAAACATCTAAACTCCAACCTAATACAATTAAACTACTCCAAGAAAGACGAAACAGAACAGATCGAACTTCGGACAGCTTTAAAAGTTTAAACAAAAATGTGAAGAAAGAAATCAGGAACGATCATAGAAATTATAATAACATTAATAAAAAATATGATACAAGATAACTGCCACATGAAATTACTCAAAGCAAAAAACTCAAGCGGCACAACAAAAATCATAGAAATAAAAAATGAGAAAAACGTCACCGTCAGAGACAGAAAGGAAATAAGCGAGGCCATTGAAAAATTCTACACTAAACTATACTCGGTAAATACACAACCACAACAACGACGTTCTCAACGAACAATCATTAACACCGGCTCAGAAGAAATACCGGACATAACCGACTAAGAAATAAGAATGGCCCTAAATCAACTTAAAACGAATAAATGTCCGGGAGAGGATAAGATTACAGTTGAAATGTTGAAAATTGGTGGCATAAAAATGGAACAAGTATTAAATGTTTTATTTAATAAAGTAATTGATGAAGGAAAGATTCCTCAAGAATGGTACAACTCCGAGGTCATTTTACTATTCAAGAAACGAAACAGAGCAAACATCGAGAATTACCGAACAAATATCCTTGCTATCACATCTGTATAAATTACTAACTAAAATCATAACCAACCGCCTAACACATAAGCTCGATTTCTATCAACCTATCGAGCAGGCTGGATTCAGAAAACATTTTAATACCATAGACCACTTGCACACCGTATGAACACTGATAGAAAAATGCACCGAGTATAATGTTCCAATTCATATGGCGTTCGTCGATTTCCATAAAGCATTCGATTCCATCGAATTATGGGCAGTGCTTGAATCTCTAGAAAATGCACGCATAGATTCAAGATACATTAACATAATTAAAAACATATATGAAAATGCCACCATGCATATAAAGCTGGACGAAAGCACAAAAACTAATCCCATAAGACTACAACGGGGAGTAAGACAAGGAGACACCATCTCTCCCAAACTATTTACCCTTGCTCTAGAAGATATTTTTAAGAAACTGGAATGGAACAATAAGGGTATCAACGTCGACGGATCATACTTAAACCACTTGATATTCGCAGATGACATAGTTTTAATAGCCGAAAATATCCAAGAACTAAATGATATGTTACAACAATTAAATGCAGCTTCAGGAGCGGAAGGCTTAAAAATGAATTACAGCAAGACAAAAATACTGAGCCAAGACCAGACAAATATAACAATACAAAATCATACCATAGAAAATGTGGAACATTATGTATATCTAGGTCATGTTATCAAACTGGAAAACCAAATCAAGATGCTGAAATTAAAAGAAGAACACAACTGTCTTGGGGCGCTTTCGGCAAACTAGCACATATCTTGAAAAACACCTCCATTCCTATAAACTTAAAGAGAAAGGTGTATAACACATGCATACTACCTGTTTGTACCTACGGCTTGGAGACAGTAGCACTTACCAAAAAATCTGCCAAAAAATTAGAAACAACGCAAAGAGCAATGGAACGAATCATGCTTGGAATATCACTAAGAGACAAAATTAGAAACACCGAGATAAGACGTAGAACGAAGATTAGGGATATTGTGGAAGAAATTACAAAAATGAAATGGCGCTGGGCAGGTCACGTAGCCCGATATAATGGCAACAGGTGGATACGATGAATTCTAGAATGGAGACCAAGGACGACAACAAGAAGCATGGGAAGACCTCAAAAAAGATGGGTAGATGACATAAGAGCAGTGGCAGGCAAACAGTGGATTAGATTGGCGTAAGATAGAGAAAGATGGAAGCAATTGGGAGAGACCTACATTCAGGAGTGGATGGAAAATGGTTGACAAAAAAATAAAGAAATGGGGACCTAATAATAGAGACAAGACAAATAGTAAAAAGATTAAAACAACACGCTGAAGAACTATTAACATATATAAACCAATACAACATTAATAAAGTACAAAAAAATATATTGGAAGATGATACACACATTCTAATAAACGAGGAAGAAGAGATAAGAAGCAAGTAGAGTAGAGCCCTGTATTTCTAATATTTATGGACGACATTATTAAAAAATGCACAACAGCGAGTAAAAAGCTGCATGCACGATATAGAAAGCTAAAAAAAAAATAGAAATCTCAGAAGCAGTATTTGCCTATGATATTGTGCAATTGCAAAACCAATTAATAGAAAAACAGAATAATTTGGAATATATGAAAAGAAGTACTAACTAAAATCGGAATGAAGATAAATACATATTAACAAAAGAAAAGTTACGCTGATAGGAAAAACAAGAGAAGAACTTAATATAGAAATTAAAGGAATAAAAATTAAAGAAGTTAAAACTTTTACATACTTACAAGTAATAAGAAAAAGAAGAGGAGCTCTAGAAGCAGAAATCAATAGAAGAGAAGAGAAAACGTGACAACTATATCATGCAATAAACAAAAACTTTATATACAGAAAAGAAATATCACATAATACACAAATGAAAGTTTTCAAAGCAGTTTATAGACTGCCCTGAATTTTGACAGCGAATCATGGGTACTAACGAAACGGCACAGGAGCAAGATACAGAAGGGTTAAAAGTGCTACCAAAATTAATAGAATAAATAATACAGATATAAGGGACGAATTCAAAATACTATCCACATTTGAGTTTATAGAACAGAGACAGCTGATGACAGTTCGTGAAGTCATTTACACTGGATGAAAGATATCATCCCAGTGAGAGGAGTATGGGAAGCAAAAATATTGAGAAACAAAAAAGATGAAGAGAGGAAACAACATGGAATGAAACAATCAGCAAGATATTGAAGAGAAAACGGATAACATGAACAGACGCAAAAATGTTGATATAATAATAACATAGACGCAGACAGAAAATTATTTAAATTTTCATTATCGGTAATTTTATTTATAAGGACATTATTATTATAGTTTTATGAAATATTTTGTAAAAATATTTTCGCTGTTTATTCAGAAACATACAATGTGTATTGTCCCAATTAACACTTTTACTTTTTTATAAAAATGAAAATTTCAGCATGAACACATCCGGTGATACGGGCGAAGATCATCAACTGAGATAAATTCGTTTTGGTCATTATGTCACTTTTAATTAAGATTTGTTCAATGACCTCAAATTTTTCCTATAAATTAATTAAAGACTATTATCTCTTGTGCATTTCGGAATTTTAACTGCACTTTAATTTTTATTGTTGTTTAATTTCATCAAAAACCGTTGATATATAGTTGAAATGTGATGATGACTTCATCGCTGGATCTAAGTAATTCAGAAACATTGGTGGTATAAAGACTTATTATATTTTATGCTTATTAACAAATATTTTATCAAAGGTAGACGTAGATAAGTTTTTGAATGGCAATCATGTTGTAGTTGATTAAAGACTGTTAATTTAGAAATAAAACTGGGTTAACAAACTGATCGTGAACGTAGATAGGTCGATTACAAATAGTTGTCGTTTAAAATTAGTCCCCTGATTAATGTTTTATACTCCTATGTTGGAAAAATAGTTCATAATATAACCACTAATCATACAGTTAAACTCTTTTTTAAACCAATTTGTATGTAATAAATTATCAAAATGGTTAGTGATAAACATTAAACTACTTGCGAATTATTATTCAAGTTCAATAAGGTAGACATAGGCAGTCAGTCATAACAAATTTGTTTAAGTCGTAGACCACTCTTGCTTTCTCCTCTAATAGATATCTAGTATTATTTAACGTCCTTGCTTCCATTCTGTAGAACAGAGTATATCAAACGTAACACTTATCACTAGACTTCGGCAAATATGCAAATAAAAATGTAGAAAATATGCGCATAAATATGCACGTGTTTACCCGAAAATATGCAAATATTTTACAAAATATGCATATAAATAAATAAAAAAATCGTAAAATAGTAACAATTTTATTAAAAAAAAAGTGTACATAACTAAATATTTCCTACTATTCATTAAGATTTACATTTATTTTAAGTAACTACATCATTTTTAAGTATGAATAAACTTATTTAGAATTATGGTAACAATAAATGACCAAGTGGTGTTCAAAATTTTCTAACAAAAACTTGTGGTTTCTGTCTGAGTACATATATTTATATACGGAAAAACTTCGTTCAACATCAACTGATGTAACGGGAGCATTTTTCAAACTAACCAAAACATTTGGTTCTAAATTAATTGTTTCCGAAATATTTCCAGCTAGAACACTGACTACTTCAGAAAGAATATGGTAACCTTTATTTTTTTTCCATAGTAGCTTCAAATTTTTTTAAAATATCTTTTCCAATATTACCTCTAACGTTCCGACAACATGACGCAAATTCTTTTATTAATGCTGTACTTTCGAACAATGACAGTTTTGGTGATTCTAACTGAGTAATTGTTTTTTGAGCAAAACTAAAATTTGGTTTTATAAATGAAAGTTCTTGTTGAAGCAAGTTACTCTGAAAAGTTTGTTTAGAATCCCAAAGAGATTGGGAACTTTCATCTGTTAACGTATCAATTATGTTCTTTATTTTAACAAAATGATCTGCATAAAAATTAGCTGCTTCTAACCATGTTCCCCATCGCGTTAAAATAGGTTGTGGTGGAAGAGGAATGTTAGGTAGCATTTATTTATAAAGTTGAATTCTTATAGGAGATTTAAGAAATACTTTTTTGACACTGGATATCATGGTATTTACAAGAGGAAACTTTTTCGTATTTCCTCTGCAACTCTGTTTAATCCATGCGCTACACAAGTAACATGTATTAAATCTGGGAAAAATATTTTTAAATTTTGTCCTGCTTTCACCATATAGGGAGCAGCATCCGATAAAATAAGCAGTAATTTATTAGAAGGAATAGTTGTCGGAAGAAAAAAAGTTGCTAATGTTTCTTGTATAAAACGCGAAATTGTTAAAGCATTTGTTTTCTCAAGTTTCTGGCATGAAATAAGATGAGATTTTGGTAAGGTATCTTCTTTAAGAACACCAATCAATAAATGAGCAATATACTTTCCTGAGGAATCAGTGGTTTCGTCTACAGATATGTAAAAATAATTATCTGCAATTTCTTCCTTAATATTAATTAACACCGACGAGTATAGCCCGTTCACATTATTTCTTCTTAGAGACCGATCACTTGAAACATTAAGTTTGCAATATTTTTTTAGAAACGAACTAAAATTTACATTTGCTAATTTTGAAAGCGGTATGTTTGCAGACACTAATGCGCGACACAAGTCTTCATTAAAAGTTTCTTGCTCATCTAATTTTTTTGAAGTAGATTGGAAACATTTAGCCATTGAAGTTTGATGTTTTCCTCTTATTTTTTCTTTTTTTTTTGCAACGTGTGAAGCAGTTCTCACATGTTGGTCTATCTGAAATTTCTTCTCACATGCTATCTGTAAATAAAAATAAAAACCTTTATTTTAACCCAACCGTTAAAATATAAAAATATACAAGGTGTTTTTGGTTAATCAAATAACTGGTTTTGAAAAAAGAAACACTCGCTAAGTGTTTTAAATGCAGTATTAATCCACAAATTAGTTTTTGTTACTAACCATTAGTACATCATATAACTTATTTTAAAATTCAACAAAAGTTTTTTTTTGTTAATTCAATTACAATAAAAATAATTGTGTTTTAGAATAGCTGACTTCATAAAAAAAAGTAAAGGTGAAAATTTTTTCTAAATACACACCATTGTATTGTACCATGGACAATTTTTTCTCACTAAAGTAAGCTATTTTTCATTTAAAAACAACCTACGAGTACTAAATTTCAAGTAAATACGTATATTGGTTTTAAAGTTATTGTTGTTATTAACTAAAAGAATTTAATTTTTTTTAACACCCTGTATCTCGAAAAGTAAATAAGTTTCACCCCTTATTAACTATATCGTTTTGTTCAATTTTTCGAGAAGTATCTACAGTCAAACGTTGTAAGTGTTATTTGGAAACACCCTGTATGTATGAAATATTAGATATTTAATAGAAAATATTAGATACTTACAATTTTGCCACAGACTGAACAGTAGATTTTTCCCATATCCATAGACAGCTCTTTATAAGGTTTCATCCAAGTTGAAGCACTGGTTGTTTTAAGCATTATAAAATCACACGTGTTACGCACAACGAGTGTTTACGCTTTGAATATCAAAACAAAAATGATTTACAAATCTGAGCATCAAATTAGAAATGTTTAGGTACCTAATTCAATAAACTGGGAGATTTTGGAAAATCCCTAAATTAGGAACAAAACTATTAGCCGTTTACCTGCTGTTAAGATACAATAAATTGTAGATATATTTGGGGATTAGATCATAAAATGCAAATGAGCGAACCCTTAGCGATTATCCAATAACTGAATGCCTCAGTGACCGAGACTTTCTAAGAATGTTGAGGGCTACTTAAATTGATCTTCTTTGAAATTGTAAATGTTTTGTACCTGTAGAGATTACGTACTTAGATCATTTCTTGATTAAAATGACTACAAAATTTTATACAAGAATTGAAATAAATTGGTATGTTTAAAAATTTTCAAATACAGTATAAAAATCTGAACTTTTATGCACTTTATGCAAACTTTTATACAAATATGCCAAAATATGAAATATTTGCATAAAATATGCACAATATGCAAAATATGCAATATGCATATTTGCCGAAGTCTACTTATCACGTTCACGTCGACCTGTATTATTTGTGGTTCAAGTGCAATTCTTTCTAGAGTCGCGCTTGGGCACAAATGGTACAAGAGGGTATTGTAATTCTATATTTTTTTATAAATTTTTAACAGCTATTACCAATATTGTGTTATTCGGTATACAGTTGCTGTATTATATCGACATTACATAGCTATTAAAAGGCAATAAAAGTAGAAAAAAGCAAAAAGTTTACTGCTTATGTCATTTATTAATATATTTTTTATTATTTAATAATTTGTTAATTTTAATTAACTACCAAATAATATCAAAATTAAAATATATCATGCCTTTATACCGCCTACTACTCTTCTTGCTTTACATTAATAGGCTAAGCGTTTCTGCCTCTAACTAACCAACCACCAATGACTAGGCCAACTTGAACACTCACACGATGGAGCTTATTATTTATAATGATACAGAAGAACTCCAATTATCCGGATTAATTGGGACCGGACCTGATTCGGATAATCAAAAATCCGGAAAATTGGATTTTTCTGGAAAAAGGCCTTTTCCGGGAAAGAAACGTAATTACAGCAAAACACAATGTAGAACATATACGGTATTTAGTATGAAAAACAATACAGTATACACAACAATATGTAAATGACAAAGTTTACATTACGTAATATTGACACACAATACTGAATCACAGTAAAATGAATTATTTTTTTAACTTATCAGGCAGTCTGTTGTTTTGCTGACTTAAATCGTTTCCGCGCCGCCAAGTCTCGCATTCTTTTGGCGGTGAGCAGTTGCAGGTGGTCACACTCTGGTTGCCGCTCCATCTATTTAAGCGCGGTGTCTAGCCCTACAAATGCCTCACTCGCAGTCGGCTCCTCGTCTAGCTCGGTAACGAAGTCCTCGTCTTCCGGTTCCGGCTCATCACTTCCTGCTGTCACAACACTTTGGACGAGTTCATTATCATCGAGAATCTGGAATCCGGGATCCGTAGAATTACTTCACAACCACTCCTCTACATCCTCTGCACTGCACTCAGAATATCCGGGAATGTTTACGATGATATCTCTGATTTCTTCAACCGTTACCTTACTACATAACCGTTACGTCACTTTTCTCCTCTCTCTCTCGCTCCCTCTCTCTTTCTCTCTCCCTCTCTCTTCTTTTTGGCGCTGCTTCTCTTCTTTTTCTTTCTGTAACTGCTCCTTTGTAGAAATTCCTTTCAATTTATTTCAAGCCCTTCTCAATGTTGTCGCCGTAACCATACTCCACGCTTCTGCCACCATATACGAGCAATCTTTTAAATTGATTTTTTTTGTGATGAGCGACAATGCCTTCTTCATTTTCATTTTCTATCAACAGTTTTCTAATCAGTTGCCTCCTGTAATGACGCTTCATTGTTTCAATAACCGACTAATCCATCGGCTGCAACAAACTCGTTACGTTTGGTGGCAAAAACATTGCTCGAAATCTTCCATCTTCCCTTTATATCTGGTTTTCAGGAGGGTGGGTGGGTGTATTATCAAGAAGTAACAGCACCTTGCTGCTTTCTTTTCCCAATATCTTTTATTGATTTTTGACTTCAGGTATGAACACTTCATTAAACCACTCTGTAAATAATGTAGCAGTCATCCAAGCCTTTTCTTGGTTTTTATAGACCACGCAAAGTTTTTTAACATTCTTGAATGCCCTGAGATTTTTGGGTTTTCCTATGATGAGTAGGGGTAATCCAAAATTTCCGGTTGCGTGAGCACAATTAAGGGTAGTCACGCGCTCTTTGCTTACTTTGTGACCAGGAGCAACTGATTCTCTTTTGAAAGCCAATGTAGTTTTTGGCCAGGTTTTCCAGTTTAGACCCGTTTCATTAGCATTGTATACAAACTAAGGGTAATAAGAATCTGATTCAACTTTAAAGGTTTTAATGAAATTTTTAGTAGCTTTAGGGTCAGCTGAAAGCTTCTCTCCACTTAAGTCCAACTCCCGGATTCCGTGGCTTTAAAATTTCGTAGCCACCCATTACTCGCTTTAAAGGAACCCGCCCTGTCCATTTTCCCGGTAAAAAGCATAGCTGTTTCACAAATAATAGGGCCTAAAAGAGGGTTCCCAATGTTCGCTTCTGTAAGAACCACTTGAATACCACTTCTTCCAGTTTTTTATTTTCAGCTGCTTTCACACTCTTTCTCGATGAACTTTCGTCTTCATTCTTAAGGACGGATACAAAGTTTACAATAGAGAATTAATTTCTGTAATGTCAGATACTGTTGACATTGTTCTGAAGCTATTTTCTTGTGGCATTTTAAAGTAATTACTATTTAAATGGGAATAAGCCACAATTAAAGGTCCATCATCATTCAATCTTCGCTTATCCACTGCTGGACATAGATCTCCCTCATAATTTTCCATCTATTTCGATCTTGTGCCTCTTGCATCCAATTCCTATGACAACATTTTAGATCTTCAGTTCAACGTGCTGGTAGACGACCTCTGCTTCGGTATAGCATCTCTTGGTCTCCATTCCAGTATCAGCTTTGTCTACCTATTATCTGTCATTCCAGCCATGTGATCTGCCCAGTTTCATTTCAGTGTTGCTACTCTCTCTACTGCATCAGCCACTCATGTTCTTTGTCGTAGCTGGCGATTTGGGATCTTGCCTCGTAGTGAAACGCCCAACATAGCACGCTCAATCGCCCTTTGACACACACAGATCTTTTGAAATGTTTTCCTTATCATGGTCAACGTTTCCGCACCGTAAGTCAACACTTGTAAAACACACTGATTAAAGGTTTTTCTTTTAAGGCATATCGGTATATCAGACGATTTCAAAATATGGTTCAGCTTGCCGAAGGCTGCCCAAGTCAGTCTTATACAACGGAGAAGCTCAACGGTTTGGTTATCTTTTCCTATGCGGATCTCATCACCCAGGTATTTGTAGGCCATCACCTGGTCTATCTTGATAAATAATACAATCAGCTTTTCTATGTGAATCTACACAACAATGAGTACTAAGCGTCTGGTATGTAAATGTGGTGTTAACGTAGTTCATATCTTCCGTGCAAGACTAAAATAATATTTCATTCATTTTGTCCTGAGCCCTAGCTCGTGCAGCAGATAAAATTTTCAGTTGGATACTCACAGAAGTTCCAAAAATGTAGATGGGCGTGTTGAACTATTTTCAGAATTTGAAACGTCTTTACTGTTATCAATATTGTCATTGCAGCTGTTGTCAATATTATTTTCTTTGATATATTCAATATAGGCTTGGCTCATTGGGCTGTTATCTTGCTCTTCATCTATTTCTGATTCTTAACTGTACTAAAACAGCAAATAGTAATACTTTAGTAATAATTATAATAAACCGGTATATTATTATTTTTTTAGATACCAAATAATGCTGAAGAATGGGCGGAAATAGAAAATGGCTTTAGAAAGAGATGAAACTTTACATAAATAAATAAACGTAAAAAATGAAATAGGTTCTAAACACGAAAGATACAATGTAGACGGACTAAAACGAAGGACTGATATAATAATAAACTAAGCAGACATAGAAAAGAGACATTATTTTCTTAGCGTTAGCCCTAATTGTTTACGCACAATTTTCACATTTACACCCTCCCTGCTAGTACTAGCTTCTTCCACTTTTATCGACATAAACAATATTTAACAAAAGCAATATATCCTTAAACCCAACGGCACCTGAAAACTTCTAACATGCAATGTATTTATAACTGTACTGACCATACACGCTTCCTTTCTCCACTACTGACACGATGATCACGTAAGTAATCACGCGCATGACTCATTTCATTTTTTATTTGCTGGACTTAAGAAGAATGAGATCAAAAAATTTAATATATATGTGAATTCGGCTTGTGCTTCTCTATGTTCATCTTTGCTCCTTTATGTTACTTATCTTTTGTCGTTAAATAACAATTTTCTTAAATGTACAAAATGGAGTGCTAGCGCTAAAAACATTAAGTGACAAAATAATATGAAAGACAGAGTAGAATATGCTTATAATAGTATTAAAGATAGCGATTTTCGAGTATATCAATAACAACAAGATTGCAACAGCTTCATTGCTTGAAGTTGTTTATACCTTCAAAAATAAGGAACTCTTTGGACACTTTTTAAAAAAATGAAGACAATACACGAACTAATCCAGTAGTTCAATATATGAAGACGATATTAACCTTTTAAACGAAAAAACGATAATATGATATTATCGAAGAAAAGGTAAAATATAAGAAGAAAAGGTTTATCTCTAAAAAAGTGAGAGAATAGAAGATATACAAATAAATATTTAGAACAACACAGTGCAGAAAGCAATTTACCACAATTTTAACTAATACTCGGTAAAGGTAAAGGCATATTTTCCACTATTAAGACAGACGATAATACAGAGTGAAATACAGAGATAATCCAAATCTAGAAATTGGAAGGTATAATCCAGATTAAGAGTGCAGAATATCATGACTTACACCATGAAGCCCTGTACAGAAATCACAGAAAATAAAACTACAATGAGTAATATAATAATAAGAACGTTACCACTAGCGCAGAACGTGATATCTTATCGTCTAAGAAAAAAATAGTAAATAAATTCTCACTAATCATATGAAAGTACTATACAGACTAAAATTTTAAGATTTAATATAATAATACAGCCAATGTGATTGACGTTAAAATAAATATGTCACGAAAACAACCTTGACAAACATTTAATTCTGTAAACCTTGACTATAGAGTCTGAAATCTTT
Organism: Diabrotica balteata; assembly: GCA_918026665.1. NCBI lineage: Eukaryota > Metazoa > Arthropoda > Insecta > Coleoptera > Chrysomelidae > Diabrotica > Diabrotica balteata. The sequence goes on along the minus strand of OU898277.1, from coordinate 144,193,095 downwards.
AATTCATTCCAGATTCTATTAGTAAAATGAAAAGTTAATTAACAAGTTCAGGCTGGGTGTTCCAACTTACAGTATGGGAGCTAGTTAAATGATAATATTTTCCATTTTTTTTTATAACTTCTTTCTTGCTTACTTTTACACAAGGTCTTTTGTTTGAGGTATATCGAAAACAAGAAAATTATAAATTAGATGGCATTCTTAGCGTGTTTAAAATACTAAAATATGATTGGCTGTAAAGGTGGAATGTTAGTAGTTATTTTTAATGGAATTTTGGAAGCGGAGAAAAGACTGAAGCTAAAAACTTATTGCATGCTGGTGAATTTGAACAGTAGAAAAAATTAAATTGTGTAAATTAAAAAGTAATTTTCTTTTCAAAAGTGTTTTAAAAAAGTGGCAGTAGTGGCGGTTCCATATATGCTGATTGGTAGCAACGCGGAAGTTAGTGTTAACAGTATTTATAAGTACTAATAAATTATGATTGCAGTGGCAGAAGCTGATGCTTGAAGAAGTTAGTTTTCAAAAGGATAAGAGTTTTGGTTAGGACGTGATATTCGAGATTCGTTTTTTGGGAGCTGATCCAAGAAGGGAATTTAGCTAGGAAGTTAAAAGAGAGTATTCGGATAGTAGTAGCTTTTTAAGAGTTCTGAAAAGTAGTGTAAATCATTTAGTAAAGTAAAATAATTTTGGCTGCGCGGTGTACAATTGTGACGATAGGGACGTAGTAATATTAATATTTGGTTTGTTTCGTATGTCTAATAAAATAAAATTGTTGATTGTTATTAATTATGTCTGTATAAAAATAAATTGTTCTTAAAATTTCACAAAAAGTAAAACGTTAATTGAGGAACTATTCAAATATAAATTAATTAAGTATAATAACCAAGAAAAAATAATAACGAAAACTGGCAGTTTTAAATAAAGAGAATAATCGATAAGAGAACAAAGAAGGAAAAGAGAGGCCAATCATCCAGGATATTAGTCCTCCTTATCCATGAAGGATATATGTTTTCAATCTTGTTATAAGCTGTTTGTAAAGATAATTACATTGCGAATTACAAACAAATATCAGCCTCGGGAGCAGGCAGGGTTAAGAAAAAGTTACAGCATTATAGAATATATAAAAGTAATCTTCTTCTTTTTATTTAAAGATGACTCTGTTTCAATGAGCCTCCAGTAAGTTGTCGTTTCATCGTTTTCGTGGTTTTACTACTGATCGTCTTCCCATTGGGAAACTGTCTATTGCCGTCTTTACTATGGTATGTGTTCTTATTCGGCTTATATGATCGTTTCTTCTATTTTTTACCCAGTCCTTGATGTTTTCCACCTTGCCTCTACGTCGTATATCTGTACTTCTAGATCTGTCCTATGTGTTTTTATCTCTGCCGTTTCTTACACTATTTTTGTCTTCTGTGTCAGGTCGTTTTTCCAACGCGTATGTCATTATTTAACATATATTATATACAAGTAACAGTAAGTAATAATAATATATATTGTAACCGTTTCAAAAGTTTTAGGAAATTCATTTTAAATTCGATTATTTTTTTAAATAAAACTGCTAACCCCATCTATCTGCCGGGTACTTGTAGCCGACTCAAGATTTCTACTGTAATTCTAAACCTATCCGAAAGATGAGAATGATTATTAACTTGTCAATCACGCCCCGATTCAAACCGGGAAATGATAGCGTCTGTCTTTTTTCTCTTACAAACATCCAACTGTTAGGACATGTTTTTGTGAAGTGGTCTCTATATAGAGATAAATAATTATTTTTAGACCTTCTTTTACTGGGGACAATAAAAGATCATTAATTGTGTTTATTTGACTCGAAGTTAACTGAGAAGTCTTATGGTGTCGTAAACGCAGCGCAATAATCCTTTATGATCTAAAAAAAAATGAACCCCTAATAACTAATTTAACGAAATGCTTGGAGGTTAAGACGAAGTAGAACATATCCTTTGTGTATGGTTGCCAGCTAATGGACGATTAATGTTGTACCTTTTCTTTTTTTAATATACCCTATCGAGATAGCGAGAATAATTATGGACTCAGAGATAGAAAATATAGCAGCGTTTTAAATTTTGTTTAAAGATTTAACTTTTCTATTATGCCTAGTTAATAAATAACTACTATAATATTTTAAATGTAAACGAATTTCGAAATTTGGGAATAATATATAAATTCATTTGTTTTTATCAACCAATTCTTGATTTAAAAAGATATAAAGTTGTTTTGTTTATAGTAATGTAATTATGAAATGGTATTTTAGTATCCTTTGGAAATAACATAACTTTTAATGTTTCTTTTTATTACTGAGAAATAATAAAGTGTAATTTCGCTGTAAATTTTTTATATATCTTATTTTTTTATTCTCTCTCGTCCCCTACGAGGATAAACAAGGGGTGGCGTCCAATAATAAATTATAATTTCGAATTGTCTGATTGTGTTTGGATTTTTGAGATATTATTTAATTTCTATCCACTTGACCTTGCCCCGCCCTTCCTCTCCGAATTGAGCGATTCTGGTTTTGAACTTAATGTGTGTGCGGGATGTTTATTACGCATCCACGCTACAATGCCAATGACAATAATGACAATGCAACTTCGCAAGTCAAAACATCGAAGATAAAACTACAGAGATGGGTTAGACAAGAAGATTCTATATTACCCAAGCTATTTACATTAGCTTCAGAAGATATGTTCCCAACTTTACAATGGGCAAATAAAGAAGTTACGATAGATGGCGAAAACCTGAATCACCTGAGATTTGCCGATGATGTTGCGTTAATAGTAAAAGATAGAGAAGAATAATTGCAGGAAATTCTATTAGGCCTAAACACAAAATCAAAAGAATACAACTAAAAATAAATCTAGCAAGAGAATCTTTAGATATAACTGAAAATATAACTCTGGACAATAATAATATAGAAAAGATGGAGTTGTATATATACTTAGGGTTAAAAATCGAATAAACAAAGCTTAAGTTAAAGGCAAATTTGAAAAGAAGATGTTCCTTACCATGAGCAGTATTCGAAAAATTACAAACAGTATATATTACAAACTTACCAAATACTTTAAAGAAAAAAAACTTTTAATCAGTTTGTGTTGCCGATACTAACATATGGAACTAAAACATGAGCTTTTAACAACAACATAGTCCACAAACTCCAAGGGACTTAGAAAGCTATGGAACGAAGAATGCTTAACATTAAGCTTAGAGATCGCAAGTCCAATGAAGAAATAAGAAGACGAATAAAGGTTACAGATGTTATCAAAAAATTGCCATGTTAAAATAAAACTGAGCAGGACACATAGGAAGAATGGAAATAACCGTTGGACAAAGCGAATTATTAAATGGTGACCAAGAGCAAAGAAGAGAGTTAAAGGCAGACATCAAACCAAATGAACTGATGGCATCAAGCGAATTACACATAGGAAGAATGAAAATAACCGTGTTGGACAAAGCGAATTATTAAATGGCGACCAAGAGCAAAGAAGAGAATTAAAGGCAGACATCAAACCAAATGAACTGATGGCATCAAGCGAATGACTGGTCACGAATGGATGCTAAAAACAACAAACAGAAATTATTGGATACACCTAAGGGATGCTTAGATCCGACGATGGATGAAATACCTGTTGATGATTATTATGATGATTGTAGAGGAAGGTAATATTTTTTTCAGTTCCTTATATTATTATTTATTCGAAATGGCAATGATTTACGATGATGACAACACACGATTAAATAATTACATACAATCTAAAAACTCTGCCAGAAAAACTCTTACTTATTACACACCAATTTATGTCTAGCTCCAAAACTATTTTAACGTCAGTTTAAAAGATGATGCAAAATCTAAACTATTTCATTCTGACTAAATTTTCGTTCCTTTCATGGTAATCGAGATCACATAAATAACTAAACGCTACTGCCGGTTTTCAAATATGCCATATAAATTAATTTAATCCACTTGTGTGTTCCTTTGATGTGATGATACAATGAGACATAGGCGGCTTTAATAAACATTATGACAGTTGTAGTTTACAAGATGTCATGGGATAATGAAAGATTGCATATGTTTACTATAAAGCTTAAAGGTAAATGCCGGCAAGGATAAAAGACTTTGGTAGTTATAATCAATTTAATGGCAGTTAGTAAATGTAGAAGAATAGATCAGTTCAACGACGATTTTGTTTGAAACAAACAATAATAAACATAAAAATATATTAATATGTCTGAAATTTCGTATTTTTGATAAACAATATTGTAGCTCTGGTAACACTAATAGATCTTCACAAAATATTTTTCTTCTCGTATATGACCATTCATAGAAATTTGAAGTATTTTCAAAGTATATTAGGAGTAAATCGTAAGTAGTTTTATTGTATATTTCAATATTTTAATACCGTTTTTTATTTTTGTAAATGTGATAGATGTGAATGTTACTCACACTTTAAGAAAACATTGACACCCCATATTAAGCCAATATTTACCAACGGTCGAGTAACATTGGCATACAATAAGTGAATTATGCACTGCTATTGGTTTGCAAAATTTATTAAAAACCAAAAAAATTAGATAATAACACGAATCAAAGTTAACACATAGTGATCGCTTCTTTTGAATTAGAAAACGCAAAATATGAATTAAAAAAGTGCAGCCCACGCCGAGTTGTACGATTTGGTAGGACCATTACTATATCTTTTAACAAAACTGGCTTTGTCAGCAACGGTAGGAAATACAAAACATTTTTCTTTTTTCTCAGGAAAATTACTGCTTGTTCAATACCTTCGGAAATAATTTCTGTTACTTGTTCAATATTGTACATGTTTATTGAGTAATTCTACTTCTGCCTCTAGTTGGTCCACTGTTCTTAATGGAACTGATAGGTTAATCTTCTGTTCAAGGTCTATCCGGAAACTTTTCCAGTCAGTATTTTTGTTAACAAGTCTAGGGGGCTTTCTTTTTTGATAAAAGTGGCAATGAGTGAAACAATAATTGGAGAATGGTCCGAGTTCATATCAAATGCGTCTTCTATCTCTATGTAATTTGTGGAAATATTTCTGACTACAAAGAAGTCGATAAGGTCTAGAATTTTATTTGTGTCAGTAGGCCAGTATGTTGGCTTTCCCGTTGATATTGCGTCGCATTTTATGTATTTCATTGCTTCTAAAAATTCTTTCCCTTTGGTGGTAATCAAGCGTGACCCCCAATGCTTATGTTTTGCATTAAAGTCGTCTCCAAGGATAAATCTATGTCCTTGACTGGTCAGGAAATCTACATATTAATTTTTTTTTGATGGCATGTCTTGGCGTACTGTAAACCGCTGTGACGACTACCTTATAGTTTTTACATTTAATTTTTACTGATGTGGCCTAAATATATATATATATATATATATATATATATATATATATATATATATATATATATATTTAGGCCACATTAGTAAAAATTAAATGTAAAAACTATAAGGTAGTCGTCACAGCGGTTTACAGTCCGCCAAGACATGCCATCAAAAAATATATATATATATATATATATATATATATATATATATATATATATATATATATATATATATAAATGTACAACAAGCTGCTTGGAACAACAGCACGAACAGTGTCGAAAGAATAAAAGGAAATAACTACCTGAAAGAAATCAGAGAAATGATAACCGAAAGAAGAAAACTAAGTCGCAAGTGGCATCAGTCTAGAGTTCTTATTCTTAGAGTGCCGTCTCTACGGAGGTTGGCAATCATAATGGCTATTTTTATTTTAGAACTTGCTGCTCTAAACAACTCAATCGATCTGCATTGGCACCAATCACGTAGATTCTTTAACCATGAGTTCTGCCTTCGGCCAACAGATCTTCTTCCTTGAATCTTTCCCTGTATTATCAGTCTCAAAATTTCATATTTTGGTCCCCTCATCACGTGGCCTAGGTATTCCAGTTTTCTGGTTTGTATAGTGGTGATTAGTTCTGTTTCTTTACCAACCCTCTCCAGTACTTCTTTATTTGTAATTCTATCAGTCCATGATATTTTCAATAATCTGCGGTATAACCAGAGTTCGAAGGCCTCGATTCTTTTTAAATTTCCTTTTTTTTTAATGTCCAGGTCTCAGCTCCATATAATAATATTGAAAATATATAACAGCGAATGGTAGGTAGTCTGATCTCCAAATTTAGATTTTTGCACGTTAGGAGTGGCTTCATTCGTATAAATGCTGATCTGGCAATCTCTATTCGTCTGTTTATTTCTACAGTATGATCATTGGTTTCATTGATCAAAGTTCCCAAATACTGATATTTTTCTACTTGTTCTATCACGTTACCATTTATTGTCAATAGGTGATGTATATTTTGTGGCCTTTTTGTAACCAGCATGTACTTCGTTTTTTTAGCGTTTATAGTAATTCCCATCTCAGCACTATTTATACTCAAGCTTTCGATAAGATGTTGTAGATCCTCTATACTCGTTGCTATGATCACAGTGTCGTCTGCATATCTTAAATTATTAATTAATTTTCCGTTAACGGTGACTCCCGCTTCGATATTATTGAGCGTGTTTTGGAAAATTTCTTCAGAATATAAGTTAAACAAAAGTGGTGATAACACACATCCCTGTCTAACTCCTCTACAGATCCTCATTTCTTCTGAGTGTTGCCCATCAATTTGAACTATAGCACTTTGGTTCCAATATAATGTTTGCACTATATTTATGATTTTACTGTCAATGCGCTTGTTCATAAGTATTGATATTAGTTTTTCATGTCTTACTTTATCGAAAGCTTTTTTGTAGTCAACGAAGCACAAGTGTAGATTAACATTTACATCCCGACATCGCTGAATTAATATGTTGATGGCAAATAATCCTTCTCGAGTATCCATTCCATTTCGGAACCCGAACTGCGTCTCGCTAATATCCTCCTCTAGCCTTTCGTATATTCTCTTATGTATTATTTTTAGCAGAACTTTTAAAGTATGACTCATGAGGCTCAGTGTTCGATAATTAGAGCACTCTTTTGCTGCTTGTTTTTTAGGGATGGTTATAAATGCTGACTTTACCCACTCCTGTGGTATTATTCCCGTATCGTACACCGTGTTGAATAAATCTGCCAATACTTCCAAGTTGTCCTCTTCCACTAGTTTTAACAGTTCTACTGGTATTTCATCTAATCCAGCTGCCTTACTATTTTTAGAGTTTTTGATAGCATATTTGATTTCATCTATCGTGATCTTCTGTATCTCTAAAGGATTTAGTTCTTATATTTTCTGCATTTCACCTCTTTCATCTTGGAAAAGTTCTCTAACGTACTCCTCCCATCGCCTTAACTTCTCTGGTAAATCTACTAGTAGTACTCCGTTTTGTCTTTTATGTGTCCTTGCTGTCTATTTCTCATTTCTTTTTGATTCTGATTTTTTTGTGCATATTTCTCATATCATATTTTGTTTCTAGTTCTTCTATCTCTTTACATTGCTTCATCAAATAGATTTCCTTAGCTGTTTTGATTTTTTCCTTAATTATTCGTTGTATTTCTTTATACTTCTGTAGATCTTTTCCTTTATATTTCCTTCTACTCCTTATAGTCTAGAGTACCAGTTGATAAAACTAGATTAAATAATGCCACACAAAAATTAAAAAGAGAAATTCAAAAAATTAAAAACGAGTCGGTTAGCATCTACCTAAGTTAACTATCAAATGATAGCGCTACTGATTACTTATTGCGGAAGGCTACCAAACGATTAAAAAGGCCAATCTTACAGTATCTATCCACCAATAAGAAATACTAATGGTAGCTGGGCAATACAAAAGGCCAATAGGTTTGCCGACCATCTAGAAAATACTTTTCAAACAAATGAAGAACAAGAAATAATTAACTGGGAGCTTCCTGATCAAGATGAAATGGGGATTAGCCCTGTAACTTCAAAAGAAGTAAATTTGGAAATAAAATAAAATATAATTCCAAAGAAAGCTCCTGGATTTGATCTAATTACTAGGGACGTGTTAAAGCAACTTCCAAGGAAAGCTGTAATAAAATTAATACTTTTTTTAAACGCTTTATTCCTTTAGGCTGAGGTACGTACCAAAGATATGGAAGGTGGCAGAAATTATAATGACACTAAAACCAGAAAAGCCTCCACAAGAAGCTTCTTCATACAGGCCTATTTTACTGTTACCTGTCATGTCTAAATTATACGAAAAATTACTCTTGAAGAGACTAAAACCGATTATAGTGGAAAAAAATCTATTTCCTAATCATCAGTTTGGGTTTAGAACAAGCCACTCAACGATAGATCAGGTGCATAGAATAACAGATATAGTAGAAAAAGCTCTAGAAGAAGAAAAAGTCTGTTTCGCAAAATATGAGGAAGCATATTCAGAATTAAGAGAAGTTAAAGCTGGATTTTCACAAGGAAGTGTCCTAGGGCCAGTGCTATACCTGCTCTATACCAGATATATTCCATCATTAGAACCTGATCACCTGACACATGCATTCTAGTAGTCTGACAAAACCACTAGGATGCAACAACTATGCTACAGAACTCTGTTGAACAAATTAACATCTGGATGGCGTATCAAATTGAATGAAATAAAATTTGTTCACGTCAATTTTACTAACAAAAGAGAACAATGTATCCCAGTTAGTGTAAATAAAAACCAAATACCTTATGCAAATACGACAAAATATTTGGATATGACATTAGATTCCAAGCTACGTTGGAAAGTACATATGAAGAAAAAAAACGAGTAATTAGAAATTAAGTTCAGAAAGATGTACTGGTTGTTGGGAAACAAATCCACTCTGTCTACTTATAACAAATTGTTATTGTATCATGAACAAAATTGAAGCATTTGAAATGTGGGTTCATAGACGAATGCTGAAGATACCTTGGACAGCAAGGAAAAGTAATGAAGAAGTACTAAGGAGCGTCAACAATGATAGAGAACTGATAAAGACTGTTAAATATCAAAAAATGTCTTATTTGGGACATACAGTAGGGGAAAGTCAATATAAAATATTACAACTGATCCTTAAAGGCAAAATAAAGGGCCGTCGAGGTGTAGAAAGAAAACAAGTTTCTTGGTTAAAAAACATTCGTGAATAGACTCAGATACCAAATGCAGGACAATTATTTCATATTACAAGAGATCGAGAAGCATTTGCAATGGTGATCGCCAACGTCAAATAATTCTGATATGGCACGCGAAGATGAATAAGCAAGTCCTTAAACCTATATGGACATATGGGATACAGCTATGGGGCTGTACAAAAGAAAGTAACATCCAAATTATACAACGATATCAGAATAAATTATTAAGGAACATCGTTAACGCTCCATGGTAGTTCAGAAACTGTGATCTTCATCGAAACCAGGTGGATACGGTTATCCAGACAATAAGTAAGTTTGCTGAGAGTCATGATCAAAGGCTCTCCAACCACGTGAATGTCGAGGCGATCAAACTCCTAGACAACGCCAACCAGATAAGAAGACTTAAGAGAACGAAGCCGTTTAAGTTAGTGTTATAAGCGAGTAAAAGTGAAAAAGCAGAGCAAAGTGCGGCTAAAGTATACACGTTAGCTAGTAATACTATAATGTATTAGAGCCTAAGGAATATTGCTGCAGTAACCGTAATTAAGTTTTTTGTAATATTTTGTATATAGAACTAACTTGCTTTTATTGATCATAGTGAATGATCAGATAGCAGTAATCGTAAGATTCCTGTTTTATAAAAAAAAGTCCGAGTTTTATAAAAAAAAACTTGTTCAATATAATAATTGGTTTCATTCCTACGCTTATCAGCTGTAATTTTACCAAAACCCAAGAGTAAATCACAGTTTTAGTAGAATTGTGTCCGTTCGTTTTTGCCACTGTTTTGGGAATGTTCTCTTCATCTTCCAAGAGAGGCGCATCTAAGTCTGAATCCATTCGTAAACTTACTTCGCTCTCAGAACTTGATTCATTTTTATTCTTTTTCGCATTTATTGGTTTTTATTGGTTTGGTTCAGAATTCTTGCAACAAATTCATTTCAAAACCTCTGCGCTAGTAAGACATTCAGCAAATTTTCTTCGAACTCTATTCCCTTTTCCGAGTTTTTTCGGTGTCATATACTGTATGGTGGCTGGACGTTCTAGTAGGATCTACATCATTTACATCACCACATAATATTATACAGTCGATATGCTCACATTCCAGAGGTAGAAATCTCAGCAATACGCCAATACAAAATCAAGAACCAGAGGAACTTTTAAACATAAACAAAGAGGAAATTAAATCAGCGTTAAAAGATATAAAGAACTACAAAACATCTGGGGAAGAGGGCATTGTAAGCGAAATGATAAAACTAGGAGGCATTATTAGCAAACTGATACAGCTATAATGCCTGCCTCCTTGAAGGAATTACTTCAGGAAATGTCTATAGTAGCATTATAATAATATTGCATAAAAAGGAGATCTAACAGAAATTGAAAACTATAAATCAATTAGTGTGTTGTCTTATTTACATAAGCTCTTTATAACAATAATTACTAACAGACTGGGACCTAAGTCAGACTTTTACAAACCACTAGAGCAAGCCAAATTTATGAGTGGTTTTGGAATGAATGACCACCTATAAGTAATAAAATCCTTGATAGAATAATGTTGCGTTCTGCACATACGATGACCTCAATATAACAATTAAGGTCATCCTGAAGGGGGAGAGATATTCTGTTCAATCCAGAACTCGCTGGTTTCCCCCTTTCGAAATGGGTATGTATATTAAACTAAAGAAAAGAAATCAAAGCCAGTGGACTGTATAAAACTCTATTTTAAAAAGGTGTAAAATTAAACATAAATATACATAACCATATACCATTATAATTAAAGTAGAATATATTACTTAAAAGAAGAAGAATATATTACAAACCTAACTATTACCTACTATGAAACACTCCAACAGACACACCAAAAGACAACCATAAACCAACCAAAACAGAAAGATGTCGATTCTATTAAAAACCACCGACAAAACAAGACAAAACCTACCAATTAGCAGCAAACATACTATACATAAAAAGATGAAAAACAAATTAATAATATTACAACAAAAACATAAAAATATGGATATATATATATATATATATATACATATATATATATATATATATATATATACATATATATAATATATATATATATATATATATATATATACATATATATATATATATATATATATATATATATATATATATATATATATATATATCCATATTTTTATGTTTTTGGATGTTTTATGTTGTTAAAATATGGATATATATATATATATATAATATATATATATATATATATATATATATATATATACATATATATATATATATATATATATATATATATATATATATATATATATATATATATATATGTCAATGATATAAAAACATACAAACAATACAATTATTAATACAAACCACGCATAAAATAATTTCATAAAATAATAAACCGGAACAAACGCAAAATGTCCAATTGACAATGTTCAATTGCGATCGCGGCACAAATGCGATGAAGTTCCAACAAATATCAAATAAATATACCAAGTGCACGTACTTGATATATGCAGCAAATCATAGATAAATGGTGTATTGTTCCTTACCCCATGAAAATATAGCGCTCGGGCTACCGCAAATTACGCCTTCAGCGGCCGATTTCAACTACACAAGTTTTATGCACATTTTCGTCTTTTTTGGTCAAAAGACCGATAAGGAGTCAGGTACTCTTCGTCTTTACATGCACATGTTCATCGTTCGAGAGATACTTTTCGACTATGGTTTTGTAACAAACGCAAACCCTTATTTTAGGTACCACACACATGTGGTGATATTTGGCAGATGGCCCGCCTTGCAATCTTTAGCCCTTAAAACGGCTGTGTCACTTACACGTAAATCTGGTTTTAAAATATACGAGGAGAATAGAAACTATTAAAAAGTCTTAAAGTATTTAAAAGTACATTTACACATGTTTATTTACAGTTGCGAAACTGCAACAAATAAGTTATAAAATATAAAAAGACATTAATATTATTATTTGTTAACTTGAAGAAATCATCCAGCATAGCTCCATGTTAAGAGCTCTTACAAAGTAAGCAGTACTGATCGTTGGTACACAACTCTTCTTCGGAATATGTATAATAGCACAACAGCTGCAGTGAAAATGTACTATGGTGGGACAAACATATTTTCCTTGGAGAAGGGTAGTAGTCAAGGAGACACTACCTTTGCTAAACAATTCACCGTTTTATTATAGAGTGCTATGAGAAACAAAAATGGGAAAAATACTGGAGTCAATATAAATGGGGAGTTTATAAACAATTTGAGGTTTGCAAAAGACATAGGTAATAGACCGTGTAGATCATGCCTGCCAATTTCGTCAAGACCTTCATAGCCTTAAAATTAACTTTTCCAAAAGACAATACATGACCAACCTTGGTACTGGCCAAAAACATTTCCACGCAAATTGACAAATGTATACCTATAAGTATCTGGTCCACGACAATAAATTAAGTAGACGCAATCAAAAATAACAGATTTAAACAGGAGAATAGGACTGAAATGGGCAGCTTACGAAAAACTGAGGGAAGTTTTTAGATCAGATATTTCCATGTGTAAAAAGGAAGGCATCGTCGATCAATGTGTACTCCTAGTTCTAACGTATGGAGCAGAAACATTGACACTTACCAGAAAAGTATTCGATTAAATAAAGTGGTACAGGGAGCAATAGGGACTAATGGGGAGGTAAATGTTGAACATATTGAGAGATAGTTTTTTCTCTTGAGAAACAGAGACAGAGTTTCAAATCAAATAATTAGAAGAAAAACTGATATTACGGATGCAGTTAAAATAATTGCAATGCTGAATTGAAACTGAGCAGGAATGTTGCGAGAATTAAGATGAAATATGGACCAACAAAATTTTAGAATGTAGACCTAGACATGATGCTTAGACATCAATACAATTGGATTCAAGGTGCTCAACATCGGATACAATGTAATTATTTACGAGAACCATATGTTCAGTTACTTACTTACTTACTCCGTGGCGTTACAACCCTTCGTGGGTTTTAGCCGACTCGACAACATGCCTCCACTGTTTTCTGTCTTGAGCAACCTCCATCCAATTCTCCACGCCCATAGTGCTTAGGTCTCCTGCTATATTATCTCGCCACCGGAGACGAGGGCGTCCGCGTGGTCTCCTTCCAGTTGGGACTTCCTGCCACACCAGTCTTACTGTTCGTTCGTCAGAATGTCTTCTGAGGTGTCCTGCCCATTGGAGTCTTCTGGACTTTATTTCTTTTATGATGTTGGCGTCTGGGTAAAGTTCTTCAAGCTCTTTATTAGTTCTTATCCTATATTGTCCTGATGTTTCATCAAGCACCGGACCAAAGATCTTCCTTAGGATTTTTCTTTCCCAAACACGTAGTCTCTCTTCATTTGCCTTTGTCATCGTCCACGTTTCGCTTCCATACATCACAACGGGTCGTATGATTGTTTTATAGACCTGTATCTTCGTACGTCGTGTTAGTTGTTTTGATTTTATAAGGTTTTGGAGGGCAAAAATACATCTGTTGCAAAAATACATATGTTCAGTAGTGGACTCAAAATGGCTAATGATGATAATTAGATATTTGGTCTGTTTTTTTGCCTAATTTTTACCTATTTCTTTTTGTATACTCGAATAGTACCATATTTTTATCTACTGTTGTGAAGCATTGGTGTGTATTTAATTCTAAATATCATAAATTTCTTCCAGAAGATATAAAATTTTGCTTTAAAATAAAAAAAAAGTTTATTTGTTTCTAAGTAAAAAAAAATAGAAGCAAATGATAAAATCAAGTAACATACTAAGAAAGTCACTGCCCTTTGGAACAAAAAAAATTAACAATGTAATTCAACCATTAAATAACCATATACAATTCATTATCTCTTAAACATAATACCCGAAAATGGATCTGTTAACACATAGTGCATGTCGATCCTACAAAGTTACATACTAGACATGTGTTCATAAATAAATTACGAATTTCAAGTGTGACATGTTCGATATACAGTATTTACATAGTGCGATTCATTTATAATAGACCAGGATAAGTATCATAATTATGTTAAAATATATTAGTATGTTAAAAGATTATTAAAATAATGGTATACAATATTAAAAGAATATTGCAGAAGGTAGTTTATTCTGCAACAACACAGCTAAAGATGGTAAAGCAGTAGGCCTTGATAACATACAAGCAGAACTACTCAAACTAATGGACAATGAGTCGCTAGCAATAATTACAAAGATAGGAACAGAAACAACTCTGGAGAGATACCATCAAAATGGTTGTAGTCTGAGTTTATTTCATTTTCGAAAAACACCATGAACAGAAAAATGTGATGAATACCCTACGATAAACCTAATGAGTCATTTCTTGAAACTGTTCCTAAAGATTAACCGTAACAGAAATTACAAGCGGTGGGAACAAGAATATGGAGCAAGTAAAACCAGACAAACAAATCTTAACAAATACCAACTAAAAAAATAAAGCCTATAGCAGATCGGAATGACAAAGGGTTGTCGTGCTGCTGATATTCGTGATAAATTTTGTTGAGCAATGGGATATTCTAGATATTATATACATTCAGTTACCTTTTGCTTGGGCTAATCATACATAAAATAGTACGGAAACTGCATCAAATTACGGGTATAAATTGGGAGAAAATAATACAAAATAAGACAAAATATACAAATAGAGGTTAAAATGTTCTATCGTGGCACAAGATTTAATAGTACAGAAAAACATAAAAAATATACGAGTTAACGGTACTCGATATAACAGCAACACAATTTTGGCAACACATAAACTGCGAGGCATAAAATTTATACGTTGTTTCTAGTTTATTACCCCATAAAATCGCATATTTGCGAAAGATGGGTAAACTCTGTCAAGTAGCAAAGGTCATTTTCAAATAGCTGTACAGGTGCTTTGTCAACACTTAGGATTTTTTTTGAGTGATTCTCTTTATGAAGTCTAACATTTTCATGTTTTATAAAAACTAACTTAATTTCTACTTGTTTATTTACAAATAATTAATGCAAAATTAAATATCATTATCACTATATTAGCAATATCACTAACTTATGCCGCGCAGTATATTATAGGTGGTTGTACATTTCACTAATGGAAATTCGCAGCACCAGCTACTGAAAATGATGTTTTTGGGTCTTCTTTGGCTGATGGAACTCGTCTCTGTCAGAACCGGCAGTTGGTATAAGAGTTTTTTTTTATAAGTTGAGGTAATGCGTGG
Organism: Diabrotica balteata; assembly: GCA_918026665.1. NCBI lineage: Eukaryota > Metazoa > Arthropoda > Insecta > Coleoptera > Chrysomelidae > Diabrotica > Diabrotica balteata. The sequence goes on along the minus strand of OU898277.1, from coordinate 144,177,760 downwards.
GTGTATAATTACCCAAGCGATCTGCAAATTTAACGAAATACACTAATGTTTTCATGCTTCATTGTTAACAAAAATTTATATGAATGAACACTCTTTTGTTTGCAACATTGTATAACAACCGTTTATTGTTTGACAGTGTCTGTATTTTTGTACGTGGAATCTTGGGAATTATAAAGAGAGAATCAAAACTAACAAAAAATCAGTTAATATTTAAGCAATATTTCTAACACAGTAGCAACTGTAACACTTACAACAATTGAAAAGAACATCCAAACCTTGCAAGATACATACCAGATGCAAGCTTAAAGTAGATGTAGTAATTATAAAAGACCCAATATTAGCTAAATTTACAGGCACAGAAATATAATGTTTTGCAGAAAGTATGGAGACAAATAATAAGAGAGCAGCAAAAACAATATGATGCCTAAATGATGCAATTTAGTGATACATTTGTATTGAGGCCAAATTACCAATTTTTAGGAAAACTATAAAATGACAACGACAATATATATATCATGTAGTATAAAGCAGAAATTAGATCATATGCATCACTAACCAGAAGCTTATTAGAAATAAAACAAAAAGAAAGACAGATATGCTGATTTGAAGATATTAAGAACTATGTGTAAAAATAACGTTAAGGATAACGGACGTGGAAATCACCCGCAGATAATAAAAACAATTGTGTCCGAAATCAAATCGATTACATTATTATAAACCAGCGATATAAAAATGCAGTAACGGATACAAGAACATACCCAGGCGCAGATGTTCCATCGGATCACAACCTACTAGTGGCTAAATTAAAAATAAAGTTCAAAATGCTAAAAAAGACTGTCAAAAGAAAAACCGACATCAATTTACTTAAACAAGAAAATATACAAAGTATGGTAAAAACTAAACTCAACGAGGAATGTGAAAGACTCCAAAGAGAGTTATCACCAACTACAGAAGGCTTATGGACAGAAGTCAAGAATGCTTTTACTAGCGCCGAGAAATATATAAAAGACACTAACAACAAAAGAAAATCTAAACCCTGGATGACACAAAAAATTCTGGGAATGATGGATACTCGAAGAACCTACAAAAATAAAAATAATGAAAAATATAGGGAGATACATCGTCAAATCAAGAAAGAAATAGCTACCGCAAAAGAAAATTGGATGATAGAAAACTGCCAAGAGATCGAAGAATTAATAAAGAAACACGACAGTCAAACGCTTCACAAAAAATAAAAGATCTAGCTGGAATGACAAAACAAAGACTCCCTTGTAGATTAACAAACGACGAGAATGAAACGATATGGGAATTAAGCGATCTAAACAATGTATGGGGACATTACATAGAAGAACTATTCTCGGACACACCACTAAACAACATAATATATAAAAAACCATGAAACCAGTCCTCCTATATTAAAACAAGAAGTAGAGAAAACAATCAAAAACGCAAAAAATGGGAAAGCCCCTGGCCCCGATGACATACATACGGAAGTCATAAAGCTACTGGAAGAGAAACATTTAAATATAATCCTCAAATTATTTAATCAAATATATACAAGCGGCGAAATTTTACAAGACTGGTTAAAATCAGTCTTTATTCCCCTTCCAAAAACTAAGGGAGCAAAGAAGTGTGGTGATTTCAGACTTATTAGTTTAATGTCGCATATGTTAAAGTTATTCTTGAAAGTTATTCACCAACGCATTTATAAGAAATGTGAACCGGATATCAGTGATGAACAATTTGGCTTCCGAAATGGATTTGGGACACGGGAAGCATTAACCAGTTTTATTATACTGCTACAAAAATGTCGAGACCAGAAAAAGGATCTCTTTTTATGTTTAATTGACTATCAAAAGGCCTTCGACAAAGTAAAACATGATAAGCTGATGAATTGCCTTCACTAAAAGGGACTAGACGAGAACGATTTTAAAATTATCCAAACGCTGTATTTTAACCAAACTGCAGCAGTTAGAACAGAAGCCGGTGACACAGAAATATTCAATATCAAGCGAGGTGTACGACAGGGGTATGTATTGTCACCACTACTTTTCAATATATATTCGGAAGAAATCTTTGCACGAGCACTAGACCAATCAAGCGAAGGTGTTAAAATTAACGACAGAGTTCTAAATAATGTACGATACGCCGACGACACGGTCCTAATTGCAGAGAGCGCACAGGATCTCCAGACACTCTTAGATCGCGTCAGATCGATCGGAGAACAATACGGCCTCAGCATTAACGTTAAGAAAACAAAAACAATGATCGTCTCCAAAACATCCATCCATCCACCCATGGCTTTAAACGTGAATGGTAACATTATCGAAAATGTCGAGAAATTTCGATATCTAGGGTGCTGGATAACGAAAGATATAGATCCGAACATAGAAATAAAATCGCGAATTGAACAAGCAAGAAATGTGTTTTTAAAAATGAAACAAATGTTTACGTCCCAAACACTCAATCTCAAAATCCGATACCGAATGCTGAAATGTTACGTTTACAGCACCTTACTATATGGAATGGAAGCCTGGACCTTCAAAATCAACTCACTCAGGCGTTTGGAAAGTTTTGAAATGTGGTTATTTCGAAGGATGCTGAAAGTCCCCTGGACAGCGCATATGAGCAACGAGCAGGTCCTACACAAGATGGGTACCGACAGAGAACTCTTAAAAATAATGAAAACACGGAGAACCTCATATTTGGGACACATATACAGAAATGAGAAATACCAGCTAGACGCCAGGCGTCCTGGTTGAAGAACATTCGTGAGTGGACTGGTTTGGATTCTCAATCTTTAATAAGAAAAGCCAGGGACAGAAATGATTTTGCTGAGGTTATCGCCAACCTTCATTGAAGACGGCACCCAAAGAAGAAGAAGATAACGGAATTCACACGGTAAGAAAATAAAAAAAGGAAGAAGCAAGAGTGATGAGAATCGCTTGAGATAAATCATCAGTGGAACATTGGAGCGAAGGTCATCCGTAAAACAAATGATAAGTAATGAAAGTGATGATTTAAGCATAGAAGGAGACTTATGTAAAGAAAAAAAATCGAGAGGGAATAAGCAAAATTTCATGTTAAAAGTATAACTTGGATTATACTTGTATTGAAAGAGAAGACCAAAGAAAAGTATATAGTTTCAACTAATAGATTTGTTAAAAATTGTTAACGAAAGCTAAAGATGAAAGTATCTGAAGCTATTCTTAAGGAAACATTGAAAACCTAATGTATATCGCTTATTCATCTTGTATCACTAGCAGAGTATTCTTTTTATTTACTGGTCTATTTTTACAAGATTTCCTTTTAGAGCTAAAGGCACTTCAAAATATTTGACCTATTTCATAGGTTGATGGTGATAATGGTGTGAACAAACACTGCAAGTAAAAATTGTAAATAACTATTAAAGTGTATGATCAAGTGAGCAAATGGCACTTTAATGACATTCGTGGCTATACTAGATACATAAACAAATTTACATTTACACGGTAAATGCGAAACGTAATTAATTTATTCAGTCAAATTAGCTAGGCGACATGATACAAGGAATAACATAAAATCCTTCATGGATAATGCAATAACAGTGCGAGAAATTAAGTAATAATAAGATATTTTTTCCTTTTCATAGAGTTGAGGTATGTACTTTCAGTTCCGACATCAAACTTTTCTTTATATTTTGAAAGGCTACACTTATTTTTGCTTTAGTTTTGTATTAGTTAGTCTGCTTTTATCCATTCTATTTATATGTTATTTCCGTTTTATTCTGTTTTTATTTTCACATTAATTGAATAAATATTTAGATCATATCTAACATCTTCATTCCCTTGTCTAATAAGTGATATGCTGTTAACTCTTCTGAGAAATCTCACTCATTTGGCTATAAATAGCTTGGATCCCAGAGTTATCTCTTTGAGCTTGGGCCATTATTCCACTTTTATATCAATATACCATATAATATACAACAATTAAAAAAGTCGCCATTGGCCTAAACAGTTTTAGCATTAGCTATAAGGTTGTATCTCTTGTACTTCAATATTCTGTGAATTGTTTCGCATGACTTACTCACTGCCCATCTTTCGGTAGGTAATCTATTCGTCAGATACTTCAAAAAACTAGCAAGAGCAACAAGAAGGTTTCTGAATATGTTTCTCGGTTTCTATAAATTCGTTATCTTTTTTCTCGTAGTAGTCATCATCGTTGAATTCTGTTTGTTCCGAGGAATAATAATATATCGTCAGGTGACAAGTAAAACTCACTAAGTACCATATTAAAAGAACAGATATTAGAGTTTTAAAGCATATTCTAATGTAAAAAATCCATTTTTGAATAATTGTTAAAACAGAAGGTAACTATTATAAGAAACCATTTAAGCTACCTTTTCTTGTTGAGTTTTTATTAAAATATTGTGTATTCTTGAAGTTTTTGAGAAAAGTGTAATTAATGAATTTTACCTGCCGTAATATTTTCTAATAAGTCATGCTATGACAGAAGGTAAACTCAATCAAGAAAGGAAGGAATGTAAACTCAATGTTATAACAGACGGTACTTATTTTGAGAAACAGTTTAAGCTATCTTATGTTACAGAGTTTATATTAAAAAATTGTGTATTTCTCAAGATTTCGAGAAAAACGCAATTAGTGAAGATTCATGCTATAATAGAAGGTACACTCAATAAAGGAAGGACGGAATGTAAACTCAATATCTTAACAGAATGTAATTATTTTAAGAAACAGTTTAATCTACCGTATCTTATAAAGTTTTTATTAAAAAATTTTGTATTTTTGAAGTTTTTGAGAAAAATATAGTTAACGAATTTTACCTGCCTAAATATAGTATAAAAACTCATGCTGTAACAGAAGGTACACTCAACGAAGGAAGGAAGAAATGTTAACTCAATGTTGTAATAGGAGGTACTTATTTTGAGAAAAAGTTTAAGCTATCTAATATTACAAAGTTTTTATTGAAATATTGTGAATTTTTGACGTTCTTGAGAAAAATGTAATTAGTGAATTTTACCTGCCGAAACATTGTCTTAAAACTCATGATATAATAGAAGGTGCACTCAATAAAGGAAGAAAGGAATGTAAATGAGTTTTAAACAAATTTTCACTTATTAGCGTAATTATTACAACTTAAGAACGGCTAACAACAATAAATACTGATTAAGTCAACTAACTGAACTAACGTAATCCACAAAATAGCATGCATTAATGACTTTTACCTGCCGGGATTTTAATAAAATTTGCAAATAATAAAATGTATCAAATTGAAAGTCTGTGTTGAAACAATTTGGTAATAAAATATCAATTTCGATCATTTTTGTACTTAGTGAGTTTTACTTGTCAACTGACAATATATTATTATATAATAATAATGTGAGTTGTATAGGTTTAGAGTCTATCAGTCGGGACTAAATCTGAGATGAAACCTCTTACCAACACTATGTCTACTTTACTTACCTCTTCTGTAGTACGAAAGACCATCCACCCACCAATGGTAAGCATAGTTACTTAATATTCAGACATTTTTCAAGTTCAAAAGATGAAGTTAGTTAAAAGTAAGAATGTTAAAAGTAATAGTTAAAAGTAAAAATGTTTGAGATGATCCATTAATTTAATTTTATGGGAGAAACTTTTAAACGTAACCCCCTCTGTGGCTCAGTGGTAAAAGCGCCTACCTTTAAACCTAAAGGTCGTGAGTTCGAATCTCACCTGGGTGGAGAAATTTTCGTTTATTAAAAACTAATGAACGAAAATAATTTCTATCCTTGTGCGATCGGTACTCACCGGAGGGACCGCAGACGTTCGGATACAATTAGCGTCTCTTAGCAAAGACAATGACGTCGACTTTGCTAAGTGTCAAGACAATTACTCTACACACACACACACACACACACACACACACACACACACACACACACACACACACACACACTACACTACACTAGGTACCTGACTGTACCATGCCAATGATCATAGTTGTCGAGGCATTAACTCAATAATAATAATAATAATAAACTTTTAAACGGATCCAAAAATGTATCGTGGTATATACAAATACGTAGAATTTAGAGAAACTCAAGACTTAAATTACTTAGAACACAAATGTATTTCTTGAAGAGAAACTATCGAAAATCAGGTATTAAAGGAAGAATATTAAATCAGGAGCATTTAAGTAGGCGCAGAAATATTGCGACTAACAATTGGTCCAAAAAGTTATAAGGTAATTTTTAAACCTATAAGGTTCGAAATCTGTTTGGAAATGTATAAAAAAGGTGGTAATCAACTTTTTGTAGCAATCTGTTAGCATCTGCGTATAAAATCTTTGACAATGTATTTTTTGAAAGACTTAAACATTTTACAGAGGATGTTGTTGGTCAGTATCAAAACGGATTTACTGCTGAAAAGTCAAATAACACATCAAATTCAAGCACATGATCAGATTCTAGAAAGTCAATAAAATAAAACATAGATATACACCATCTATTTGTCGACTTCAACGCAGCCTATGACTGTGTGAAAAGAACTGCATTATTTAATGAAATGGTAGACTTTGGCACCCCACCTAAGTAAGTTAAGTTGACCCAACTAACAATGCAAAACGTTTATATGCGTTAGAATTAAAGAAGAAAACTCTACGTTCTTTAACAATAATAATGGCGTAAGACGCGCTGTCGTGTCATCTCTTTAATATATGGAATAAGTGATATATGTTTTATAAACATGCATAATAAACATAAGAATGAATAAAACTATTGATTCAATCGACAGAAGATCTCACATTTGCTGACGATATAGTAATGGTAAGCAGAAATATGAGAGACATGGTGTTTTACAAGGCTTCCGGACGCGGCAAGTAAATTAGGACTTATGGTAAACGAGAAAAAAACCAAATATATGTTGGTTTCTACAAAACCCCCGAAATATCCCCCATAAAATTCAAATTAATAGCTATACGATTGAGCAAGTCAAAGAATTCACATCTAGGATCGTTAGTAAACGCAACAAACATGACAAGCCACGAAATAAAAAGACGCATAGTAATACTTAATAGAACTGTTCACGGTCTCCAGAAACATTTAAAAAATAAAAATATAAAACGTGCAGTAAAGTTCAATATATACAAGTCCTTAATAAGATCAGTTATGATATATGGGACTGAAACGTGGACCTTATCTCAAAATGATGAAAGACTCCTTGGTAGAGAAAAATTCTTAGAAAGATTTTTGGAGCGGTAAATGAAAATTATATACCGATCCAGATATGATATTGTGAAATTCGTTAAAAGTGCAAACACTTCGATGGGCGAATTTTATTTTAAAAAAAGTGTACAGAACTAAATATTTCCTACTATTCATTAAGATTTACATTTATTTTAAGTAACTACATCATTTTTAAGTATGAATAAACTTATTTAGAATTATGGTAACAATAAATGACCAAGTGGTGTTCAAAATTTTCTAACAAAAACTTGTGGCTTCTGTCTGAGTACATATATTTATATATGGAAAAACTTCGTTCAACATCAACTGATGTAACGGGAGCATTTTTCAAACTAACCAAAACATTTGGTTCTAAATTAATTGTTTCCGAAATATTTCCAGCTAGAACACTGAGTACTTCAGAAAGAATATGGTAACCTTTATTTTTTTCCATAGTAGCTTCAAATTTTTTTAAAATATCTTTTCCACTATTACCTCTAACGTTCCGACAACATGACGCAAATTCTTTTATTAATGCTGTACTTTCGAACAATGATAGTTTTGGTGATTCTAACTGAGTAATTGTTTTTTGAACAAAACTAAAATTTGATTTTATAAATGAAAGTTCTTGTTGAAGCAAGTTACTCTGAAAAGTTTGTTTAGAATCCAAAAGAGATTGGGAACTTTCATCTGTTAACGTATCATACATGTTCTTTATTTTAACAAAATGATCTGCATACAAATTAGCTGCTTCTAACCATGTTCCCCATCGCGTTAAAATAGGTTGTGGTGGAAGAGGAATGTTAGGTAGCATTTCTTTATAAAGTTGAATTCTTATAGGAGATTTAAGAAATACTTTTTTGACACTGGATATCATGGTATTTACAAGAGGAAACTTTTTTCGTATTTCCTCTGCAACTCTGTTTAATCCATGCGCTACACAAGTAACATGTATTAAATCTGGGAAAAATATTTTTAAATTTTGTCCTGCTTTCACCATATAAGGAGCAGCATCCGATAAAATAAGCAGTAATTTATTAGAAGGAATAGTTGTCGGAAGAAAAAAAGTTGCTAATGTTTTTTGTATAAAACACGAAATTGTTAAAGCATTTGTTTTCTCAAGTTGCTGGCATGAAATAAGATGAGATTTTGGTAAGGTATCTTCTTTAAGAACACCAACCAATAAATGAGCAATATACTTTCCTGAGGAATCAGTGGTTTCGTCTACAGATATGTAAAAATAATTATCTGCAATTTCTTCCTTAATATTAATTAACACCGACGAGTATAGCCCGTTCACATTATTTCTTCTTAGAGACCGATCACTTGGAACATTAAGTTTGCAATATTTTTTTAGAAACGAACTAAAATTTACATTTGCTAATTTTGAAAGCGGTATGTGTGCAGACACTAATGCGCGACACAAGTCTTCATTAAAAGTTTCTTGCTCATCTAATTTTTTTGAAGTAGATTGGAAACATTTAGCCATTGAACTTTGATGTTTTTCTCCTATTTTTCCTTTTTTTGCAATATGTGAAGCAGTTCTCACTTGTTGGTCTATCTGAAATTTCTTCTCACATGCTATCTATAAATAAAAATAAAAAAATTTATTTTAACCCAACCTTTAAAATATAAAAATATACAAGGTGTTTTTGGTTAATCAAATAACTGGTTTGGAAAAAAAAAACAAACAAAGTGTTTTAAATGCAGTATTAAACCACAAATTAGTTTTTGTTACTAACCGTTAGTACATCATATAACTTATTTTAAAATTCAACAAAAGTTTTTTTTTGTTAATTCAATTACAATAAAAATAATTGTGTTTTAGAATAGTTGACTTCATAAAAAAAAGTAAAGGTGAAAAATTTTTCTAAATACACACCATTGTATTGTACCATGGACAATTTTTTCTCACTAAAGAAAGCTATTTTTCATTTGAAAACAACCTACGAGTACTAAATTTCAAGTAAATACGTTTATTGGTTTTAAAGTTATTGTTGTTATTAACTAAAAGAATTTAATTTTTTTTAGTTTTAACACCCTGTATCTCGAAAAGTAAATAAGTTTGACCCCTCATTAACTATATCGTTTTGTTCAATTTTTCGAGAAGTATCTACAGTCAAACGTTGTAAGTGTCATTTGGAAACACCCTGTATGTATGAAATATTAGATATTTAATAGAAAATATTAGATACTTAAAATTTTGCCACAGACTGAACAGTAGATTTTTCCCATATCCATAGACAGCTCTTTATAAGGTTTAATCCAAGTTGAAGCACTGGTTGTTTTAGGCATTATAAAATCACAATCTTCCTTTTTGTTACGCACAACGAGTGTTTACGCTTTGAATATCAAAACAAAAATGATTTACAAATCTGAGTATCAAATTAGAAATGTTTAGGTACCTAATTCAATAAACTGGGAGATTTTGGAAAATCCCTAAATTAGGAACAAAACTATTAGCCGTTTACCTGCTGTTAAGATACAATAAATTGTAGATAGATTTGGGGATTAGATCATAAAATGCAAATGAGCGAACCCTTAGCGATTATCCAATAACTGAATGCCTCAGTGACTGAGACTTTCTAAGAATGTTGAGGGCTACTTAAATTGATCTTCTTTGAAATTGTAAATGTTTTGTACCTGTAGAGATTACGTACTTAGATCATTTCTTGATTAAAATGACTACAAAATTTTATACAAGAATTGAAATAAATTGGTATGTTTAAAAATTTTCAAATACAGTATAAAAATCTGAACTTTTATGCACTTTATGCAAAATTTTATACAAATATGCCAAAATATGAAATATTTGCATAAAATATGGCACAATATGCAAAATATGCAATATGCATATTTGCCGAAGTCCAATAATGATGAAGGTTCGACAATAAAAAAGCTCGTCTGGAAAAGAGTGACTCGTATAGTCCATATTTATTTCACATATTTGGTCTAAACTGTTAAAATTGCTCCTAAGTTGGAGAAAACATAAGATTAGACAAAAAGCTTATACATTTTAGAGAAAGATTATCTTCTTTACAGTACATTCTTGCGAATCCATCACAGTACGAAACAAAGATTTTTACCCTCGTGGATTCGAAAATGTTCTATACAGTTAATTTAGAAATTTACGCAGGTCAACAACGTAAGACCGTACGAGTTATCTAATAAAAGTTGTATGTGGTAAATGCTTCACAGTCTAATGTTAAAGCTAACATTTGTTGTAGAGATGTTTCCCTACTGTATTCTTAGCTGAGACACATGAACTTTCTTGTTGATTCTTACGTACCAACAAACAATAATAGACAAACTTGTTTTTGATTTTTTGCCTATGGAAAAGAAGAATCACTTGACTCCTTTTTTCTTAAAAACAAAAGTGTTAAAATACCATTTTACTAATCTTTAGCTAACATCTAGATGGCAAAATTGATGACCTTATAGAAGAGAAAAAGATATCTGAAATGATAAGTTTTTATAAACAATTCAGGAATGGTGTTACCGTGGTGGATACAATGTATGCATCATGCACCGATGCTAAAAGTACCAGAAGATGGCTCATAGTTATATTTTTTTCTCTGCTTAACGTTGCAGGAATAAATTCACAGTCATTTATTTTAGTAACTCAAAACAAAGCTGTCCCACCACGCGAATTTCCAAAGTATCTCGGTTTGGAGTCGATTCATAAACATCTTTTACAAAGACCAAAAGTCAGCTTATCACTTCGATGACAGAAATTCTGTTCAAATTTTGTCACAACCAGAACATGATGGTTACTTTCCTGATGCAGAGAATAATACAACGAACTTTTGCAGATATGGTTTATTAGTTAAGGTGTCCTTAACACTTTGTGGCTGTTACCTTTGCCTACGGGTTACCAAATGGCGGGGACCGTGAGCTTGTTTTTTGCGGACCGCCGCGCCGTTACATTCAAAATATGGTAAAAATATTATAGTGTAAAATTATAATCAAATCTAAGAAGAAAATGTTCTGAAGCTTCTTTACGTATTTTCTGGACGCTTGCCAAGCATATGAAGCCATTTAATGACGCGGCTATCGTTTAGAACTGTTTTCTGGAAGCAGGAAATTCATTATTTGAAAATAAAAAGGATGTTATTAATACTATTCAGCGTATGATACAGATACAGCATCGTCGATACAGATACAGCACAGCTGGTCATTTTCGTGCGCTACCTGGACAAAACCACTAAAGAGTATATTGAAGAACTTTTGACTATTTTGTCGATATCAGGAACTACAACAGGATAGGATTTACACAAGGCTGTAGTAGACTATTTTTGCAAGGATAGTGTGGATTTAAAAAAGTTATTTCGATCCCTTCTTTCTTTTCTAAACGAGGTGGCCTAATTGCCTGGTTTTAACTACGTAACCAATATGATCTTCTGAGGTTGGGGGGACAACTACTGGAGGGTTTCTGGTTACCCTTCTCGTTACGTCCCTGCCTGGTTTAGTGCTGAGTGTCCGGACCGCGGAAGTGTAGTAGGTTTTCGAAACGGACCCTCAAGGAATATAATTGGTGACCCATGGGTGCCCATGGTCTACAACATTTAGGCTTTATATTATGACCCGAAAAATGCAAACAGCCTCTGCCAGGTAGCACTGAAGAATTATAAAATAGAAACAACTTGAATGTGGAATAATATCAACATTAGGCGAGAATTTTAACAAAAGTGTATTTAAAGTAAAACGGAACATTAGACTGCAAACAAATGATATTCTAGAAATAATTGTGAAAGACAACTTCACTCCTGGTTAGATTTAAAAGTATTTGTGGGTCAACTAATAAAAATACTACACCATTATTTCAATTTAAAAGTAAAACTTTTACGATTTTGGTACAGTTAACATTTTAAGGCATGTTGGGAATTGTATTACTCAAATCTATTTATAGTTTATAAAATGAATGTGTATCGTGTGCTTCCGATATTTATATATTATTAAACGATGAACGACATTTCATTCATTAGTTTGTAAATGAGATTAAATACAAATATAGAAATCCCAGAAAACGTTTCGGGCAATAAAAAAATAACCGCGTTACTAAACAATATTATTTATGGTCGTAAACCGCGTTACTAAACTATAATAATATTAATATGTTCGTAATTGCAATTACTAAAATTCTTACCTAATGATTGATATTAGGATTTGTAAAAAACAATCGAACAAAATTATCAAAAAAAATATTAAGTATATTTAAATATTCGTTAACTTTAGGGATCCCAAATGATATACAATAATATATTAATATATTAATAACATATTAATTTTATAGTTCTACCATTGATTTTTAATTTTTAGTATTTTAATTGCATAGTCAGATTGCTTTTTTTTCTACAGTACTGATAGTGCTTGGTAGACCATTTTATTGTAGTCAACTACCCACTGTCTAATATATTGTTTAGTCTATTTCTTGCATTCATACTTTATGTCGACTTCAGTTGCTCTCAAACTAACACCCTAATTATTACAGGTTTGAGTGTGAGATCTGAATTATTCAATCTACTTAAAAAATATTCTATATAATTTTATATTTCATCAGTTGATTTCCTATAGTAGTGTTAGTTGGACCTTTGGTCAATACTTAGTTTCATAGAATTTTGAAATGTGCAGATCACATATATATGATTGTGACTGCCCATCCAAGCTGTCATTTGTCACATGTCACCTCAACATTTCCTTTAGACTGTAAGCCATTCTGTCCCCGGCTTCTATACACAATGTAGCTTCGACTATTTTTAAAAATTTTAAAGGGTTTGTTTATTCTTGTGTAGTTTAGTGTAGTGTAATGTAGCATTTTATGTTTATGACATTTTATTCTTGTCGGATAGGCCGCAGTTGACGAAGTGAGTCTATAAACGTTAATCACATAACAACTTTTATCAACCATAAACTTTTATCGAGTTTTTATCGAAGTTAATTAATTTCTTTAGTTAAAAAAAAACGTTTCTTGGCTTATTTCAGATTCCCCTGAAGATGATCTAGGGATCGAAAGTACTTGGGCAAGAATAAATTAATTAAACTGTGCTCGATATTTGCCTTTTATATTATCAAAGTTCATTTATTCGAGCATTTAACCTTATATCAATGATATACAATAGATGACACAACTAATATTTAGGTGTAATTTTTTTTTTTTTTTTTATTTAAACAAATATACCCGCATCAACCACTAAGGGTTATTAGCAGGGGGACATACACAAACAGTAAGATACATATTGTTACATAAAAAAAAAATATTTTTTACAATTTCGTATATAGTTTAGTCATTTTAAGAAAACTTAATAAAGCCTGTAAATTTGACGTTAGTACACTTTTTAAATTGTCACTAAGGGCACACGCGATTCTTTCGTTCTGGTACACTGGACACTCAACAATAATATGTTTCACTGATAACTGAGTGTTGCACTTGGTACACATCGGAGCAGGCTCCTGGTTGAAGATATGCTTGTGGGTAAGGAAAGTATGTCCTATCCGGAGTCGGTTGATAATGACTTGGTCTTTTCTATTATTTGGTAAGATGAGTTTGGTTCCTACTTGACTTAGACATTCTTTAAGTTTGTTGGCAGTATGATCCCAAGTAGTTTGCCACGCTCTGTACATGTGGGCTTTGATATTAACTTTGTGATCAGTCCAAGGCATTTGATTTATTATAGGAATACTTTGGTCAGTGGTTGCATTGCTTGCCAGAGAGTCCACTTCCTCATTACCACTTATTCCCATATGGGAAGGTACCCAGATGAAGGAAATATCTTTTTGTTGACTCTGTAGATTAGATAACTCTTCTTTGATCTTGAGAAGTATGGCGTGAGTTGTATATAGCTGTTTTATTCCAAGTAATGCGCTCATTGAATCGGTGATGATAACAAATTTGCTTTCATTGATAGAACCACATTTTTTCATAGCCTGGTGAATTGCCGTGAGTTCTCCGGTATATATACAACAATTTGTTGGGATTCGTATGGTAGACTTGACGTTTTCGTAGATGTAGGCTGCAGCATGTCCTTCATCACATTTGGAAGCATCAGTGAATATTTGATGGGTTGTTGGGTATTTGGATATTATATTTTTATAAGCTTGCTGTATAAGGAAAGGATGTGTGGAATGTTTCGGGAGTTCTTTTAGAGACGTGTCAATTTTTGGAGATTTGATCATCCAAGGAGGAACATTTACATGAATAGGCATAGTAAAACTGAACTGTTCTAAATTAAGACCAATATGTTTTATACGTTCAGGAAATGGTAGTTTTTTTATTGCAATGTTTCTGTAAAGATCGGACGATATATTTTTTCTGCTAAGTATTGTTGAGTAGGTTACGTTGCTGTTGTTTGCTGAAATTCTGGCAACGTAATTTAGTGATAGGAGTTTTCTTCGTTGGCTTAAGGGCAGTTCATTAGCCAGAGCTTGTAAGCTACTTACTGGACTAGTTCTTGTTGCACCTAAAACTAGTCTCAAGCACATATTTTGAATGTAGTCAAGTTTTTTTAGAGTTGTTGTTTTTTTTAGAGATGTTTTGTTAGCAGTATCGTAGCATAAACAGCCGTAGTCTAGTTTACTTCGTATTAATGATCTATATAGCGTAAGTAAGGTTGTTGTATCTGCCCCCCAAGAGGTATTTGACAGCATTTTTAGTAGATTAATTCTGGATTGGCAAGAACGTTGCAGATTGGTGATGTGGGTTTCCCAGTTTAAGTTACGTTCAAAAGAAAGTCCTAAGAAATTTATTTCTTCTGCTTGTTTTAGGACAACTCCATTTAGTGTTAATTGAACATTAGGATAATTTTTTCTTTTGCTAAAAATTAAATAACGTGTCTTTTCACTAGAGAATATAAAACCCGTGTTTTGCGACCAGCTTTCAATTGTGTGTAAGGTAGTTTGCAGTATATGTGTTCCCAGAATTACATTGTTTGTTCTTAGATAAATGACTAAGTCATCTGCATATAAGCTAGTAAATACAGGTAGTTTTATTTGATGTATAATACTATTTATTGCAACTAGAAAGAGAGTAGGACTTAGAGTAGATCCTTGTGGGGTGCCGTTTTGAAGTACTCGTCTGGAAGATGTAAATCCATTGGTTCTAACTCGAAAAGTTCGTGCTTTTAGAAAATTTTTAATAAAGAACAACATGTGCCCTTGAACATCCCATTCTTGAAGTGTTTTCAGTATAAGATGTCTCCATGTTGTGTCAAAAGCTTTTCTTATGTCAAAAAATACGGCAATAAGTTTTTGGTTGTGCAGAAAGGATTCATGTATACTTGATTCAAGTGTTATTAGATTGTCTGTTGTGGATCTACCCGTACGAAATCCACTTTGTCTGATACTTATCAGGTTATTGTTTTCGAGGTACCATTTAAGACGATAATTAAGGATTTTTTCTAAAAGTTTGCAGGTACAACACGTAAGTGATATTGGACGATAGGAATTTGGATCGTCTTTTGGTTTATTATATTTAAGGACTGGAATTATAGTTGCTTGCGACCATAGATCAGGAAAGTCATGGTGAATAAAAATATTATTAAAAATATCAACTAACATTAGCTTTGCATTCAGAGGAAGATTTCGTAAGAAAAGAGGATGGATATCATCAGGACCTGGACTAGAATTTTTAGCACTTAAACAAAATTCTAATTCTTGAAGACTTACTGGTTTGTTTATTGGATTGCCGCTTTCTGTGATTTGTAAATTTGAAGACTCCGTTAGTTTTTTGTGCTCTAAAAAGGATTGGCTGTAATTGGAATCACCAGAATTAAGTTCGTATATATCTGCTAGAATTTCTGGAATATCTTCTTTGTTTGAATGCGTTTGGTTATTGTATGATAAAGTATCTATACCTCGAAAGTATTTTGTCCCTTTTATTCTGCGGACTTTGTTCCATATGTTGCCTAAGGGAGTGGAAGGATTTATTGAAGAAACGTACTTTTTCCAACTTTCTCGTTTTGCTTTTTTGATTAATTGTCTGCTTTGAGCTCTGAGATTTTTAAACATTAAAAGGTTTTCGACAGTTTTATGTTTCTTGTAAACGTTAAAAGCGTGTTTAGACAAAGTGAGTGCTTGTGCAATTTCGTTATTCCACCATGGAACTGGCTGCCTTTGACTCGATTTTGTTTTTCCCACTGCGATTGTTGCTGCAGAAATAATAATGTTATTAAATATTTCAAGATTTTGGTTTGCGTTATTGGTTAAATTAGATTTTTTTGTTTGTTCTTCAATCAGTGTTCGATATAAATTCCAATCAGCTGACTTTATTTTCCATGTCTGGTGAATTGGAAAAGTTGATTTAACATTAGTGTTTGTGGTTATTATGATAGGGAAATGATCACTATCATATAAATACCCCAATGTGTCCCAGTACAATAAAGGAGCTAGCGACGGACTGCATAAAGAGAGATCTATGGCAGAAAATGTACCATTGTATGAATTGAACCTAGTAGATTTGCCAGTGTTTAGTAAAACTAAATTTAAATTATCAATTAGATTATTCAGGAGATTACCGCATTTGTCGGTTTTGCTACTTCCCCAAGTACTGTTGTGACAGTTAAAATCGCCTAATATTATTTTTGGGTGTGGAATTTGGTTTATAACATTGCTCAGTTCAGTTATGTCTAAATCAGTAGGAGGATGAGGTAAGTATACATTGCAAATATTGATTTTCATTTTGTGGGTGACTGACACTGCAACTATTTCGAGATTTGTTTGCAGTTGTATTTCAGTTGACTCTATATCATTCCTTACAAAAATTGCTGTTCCACCGCTTGAGTGATCTGCAACTCGGTTTCTTAGAAAAGGAACATAGTTTTTTAATGTAACATTTTGGTGCTTGAAATGGGTCTCTTCTAGGCATATGACTAAGGGAAGATATTCGTGTATAAGAAGCTTAATGGATTCTATATGTGAAAAATAACCGTTGGGGTTCCACTGTAATATGAATGTGCTGGCCATTAACTCTTTATGTGTTAACAAGTTATTGTTGGGAACTTGATTCGTAGTCAGTTTTCGTCAGTAGAAGAAGGACTGTTGAGAAGCAGCTTCTTCTTCAATCTGGTGATATTGTTTTTTAAAGTTTTATTTTGTATTTGAGAATATATAAAGTTTAAAATTTCTTTTATTTCTTGGCTTTCATTTGAATAATTTTTAACAATGTGTTCAGGATGTTTTGAGTAAAGGGAATTTGCGAGAAAATCACATATTTCATGAAAAGTTAGTGTAAAGGAAGGGTTTCTATTTTCAATTTTTTCTTTAATTTGATTTAGAATAATTGGAATAGCTACTTGGGTTTTGGGCTTTTTCTTAGGTTTTTGAGTATCGGGAGGAGGTAGGTCATTTTCAAGGATTTCAGGAGAGGAGATTTGTCTTTTAGTAGCAGGAGTAATTTCAGTGGTTTTTCTATCGCTTTCAATTACTAAGGAATTATCTTGGAATATTTTTGGCTGATTCAAAATTTGTATTTCATTGTTTGTTTGTGAGGAAGTGGTTTGGTCCTTTGTAGCTGATGCATGATTTTGTATGGTATTGGGTTCTGGTTCCATTAATGTTTCGGTATCTTCTTGTATTGGTTTCGTGGTTGATCTTGTAGCTGATTATATTCTTCATGGGTAGAGTTATGTATATTCACGTGGTCAGTTTCCATTTGATTAATTGATTTACTAGATGATGATAAGGAAGGACAGTCAGAATCGTGATGTCCGACAATCTTGCATTTGGAGCAGTTTAAACCATCTATGGAAATGTATAGTCGATATGATGTATTGTCGAATGAGATTAAAAATGAGTCAGGAATTGATGCATTTTCTAAAGGAGTTATGAACATTTGCCTCCTAAAGCTGAGCACGTGGCTGTATTCTGGGTCTTGCATGCCTACTCGTAGAAACGTCATGTTGGAGGCAGATTTTATACCCATCGTTTTTAAGTGCTCTTCAATTATGCTATTAGGTATAGTAGGGCATACATTAGATATGATGAGTCTCTGGGCAGGGGTTATAAGTCTTCTTACTTCAATCTGGTTACCATCAATATTTATATATTTGTAGGAGCTGAGAAATTGATCAACTACATATTTAGAGGAGAGGTAGATGCAGATGCGGTTGTTTGCTATTTTGGATGCCCAAACAACATTTTTGGGCTGTACTATTGATCCAACAGCTTTTACATAATCGAAAACTTTTATTCCTTGTATGGTTGAAAGTATAATACCTTGGTCTTTTGAAGGATATTTGAAACTGTTTAATGCATTGGAGTAAGATATATGTGACGTAGTGGGTATATTTCGTGAAGTAGTAGCTGATTCCGGTTCATCCATCTTCCCGCTGAGAATTTTCGTACATTGGCACAGAGGATCTGAAGCCGGACCTGGCCGCTTGATAAAATTGGGCAGCAGCCTAGCCTAATTATTACTTGTTAGAAGCAAGAACCAGCAAAAAGTTGTTGTCGATAATCGATAAGTTGAATTGAAATCGATAAAATATTTTGCCTTTTAAACTTCTGATTTTAAGGTTATTAATAATGCAGTTTTGTACTCACAGAATTCTACGATTTTCAGTGCACTGTCACATTTAACTTTAAGTTGCAAACAGTATAAAAATTAAATTATATATTTAATTTTAACTACTAGTAATTAACAAATTTGTCAGAACCGATATTAAGCTGTATGATACGCTAGATATCGGGGCCGGACTCCTGGTGTAAATTTTATGTCAATTCTTTCTTTGATTTTAGAAAGACATATTTCCCTTGCTAAACTATGCCTTTGGTTTACAGTATTTTATAACAAAAAAAGGAAAATTTAAAGGACAACAAATGTTGTGATTAATGTTGAATTTAATTGGATGCGGTTACCTTTAAAACGGATATCGTTTCAACGGGAGATATATTTTCGAAGTCTACGATACCTCAACATTTCCAAAAGTTTTACTTCAAGTATGTATTTTATTTATAGTTGTTATTATACTATAATTTCGATGTTGAATTAAGTTCACCAAGTTAATACATTCACAATTATTTATTGGTAGATTAAATTGACAATTAGGGTACCTTCAAGAGAAACAGGTAATTTTTAAGCTTAAACTAATGAAAGAAATAAATAAAGTAATAATTTACATGCCTTTGTATACAGTGTAGATTTGAAATAATTTGTACACTAGTTGTCCTTTGTCTATTGTTAGTTTTTGTGTAAATGTATTTAATGTATAATAACATTCAATGTCGTGCTGGGTAGCCAATATTTTTGACAAAATGCTCCTGAAGATGCCCTGAGACCGAAAGTACTTGAGAAATATTTAATAAAAAACTGTACACAATATCTGCCTTTTATTTGTAAAGTAAACAGATAAAAGGTTAGAATATCCAGTCAACTAGGAAATAGAAGAAGAATGGCACTCCATACAAATAACCGTGACAGGAAAGATGAAAAAGTTTATAGTAGGAGAGTGCATATAAAGACACGTCAAGACTGGTTTGATGAATCATGTAGGAATGCATTGGCAGAAAGAAATAGGGCAAAAGTACAAATAAACAGAGGAAATACCCAAAATACGATAGAAAGCTATGTGACTAAATAGAAAAGAATTTACAGAAAGAAGTAAAGGGAACAGCTAGAAACACAACTGAAATGAGAATTGGTAAGAACATGAAAAGCGGACATGTGAGGAACCAACTCTGAATAAAGTTAAAGATATAATTAGTGACATAAAATATAACAAAAGGGCAGTAGAAAGTGGTAATTTAATCTAAGATTTTTAAGGAAAATCTTTTGGCAAAAGGGAGAAATACCAAAACAATGGATCAGAGCTCTTATTTGTCCGATCTTCAAAAAGGTAAAAAACAAAGTGCAAAAACTATAGAGGAATAGTACTATTAGACGTAGTCTATAAAATATTTTTTAAAATTATTAGGAAAAGATAAATGGAATATGAAAACAAAATCATTGTAGAATACCAGGGAGGGTTCAGACCAGGAATAATAACTACTCATCAAATCATCATCATTAATAGCTATTTCATCTATCGTCGGATGTAAGCCTTCCTTAGGTGTCTCTATTCATTTCTGTTGTTTTTGCATCCATTCGTTATCACTCATTCGCTTGATATCATCAGTCCATCTGATTTGATGTCTGCCTATAATTCTCTTGTTTGCTTTTGGTCGTCATTCAATAATTTGCTTCGTCTATCGGCTTTTCCATTCTTCCCATGTGTCCCGTCCAGTTCCATTTTAACATGGCAATATTCTGTATGATATTTGTAACTTTTATTCGTCTACTTATTTCTTCATTGGACTAACATCGATGAACTTAATATTGAGCATTCTCCATTTCATAGCTCTCTAAGTAACTTGAAGTTTGTAGACTGTAGTTGTTAAAAGCCTATGTTTCAGTTCCATATGTCAGAACCGGCAATACGTACTGATCGAAAGTTTTTGCCTTTAAAGTATTTCATAAGTTTGATTTAAATACTGTTTGTAATCTTCCAAATACTGCCATGCTTAGGAACATCTTGTATTTAAATCAGGCTCACTAACCAAATAAGTTAAAATTAATGCAAAATAATTTACAACTAATACAATAAAAACTTAGAATTACAAGAAAATCTTATAAATCTAGTGACAATGACGTTAAGGAATACGGGAAATAGTGTAATAATGGAAGAAACCTGTTCAAGGTAGTTCACATAGAGGTTTAAAATAAGGGGATCCGTTATCAACGAATTTATTCAACCTAGTTTTAGAGCAAATCGTGAAAACGTCAAATATCAGCACAAAGAGGACTGTTTTTATTTGCAGCGAACAGTATATAGTGTACGCGAATGATGTAGTGATAATAGCGAGAACAAGGAAACACCTAGAAAAAGGTTTCCAGAAATTTGAAGAAGAAGCAAAAACATACGGACTAACTATAAACCAAACAAAAACGCAATATATGCAAAATGGGTGGAGACATAAACACTGGACAAGAAGGAAATGAGGTAGACAAAAATAAATGAAGTGAAGCAGAACGGTGGGGTCACTAAATTTAATACTAAAAGCAAAAAATGTGTCACAAACAGCTATATTGCGAGGATGTAGAGATCTGAGAATAAAAGTTGCTCAGATAAATTTTCAGATGTATACAGACAGCAGAGAATTCTTGGAGAATACAAACAAACAAGGAAATAATGAGGATGTATAAAAAACCAAGAATTATGTGGTAATAATGGCAATGTGTAATAATGGCAAAAATACTAGCGCAAAAAGCTAGATGGGTTGTTCATATTATACAAATGCCAGAGAACTGATATATTAAAACAATACTGAAGGATCGCTTACTGGGAAAAACGAAGAAGAGTGCCCAAAGAAGAAACGATTGTAAACAATAAAGCAAGACTTGTCAGTCAGAAGTAGGCGTGAGTGATTGGAGAGAAAAACAAAGGGAGCAAAAAAAGTTGAGGGAAACTTTTTGGAAACCATGGGCCTACAAGACCTATTTCCCTCTTGTACATATAAACATAGAACTATTGCATCATCATTTACAAATTAATGATAATTTCTAATAAATCACAACGTTATTATATAGAACAAAAGATATAGAACGAACACTGGTGAAATACCAACTAAACTGGTAGACCAGACAAACGAAAATTACCATATGGTGGCTTATTTAGAGCTACACTTTTGTCAGATAGAGGCAAGTAAGAATTTTAAAAGCGGACGTATTTTTGCGGACATTCGTAGTAGCCTAAACAAAGATGTGCAAAAATTTTTTATTCAAGAAGCGAACTTATTTAAAACTAGTATGTATTCGTGTTAATAATTTGTATGTAATTCAACAGCTTAGAAAAGGAATATTAAATACACTTGGAAACATATTTGCTTCATTGATTGGATGACAAGAAAGAATAATACACCTAATAAATGCCCCTCGAGAAGGGTGTAGTCACTCTCCTTTTATATTTAATATTTATTCAGAAAGAAGTTTATTAATGTGGTGTAGAAGCTGCCGTGACATGTGGACAACATGTTTTTCACATTAACCTTTACCAAAGACCAGATAATTTTGGTATGAGATGCGTATGATATAGAGTTTATATTGCGGTGGCTATAATTGTCATTAAACCTTCAAGTAATTCAAGTAAGTACGATGAAAAATACGGTGGTTAATTTTTACAGTAAAGTCTCCCATGATCATAACACATCAACAATCGGTAACTCAGATTGATACGTTTATGTACCTGGAGCTTTAGTGACCAGTAAATACGAAGTAGGCAATACACGGTATAAAGTGGATCAAAGCTGAAAAGTGATAGTAGGTCTCATTTCAAAGGTGAATTGAATTGAATTAAAAAACAGATGATATATGACAGATGATGTAGAAGAACGAAATAGCTGTCATGTAGGCATACCATGTGTAGAGAGCATGTTTTCACACTAAAGCGGGTTATTGGAAAAAAATTATCCCACAACCTTTCAACTCATATAGTTCTTATAGATCTGACAAAAGTATACGATAGTGTACCACTTGCAATGCTCTGGGTAGCAATGGAAAACAGGAAGTTGATAAAAAATATATATAAAAAATCAGTACTAGAGCTTAACAAAAATGTAACGACAAACATTAAATTTGGCAACAAATTAACCCAAAAAATCCCTATTAGCAAGGATCTAAAGCAAGGCTGCTGCAGAACACCTATACTCTTTACAATATATCTGAATGAGACCCTCTCAGTCTGACCAAGTGCTGCAGTATGGAAACCCCAATCTAAGATTAGATATTGTACACAATATTCTTCGCTGGCAACTAAGCCATTTTAGCAAAAGACGAGAGTGATATAGACTTTATGCTTAGGAGTGCACCAAGTGGGGTTCTAAAATTAATATACAAAAAATTAAATACTAAGTTGCAGGAAAAAAGAGAGAGCCTACAAATTGAAATAAAAGCTGGATAATTAAAATCAACTGAAACCTTCAAATACTTGGGAGTCCAAATAATATGAAAAGCGGGAAATAATGCAAAAATACATTCCAGGACTGACCAAGTAAAATATGCAACCAGACAGTTACGCGAACTCTTTTTGAGTTATACAATAACAAAAAAAAATGAAAGAAAAGAATTTATAAAAGATATATTAAAGGAACAATAAAAACAGATTAGAACCTTGGAAATGATCTATTGGAGCCGATATTGCTGACTCACTCGACCTAATAAGGGAAAGGAGAAAAGATATTCGGAAATGGCAACTGATCTAGTTATATATCAATAATAAGCATAAATAAAGACTAAACTTGTGAGATCCAGCGTCGCATAGGCTTGGGATGGGCAGCATTTGGCAAGATGCGAGATATTCTAAAAGGAACGCTACCGATTTGCTTGAAGAAAAAGGTTTACAACCAATGCATACTGCCAGTAATAACATATTGTTCCGAAACAATAACTTTAACCAAACATTCTGCAAATAAATTGAGAGTAACCCAAAGAAAAATGGAAAAGAGCAATGTTGGGAATAACTAGAAGAAATATGGTACAAAATAGGATATGTGAGAGAGAGTACTAACGTGACAGATGTCATAGAAAAAATTGCACAAGCTAAATGGAGATGGGCTGGACATATAGCACGTTTAAATGATAATAGGTGGACCAAAAGACTCATAGAATAGAGACCTAGAGAAGACAAAAGACACCAAGGCAGACCACCAAAAAGATGGATGGACGACTTGAGAAAAACAGTCGGAAATTGGATACAGAAGGCGCAAGATAGAGAACAGTGGAAGAACATGGAGGAGACCTATATCCAACAGTGGATGCAAGAGGTTGAGGAATGATGATGATGATGATGAAGAATAAACTAGTAAAGACACCTGCAGACGATACCTGGAATGATGGCTTGAGATAGCCAAACAGATAGAAAAATGTACCTTGCCCATTAAAAGCAAACGAGATAGACCAAGAAGGTCCTGGAGAGGATATCGAAGATGCAATGACCGTCACAGATTTAAAAACTAATCATTCCTTCCACAGAAAACGCTGTAACTTAGGATGTGAGAAATGAATATTTCTCGCATCCATGAAGTAGGAGTTTCCAGAATCGTTCAACTACATAAAGATCTCCAATACCATAAGCAGACCAAATGAAAACTCTGTTGGGGAAATTCTACATGAAGCCACTCATCTCATACGGAATCGCAGCCAATGGAGACAGCAAGCTTACAATATTTTTTAGAGTGTCATCACGCCCTGACAAGGACTCAAGGAATAAGAGAGCGGGATTGTATTATTATCTATAAATAATTAGACATAGACTGTTGACTACGAGATAATTTTTAATACATGTCATGTATGATTCTGTGGGTACTTCTTAATACCGGCTTCTAGTTAATTTATTCATTAAATATTTAATCACTCCGTAAGAATTAGTCTGCTATACATAAAAATACAATATAAAAGAATATGTTTACATTGAATAAATCACAATTTTATGTTTTTTAATTAAAATTTAGGTCAGATCGCGGGTAATTCAATTATACATTTCCAATTAAAAAAATATAAAATTTACAAATTTAATCGATGGTTGATATTGGAGATTGTTAATCTAATTTCAATGAACTTCATTCATACAAATGCATTTCGTTGGATTTTAGTCGTCATTTAATAGGTCATCAAAATAAGCAGTAAAATTTATCACAGCTGTTGAATGAATAGCGATTACTCAAGTAATTTCTTATTGCATAATGCAATTTTTTAGATAACCTCTTGGTTACGGATCACGATATTGTTACAATACCGTCGAATTAAGAGTTTCCGACAAAACATTTATCACCTAATTTGAGTTCATCTAATTATCTAAGTTGTATTTTTTGCGTTGATAATTCAAAGCTTTTCTAGTACTAGTTCCTCATAATCATCCTTTTGTAGCATCTCAAGAAAACTTTTGATATTAGTTTTCTAATAAACGGTCTGTGAAGACTAAGTTTGACTTGCCGAGTACTGTCGATGGAAGTTTCCATACTTATATTTTCCTATTTTAATAGGACTCATAGATATGTGAAGACCTTAGTGATTTTCATAAACTAATTTTTTTAAAGAAAAAAGAAAGTTTTTGCACCATTCTTTCAGAAACAACGCTTGAACCGACTGGCGATTTTGGATGTTAGTTACGCGGGCCTAATGAATTTTAAATTAAAGTTGTATCAGCTTGACGGTAAAAATTCGATATCTTTTAATCAGTGTCCTATCGACAATAATTAAAATGCGTTTTAAATGAGAAGAGTGCAGCTTTTGTACGCAATTTTTCAATTTTGTCGCAAATATAGTCACTTTTTTAAAGGTTGTAAATAAATAAACGTTGGGCGTTTTTAGATTCTTATGAGATCAAAAAAAGTTATAATTTTATTTGACTGATCGTAAAAATTTCCATTGTTAGATCCTTTACTTTAAAATATGGCATTAAATTTCGGTTTTGAGATTTGGCAACAAATGAGAGGCATTTGAATTATTCCTAAAACGCTTTCAAAAACGAAATTTAAACTTTCACATTACAAACGATGTAAAATGTTTAAAAATGGGTTTTTTCGATTACAGAAGTACGTTTTTGAAAACTAAATAACCTCAGATACAAATTCCACCAACTAACGTCTTCGTAAAAGCCTTTCCTGTGACGTGTGATCGTTTAATCTTTGAAAGTTTTACTTTTGGGTTTTTTTAGACATATTTCAAATGTCTCATATGATTTTAAGATGTCAATCTCTGACGTCTAGACTATTTTCATACATAAGCTACATGTAAATTTAACTTGCTTATTATTCGATTAAATACTAAAATGTATAAAATATATGGACGTGGTTTGTTTTTTTTTTTGGTGATGGTGCTGGATGTATCGTTGGGCACTGCTGGTGTTTCGGTGGTGCCATTTTTGATGTACTGTGAATGAGGTCGTCTCCAGAGGTTTGTCAGGGTATAGAGAGCTTAAATGTTAAAACGATTATTCCAGATTGTTTTTCAGATATTATGAATGTGACTGAATTTAATATGTTTAATGGATGTTAAGAATTGAGCTATTTCGTGTTGAGGGCGGCTGTGGCTGTATTCTCCGTATGGGACAAGTATAATTGTGTAATGGGAGCGGGAAACCACAGAAAACTGATCCCTATCTGTCCGTGTGCAAAGCTCGAAGCGAGCTATTTATCTGTTTATATGGAAGAAAAGAGGATACCGCTGTATTCATCAGGGAGTTCGTTGGTAGAAGAGACCAGCTATTTTGTAGGAAGAAGGGGTGGTGTACCTTTGTGGCAGATGGTCAGGTAGTTTTAAGTGTATTTTGGGCTCCGAAGCTTTGGCCTCTGATGGTTTGTACTGTATGACTCCTGCACAGAGAGGTGACCCTCTTAAGTACCTATGGTATGTATATTTGATAGTTGAGGTATTAGGATGGAGGAAAAGTCTAGCCGTTTGTAGTTTACTTTACGCAGGATCCTTCTTTCCAACGATAGCAGCTGTTGTGGCCGGTCGCAATTAAGCAAGGCGTATCGTCAGCCAAAATTGCTAACCTGCTTAGACCACTTTTATTGTAAAATAACAGTTTTGCATGTTTAGAACGCTATTTTGCTTTTTTTTAATGAGATTTTAATCACCCAACTCCTAATTATATCAGAAATACCATCTATTACCTGATACGAAAACCTGCCATAATTCTGATCTATAAGATCTGTAAGAATCTGGATTCGAAAAGGTCACTACTGCTAAGTCTTCGGCATCACGCCATTTCATGTCTAGGCGCGTTACAGCACGGTGGCTAATTTGTATCGAGAGGGTCCAGTGATAATTATTTATTATTTTTGAAAGTTACGCTTAGTGAAGTACTACAAAGTAAGTTATTTTTATACTTATAAAATAAATTTTAATAGTTCAATATTATTGTGGATTGAAATGAATTTTCATAAAATCTGTCATTTACCTTGTTAATTGCTTTGTTAGACCTAAAAGTTGGGTTAAGTTCTATTCAAAATGCTTAAAAATTATTATAAAGTACTATTTTTCACACACTCAAAACATTGTTTCAAAAGGTTAATTAAATATCATTGTTTTATTTAAAAATAAATAAATCATTTCAATTACGCTTAATGTGTTGATTTTTAGAGCTAAAGTTTTGCAGATAAACGTCAATAAAATACAGTGTTCAAACTATGCAACTTTAATTTCAAGCATCAATTTTTTAACCCAACTTTTATAAGGTATGCCAGATTATTTTGTTTCCCTATATTCAACCTTAATTCAATCAGCTCTCCAATGCCTGTTTATTTTTAATTACAGATACAGCGAGTTCAGAAAATGGCAGAGCGTGGAAAAAATCAACGTAGAAAAAAATTTGAATAAAAATATCCCCACCGTTAACAACACCAGCATGCCAATTAATTTGAATGATCAATCGGAAGTTTTGAATCAAGAGCTGCCATCATTAATAATTGAGACCAATATAAAAAACAACGGTTTAGTAACAGTTAAGAATGTTCAACTTGAGGTTATTGATATGTTATCTGATACTGAAAAACCTCTTTTTCCTAATCTAAATACATCGAATGATATAGTTAAAAATCAGGGTACGCTTTATTGTGAATTACAGCCACTGCCCGTTGAATCAAAAACTTACGATGATAACCAAATTTGTAGCACCTATTATAATAATTACAATGATATTGATGATAGAAATGTCCAGCTCCCACACAAGTGTTCAAATCCCTGGTTTTGATTATTTCTTATAATGACACCAGCGGGAGCTACAAGATTGTCGATTACTCTGATACAATTCAAGCAGCATAATTAATTGAATCCCAGCAAAGAGTAAGAAAAGAAAAAAAAAACGTTTCAAGCGCAGGAATCAACTTGGTTTGCACAAAAAAATAAAAGATTACGGGAAACAGAAAAAGGATATTTAGGCAAGAGAAAAAAAGAAGGAAAATGGAACTATGATGAAATAAGAGAATGTCGAGCTATGAAAACCGAGATATCGATGCAAAAAAGAGACAGGAACTATAAAATTTGAAGCTATTTGAAGCATTTTGGAAAATCACCTGGGAAAAAAGACATATATAAACAGACATGTTGTTTCTCTCGCTTCCAAAAGGACAAGAAATCGAAAAAAAATCTGAGGAGACCAAAAGTGGACAAACGCTGCAATATTTTTTTAAGACCAGAATCTTATAGTGTGTAGAACTATGTTTTGAATACGCTGGGAATCGGGAGGTGGGCAGTTCATCATTTGCAGAGCTAACACCCAAAAGAAATACCTATTAGCAGAATGGAAATCAAAACAATCCCTCGAGTTCTATGTTAACGAGTGGCACAACTTAAAAGAAAGTGAACCGATATTAATAGCCACTTTTTCCAATGCCCTTGAAACTGAAGTTTGCCTTTTTTCACCCGAAAAAGGATAAGTTTGAAAAATGCATATGTTTTAAGAAGAGAACTATTTTAGAAGATAAATATAAATTAATTCAAAGGAAAACAGAAGCTAGAGATGGAAAGGACAAAAAGATGGGAAAGTATGTGTTTACAGCCGACTTACAAGCAGTGTTGATGGCTCCAAAATCAAACGTCAGTACACTTTATTATAAAACGAAACTACAAGTGCATAGCCTGTACTTCCACAATCTAATAAATAGTAATGTATTTTGTTATCTTTGAAATAAAGCCGAAGGTGGTCTAAACGCCAAAGAATTTGCGAGTATTTGGGTATCATTTTTGGAAACACACATTCTTCCTCAAATTGCTAAGCAAGAGATTGAGAATGGGGAGACCATTACTATATTTACTGATGGCTGTAGCTATCAAAATCGCAATTGTGTTATAGCCAATACCTTACTGAATTTAGCAATAAATCATAATTTAACAATAGGACAGAAATTTCTTGAGCCTGGCCATATACAAATGGAAGTCGATTCTGTCCACTCAGTGGATTGGACAACCACAACCACTAACGTTGATTTAAGATTTCGTTTTTGTATTAATAAAATTATTTTATTTTAAAGCAACAAGATCTAGTTTTATTTGAAAAGATCCTTGAAAACATGTCAAGTCCATTTTTACTACTGCTTTTAAATGGTGGAAAATCTCCAAAATTAGCACTCTTTAGCAAAAAACAAAAGTATGTATTGTAAATTTCATCAGCATATTGTAAATATATTTTAAACAAATTTGTTTTTTTACAATGTTTTTAGCTCTCCTATAAAATTAGTTATAATGGACTTAGCAGGTTAACTCTTTAGGGTGACGGTATATAAAAATAGAAAATATTGGGTTAGAATGGAATAAGGGATAGGATGGACGTTCGTAGACGAACCGGAGTGGAAGACATTATCGAACATATTACAAGGCAAAAATGGAGATGGGCAGGACATGTTGCAAGAATAAAAGAAGACAAAAGAGACAAAAAAATGGCTTGAGTGGAGACAACGGGCTGACAAGCGAAGCCGAGGAAGACCCCCAACGCGATGGACCGACGACCTCAAAAGAATCGTGACCAATTGGAAAAGTCTAGAGGAGGCCTATGTTCAACAATGGACAACTCATGGCTGATTGATGATGATGGGTTAGGGACACAAAAGGCAGTTCATATATAATTTGAAGGAATCTGGCTAAGATTATCAGAAACATTGCAACTGAAATATTTGAAAAAACTCAGTACGGACATGTTTTCACAAAATATATTTTTCAATGGTTGTTTATTCTGTGTCGTTTTTTTTCAATAATTTTAATTACAAATTAATTATTGTGTTATGTGAATTATATGAATAAATTCATTATTTAGGTTACTGTACATATTTATAAAAAATTCCGAAACACGTCAAATTTAAATTATGACTTGACATTCTTTAACGTGAAAATGCAAACCCCTACATTCAACCCTTAGAATGACAGCTACCATGCTCCATTCAAAAATGTTGTCGTTTTCAAGTTTATTAAGATTAATTAAGATAAAATAAATTAAAATCATATGGTTTACCGAAATTCGCTAAAATATACTCAAAACTTATTTCCCGTTTAGGTCTTGATAATGAGAAAGTGAACAATAACCATAGCAATGTGGTTTTTAGATGGTAACCATTAAAAAACTTTAAAGAATTTCCGTGGCAACGTTATTTTAACGAGCATTAGTAAATTGTTTTATTTAAGTTGTCAGTATTTTAATTTAAGTAAAAACTTCGTTCAATTCAATTCTGAAAAATGGTTAGAATAATGTAAATGCATAAAATAATAGTTTTTACAAATGGTTGGTTACGGAGATAACACCCGAACACAACAGGAAGTAACTCGCCTATTTCATGAGAAATTTCCTATTTTACCGCCTATATCCCAAGGAACAATAAGTAAAATAAAGAAGCAGTTTCTCGAGTTTGGTCATGTAAGGCAGATAAAAAAAGCAGCTGCCAATGCACTGAGTGATGAACTCAAATTGGATGTGTTGCTTGAGTTTCAGGAAAATCCACATACATCGAGTAGACAGGCATCCTCTACATTCAATGTTAGCCATACATCGATAGTAAACATATTAAAAGAAAATAAATTGCATCCCTATAAGATGATACCTACTCAGGAGCTCATGGAAGACGATTTTGATACGAGAACTTTTTTCTGAGCAAATGATGGACATGTTGGAAACAATATTATCCAATTAGAAGACGTTATGTTTTCTGATGAGTGTACTTTTTCACTTAAGGGTCATGCTAATCGGCAAAATTGCCGCTACGGGGCCACGGAAAATCCTCACTGGATGAGAGAAGAACACATTCAATACCCTCAAAAGGTTAATGTTTGGGCAGGGATTGTAGGAAACAATATCATTGGTCCCTTTTTCATTGAGGGCAACTTGAATGACAACAATTATTTGGCACTACTTCAAAATGATGTCATTTCAACGTTGGCAAATTTATATCCTGATCCAGGAAACCCTCAAGTTCCAGCGAATACGATATGGTTTCAGCAGCATGGAGCACCACCACATTACCAACTTAATGTCCGGCAGTATCTCGATACAATATTTCCCAATCGGTAGATAGGGGGCAAGGATCGATTGAATGGTCAGCGCGATCACCTGATCATTATTAGATTTCTTTTTATGGGGATATGTGTACAAAACTAAACGTTTTGATTTAAATGACTTAAAAAACGAATAACGCTTGCGATTAGGTCGATCACGCCTGTTATGTTAAATAATGTTAAAAGACAGTTTTATTTGAGAATAGGATGTTGCCAAGAACGTTCGTGGTGAACATTTTGAACATCTACTTCATTAACATTCATTTTTCAAGTTCTACATTTTATTACATTTGGCATTACATTATTAGTTTTTGATTGTATTGTAGCGAAATTTGGTAACTATGATTTTAAATTTATTTTATCTTAATTAATTTTAATAAACTTGAAAGCGTACACATTTTGAATTGAAAGTGAAAAGTCCTTTCAAAACAATATATCACAAGCCATTACTTCGTATTTAAAAATTGGGGGTTGTACATGTCATTCTAAAGGTAGGGGTTGCATTTTCACGTCAAAGAATGTCAAGTTATAATTTAAATTTGACGTGTTTTCGGGATTTTTTATAATATGTACAGTAACCTAAATAATGAATTTATTCCATTTGGCTTTTACACACTGTATAAAAACAGCGTAAGTGTAAATGGGTGTATGTATATTTCGATTTGATAGAAAATGTGTAATACTTGTAATGATATGTTTGTTTTTACTGCTAAACCTAATTTTTAAACGTACATTGCAAAGAACAATAAATATGCGTTCACCTTGGTCATAGTATTACGTTTAACAACTAATAATTATACAAACGTAATTATAAAGTAAAACTGTTTTTTAAAACGAATGATTAAAGGACAAACAAGTGTCAAATATAATTTACTACTATCACTTACAATCTTAAAATGACTCGAAAGCAACAATATTATCATTATTGGCACTAGAGCCCTTTATCAGCCAAGGCCTTTTTACAGCGTTCTGCCATTTCGTCCCATCTCTAGCAACTCTTTTCCATCCTTTAATTTCAATAGATTTTAAGTCGTCTTACAAGTTGTTCAGGTACCTGGATAAGTCTCGGCCTACCTCTAGTACGTCTTCTTCTTAGGTCAAATATTTTTTTTTACCATCGCAATTTCCTCCCATCTGATTACATGCCCAATTAAAAGGAGACGTACTACACAACTTCAGCATCCTCGAAGCTTCTATATAACTCAAAGTTTTAGTCAAAAACCCCGCTCTTTTAGTCCTCCGTAAATTCTTCTTAGAATCTTGCACTCGAAACGCTTAAGTAGGTCTTGGTCATTATGTGTGAATGACTACGTTTCAGCTCCGTATTTTGAAACTGATCTTATTAGTGTTCTATAAGACTGTATAGAACACTTTAATTTTTTTAAAGTGGAAATCGAAACATCAAAATAAACATATTTTTAACCGAAATTCTGGATAATTCCTCATAAAATTGTAAATAATTTTTAAAGTCGTAATGAAAACCAATCAATAATAATAGTAATCAACAACGAGACTTGTTAGTTTTCTCTGGTGTAAGTTCCGAAAGACGCGTTTCTGTTAATGATTTCCAAATATTGTTGTTATGTTTGCTTTTGATATCCTCACACATTCAGAAGCCATAAATTAAATATTTCATTATTTCGTGGTTCATAAAATTGAGCTATTAAAAGCTTTCCTAAAAATAAAGATTAGTTCGGTAATAAAGAAACCTCGGATGATCTATACGTGTGTGTAAACTATGAAGTGCTTTTATATTCTCAAACACCCTAACACCATTAAGAAGCTGCTAGGCGGGGTTGCCTATATTGATATCAATACTGGTAGTTTATATAATCTTTTAATTTTTATGTTTGCTGTTATTTAAAGAGGTTAAAAATAGCAACACATGAATATTTTTCTCAAACATTTATTTGAAAGTAAATTAGAATTGCATTTTTAAATTAAGACAAAATTATAAGACAATAAGCATAGGATATGTAAGCGAAAGTTGAGAACCATCTATTATAAGTTTTTGTTGCGACTGGCCTGACAAGTGCGATATATGAGGATCTATATATTCCAAATAAGTTCGGGATTAGATTTTATTGCGGAGGCGTCAACGTAAACTTGTTCTGGATCTTATGCACCGCGAATAGTCTTTGGTTTCGAAATGTAATGACGGGTTGCTTAAAAAAAAGTTATACAAGGAAGCTTTTTCTTATTTTGAAATCAAGTTAATGTCGACCGAGGATGTAATATACTCCTTGTATATTAATATCGTTAATGTCAACAAATGAACAAAATATGTCAACAATAGAAATATGAAAGAGAATTAGTAAACAATTAAAATAAAAATTAAATTAAAAATAAAAAACTAAAACCAAAATACTCGTAATAAGTAAACAACAGCATATAAAACCGTCTATATATGTAAATAATACCAAACTTGAGCAAGTTGATAAAATCGTTTACCTTGGACAGCAATTAAATTGTTAACGCAGAAAGTCACGGCGATATATTAGATCTAGATAGAGCAGGCTAGAGCTGCTTTTAGAAGGATGTCCAAGGTGTTATGTAACAGAGACCTAAAATTGGCATTGAGGATCCGCCTACTTCGCTGCTACGTGTTCTCGGTCTTACTTTATGGTGTCAAGTCTTGAACTGTGAATAAAATCGATCTAAATGTGGTGCTATAGATAAATTTTAAAAGTTTTCTTGGGTGGAGAAGATTCGAAACTCCACAATACTAGAACGTCTCAGCCAGACTACTGACATCATAAGAAGCATCTGGCAGAGAAAGCTGGAGTATTTCGGACATATAATGAGAGGTCGCAATATAGGTTGCTACAAAAATATTATGCAAGGAAAAATAGCAGACAAACGCAGTCCAGGACGAAGAAGAACTCATGGTTGTGAAAGTGGCGAAAATGGTATGGTGTTGATATAGCATGCTATTTAGGATGGCAGTGAATAAATTAAGATAGCTGTGATGGTAACCAACGTTCTGAAAGGACATGGTACATGAAGAAGAAGAAAGAGAATAGCATGCAGAGAATAGTTTTTCTTAGAAAGTTAGAAATTTGATTAGGGTCTTTTATTTTAAAAAGGTAATGTTCTATTTCCACGCCAAAACTATTTTTACTGCTTAAAAAATTCACTACCACACATCATAATTGGTCTCACGGTAGTCTTATAGAACTTACCTTTTCGTTCTATTGGTAATATTTACACACATTATTCTACTCTTCTCTATATTTCATCCATCCTTATCCAATTTTACTACTTGCATTGGAAATGACATTTTAAAAGAGCATTCTAAATATTCTGTTTTGGATCTACGTAACTTTGTAAGAATTTCTATCAATTATTGATTTTGAGAAGGCATATGTAGTTTCCAAGGACCATTTGTAGTGTGTAACGATACGATCGTTAATAATCTAACGTTTCGAACGTTACAAAATCAAAGTCCAATAATGAAATTGAAATCCTACAATAGCTACCAATTTGCCGCCGTAGAGTAGGCCACCCACAATACCATCTTTTTCTCTTTAAGTGCCTGTCCATTGTGAATGTTGGCTATTAGCATAGCATTTTGATCTTGTTTTGCGGCGCTTCTAAATAGTATCGAACCGAAATGAGCCCGAACTACTTCCGCAGATTTGGAGCCACGAGTGTCTTCTCCTGCTGGCCCTCGCTTATTGTCTATTTTTCCCTGGACTATTAATTGCAGTAGCGGTAGTTATCGTGTCTCCATATGTGGCCTAGATATTGAAGCTTCTTTGTTTATTGTGCTCACGATTTCTGTTCCTTTCTGATTCTTTTCATTAGTTCTGTGTTGGTGACATGTTCGCATTCAGAATGGTCGGTACACCACATTTCGAATGCTTTTAGTTTTCTCGTAAGCGTCTCTGTCAGCGTACAGAAAGCTACAGCTTTCCGTCGGAAAGATGTAGCATTTAACTAGACGTAGTTTTAGGGGAAGAGACAAATTCCTTGTTTATGATGGAGCTTTTTCATATTGTTAATGCTGCTCTAGCTCATTCTTTCTCGCCTTAATTTCTGTTGGCTGTTCTCAGTTTGCATTACGTATAGTATTCTACATGGTACAATTAGTATGTTACTTAGCAGTAATTGTCGAGCAGGTTAATGCTTTTTGCTTATCAGCATCCTCTTTGTCTTCTTGAAATTGAGGCTCAGGCCGTATTTCTTACTAACTGAATAAACATTTTATACCTGTTGTAATTCGTCTATGGTAATGGTAATGATCACCGTGTCGTCGGCATATCTTATATTGTTCGTTCACTCTCCGTTTATTTTTATACAATACAACTTAACCATATAATATTTCAATACCATCTAATATTTCGATAGTTTTGAATATCGAATATCGATATGTAGGATATAATAGAATCGATTTCCTTGTCATTAAAAAAAAAGAATGCTGTTTTAACCCGAGAAGGGGTGAAAATCATCCAAATGCCAAAAGCACACATCGGCGCAATATCACTTGTTTTCTTTGCCGTTAGCTATGTATATGCCAAATTTCTTGTCAATCCAATCGGTTCTTTAATATTTACAGCAAGAACTGTAAATAAATGGACTAAAATGGAAATAAACTTTTCAAAACATCAATAAATTAAAATATTGGTCTCTTACCTTTATTAAAATAATTACCGCAAACTATTTTTACTTTTGATTAACAAATACTTTGTTTTTGGATACTAAAAGTTCACTACACACTTTAAAACTTAATACTAAATACCTAACTCAACTCTAAAAATAACACGACCAGTACATAACTTAACAATAACTATAACATATATGAAGGAGCATCACCTAGCTGAAAGCCCTTTCTTTGATGTACTGATCCACCATAGGCCGATCAGCCATCCAGCATATATAGTCTAGCCGCAGATTCGTCTTATAGAATTTTAAACTGTGCGTTAGCCTTTTTTATTATTCTGTACACGAGGCTGGGGCTTGAACCCACATTTACAAAACCACTTGACAGTGAAGCGAAAAAGAATCGACCGTCTGGCTCGTTTGGCTATCTGACCGACATAACACACAATATATTAACTTTAAAGCCAGAAAGCTACAATTTGAATTTAATCAGACTGACAAGTTTGGACCTGTAAAATGAGAATATGTCTGGCTTAAGGCAATAAAGTATATGTAATAGCCTCTTGACGAATAAATGTACTTTAGTTGCGTTTTATTTTTTTATTATTTCTCTAACTCTCGAATCTATTCTACAATTATTAATAGCCTACATCTCGAAACTATCAAATGCCTTTTGCTGGTATTCATTTGAATCTATTAATGTTCTCATTGTCAGCAGATAGTCTAATGTACTATATCCTAATGATTATTCAGTAACAGTAAATAAAAACAAAAAAGTAGATTTTTATTTTTAATAAAACCACTAAATATATGTCTTTATTACCGTTGCGTTCCTGTCACGTAAAGAGACTTGGGCAGCCTTCGGCAAGTTAAACCACATTTTAAATCGTCCAACAAACCAAAATGTATTAAAAGAAAAAACATTAATCAGTGTATTCTACCACTGTTGACTTAAAGAGCAGAAACCTTAACTATGCCAAGGAGAATAGTGAAAAATATCCGTGTGGCCAAAAAAGAGCGATGAAGCATGATATGTTGTGCGTTTCAATGCAAGACACGATCCCAAACTGCCAGCTACGACGAAGATCAGGAGTGGCTGAATCTGTAGAGAGACCAGCACCACTGATGTGGAACTAGGCAGGCCATGCAGCTTAAACGACACATAACGAATGGACAAAGCTGTTATTAGAATGAAGACCAAGACCATGATATGATGTATTAACAACTAACGTTAAGAAATTAAGTATTCGTTTCATGTCGTGACCATCCGCTTTGTATTTTACTATAGAGAACAATTAATACAAAATCAGTATAAAATCTTCGCTTCAAAAAATGATTAGATACTTTTAAAACAACAAACAAACAATGAACAGAAAACTAAATGTATTAAACGTTTTTTTTTTAGTCTGAAAATTATCCTTTGATATACTGCCAGCATGTTAGTCTTTTTAAGATTTTTTAAAATATCGTTGTTACTTGTATGAACCTACGTATTGATATTCTTTTTTAATTTTGTTGCCTAATTATTTCATTAATTATTTATACACATGTTTATCATTAACTTATACATTTAGATAAATATAATGTAAAAATATTTTTTAAATTAAGGATTAAAACGTTATTTAAAACATTTTTGTTTTAGAAGAATTCATATGTATTAGTAATTTCGGATACTCCGGCAACGTAGCTTTTTATCTCAGTATATTTATTGCGATCGATGTATTTGAGTAGTAATAAATAAAACTTGAAGGGGAAAAGGATTTTCTCCGAAAAATTGCTGTTTTTCTCCATTTCCGTCTGTAAGAAGTTATTAAGATAGATAGGTACATTAAGTCTATACGTATTTGCTGAATTGTTGGGGTTATGTGACTCGAGGCATAGCAAGAACTCCTATGTCTTTTGTTATATTTACTACTTATGGCAATATTTTAAAGTTAATTAAAGTACTTTCTATACTCGAAACATATTTATAATTTCTTCAATTCCTGTGTTCTCTATTTGCACTCAAAAGTATTTAAAAGTTTTGATTTTGTTCGAGTATGTTTCCCTTAATTTTTATCTTATTTTTTCCACATACCAATACTTTCATTTTCTCCTCATTAATCCTAAAATTAGGTTTTATTAGTGCAGTGTTACATACTTGTAAATTTCGATTGAGTGCTTCTTCATTTATTCCAAATATCACAAGATCATCTGCGTATGCTCACTCAGATTCACTCTATTCACTATTCACTAGATTTCTATGACTGGCATATAATTTCAGTGTCTATGCTCTGGTTTCTGTAATTATGTCATCAAAGACGATATTAAATAGTATGGGGCCTATGACTCCCCATTGGCGTAATCCCTCATTTACTATAAACTATTCGGAAATTATTGGTTCTAACTTGTTCCTTTTTTCCGTATATAATCGTAATGACTTCCCTCGTCGGTATATAATCGTATAAATGAGTTTTTATTTACACCTTTATTAGGCATATGTCTATCACCTTCCACGGAGTACTACAAATTGCTTTTTAGTCAATGAAGGATGTTTCTACCTTTTTTGAATCTACTCTGTGATCCTTCCATTTTAGAACCAACTTCTTGTAAACGACGTTTCCCTAATATTCTCTTGTACACTCTGGATGGGATTCTCAGTATTGTTATACTCTCTAGAGTTACTACATTTCCGCCTATATTCCTTTTTGAAGATGGGTAGACTAACCCCACTTCTCAAACTTTTGGTATTTTTATCTGATGTTAATGCCTTATTACAAACTTGTGTTAGCAATAATGCCCTTGTCGCCCGTGTTTTGTAGCATTTCCACTGTGATTTTATCAAATCAAGCCGTCTTTCCTTTCTCAAGTTTTTAGATTTAAAATCTTTTCTGCTATAGCTATTTCGCCTATTATTTGTTGTCTTCTTACTCTACCTCTTCTGGTTCTTCTTGGTTGCTCTCTGCAGCGTTTTTAGTGTTTAGTAAATTCTCGAAATATTGCTTCCATCTATGCATGCGGCATGCAGTAGGTGCCCCAATTTCTTTCTCAACTTTTCTGTTTCTAGTACTGCTAGTACCATATCTTTGACTTTGGTTCTGATGTTGTTTATAGTTTTGTTAGTTGTCTGTAATTTCGCTTCTAGATAATTATTCCAAGCTTCTTGGTTCTTACTCTGATCTTATTTACTAATTATTTTATTAGTTTTTACTCCTTTTAGTTCTGTTATTTCTTATTATTTCGCATACTTGTTTAAACACTATTAAGGAAGAGTTCTTTTAGCTTTTGTCAAGCTTAGTCTATGTCACAATTCTGTTCAGCGTGCTGTGTTAGGTAGTTATTAACGTAGTTTTTTAAACTTCTCTGCTGTCCATTTTTTCTGCTAATTTATATGACTTGATTATTTTAACAGTGGGGGTAGTATGAGGTTAAATTATTTTCTTTGTGTCTTTTATTATTGGTTTTTATCGCATTACCAAGCTGGGTGCCTAGGTACAACTAGATAGCGGTCACTAATTATCTCAGCTCCTCGTTTTATTCTTACGTCTTTTATACATCGCCTTTGTTAGTCTGTTCACTAACACATAGTCTATGATTTATCTTTTCTACTGTTTTTGACTGCTCTTATTATTTGTGAGCAACTTACTGTTGAAAAAATGTATTGTTTATTATTAAATTATTTTCTCTGCATAGATCCATAATGCGTAGTCCCTTGTCGATTTTTATTTTTTTCTTCTCATTATGGTTTAATAAAGTCACTAGACGATTAAGTTTGTGTTATATTATAGTGTTGCCTTAAACTGCCTATTACTAGGAGGCGTTCTCCTGGAATAAGTATTTTAGCTGCTTTTTTGTTCATCATTTATTTCACAATAATGTATAATATTAACTAATTTGTATTCAGCAGTTACCTAATATTATCTTTGAGAATCCCAGGAAATTGCATTCCCATAAAATATCCTTTATATATATATATATATATATATATAGATATATATATATATATATATATATATATATTAATTATATATATACAGAAAGGGAAAGAAGCATGTATTATTTGGAGAGCAGTTACATAGTATAAAGTCAAAGTGAGTCCTTAATGGTGGGTACTTCCTATGCTCCGAATTGGCGTCTCGAACCACGTCGCGTTATGTAGTGTGGACGGAGCGGAGTCATGCAACTCGCGGTACCCGTTACCTCGACGCATCCCAGTCAAACAACGTTACATCGAAGCGATCCCAGCGGTTGTCGGTTTAAAATGACTTCGCATCAAAAGCATAATGATCAGAATCTCAGGGTCATTCAAAATAGGTCAGTCTGCTATTTTGCAAGGTTGAAGGTGTTTTTAATGTTTAAGTTGCATCAAGTGGAGGTGGACGGAAGAGAATTAGTTTACTCGTAAGCGAAAATTAACGGGGGGAAAAAAGAGATATAATGGGACACAAATAATCCCAGATACTACAATAAAATAAAAAACGATGCATGGGAAAAAGATTGCTTCTAAAAATGGAAATTTACAGTGGATGAGTGTAAAAAAAAAAATGAACAATTTTCTATCTGGATTACGGATGAGGATAAATGGAAGAAATTAAACAAAAGACCAAAAGCACGGGGAATCAGCTGTGAGTGGTTTAGGAATTTTTTAAAGCATATCCTTGTGAACTTTTTATAGAAATCACTGATCGACTGAAATTTTAAATCCAAAAGTAAGTGATTGCCACCATATTTTCTCCCTTACTTTTATATATTTGTGTTTGCCCCATCTTCTTTCACGAATATTTTTCGTTTAATTAACTGAATAATGTTAAGAATGTAGGCTGCTGCAGCAAGATCCATCTTGCAATGCGAATTCAACTCAATTACTGCTGGAAACGCTAAAATGTTTGGTACAAAGTACGGAGCGATGTTCGTTTCGTTATTATTTCAATGCCCCTGTAAACAACGTCGCGAACTTCTGTTGATCGCGTCGCTGTACGCGACGGAGTTCGAGACGGTATTCGGAGCATATGTGTACCCACCTTATGTTTCTTTATGTCGTTAAGGTTCATTGGTGTAACTGAATAAAGTTAATTTCCCAGTTTAGTTTACGTATATTTTATTTTAGATTTTGCTTAATTGATTTTTTTTTTTATATTTATATTTAAGAAAATGCAATTATTGAAAATTTTTATTTAATAGTAGTTTTTTAATGGATATATCAAGTTATTTATTTGTGATGTTGTATGTTCTTGGTATCTGATTTAAGTAGAAGTAGTGTATATCGCTTAGATTCTTAATGTCATTCTTGACATTGATTGAATATATGACATTTCAATGAGCTTCTCTTTAAGATCTATTGTTCTTACGGTGGAGAATTGTAGTGTTTGTATAGTTCATGAGATGGCTAGTGGATATGGACATGTTTGGCTAATGCACAACGGTCAGGGTGAAGTCGAAAAATCACTTTTTGTGTAGAGTGATACGTGATTTAATAATTGAGATGTTTGGCGATGCAGTAAATTGTTGCAAGAGAGGCATGGGATGTTCTAGGCTATGTTACTAAGCATATCTAAGGAGTCTTATCTTTGATCTTAGAATAAAGATTATTAATTTTTAGGATGATATACATGCCACATTAAGTTTAATGTTATTATTCTTACCAAAGCTATTTTTAACATTTTCAGAATCCTTGTTAACCCCGGAGTGATATCTCTGATGTATGGTAATGAAAAATATTTGTTGTTAGGAGTATACGAGACTGAGTTCTCACTTAAGACATCAGGTTCAGCATGTTAGTCGCTACTAAGAAGGTGAAGTACCTTCGTTATTTACAGTATTAAACAAAATCTTATTCACTAATGGTGTTCGAAAGCTTTTGAAATGAAAAGTTTCTGTAGAATTTGTAGGTTTTTGTATGAAAAAAAGGATTCTGATAGTTTTATTACTCTATTTTTCATATGTTTGATTAAGTTGACTTTGGTAGATTATTTAAGGTAAAAGTAAGAGTTGAGGTATATACTGAATGGGTCAATTTTTGATACCAATCTATTTTAATGTTGTTTTCCTGATCATCCTTATGTCGAGATAATTGGTCCGCCCGCTTTCTGACGGCCGCTGACCGCTTGACTATCTGTCCGACATTATTCTTTAAAAACGTAACTTTTTTATTGGGAGCCCACACTTTCTTTTGGCCCTTTCGCTTTTTGACACTCCAGGGGTGATAAGGAAGTATCTATTCTCTAAAAACGGTGTGATTTTTTCCTTCTTCTTTTTCTCTGTTATACTTAGTACATCTATATGAATTTTCTCAAATTCTTCACCAAGTTCAACTTGTTTGCCGTTAAGACCTCTGGCATACCACGTTGCTAATGTCCATTGTTTTTAAATTAAGAACTACTGTTATTGTGGGCTGTATCATTGAACTCTTTCTTTCTGCATGTGGGCTTTAAATATTGACTGTTTATGTTTTATCTCGTTGCTGGCTGCATTTTTATGAGCTTTTCGACACTCGTTACCGTTATCTTTGATCACTCGTTACTTGTTACTGTTATTTGCTGTTTCTTCTATAATTGCTTATGTCCATTGTGATTACCTGGTTTATT
The DNA here is from genome assembly GCA_918026665.1 of Diabrotica balteata. Classification (NCBI taxonomy): domain Eukaryota; kingdom Metazoa; phylum Arthropoda; class Insecta; order Coleoptera; family Chrysomelidae; genus Diabrotica; species Diabrotica balteata. The sequence continues at coordinate 144,135,384 of OU898277.1, read as the reverse complement.
ATAGTATTTCCGGAGCAATAGTTCACTGGTGTCTTGTCTCCATTTTGACTATTTTGTGCTCTTTATTTTCCCATTTCCATTCGATCCGATTAATCCATATTTTATTACACCAACTCCTACATTATTTCTTTTTTCCTTTACTGTACAAAAATTCGGTTATTTCTTTTAAAAGATAAATAGATTTAACACTCTGATCCACAGATTTAACATAAAAACAAAAGAATTTAATGTGACAATCTCATCTCTTCTTCTTCTTCTTTGGGTGCCGTCTTCTTAGCGAAGGTTGGCGATGACCTCTGCAAAGTCTTCCCTATTTTGGGCTATCCTTATTAAACTTTGAAAGTCTAATCTATCCAATCTTTGATTTTTTGCAGCACAGGTCATTTGTCGTCTACGCGGCCACGTCTGCCTTCTATTTTCCCTTCTATAATAAGCTGAAGGAAGTTATATCTGTTCGGTCTAAATATGTGTCCAAGTTAAGACGTTTTACGCTTCTTGACAATGTTCTTTGAGTTCACGTTACTATTATACGCCTTAAAACTTCTTCATTTCTAACGCGGTCGGTCCATGGAATTTTCAGCATACGACGAAATACCCAATCTCATCTCAGAAAAATAAAGCAATTGAACAAGTAATGGAAATAAAATACCATGGAGTTACACTGTCCAGTCCAGTTATGGAGACCTGGACAAAGAAGTAGGAGATCAGGTACAAAAAGCAAATAGACTGTCAGGATGCCTTAATTAATATTATATAGCGAAACAGACACATTAACACTGATATGAAGTCAAGAATTTATAAGCTAGTGTAGGCCACAATGCCATATGCCTTAGAAACAAAAACCGGCATGGCCACAACATAAATGCTACTGGAAATCGACAGTGATGATGAGTACTGAGAAGAATTACAGGAAATTCTCTGAGAGATCGAAAGCGAAGTGAAGACATTAGAAGAAAATGTAACGTACAATATATTAATGATAAACACAAAATAGGAGAAAAGAATGAAATAACCACGTAAGCAAAATGGGTGAGACTCTTGTCGTTAAAATAGCAAGAGATAAGTCACCAATCGGCAGAAGAAAGTATCGGACGATCGCGCAAAGATGAGTGACAACCTTCCATAGAGGTATTAATGAGCCAAGGAACCAGCAGAACCGCTTATAAAGAGAAAGAAGAAGAAGAAAAAGATAAACACATACCTTAATTGACTGATAAAGGTTTAGTGACTGAATTTAAGATACGCCAAATATTTTTAATTAAAATGAATATTTTGGGGATTTTGGACTAAAATCGATAATCGTTGCTAAAAGAAATTACTGCAAAAGTAATTAATCTCTTCCAATATACATAAAAAATACCTAATCATAAATCTTAGAATGGCTTTTAGTATTGTAATATTGTTAATACCGTTAAAATTTACCACATTTACTTGAATTACAAGTATCCTTGATTAGCATCATGATATCAAAGTATTAACGCACAGAAAATTGTTTATTATAAATATATTCAGTTTTATATAATTTGTTGTGACAGCCACGCCTAAAATATCCGATAAATCAACTTATCAATCATCCAAGACATTCCTAGCTGTTACTATATACGATTTAATTTTATAATGAATACACATGCAACAGAATTAATTTCAATATAATCGATTAGCAGTTTTTTTAGTTTATCTTCCAGTCATTGTGTACGTTTGACACCAAAATACAAGTAGTAGTTTAATATGTGTAGTTATTCTCTGCTTTACAGTTATCTTCCTGAAGGCTATGGTTATCCTTTTATAATTTTGACATTTGCGTGGGAACAGTTTTTTAATTAAAGACGTAAGTGGATAAAGGTGATATGTCACAAATTTAAACTTTTGGGAAATCAGCAATAAACTGTTTGGGTTTGGAATTTGTTAAATTTATTTTTTAATTCGATTTGTGTCACTTGGTAGATAACTATATGATGTGAATCATATTTTGTTTTAAATTAATTGCACGTCTAAAAACTTAACCGTTTACCCAAAATTTTGAAATTTTTGTGTATAACTTTTGTCAAAAAATTGACTTTGAATCTATGTTTGCAAGAATTAAGCAACAGATTAACAAAATAGCTTTGCAAATCCTCATTTTAAAGGATTGTCTATGCTTTTTCAGTAAAATTGTGACACTTTTACATATAATTTACTGGTCTTTATCTCTTTAATATTTAAAATCAAATAGAGATCTTAGATTGTTTATAGGTGAAAAATGACGTTTAATCTTTTGGAGATTTTGTTTATTATTATCACCAAATTTATCAAAACCAATTATTAGATACCTGTGTTAAGGAGTGTCATGGGAAAACCGTTCGTTCCCTAAAGTATTTTCCTCCTAAGAAGACCGCTTTGCAATTAAATGCTGGTAGCTTTATTACTAGCGGACCAGATAAGCGGCGATATACTTTACACTACCTTTATAATATAACATTTTACTGCTCTGTTGTTTCAATCAGTACTGCTAACAAGGTATTATATTTAATATTTTATTGCAATAGTACGAGTACGGATATTTATTTATATAGTGAATTTATTACATGTTATTTTTTTTAATTTCTTCTGACGTATCGTATAATATAGGTTTGTCAAGAATGAAAGTTATGCCTTTATAAGAACATTGTGAGTACTATGTGTCATAATAATTTTAATCCCCTTTATACACATTTTAAAATTTTGTTTAGTAATGTATTTCTTAAATCCAAACAAACATTGAAAAATGATTCATACTATTTAAAAATATACTTCTGTTAACAACACTGTTAAAACTGTTTATCGTTAAAAATTAATTAATGGTCGTGGGTTGTATTGGTGTTATTTAATTAATTTAGCAAAATACATAATCAGCAAAAACCTTATTTAAAACATGCGAACGGTTTTGGCAATCAGAATCAATCAAGTGTTTATTGCTTGTTTAGCATTGTCTGTTAAATAATTTGTGTTCGATTGTTTCATCTGTTGTAAAACCTCGTCCTTTTTAGGATGTAGTAGTTGTATATAAATACCTATTTTTTTATAGAAGTGTAGTGAAGCGGTACCTTAAAGTAAAATAAGTAATTGGAAGTAATAAAATACAGTTGAAACGTAGAGTGTTATCTCCGAAGAACGGCGTTTAGTTCTGAAGTCGAAAGGTATTTCAATTTAAAAAAAATATATATGGGTCCATTGACATCTGTTATGACGGTTAAGAATCGCACATGCGATGCTTGCGGTATCTAAGGAGAACATTCGAAAAATTAAAACATGAGTGAGGATGAAATAAGGTAAGCAGAGAAATCGTACTAATCCAAAAACTTTAGATTTGCATCAGTCAATTAAACTTACAATTAAATTATTATATATAATATGTATAAAGCCAAAGAACATTAACAATTTGTGCTGTGTTACAAAAAATAAAAGACAAGGAACTGTGTGATATTAGTTTAACAAGTTTGTGGAGAGTGCTGGAACATTTAGGTTTTCGATATAAAAGACAAATAATAGACAAGTATTGTGTAAATTCTCTATATTGTTTCAAAACGGTGGCATTTTTTAAGAAAATACATAAACAGTAAAACGTCTGATAGTCGGAGGCAAGTTATATTTTTTGACGAAACTTGGATTTTCGCTAAAGGAAGTATCTCAAAATCATCCTGGCAAGATGGCACTGCGAAATGTTATTTTTCTAGTCGTTCCGGTAATGGTAACGCTACATTATACTTCATGCTGGAAATGACGAGGGTTTTATTATTGACGCTAGTTTAATTTTTTTTTCGCCCACAAAGAAAACATGTGATTACCATAGAAATATGGATACAAATATTTTAAAGAATGAATTGAAGAAAATTTGTTATAAAAAATTGAAGCGACCATCAATAATAGTGTTGAATAATGCATTCTACCACTCAGGGTAGAAGAGAGATTTCCTTTAAGCAACTGGACAAAAGAAAAAATAAAGTCGTGTTTGACAGAAAAAGAAAATGTATCACTTTCACATTATTTTAAAAGTCGATTTACTTTCAAAGCTCTTCAAATGCAAATGGCTCGTAAATATGGCCATGAAGTTCTTTGACTTCCGCCCTACCATTGCCACTATAATGCATATTGAGTTAGTTTGGGGTATAGCCAAAAATTTTTATGATAAACATACATCCAAAACAACAGATGATGCTAGAGTTCTTAGTTTACGGAAAATTTATGGACATACGGAACACATAATCGTGCAGTCTTTTCAAACCCAGCGAGTACTAGATGAAGTCCGGTCTCTAGTTATTCAGATAGACAATTCATATACTGACGACTCTGATAGTGAAATATCAGACAGTGAATAGGATAAATCGTTTGCTAACAAGAAGTAACAAAAAGTGTTTCGGGAATTCAATTCAGGTTTGTGGTGTGTTTTAGTTAAACGACACAGTACCTTCGGTCTAATTATGGACTGCATATCCAATAGCTTTGGTATTAATTACTGGGCTACATGTATTTAAACCTTTGTTTTGCTGAAAACTCGGATATAATTTAGTGCCAATTTGTTTCAAGGTTATATTTAATACAGTATCTGAAGAAAGTAAAGTCTTGGATGTATTTTATTTAAATTTGGATTATACCAGCAACTTAGCAAGTCTTTTCCAATTTAACTGCATGCAAAGCTATTCATATAATTTTCTCTCTACTCAATCTAGATATTTATAAATACCTTAATAAACATTTGATGTCGACAAATAATTTCGAGTATTCGAAATATTCCTTCCCACTTCTTTTAACACGCCCTGTATTAATACTATTATATTCATTTTATTTGCCTTGATACAGTAAAATTTAATATTATTAGTGAACATAAAATACAGGAAATCAAATATTTTTAGTTTTCAAGCGATCGGAATTAAATATTAACGCCCCATTGTTTGAGGCCCACTGATCATATCTTACTTGCATATCGGTCGTCATACGGTAAAAGGACTATAGTCTATAAATTTAGTTCCACATTGTACATTGCATTTTTCTTTACACAACACTGTTTCTTTGTTTACAACTTTTTCTGACATTACTTTACTAGTTTATAAAATATATTTCAACGTTTTTTTTTTTCTAATGTACTGAAGATAGTTTTTTCCATTTCCTCTGATTACGTAAGTATTCTTATTTGAGAAAAATTTAGACTTCAAATTTTTTTTCGCATTTCCTAGGCATGTTTGCGTACTGCACTATCGTGCACATTTTTCTTTTCTTCATATAAATTTTCAACAGCCTTTAGGCTAGCCCTCTACTTGCGATTTTTAGTCGATGTCACAAAAAAATCGCTGTCGTAGAAAATGTAGAGGGTGCCTCCACTGCGATTTATAAATCGCTAAATTAGATCAGTTTTTCAATGGACGATATCGAAACTACTTGTGTGATTGCTGTTTGGCTTCGATAGAGAAGTAAACGATCAAAGCGTCGTTATTGAATTCGTCGTTAACAAATCAAATACTTTTTAAGGGACCGTTTTACATGTTATTTGAAGATTTATGTGAGTATCCTCAATTTTTTTTTCAAAATGCACCCAACATTACCAGAATATTCCTAGTTGTCTGACATTTAAAAAAAAAATAAAAATTAAATATTGTTGAAGACGCACGAGGCTGAGCTGGCTTCAGAATCGCGACTGAACAATCATAAGTAAATGCATTTCTATGTTTGTCCGTATTCATTATAGTAGGGCGACTATCGCATCGCGGTAAAAAGCAGACAGGTCGCGTTTAATTAACCACGGTGATTATTTAGTCGCAAATGGATTGACTTGTAGGTAAAGAAATAATAAATAAGACTTACTCACAATCAATTAAATTTAACTATCAGACGACCGGTTTCGCTTTGTACAATATGCAAAGCATCCTCAGGTCTCGATACAAATTTAAACAATGCTGAAATAATAAAAGACCATATTAGGGAGTTGTCTAATAACAATAAACAAAGTAGATGTTTGTAAATTACAATAATTATGCCAATATTTACATGTCTGTGGTTTTATTTAATGAGTAAGTTGAATAAAAAGTATAAAGTTTTAAGTTTTAAGTTTAAACAGACAAGGGTAAGGCCCACAAATTGTTATAAAAAATAGTCTCTTCGATTGTAATAAATTAATAAATGAGCAAATAAAATAAATTAAACCATTACTTACATGCCGGTACTCTATTAATTGATGGATGGTAGAACATGGTTGAAACTACTATGTATTGTTGAATGGGACAACTCAATTCTATTATTGCAGTTGTTTGACAGTAAACGGGAAGTTCTTGAGGAGATAGATTTGATCCAATGAAGAAGAGATATGTGTGTGATTGTTTGTTAAATGAAAGTGATGTAATATACCATTGTGTTATTAAAAGCTATTTATACTTATTCGAGAGATATATTTTTGAAATGTGTGTTATTTATTGAGTATTGTTTTTGAAGGTGACAGTTTTATGACAATGAATAAGTTTAGATGTAAAAATTGTGTGGGTGTGCAATTATTTTCAAACTTGTAGTTATCAAAGTACTTTGATAAAGTTCTATTGGCAATTAGTAAATTATTGGAAAGTCAAGTAAATAATTGCCAATAGAACTTTATCAAAGTAATTTGATAACTACAAGTTGGAAAATAATTGCACACCCACACAATTTTTACATCTAAACTTACTCATTGTCTATAAACTGTCACCTTCATAAAAACAATTACTCAATAAATAACACACATTTCAAAAATATATCTCTCGAATAAGTATAAATAGCTTTTAATAATACAATGGTATTATTACATCACTTTCATTTAACAAACAATACACACATATCTCTTCTTCATTGGATCAAATCTATCTCCTCAAGAACTTCCCGTTTACTGTCAAACAACTGCAATAATATAATTGAGTTCTCCATTCAACAATACATAGTAGTTTCAACCATGTTCTACCATCCATCAATTAATAGAGTACCGGCATGTAAGTAATGTTTATTTTATTTATTTGCTCATTTATTAATTTATTACAATCGAAAATACTATTTTATAACAATTTGTGGGCCTTACCTTGCCTGTTTAAACTTTTTAAAACTTTTTATACTTTTTATTCAAACTTACTCACTTAAATAAAACCACAGAATGTAATATTGGCATAATTATTGTGATTTACAACATATACTTTGTTTATCGTTATTAGACAACACCTAATATGGATTTTTATTATATCAGCATTGTTTAACTTTGTATCGAGACTGAGGATGCTTTGCATATTGTAGAAAGCGATAACCGGTCGTCTGATAGTTAAATTAAATTAATTGTGAGTAAGTCTTATTTATTATTTCTTTACCTATTTGAAATGGACTCACACAAGCAACACATTCATGATTTGGGATTGACTTGTATTTGAAACACTGTATTCATATTTGCGGATAAACACACACGCGACTACAAATCGGAAGTCGACCGGATAGCCTTATATATAGCTATATTTACATGCAAAAAGTGTACGTACCGGGCCGAATAAATAGAAAAACGTTAATACATATTTCTGAGTAAAATAAAGATGAAAATATGGCGGCTTAGATAGAAGATCTCACCTTGTTGGCATTATTACTTGATGAAGAGCAAGAGTGGAAAAGTGGGAAACAAAGAAGATGTAGTGTGCATTATATGTGAAAAAAAAGGAAAACCGAAGGAGAATTTAAAATATACAGACAATTATTAGACGATGAAATAAAATTACATACATATTTTAGAATTTCGCAGTACACTTTTTTCTTTTACTTTTTCTATTTTCTTTAATGAACATAATAACCATAATATACTAATTGCACAACATCTCCTGCTTGTCTATTTACTAGCACCTGCGTTTACAAAACCATAAAAATCGTGTTTATACAAGTCCGTGCGGTCCGTGTCATTTCCGTGCATCGCCAGTGCCGAAAACAAAATTGTTTTGCGATTAATTTCAAGCCGGGCACGGACGTACCACTCCAAATATGCCGATGTATAAATATACGCAAAAGGGTTAAATAATATTGTTTTTTTTTGCCGAACACTGTCATAACACGGAACGGACACGTATGGGTCTAAAGGAATTTAAAATATTACTTGTTGATTTGGAATTAATACACCGAAAAAAAAGTTTAAAGTCACGTCCAGAATATACCTGGAGAATATATTTTAAAAATGATCTTTTCGAACACTTTCCAACTTTTACAACCAAAAGACGATGCTGAAACTGTTGCAAAGGACAAACAAGTATGAGTTGTACAAAATGTAGAGCGAGATTATGTTTATTGGAATCCCGTAATTGTTCTAAAATCCCGTAAAATATACAATTGTTTTGCTAAAAGTCTTGAAAATGCTAAAGACCTTTAGCGAAACAATTGTAAATTTGTTCAACGTTTTCATTGTATTTTGTGAAAATTTGATCATTTTCACTTAATTCAATGACCTAATATTATTTAATATATTGGTCCAAATTACAAATGTAAATCTTTGCAATGTATCTTTTTAGATACAAAGATATTTTTCTAATAACCTGACAATGTATCTATTGGTCATCAGTACTTGTTTTATAGTGTTCCTGGTAATGTGTCTTGCGAGGTACATTGTAATGTACGGTACGCCTAGTAGTGTATCTTATGAGATACAATGTCAATAAAATGTAAAAAAATTTAAAATAGAAACAAAAATGTGACTAACTCTGAAAATGGAGCCCCCTAAAACTGATATTCAAGAAGCAAAGACATTTTTCTTATAGCGGTTATGTGCGCTTCAAGTTAGGGGTTAATAGACGGTTATTGGTTAAAAACTGGTGAAGGCCATTGAAACAAAAGCAAAACTGCAGAAATGTTTCTCTTTTAAATATGCCATAAGTTACTTATTAACATTTTTGTTTGGTCTAGCAAACCCATCATCGGAAAGGAAATTATTTAGATACGATTTCATAGAAACGTACTGGTAATCTCGCTCTTTTACTACCATATGTATGACATTTAATAGTTGTGGTCTGCTGATTAAAGTGGCCACAGTCCATTTTTATCATTACGACAAGATGACGCTAATGAAACTTTCTACGATATTGCACCGAAATAAAGGACTAATAATGCATTTTATTGATAGTTTATATCGATGACGTGTCCTCATTAATTCTTAAGTAAAATGAAACATAAAGTAGTTTAATTGGTCTTTTAAACAATAATTAATAAATATCTGAAATTGCTGTGTTCGGATACAAAATGATGTCTCTGTCGTCGACATCAAAAGTTTATTTACGGGGTTAGTATTTTATTATCATGTTTTATAGTGCTGAGGAATTTTTTATGGGCCGTTTGAGTAAATGTGGGAAATAATTATAGAACTTATTTTTTATTTATTTATGTGATAGCGTATAATAGGTTCTAATTTATACATAAAGTAACCATAATGAAAGTAAAATGGATTTGTTGATAGTTATTATTATGTAGAGTGAATAAAACAGACAGATCAACAATAATTAAACCACATTATATTAGGGCACCAAAATCAGCTCTCTTAAACTTAACTAACCTTAGTACATGAAGACCTGAAAAGCTAATAGATCTAAGTGGCAAAAGAAAAATTTTTGGGAAAAGTAAAAAAAACTGTACAGTTTTCAACAGAATACAATTTTATTTACAAAAAGTGGTTTTAATGAAACAAGTTAATGTAAATAGATGGTTTTGTAATTTTTGTACAGTTTTACAAAAACGAAACAAAGGAAAACGCATGTTAACCATATACTTTTTCAAACAGATAAGTCCATTGATAGGTTTCACTTCTAAGAGATCTAAGTCCATTGGCATGTTTTACTTTCTACAGATCTAAGCGCCACCACAGAGTATTTCATAGTAGGAATCTCTGTTTTCTTCATCAATGAAACCTAACATGCTTGCTAAGTCCTTTTTTCTTGTTGTCTGCTAGTGTAACTTTTGTCGGTAGTGTAGTAAGCTCCATGAAATGTATTTAATGTATTCAATACAAATATTTTTCTTGAGGACGTAGCATTTTTTGTCAATCCATACAGTTCGCTGAAGTTGTTCGTGGTAAGTACGTAGCCAGGTTCGTTTTTATCAATCTTGAAATACGACACTTTGGATATCATTAAATCTTTAGTGTTAATACACATTGCAGATGCTTCGTCAAAGTTAAAAAATCTATCCAAGCTTAGCACTCGGAATGGCCTTGAAGGTCTGGCTAATCTAATTACGTTTTCCACATCTTTAGCACTTTGCATTTTTGCTACCTTAGAATTTTTTTCTATAACTGCGATGTTCTGGTCTGCCGCAGAAAAGCTGTGACCAGGTATGAAAAACTAATGCTCTATAGACTCAAATAGATCCAAAGATACTATGTAAATGAACAAGAAAACCAACATACGGTTTTTGATTTCACTACCGCAATTATCACTTCCTACAACAAGTTTTTTCTTGTAAGCCGGCAACATACCCGTATTTAAGGCTTGCAATATACAGGAAGCCTCTGTACCTTTCGGATCTGACTCCCTCCTTTTGCTGATTGGCCCTCATGCGATACACTCATAATACCGTCATTGGTATCGGTAATATGAATACAGTAGACTCGCGATTATCCGAGCTAATTGGGACCGCGCATACCTCGGATACCGAAAAATTCGGTTAACAGATAACTAAAGTTATGACAAATGTAATTCGTTTTATTTTCGTTTATTATGTACAATTGAAGTATGTTAACCTGTATGCGAATACATAGTTAAAATATATAGATAGGAAAACAATTATGTACTGGATCATCTTCATGTTTTAAAAAAGTCTTTGATAGATTTCTGCATCAACTTCTGGCCTCGTTTTGAAGATGCGACGTTTTGCTAACGCTGAAGATGAAGGATGTCGGGGGCGTTTGACTTTTCCTGTTGCTGAATATAGGCAAGGGCAGCTTCAATCGCCTTTAATCCTACGGAGTAAGATATTTTCTCGATTTTCTTATCTGTGTCATCCGCAGTGGCTATTGTGTAGGTTAATAAAGGGTTCCATTTGCTAATTTTCCATAATCACTCGTTGTAATCATAATCCACTCGTTGACGTCTTCATCATTTATCGGCAGTTTCATTGGTAACTGATTAGCGAAGTCTACTATTTCAGCAATAGTCATTGTTATCTTTCCATAACTTTTCGCTTCAATTGAAAAAGCTTTTGCCATGAGTTTTGCAAGTTGATACTCTCGCATCATTCCATGCTGAAGCTATCCAGTAAGACACATCCTTAACGGTGATCTTTTAAATGGCTGCTATCACAGTGATTCCCTTATCCAAGCAGGTCAACAACGCTTGGAGAAGCCTTGATGATAGTTCCGTTTCATAGCATTTAAAATTCCTGGTCCAGAGGGTGAATGGGAGATGTAACATTTGATGGCAAGAAAACAGCTTTAGTGCCTTTAGCATCACCACTAGCCAACGAACTTGCATCTGCATGAGATGGCGCGTTGTCAAAAAAAAAAATTGTTAAAAATTTGGCAATTCATCCACGCCCTACGTTGATTCCTGTACATGGTGGACAGGCGGTTTACTTATATATTATAGTTTACTTAATTAAAAAGATCTAAAAGAGTTGCACACATCAAATGAGTTACTCGTTTTGCTTTTTTTGTATCCACGCGTAGTTTTTTTACTTTGAGCTGCCAGTATTTTAGTTGAAAGCATTATGGAATTGAGATCCGTTTCATCATATTGAGATTTGGTCTGACGTGAGATCACGCTCTTAAATTAGATTCTCAATTTTAAATTAAACGGCTCAATTTCAGTATGAATCAGTCGAAACTGTTTCACAGAAATGTTCAATTGTCGGATGTCATACCTCTTCTTCCATCTGTCGAGCCAACCATCACTTGCAGTAAAATTTTCCTCGCCATCCTTAAACCGTTTGTGAAATTCGACAGCCTTAGCTTAAAGCATGTGGCCTCTATTTGGACTTCCCCACCCTCGAAGATTAAAAAACCATAAACATAAGCCTTCAGAGGTATGTTCGTATTGTTCCTTCTTCCTAGTTTTCCGCAACAAATTACTTCCACCACTCACACTTTTATTAACCGATTGTTCAATATCTTTTCGTTTACGTCTCCAATCTCTCACAGTCACTTCTCCAACACCTAGGCCAGCAGCAAACTTATTTAGTGACTCACTCTTATCCAAGCGTTTTATATCACTTATTTTTGTTTTTAAAGAAAACACAATTCGTTTACATTTTAAACTTATGTTGCACTTCAAGTTACGTAGAAACTACACAAAGAGAAGACATGACTGAACTTGTAAGAGCTAACACTGGAACGAACCTAACTGTTTATGAATCAAACTGACGGGTGGAAGATGTGGCTGGTGAGGCAGCCAATAGAAGCACAGTGGCTAGAACAATAACATTCGCTAGTGACTCATCTATTCAGTATACCAACAACCAGTGCAACGCTTTTACTTGATATCACTCTTAAGCTAATTTATTACACAATTTGTTCTTTTCAATTATTACTACCTCAATTAATCCAGAGGCTCGGTTAATCGAGACTCGGATAAACGCGAGTCTACTGTATTAAAATTGTAGCAAGATAAGACAATATATATCGGTATGTGTAGGTTTCGGAAGAGGAAATACCTTTTGAAGGTCAATCACCACACAACACATTCCACTATTAGGCATTGCGCTATCAGATGCATCGTTTTTTTAATGTACTTAAGGATTTTTCACCTTTTCTATAATGTAGTTCTAGTTCTGTTTTGGTTTTATTTGCTGCAGCGACATATCTGTTTTTGGTCTGAATATGAAGATAGTCGCACGTTTTACACGTGTCTTCCACTTTAATCCACGTTGGTGGTAGGACTTAAGCAGTTTCCTCTTCGTTTCAAATGAAACTTGATTGTATCTGTTTTTACACATGCAAATTACCTGAAAACAAGAAGAAATTAGTTAGAGTATATGTTTTGTATGGTAATGTGTAAAATGTGGATCGAATAGTGATACCGGTAACCAAAACCTATTTATTAGATTCTAATAGGAAACTGTTAAAATAAATAAACTTGTCATCAACAATCACACATGTACATAAACAGCAGAATGACCTAAATTACAAAATTTTGCAAATAAATATTATACTAACCTATTCACACGGCAGTGGCTTTGCTGGGATTTCTTTCTTTTTGTTTAATGTAACATAGGATTTACCACATAATCTTGCGGTTTTCGGTTTTTTTCCTGAAGTTCCTACTAATTTTAGATTCATCACAAAAGGCTCTACTAGTATTAATATCTGTCGAAATAGACATCATCTTTTAAACATGTAAACAATTACTCACCGTGGAGAAACGCACTGAGATATACATCAACAAAATGGTTGGTTGACATCTGGCACATGGGACTTGCGCATAGCGCATTCCGTTGGAATTTATTTAAACCATTTGAGGGGGTTAGGCACTTAGATCCTTCAGCAGTGCATTGGCGTCAGGACATAGATCATTTTGCAGAAAAAGCTTAATAAATCACACACAGTACTGATCAAATTTATAGTGAGGTCTACAAGAATGTTGGTAACGCTCTGCTACAACAACTGCATACACTGCAAAATGAGACCAGGGATCAACTCCAGTGGATAGATTAATATTCTTTAGTCTAGCTTTGAGATCGTTGCAAATTTGTATATTCATAATGGTGTCCGTGGATGATGCGGCTTTTTTGGCAATCAGCTTTTTCGTTACCACTAATACCAACATGGGATGGTACCCATATCAGAGTGATAGTTATATTTTGATTTGTAAGAAGCTTATATGTGTCATGAATATCTTGGACGATAGGATCTTGGTGGATATAGCATTAATGGAGTGTATAGAGGAAAGTGAATCAGAGCATATGGCTGTGTGTGTATTTGGATATTGTTTAGCATATTTGATAGCATGTAAGATAGCTAGTAGTTAACCAGTGTGGATAGAACATCAAGGAGAGATTTTAGAGCGTTCGATAGGCTTTTGTACAGTAGTTACATAATATCCAACACCACTTTCAGTCCTTGACGCGTCAGTGTAAAGAACTATGTTATATTGATTTTTGTTTATAAGTTCTAGGAAGAGAATTCTTAATATACTAATACTGGTATCTTCCTTGTTAAACTTGGTGAGTGAAATATCATGATGTGGGGGTATGTTGGTCCAATAGGGATTATTGGAGAATGGTAGAGTTCTGGTTTCGGACAAATTTATATCTTTTAGTAACGGTTGTAGAAGACTAGGAATATGATGTACAATTAAGTTGCGCTCTTCTCTGTATCGTTCCAATTTTAGTATATGTACCGCCAAAGCGAGTACGAAGTTAATGGTATTTAAAGTTTGTAGTAGCTAATTATTATAAAAGATAATAAATATTATGTCTGTACTCAAATTATATATCTCCAGAAAAGCCACAATAAAAATTCGGTTTTATCTTGGTTAAGTGAAATCAAACGTAATGTAAAAATAAATATTGTGAAGCAAGCGCTTCAAATTTTAAAGGATCATTTTAAAAATAAATAAGAACAAGATTTTGTTAGATCATTCATTCACTTGTATATGCAGTTTGCATAGTTTTGAAAAATCATGCACCTATAAAACTCGTAGTAAATCCTAGGTAGTAAAATTTCGTTTATTTTGAATATTATAAATAAGTCGAGGTTGAAACTAAATTGGTTTTCGTATTTGCATTTCGATAAACAACAGCAGTATTACCGGTATACTTTCCTGGTCAGAATGTAGGTTAAATATAAGGGGTAATTGGTTTGAAAAAAAAAACCTTAAGTGTTGTAGAAAAGTCAAATTTCACAAAGAACGTGATGAAATATTTAAGATATGTCATAAAATATACATTCCTGAAACTTATTTTATCATAAACTTTACGAACCTATCGTGGACGCTTACAAAGATAAAAATAGTTAACTATTGTTCTCATTTTAACTGCAACATAAACAGAGTGAATCTATACGTTATTATAGAGTCACTTCGCATATTATTGATTTTCAAAGGCACTCAAAAGACCGAATTAAAATGGAAATGTAAACAAACCAAAGTCCTTTATTAGTGGTTCAATTTTAGAGTACTGTAAAATTTTGCTAGTAGATGGTTCCCAAGCTAATTGAAAAGGACCACTTTTCCACCACTGACCAAAAAAAATACATATAATTGCAATTCCACAATCTGACAATTATGTTTTAAAACATTATTTTGTTTTATAAAAATATTGGTTCTAAATCCATTTTCTTCTTCTTTTTCTTCCTCTTTATAAGCAATTCTGCTTTTTCATCGGCGAATTCATTATTTCTAAATGAATTGTGTTATTCTGAAATAATCGAGTCAATAGCTAATTTATTCAAATGTTTACGCTTATTTTAGGTTAGTGGCTTTAGCGGTTTTTTCAATTATCCCAGGAAATGCTTACTAGCACACTTTGAGGATACGCCTGAATTGATTTCAATTCATTTTTTAATTTAGGACTTTAATTTGAGACATAACTTGACCTTAAGTAAATAGGACAATTCAATCTCAATATCTCATCAATTAACCTCCTCCAAGCCACTTTTCTACACAGCGAGATGCGCTCCTTCCTGTCATTAGGGTGGAGATATTATTTTTTCCTTCTTTTTGTCGAAATGTACTTTTTATGACCACCACTCATTGTCCATCCTCAGCATATGTCCAATTCATTGTATTTGCTTTCCTTGGATTCTCTAATTTATAGTTTTTGTGAAATTTGGACGACGCGGACACCTTACTTCTACATTTACAAATTACCTATCTGCATTTTTGTACTGTAACTGACATATTTCTCATATTATTTTAGAATTGTATATTCTCTAACCGTATTAGGCTACTCTCTCATATTGACATCAATAGGTATCACGCCTAGACCTTCGTTTCATACCTACCTGGTCATTAATTCATCCAAGCATTCTCATGTCCGCAACAACAACAACAATTTGTTTTTTTTTTGTTGACTGCATAACATTTAGTGAAGTACACCATAGCTGATCTTATAAAAACTTTCCGTAACACATCATACCACACGCCTTCTTTCATTTTAAGATAAGAGAAATTTTCATAAATTCCTAAATTATTTTAAGATAAGAGATAAATATCCTCCTCCTCAATCCTTTAGCCTTGTCAGGGCGTAGTGACACCCTAAATATTGTTAGTCTGCTGTCTCCATTGACTGCGATCTTGTGCATATGGACGGCTTCATGTAGGGATTTTCCACCAAACTCTTCATTTGGTCTACCCATCGTATTGGAGATCTTCTCTTGGTCTTCGGCCTTCTACCTTTCCTTCTACTACCAATAGTTCCATGGTGCCCGTTCTTCTAGCTATGTGGCCGAAGTAAGTTAGGTATGCTTGGTTTACTTTTTTAGTAGCCTGTCTTTTATATGAAGCTCTTCCAGAATTGACAGGTTGGTTCTATGTTCTGTCCAGGACACGTAGAATTCTTCTATATACCCACATTTCGAAGGCTTCGATCTTACTCCTATCGATTTTTTGAGAGTCCATGTTTCAGCTGCATATGTAGCAATGGGAAAAATAAGGGCATTGACCAACCTGAGCTTAGTATTCCTTGTTATTGTTCGGTCTTTCCATATTTTAATTAATTTAGCAGTTGCGGTTCGGGCCATTCCTAGTCTACGTTTGATTTCTGAGAAACAATCATTATTGTTGGTTATCAGAGAGCCCAAGTATACAAATCTGTCGACTACTTCGAAAATCCCTATTTGGCGTATATGCGGTAGATTATTATTTGCTCTGTCTACAATCATTATTTTTGTTTTTCCGGTGTTGCGATACGCAGTGTCATCTGCGTATCGCAGGTTACTGATTTTTCTGCCTCCTATAGTGATTCCTCCATCCCATTCATCTAGTACTTTTCTCATTATATATTCAGAATATATGTTGTACAATAATGGTGATAGTATGCAACCTTGTCTAGTTCCTTTCTCTGTTTTGAATGCATTTGAATATATTTCATGTACTTTAACTTTGGCTGAGTTTTTATTATACAGATTTCTTATTAGGTTTAACTAGGTGGTTAGGTACTCCCATATTTTCCATTATACTCCAGAGAATAAATATATGTATATATATATATATTATATATATATATATATATATATATATATACACTTTGATTTTTTCTTTCTATAAAAAGAAATATTTCTTGA
The DNA here is from genome assembly GCA_918026665.1 of Diabrotica balteata. Taxonomy (NCBI): domain Eukaryota; kingdom Metazoa; phylum Arthropoda; class Insecta; order Coleoptera; family Chrysomelidae; genus Diabrotica; species Diabrotica balteata. Next base: position 144,118,190 of record OU898277.1, on the reverse strand, counting down.
TTTATCTTGTTTGTCCACTGAGCAAGCATGTAGTTGACGTGAGCAATCATGATATTTAATCAAGATTGGTTATCGAGCTAGAGTAAGGACTCAGGCAGAAGTTTAGCAGACTCAATGCGCTAAATACCCCAATCGCGAACCAATTACTCAATTAAAAGTAAGTAAAATTAAAAAAAAATGGAGAAACGGGTCATGTTAAAGATCTTCCCAAAAGTGGTAGAAAATCAATAGCCAAAGCCAAGAAACTGGACGTTGTACTGGCGTTTCAAGAAAATCCCCATACCAGTTTTAGACAGGTCACACTAGATAATAATGTTCACCAATCACTGTTGTAAGAGTGCTAAAAAAGAAGAAGTGACATCCATACAAAGTACACCTGGTCCAGGAGCTATTAGAAGATGAATTTGATAGAAAAATCAAATTCTGTAAAACCGTTATGGAAAAAAATGTAACAGAGATTACGGTTTCATATAAAAGATACTTTTTTATGATGAAACCTCTTTTATGCTGAACGGTCATGTAAATCGCAAGGCATATCGATACTGGGCAAGAGAAAATCCACATTGGATAAAAGAGTATATGACACAATATCCGGAGAAGGTGAATGTTTTGGCCGGCATTATAAACAACAAATTGTAATACCATATTTTTTTGAGGAAAACTTAACTGCTTCTCGTTATCTAGAATTTCTTCAGGATTATCTGTTGCCACAGCTATTTTCAAATAGAAATGATTTGTAGTACCAACATGATAGGGCTCCCCCACACTACGGCGTTGAGGTATGAAATTGCCGTAATAACGTTTTTCTAAGTATGTGGATAGGTAGAAGGGGGCCCATCAAATGGTCCACCAAGTCTCCAGATTTGACTCCGTTGGAGTTTTTTGTGGGGATATTTAAAGAGCAGAGTATATTAATATCAACCGAATAATGTAGAAGAGATGAAGGAACGCGTCAGAACGGAAATTGCACAAATAACACCTGAAGTAATCGAAAACGGTAAGAAAGAATTTTATTGCACCTTGTATTATTGCTAAAGTCGTCAATTTGAACATTTGTTGTAATTTAATTGTATTTAAGTAAACATTTATTGTAGGTTAATTGTATTAATAAACCAACAGTTTTGGTTAACCCTCTAGAAATAAATATTCCAATGATTATATCGTTGCAAAGGCGACAAGGAGACTTTTCAAGTGAGCTATCGTGTGACCTCGGTTTGTATCATAAAAAATTGTCGATAACGTCATTACGCCGACACTGATAACGTAATGTCCAACACATATATAGCAGTTGAGGCCATTCAAAAATTAAAATTGACGTGTTTTAAGATTATTATTATTAAGATTTTATTCCATACATTTGCATCATACTGTATATTACATTCCTTGTTTGTTGGCACAAATTGTCTCCGTTTTTCTGACTTATCTAATATATAAATGTACCTTACTATTAAAAAATGCATTATTTCCGAAGTTTCGTTAAAGCACTATTTCATAGAACATTTATATCAGATTGGTATAAGCTATAATTTAAAATCTAACTACCTATCTTTCTTTGACGCTGACGGCGACTTTCTTCGATCATCCGAATACGAATGATAACATCATTTGGTTATCTAAATATGGTCAATTAATTAAACATTTTAGTCATATTTTTACCTGCGGTAGACTAGAACGTGTTGTCGAACTTATTTCTTTCACTACTTATCATATTAACGAACTTGACAAATAAGGCAGGTTTAGATTATAATCTATAGATATGTTATTACCGTAGGAAATCGGCCTTTTGTTTAACTGAATGGTAGTGTGCAACTAAATTAGACAGAGTTGAATAATTTGAAAATAGTAGATTTGTATAATATGTTTAAAACAATAATGTAGCAGATTGGTCAGAACAATAAGTTGCCGAAACAAATAATCACAATACCTGTTATTTATTAACAAAAATAAGTACCTTTAAAAAATCTATTAACCGGCATAATAAACCGGCCACCAATATCATGTGTTTGTTTATATCACCCTGCCCACCCTGTTTGTTTATATTACCTATGGCTTATCAACTGTGGACAGTGTTTTGCAACAACCGTCTAACCCACATTTGTTTACAAATGAAGTTAGATGTGTCAAACTGTCGATTATAATGCATACTACATCAAGCAAAAATGGTATAAGCGATACCCATACACATGGAGGCGTTTGTGAACTAAGTTCTAAACCACATTCGTCAAATAATATGAAAACAGAAATTTGTAAAAATAGTCTAACCCGTGTTTTTATTATAAATATGTGGGTTAGACGCTTGTTGCAAACATTTGTAAGGATCTTTTCATTGTATGCACCAGATGCAAAATATTAAATTGAACAAATCTTTATTTTGACTTATTTTAAAAGACGAGAAATTTATTATTACACTAATACAATATTATTTACATAAAATTGTACCAAACTAGAGGCTTTATCTTTAATGGTAAAATACGAAAGTATGTTATTTAAAACTGTGAATTTTCTATGTTGTCAGCTCGGCAATTATTGATTAAAGAAAGTTTTAAAGTCCTTTTATCGCTCGCCATATAGTATACCGAAAAGGTAGCATAATATGTTTTGAGATTACTCGAATGTTGGTGCCATAAATGCCGACAAAAAATTGCATTATCAAATAACGAAACCAGCTGTTTATTATATAAAATATTGGAACTGTTGCTTGATAGTCAAAATTCTGGTCAGGAAAATATTGTAGGAATATGATAGGAATATTATAGGTATGATTTGGAAGCAATTGGGTTAAATCCTGATTTCGAGATTGATCAAGATTAAATCGAGTAGAAATTTAATCAGTAACAGTTACGTACTATTACGAATGAACTTGAATTAAAAGTTTTTTTTGTATATTTACTATTTTGGAGGGATAGACGGTTATTGCAAAATGACCATTTATATTTTTACAATTTTTCAAAACCGTCTAAGCCGCTTTAACTTATTTTTGCAATAAACTGGTTTTACTTATTTTGCTTTTGTACGTTTTTTTAGGTAGCCTGTAATTATTGAAATATAAAAATGTGAAAATAAAGCCCTATGTTTTTATCAGTGAATTTCTTAAAGTAGGTAGAAACAATATGCTCATTTACTCTGAACCATATATATGTGGCTTAGACTATTATTGCAGAACACCATCCGTTTCATGTTTCTTTCAAATGAGTACCCTGGCAAAAATTAAACACCACTAACCTGAGTTTGTTTCCTAAATTTGTGTCACCAAAGGGTTTTTGGACTGTAATCGTTGTACGACATTGTTGCAATTATGTTAACCATGTTAACATTTTCTGTTATTTTATGTCATAATATGCGAATATTGTTTAACCCTCTACTGCATGAATTATTGCAAATATGAGATAAAAATATTTTTATATACTGTAATTTTTATTAAGGCATATAAAAGGCATTAGTACATTTAAAACAATTTTAGTCCTATATATAGAAGTTTTTTTGTAAACCCATATATAGGGTTTCATATGCAATAACAACAAACTGTTGACATACAAAAATAAATTAGTTATGAAATTGTGATAGACAATTTCTTTTTTTATTGTAACATAAAAATAGTTTACATTTTATACATTTGGAGTAAGTCTATTTTGTACATATTTAACACTATTGCCGATATTTTTGCCATTCTGACATGTGTCCAATATTGTCCGTATGCACAGAATTTAACGGTATCTTGATGTCTGGCAGGAGTTTTTCTTCAAACGAAAAAAACCGTTTATACCAGTTTCTTGATCTTAGATGGATTCTGCAAAGCTCCAGCATCAAGTCTAATAAGTCGACTCTTCCCATTCGCTGATTATAAACTTCAACAGCTTGAGGACATGGAATCTCTTTGTACATTTTTTCTTTTCGGAAGTACCTACGTTTTGTGGTTCCAGGTTTACTACCAACGTAAGTAGATAACATATTTACTGGCTTATTATCGAATCAAGGTGTTGTAAAACAACCTATTTATTATAATATTGTAATTGTAATATAGTTATTTTATCAACTTGGGCTCTCAGATCACCAGCCCTCGTGTTTGTGTTTGCAACCCTCTCCTTCACAATCTCTCTTCACCCCGCATTATAGGACTTAGGAATAAGGACAGTGCGAATTTGCCTGTCTGCAAGTAAAGACCGGTTGGGTGTGTTGTCGATCCCGAAAAGTGCGTGATTCGTAAATGAAAGATGCATTTGTAAACCCAATGTTTTGTGTTAAACCGTAAACAGTTTTGTTTCTCTCATTACTCTGTATCTCTGTTAGTGCTTCCTAGCAGTATCTCTGTTAGTGCCTCCTAGCACTGTAAAGCTAAGAATATTTGGATAACTGTTTTTAGTATTATCAGTGGCATTTAGCAGTATCATGGCCTGGATTACCAACAGGAACGGAGTTACTATTATCACTAAAATGAAGGTGTTTCTTTATATTCTGCCATCTATTGTAGGTCATAGATTTAAACACTTACTACTTAAATGTGAATAAGCCACAATTACAGGTTAAAGTAAGTTAGTTTGTAATAAACAGTAAATAAACTAATATTTGTATTCTGAGAACGATTTCCGAAGTGAAAATTGAAACGTCTTTAAACTTACTTTAACCTGTAATTGTGGCTTATTCCCATTTAAACAGTAAATACTTTAAAATGCCACAAGAAAATAGCTTCAGAACAATATTTAAATACTTGTGGTTGACCTACAGTTACATTTCAGTAAAGTCTCGATGATGGTAATTTCAGCAATGACATAAACATTACACATACTATAAATTGCTCCATTTTGATTTCGGTAATATTGGCAGGTTTGTTTGTGTTATCCTGCAGAGCTTTTATGTTTGATTTTTGATTGTTCAACAATATTGGATATTAATTCTTTTGGGCACAAATCTATTTATACCAGAGCAAATAGGTATATTTTCATCCAAATTCCTTTGTTCATTGCTACCATTATCATCAGACTGGGACTAACGGCATCGAGGAATATATTAATTATCGGAATCTGAACCTAACTCGTCTTCACTTAGTTCTCAATTAAAAGGAATAATACTAATTATCTGAATCTGAACCTAAATCGTCTTAATTTAGTTCTCCATCACCAGGAATACAGTTAACGTATTTAGATGAGCCATAAAACTTCTTAGGATCCATTCTGAAAACTAAAAACGAAATGATATTTTTTCTAAAAACGGTATAAGTAAAATAAGATTGAATGCATTCGAAACCATTTATGGATTTTACGGATTTATACTAATTTAGACGGAATGCATAAGAAACCATATATGGTTTGATAATAAATGACATCATAAAGTTCGATAATAATGTAAAATTCGATGTAGAAAAATATTTTTCCGCAAATCGCCAGGAAATTTTGACATTCCTGTCAAAATTTCTTGAAGAAAAAGTCAGGACTTCCTTACTGTAAGGAAATGTCATTTCCTTACTGTAAGGAAATGATATTTCCGTACAGTTGTTAGTGTTCTACATAAATGATAGAAAACACATTGCTTATAAGGAATTAATTTATATTTTGAAAACATCAAGTCATTGCTGAATACATTTTTAAGATCAATTTGTTATATTTACAGTAATTTGACAGTTAGTACAATTATTGAACATTGGAGGAACACTCTTAGAACTATGAGAAACATTTTGGACAACATGCAGGGTGGAAGTGTCATTTTGTTGAATATTTTGTACTGTGAAAATTTTATTTGCCACCTCAACCTTATTGTTAAGCGATTCTTCGATATATCCTTCAGCAACGTTTGATGACTTCCATCCGCCATGCCTCTTTAAACTAGTTATGTCGGCACCAGAGTCAACCAATATTGTTGCAGAAGACCGACGAAAGCAGTGACCAGTATATTCTGTCGGATTTACCAAGTTCAAATAAGTAGCAATTATTTTGGGCATTTTTCTAAATTGATGAATTCCTACCACTTGTCTACAACCCTTTCCGCTTTGATATTTAAAGAAAAATCGGTCACTGTTCATATTTTCTGGTCTTAACGAAACATACTTTCGATAAACATTCAAGTAGATCTGATTAATTACAAATGATCTTGGTTTGTTGGTTTTCGAATCAGGTATGCTGATTAAAAGCTTAGATTCTAAGTCTTCTATATCGTGTACAGTCATTCGGACTAACTCATCCATTCTACAGGCCCCAGAAATACCAAATATTACAGCCACCTAAAAAATAAATAAAGCTATAATCTAAATAGAAATTAAAACCTTGTAAATTACCTTAATCATTAAATTTTCTTTATCTGGAGCTTCCTGGATAAATTTTTCAATTTCTTCCTTCGTTAAAATCTTAGATTTCTTTGCCCTATAACCTTGAGCTTGCCGTTTCAATAAAGAACGAAGTTTTGAGTATGTAGATATATCTACATTGTGTTTAAGTGCAAGGGTTGACTTCAGCATTGAATAATTGGCCCATAATGTTGAAGATTTCATCTTTAAACAAAGGTCTAGGAAGTATGCCATTACAACATTTTCTGAGAAAGAACTCGTATTTTTACTCATGCGATAATCCATAAAACGTCTGTATGCATTTTCGTACTTTTCTCTTGATTTCTTTGGCAATAATTCTAATGAAGCAGTATTCACTGCCTCAACCAGCTCTGGAGGAGTCCCAGGAATGGAAATTTCATCATCACTTATCATTTTACTTTCGAGAACACCAGCAATTAAATTTATAAGCGTCAAGTTTGACAATTCAACCTCAATACGTTTCCATAGTAACCCAAGTAATTTTATTAGGAATTTCAAAGCACCATTTATTTGGGAATAAAATTATCGCGTTTTTTTTTAAATCAATCAATATCTGTCGAATTTTAAACGATTTGCGGAAAAATAGTATGTTTACCTCGTAGGAAAAGCCACATTCCTGGACTCTGTGTTGCTAAGTCTCGGCTTGCGCCTCGACTTAGCAATCTTCACAGTCGTCCAGGAATGTTAAGCTTTTCCTACCCGGTAAACAATGTACTATAGACAGTAAAAAATAATTCTTACTTTCTCCAAAAAATTTTTTTCAACAAATAAGTTTACCATTTCGAAAAAAATATTGCTTCAAATTGGAGTCATACATAAGGTACCATTCATTCACTACAGGTGTACAAACGAATGATGTTATATCGAACGATATTTCTCTTGACTGGTACGCAAGTACCAGTCAAGTCTTACTCTGGTAGTATTTGATTAATTTTGTGACTACAAAAATTCCACTTCTTGCAACTGATGCAGCTTGGGCAATGGCTTTATCTGATGCGATACACTAGATGTACCCCAAAATACGGTACGGGATACTATTAGACGATTTTAGGAGACAAGTTCGTATACCCGCAGGCTAGATCAAGGCAGACATCTATGGCTGTGCAATTCAAGATGGCCGCTTAATTGTCAGCAACGTGTTAAGAAATCGCTTTTGTACCTCTCCTGAAGCTCATACACGTCTTTTTGAGGCGAAAAATCTTTGAGTGCGAGTGAATGTACCATTAGAAGAAAAATGAATCGTAACAGAAAGAAATTTGAAGGCTATCGTAAAACTCGTGCCCCGCAATTGCTCCAACACCGTAGAGCTAAACTTGATTTTGCCGAAATTATGCTGACTGGACTGTGGCGGAATGAAAGAAATACTGTTCTCAGATGAGAGCAGAATAGCCTTAAGAGGTCCAAATGGACGACAGTGTGTTTACAGGAGACAAAATGAAAGGTTTGCTCTATACACTATAACCGAAACTGTGGCTTACCGAGTAGGGTCAATAATGATACCGTATTGTGTTCAATAGAGGCAGTGTGAATGCTCAAATATGCGTGGAAGAAGTTCTCCAAGACCATCTCATGCTTTCACACCGTTCATTAGGGAAAACAGTGGAATAATGCATGACAATTCACGTTGTCATACAGTGTGATCCACCCGCGAGCACCTTAATGAGGTCGGGATTCAGTTTTTACCATAGTCGGTACTCAATTCGGATCTTAACCCAATCCGGATCTTCGGAGAGAACCAAGGCGGCTGCCGTAGAGAAGTGGCACAATATTTCCCAATCAGATATCTAGGATATCATGAATGGATTAACAAACCGGTTACAAGAAGTCCTAAGGGTCAGAGGCGGCAACATTATTATTAATACCCATATATTTTTTTAACTAGACTATGATTTTCAAAATTATGTTTGTTTGGATAATTTTGTTGTTATTTCTTTTTCAAAGGTACTTTTCACCGTACCTTTTACAAAATGGGGTCCAAAATTGACAATTTCTGCAATTGAAAGAAATACAAGGCGGGCAGTTAATTGTGCCGGTGAGTGTATATAGATAATCCATTTATTTTATTTAATTTCAAAATCATCAACGTAATATCCAACACATTTATAATGTTCGCTACATTCCGATAGGTAATGTAACAATAAAGAATATAATTTATCATATTACCAAACGAGATCGTACGTTAATATCAAAATCCTTCAAAATCTCTCTCGTGCACCATTTATTACAGATGTCATTTGGTATATGGCTGCTCGTATAATGCAGGCTCGAGCTTTTTTGTTTGCGACTACTGTGGTCAAGTTATTTTGTGTTTTTGATATGTCGTGCAATCTGTTAGATCACGAATGTGTGGTGCATTGTTTCAGTTTTTTATGTATGCATAAGCGTCACTTACCAAGGTATGACATACAAAATCATGTAGGTTGCTAAAAGAAATAATAGCAGCTATTTAATACAATATTAGTTTTCACTTTTCACAAGTTAACTCAAGTATGTCTAAGGCAATAAAACCTATCTTGCTTCATTATAATGTTATAAGACATTATTTGTAGCAAATTAACATGTTCATGGCGGCATTAAATTTGTCAGTAACATTTACTGACGTTACCACATCCCGTTTCTGTAACACTGGTCTACTGTTCGGACGATACCAGACCTATGAGTCCGGTAAACATATCTATAAATAAACGGTTTCTGCGACTTTGTATTTGAAATTACCTTGAATCTAACACTGCCACTGGCAGCCAACAGCACCAGATTCCGATGCCGGTAAAGTATTTACCTACGGTATATAAAAAAATATACTGATACTGATGTGGCAATTTGGAATATTTTACTTTTAAGAAAGTAAATAAAATGATCAATTTTTATTTGAAGTAATATTAAAGTGTACAAAAAATATATAATAATTAAAATAGTAATTAATAATTAGATATGTCTATCATTAAAACAAGTTAAGCACAAAGCCGGTTTATTTTCGCATTTTCAAAAAAGTGTTTACTTTGGTCACCTTCTTGTCAGCTTCTTTACTTTTTATAGTTTGTCTCAACTTCTTGTAATAATCAACACAATTTCGTCTACGTTTTCGACCAGGACCTTCTTCTCGTTGCAGACATTTTCGTTGATTTTGATAATTTAGTTTCAGAAATACACTCATTTTGATTTGAAAGTTGTAATGCTAACTGTTCACTGAAATGTTAGCATTGGTATTTTTTTTGATGTTTTTTTTTATTATAGATAATCCAGCTGTTGATTATTGTAGCACCAAATATTAGTTCGAAGACTACCTTACAATACACTTACTTTTAAAACATTATTCATTTGGACACTGTAATCTACACCTTTTTAGATTTGTTGTAGTCTCGGATAACTTGCGGTTTAAAAATATATTCCACTGGTTCCTCCCTTGGTTTTGATCTCTTTTTCTTGACTGTATTGCAGAAGTTTAGGGTATGCTCAGGTTTACTGGATAACATTAATACTGCTCTCTTGTCTTGCCAACAGATTACCTTTATGTTGTCCTTATTTTGATGCCAATTATTTAATTTTTTTAGTATTCTTTTGAAATATTCCCTTTTGAATACCTTTCCGATTGCTTCTAAGAGCCCCACAATAAAAATTTGACAATCTAATAGATCTTTTGCAAGAGGAATTCCCGAATAAAAGTTATCAGCATATAAAGTTCAGCATATAAAAGCTATTCATTAAGGTCAGCCACAACTTTCTGAGAATGGCTTCTGTTTATCATATTGTTTTCTTTTCCACAGTTAACCATTATTTTATAGGTATATCCACTGACGGTACATAGTTTATATAATTTAACGCCATATTTAGGCTTTGTTTTTATATATTGCCGCATACTCAAACGACACGCTATGGTACCATACTTTCGTCTTTGACTACATTCCTTCCTGGAGTCATGATTTTCATGATACTGCATTAATAAAGTCTAAAAACATGTCTGATTTTATATAATTTATCTATATCACTAGATACTTCTTCGTTCAAATATATGGATTCGTCCCCATCAGAATTGTCGCTATCTTCCCTAGGAGTGTATTCAGAATCTCCATCAGACAAGTTTTCAAATGGATCATTATCAGATTCACTTTCAGTTTGTATCCAAGCATTTTGGTGCTTGTTCAGTACCAATTTAACCATTTTTTCGCCTCTAGACGACATTTTTATGGATTTTAATAAAAAAACAACACACTTGTACAATGTTTACTATAACACTAATAACAAGATACGAAGTTCCGGTAAATCCCATAGCGTAAAAAATTGTTTTGTGGGACGTTACCAGGTGCTGGTAACTGGTAACTTAAAACAGAATTAAAATATAAAGCACATCACGACGATTCCGTAGGTACCTATATCATATTAGTTAGTTCATAAATAGCCATTTTTTTCGTTGTCGCCGCTAGCGCAAGGTCTCCAAATTTCAGTGCCGGTAGAACGTAAAGTTCATACTAGACCCATGTATCTGGTAGCGGCGTTAACGTGTTAAATTGCCTACAAATTTATTGATATTACTTTTTTTGGTAAAATGGAAAATAAAAAAGTAATTAACAAAAATAACCTGTTCTGGACCTTCTCAAAACTATTCTATCAGAAGTAGGTTTATTGCCGATCAGGCTAAATCTGATGCAGATACAGTTCGCGCTTGCTGCATTCCAAGCCTTAAGCAGTTCCGTGGTTGTGTGGTCCAAATTGTCCAATTTTTTTTAAACCTCAAAAAGTGTGTAAGTCGCATCAATTATACCTTACTTTAGGTTTTTTATATGGTGACGTCATTGCAGAGAATTTTCTGTTTCTCCATGTTTTTTTAGGATTCGACGCAACAAAAATTTTACAGAAACATCCCGAGTTGGCTAGCAGAACAGTATTATTTGTTAGTGAGAAAGCTTAATATTTGCCCAATCGTTGTCAAACGTTTTTTCCTCTCTATATTCGGAAATAAATATGATTCTCTAATAGCATGAGATACAAATGATTCGCCAAGACAGTGATCAAAATTACATTTAATTTTTCATCGCTTCCCCCAATACAAGATGCAGCTCGTTTTCCACAGGGTTAGAGTTTATCACCAGGAAACACTGCGATCTTGAAAATTGGGGCTAGAAATAAAAAAATTTGGATACCAATCAAAACTTTAAAAACTCCAGGACCCCTGAACTTCTGAAATTAATTTTCTGCAAATGCATAAAAAACTGTTAATGTACCTATGTGTGGTTGCCTATAAGTAGGCCTCAAATCTTCTGCTGTGTGGCTCAATTGTTCTGGTAAGTCCTGCAGTGACATCATGGAAATATTAAAATTAATCGAAAAATTCAAAGAATTCTAAGATAAATTATCCACAATGACGCCAATTCTAACTTCCGTTCTTTCGCAAACATTCACCTTTGATACTGTATTAGATTCTAAACCGCAGCGTGAACTATTAAGGAAAATAAAAAAACAATAGCTGGAAAACAACTTTTTTAATATTTAGTTATGCTCAATAATATCTAGCCTGGAAATTGTCAGTGAATAAGACCTAATGCAGATACGACTTAAAAAAACGTACTTAAAAAATAATACCATAGGAATGTTAAAAAAATAATAAATTATATAAATAAAAAATATATAATGAAAAAACTAAGCCTATAAAAGATAATGGTTTGTTTTTGTTGTATTCTTATGAGTATTTAAGATACCCGGTCAAATTCCCAAACAGTGGCACATAATAGACCATATCTCATACTAGTTAAAAAACGAAAGAGACAAACAACATTAATTGATGTGGCGATAACCCAACAACAATAATCTTCGTGTTAAACAGAGCAAAAAAGTCGTCAAGTACAGGGATCTAGAAATTCAAATACGAAGACAGTGGAGAATGGAAAATACCTAGACAGAACCTATTATCTCTACTACTGGAGTCGTTTCAAAGAACCTCCTAAAAAACATTAAAAGGCTAGGTCTGAATGAACATATCTAACAAGACCATGCAGAAAGCTGTACTATTCTCAACGTCCAGATGTGTACGAAAATTTTTGGGAGATACTCCAGCATACCAAGTCACCTAGGCCCTGATAACACGGAAAGAGTCCCATCAGAGCTCAATCCTTTTGATACCGTAGGTGTCTGGAAAAAGTGAAGTTTCCCATTAGAGGGAGTGTGAGCTGTATGGCTAAATCTGGAATTACTCTGAAGTATTTTTATTGTAAAATAACCAGAAAAAAGTAACATGGTCCAAAAAGAAAATTTCTGCAAAAATTTTTTAGTTAATTTTTGTTATAAAAATAACTTTTTATTTTTCATTTTACGATAAAAAGTAACACGAATACAGTTGATAAAAACTGTAATTAACAGGACGAATATAATCAAGCAATGTCAGCAGATCTTTTATTATTTATTTAGCTTCTTGTATGAGTTTACTCAAAGACACTTAGGGGCAAACAGAACACAATCAAAAGGGGGCACTTATTGGTACTACATCACTTATTAGGAGAGGAACTGGTAGAAACTTACTTTTTTGTTGTCTACTAGACTTTTAAGAAGTAAATTTGACAAGCTAATGTAGGTTAAAGTGTGACAGTTCTTCTTCTATTTCTTAGAGCCAGTACCAAATATATTTTTGTTTATGAGGTTTTTACTCAAGTTCATATTTTCTCCAATACTTTCTGTGTATAAAAGAAAAAAAAAGTTTGTCTACTTCAACGTCAAATATAAAATCAATATAATGGACACCATAACCATAATCAATTAAAAGATGGACATAACCTCAAAAAATTGGTTGACTTGGTATTACATCTTTATCTTTTTTAAATCTGTTTATTAATGGATCATATTTATTCATAAATTAAACAACTAATTATTTACTCTGAAAACTGCATTATATAAATAGTATGTACCTCGATAGAATTTACTTTTTAACTAAAAAGATACGTTCATGATTTTCGTCTGCTTCATAGATACACAAACGGTAAAATATTTTGTCCTCTCTCAGAACATGTCGGACAACCATGACAATGTGATGAATTACGCTTTCATCCCAGGAAGCTTTTTTGTTTGTTTAAGTGGTCATATGCGTTTTTATTCCGCACTGTTACATGCATATATTGAGACGATATCTGTATTACATAAATCAAATGATGTGGCAGTTCACTATGCGTTTAATGGACTCTAGTTTATTTTTCAAGTATTTTTAACTTCTAACATCTATGTCGACACGTACAGACAGCGACGTATGCGGTATTAATGTCAGACTTAAAAGAATTATTGACATGGTCTCAAACTATAAATTTCGTTTAAAAGTTGTATAAAATCTGTGGGTATGATATATATGTTTTCAGAAAAATATGATCTTAATATTGCTTAATTTTTTATATTTTTACAACAATAAATCTCATATATAAAGCAAAAGCAGAATCAATATACTATTTAGTGGCTGTTAACGTAAATTAGAAAGATGTATTTTATCTTCTATTGAATGATATTGAGGTTAACTTTACGAATTAATTTTACCATATCTGTAGTCTTTTATCTGGTGTTGAGAACATTCTTCATAATTCACTTGAAACTCGGATCTCACTAATTTGAGATTCTCAGCTAATAACATAATACTTAATTTAAGACAATCCTCCAAAGAGTTCTGATCTGAAATTCATTAATTATTATATTATTATTACAAATAAAAAAAAACAAAATTACAGTTTTTGTTTTTGAACGAGTTGGTAGAGGGGTAGAGACAATCACTAAGGTTATTCCAGCACTCAAAAACTCTATTTGGTAGAAAGTTCTATCTTGATCTTGTAGAAAAGTTTTCTTCTTTAGTCATTCAGTCAGTCTTTAGTCAGTCATCTTCATCAGTTTTTTAAACTGATGACTTCTGAGGCGTTCATCTTGATTTATGGTATTCATCGAGATTTCCAAAATTGAATTTTAATATTTGAAATGTTGTAATTAAGTCTTCACGTTGTCGGCGAAGTTCAAAAGAAGTTACGTTAGCCATACTAAGTCTTTCTGCATAAGAAGGTCTTCTCGGTCCCAAAGGAATTCAAGTGGCTTTTCTTTGCCCGTTTTCCAACAAAGTCTTGTCTTGAACCAAATCAGGATACCACGTTGGTTCAGCGTATTCAAGTATGGGTCTTACGTAAAGAGTGTAAAGTTTACAGAATGATTGCATTGAAACTCTCGAGAAACACCTCCGAATAAGATACAGTCTCGAGTTCGCACGTTTACAAATAGAGGTAATATGGTTGGACGAAGTTAGGCTGCTGTTTACGATAATACCAAGGTCGTTATACGAGAATACAAAATCTAATGGCTGCCGTTAACAAAGTACGGTACAAGTGGGTTATTTTTACCAATTCGAAGCACTACACATTTTTCCGCATTTAAGGGTAGTAACCATTTGAAACACTAAGTTAAAATAGAGTCCAAGTCCATTTGGAGGGTTAGCTGGTTTGTAATTGGATTGGCATATATTTTTGTGTCATCGGCCAAGAACGATATTTTACTTAAGCCATAATAAGGAACATCGCTGGTATAAACCGTAAAAAGGCAGAGGTCCAAGGACATAGCTCTGAGGCACTTCACTTTCCACTAACCTGTCCTGTGAGAACGATTCATCAACTCTAACTTTGTAATGTCTATCTGTCAGGAAAGCATCTATCCAATGAACTAAAGTACCGCGAACTTCGAAATGTTCTAGCTTATGTAGAAGTCTGCGCTTAGGTACACGGTCAAAAGCTTTAGAGAAATCTAGGTAAACAATTCGACCGGCTGTGAACTGTTAAGGGATGACGTCCAGTCTTTAACACAATGTAGGAGATTGGTTAGAGTATAACGACCTAAGACAAATCCATGTTGTGTTGGAATAACATGTTCCTGGAGAAGAAATTTGGTCATCTCCTCGGAAATAATAGCTTCCATAACTTTGGCAACTACTGGCAGCAAGCTAATCGGACAATAATTGTTGTGGTCGAGTTTGTTTCGTTTTTTAAAAATAGAGGTGACAGATGCTTATTTCCAATTAGGAGGTAAGGAGTTCTTGATTAAAGAAATTTAAGCACAGAGAAGAAGCACAATTACCGTTTAGGGTTTTCTAAACCTTCTGGGGTAACCATCTAAATCAGGTGAAGCGGCTGTTTCAAAGTTTAATTAACTGTTGTTTGACATGATCCACTGTGAATTCAACTTGCTGTAAGGATGCGCCGGTATGATTACATTTAATAGCAGGTAGATAGCAATCATTCGTTTCTTTAGTAAAAGCCTGTGAAAATGCTAAAGAGAGAGTTTCGGAAGATTCTTTGTCCGAAGAGCAAAAAGTCTGGTTGGGTTTTTGAATTATTAGGGTTTGTGTTAAAACTAAACCTTTTAGGTTTTAGTTCACGGAAAATAACTTTTAGGATTTTAAACCATTAAAACCACACGCTTGGCTAGTGCGTCATTATAAGTTTTATATTACTGATCTTTAAGTGAGGTGCTAGTAATTAGCGTAATCAAAATATGCTTATTTCAATATTCAGTCGAATGTGAATATCTACAAAGTCGTATTTATCATTTTACATTTGTTTATTTTGATTTTCTTATCGTATTTAGCAGAAATTATTCCACAGTAACCAATATTATAATGAATATTTGAATAATAAATATAAAAATAAAGTAAATGAAATTATTGTGAAATAATATCGACAGAACTCCTTAAAGCATGTGGAAAGCTTTTTCTATTCTAACACAAATTTTGGAATTTTTGTGGAAGTAGCGAATACTGTTATAATTTTGACTTTTATACTGTCAAAAAATCGCTAAAAATTATCGTGAATATTTTACCTTAAGATCAAAAGTAGTAATTGCTTTTTTAGATTGCATTTCTGAACCTGCAAGCCAATGCAGCTTATTGTTACGTTTACACAAATGTGAATACCGAGCCGCAGGAACACTGCGAAAAAAGAAATTATATAAGTGTCCTTCTTTGTAAAAAAATTCGTTGGGTATATGATATTAGATTTAATGTAATATTGGAGAAATACTTTTTGTAAAATGAAATTATAATCAGTGTGTTACTATAGAGTATATTTTTAATAATATAGAACCTACCGCACAAGTTGGTGGATGTTGTCACAAGCTTAAAGGAAAACGTTTATTTCCTTGACACATAGTACAAAAAATATAGCAAGAAGATCGAGAACATCAAAATATAAAGTATTTGGAGAAAAGTGAAGGGCAGAAATGATGTCCAGGTGAAAATTATAAAGCTAAATCATTAATATATTGTGGATAATGTACTGTAACATTTTGTACACGTACTTTTGTATAATATCATAAAACATAAATTTATTTTTATAAGAGAAAGAAATGAAAAAAAGATACCAAGGAAGATGGAACGTGAGTATGATAGTAGACTACAACTGGATGATGAAAATAGATTATACTGAACGTATCCACAACCAAAACGCAGAAAAGCAAAGAAGCGGTATTGTAAGGACTTATGAGCTTAAACAGAAATATAAATGTATTAAAGATGTAGTTTGGAACATGATTAATAAATTAACTAAATTTTATAATGTTGGAAAAAGGTGAAAAATTGCTTACCTTTTGTTATTATACCCAAATATACTTGCTACTTTGTGAGAAAACCTCACTTGATATACAAAAATGGTTTGCATTTTTTAAATCAGTACAAAAGTACAGAAAAGTCATTTATGAAATTTCAAAAACCTTTCAAAAAATAATTTTTTGCAGGCCTTTGTTATGTCATCATTCTTTATTTTATCATAATTTTATTAATTCCATTCTTTAGGATCTTTAAACATACGTGGTGGATGTTTAAACTTTCAACTGGCATTGTGAATTTTTTTGTGCGTTCATTTGAGGTTGAATTGTTGCTCTGGAAACCGCAGAGTCTTTTAACCTTATTGCCACAAATTAGTCGCATTGCTCCTTTCGTGATCCTTTTCCAAGTTAACATGCTCCTTTTCTAACTTAGTTGCACCGTACTTCTTCTTATAGTGCCTATCTGTTACGGTTATTGGACACTAACGTGGCTATTCTGACTTTGTTGACTGCTTCCCTGAAAAGTCCGGTAGTGGCTAAGTTAAACCATTTTTGCAGGTTATGCTGCCAGTATATTCTTCTTCATCCTGGACCCGGTATTCCAGTTTGCTTCCTCAGGTAGCTTAGCTTCCTTCGTGGATGTGTTAGTTGTAGCTCTGGATACCATAGAGTCATCTAACATTATTGCCACAAATTGATTGCATTGCTCCTGTAGTAATCCCTTTCCAAGTTAATATGCCCCTTTTGTAACTTAACTGCACCGTACTGAAGACGACCAGTAGTCAGAAATTCGTATATACGGTTGCCTTTCATATTTTACACATATTTTATTATATTTTTTTGTTGTTGCAAGCTATGCCGATACCTACTAATTTAATTTTGCTATTAACTCGCATTAAGCTTTTCTTGTTGTTTGAAATGTTCAAACGTTTGTCATCCTTTTTCTCAGGTAGCTTAGCTTCATCCGTGGATATGATAGTTATTGCTTTGAAAACCTCAGAGTCTTTTAACATTATTGCCACAAATTAATTGCATTTCTTCTGTAGGTATCCTTTTTCAAAGTTAACATGCTCTTCTTCTAACTTGGCTGGACCATACTGAAGACGACCAATAGTCAAAAATACGCATATAGGGTTGCCATTCATTCATATTTTATTATATTATATGTTTTGTTTTTTCCTTTGTTGCAAGCTATGCCGTTACCTACTAACTTTATTTCGCTATTAACTCACATTAACCTTTTTCTTGTTGTTTATATATATATATATATATTATATATATATAATATATATATATATATATATATATATATATATATATTATTACATTATAGGTATATGAGCATACAATACTATACACACCTTAAGCGATTACTTGATTACGCATCCCATGCACTATAAAAGATCGATATCTATGTGAGATTAAATTTAGTAAACAAACAAAACCTGTCCTTGAATTTGAAACTATCCCGAATATTTCGTCTGCGCAAAGACAATGGCTTTACTAATGAGCAGAAGTAAACAATACGGAAATCGGCATATTATAATATGACATAACTACGTTTTTAAAGTTGAATGACCGTCTAAACGATTTGAATTGGCTGGCTGACTGAAACCAACCTAGAAAATGTTAGATCAGCGGACACAGGGATGGGTTTCCGTTGACATTTTGTTGTTTCATTCACTTCATTCACCTCGGGGGTTATCAGAATCGCGACCTTTAGCACCGAAGAGCCCTCAGCCGTGCAGCCGCTGCCGGCAGTGACAGATTTCAATGAGACATGTGGCGCCTTGAAACTATAGGTGTGAATTCCTATTTTTACTTAAGTGTATCGATACATTTTGTAAATATAATAATAATCCTCTCAGTAAGATTAAAATTCTTTCATTTTCTACACATCAAACAAGACTTTATATATAAGAAATAAATAAATATAAGAAACCAATATACTGCAGCTAAGATCTTTAAACTGTTGATGCTGGTTTCATAATTTTCGTTTGTTCTTACGCTCGTCTAGAAGTATGTTATGTTTTTAAAATGAAGTAAATATAATTCAAATTTTATCTTTCAAAATTTAACATAGTGTTTATTACATTTCGCTTTTGTGATTCCAGTTTACTTACTGGGGCCAAGTGAAATTTGAAAGAAAAATATTTTAGTGGGCTCTAAGGGGAGCTCAGTTGTTTTAGCATTTTATATTACTATTTTGTTTTTTTTTCTTCTTCTTCTTCTTCAGCCTGTGTTCGTCCACTGCTGGACATAGGCCTCTTACATTTGCTTTCATCGATTTCTACTTTTGGCAATTCTCATCCACTGCTTGCCCGCGACTTGTTTGATATCGTCTGTCCACCTCTTCTGCGGTCTGCCTACTCCTCGCCTGTTCTCTCTGGTCTCCAGTTTGTTAATCATTGTGTCCATTTTTCTGGGATTATCTCGGGCAACGTGTCCGACCCATTGCCACTTGAGCCTTTCAAATACGTTCCGACACATCAGTAAATTTTTGTTTCTTTCACGAATGACGTTATTTCGAATCCTGTCTCTCAAACTAATCCCTAGCATGGCCCTCTCCATCGCTCTTTGGGTTGTACTGAGCTGCTCTAAGGTTTTCTTTGTGAAGGCCATGGTCTCCAGTCCATATGTAGTTACAGGCAAGATACATTTGTCATAAACTCTACGTTTTAGACACATTGGTATATCTTTATTCTTCAAAATAAAGCTTAATTTGCCGAAAGCTCCCCAAGACAGTTGTATGCGTCTTTTTATTTCGGCTATTTGATTTTCTTTGCCGATTTTAATGGTATGTCCAAGATATATATAGTGGTCTACATTTTCAAGACTGACGTTGTCAATAACAAGATTAGTTTGTAAATTACTCATTATTTTTGTTTTCTGAAGGTTCATTTTGAGACCTATTTTATTTGACTGCTGGTTTAATTCCTTCAACATTTGCTCCAGTTCCTTGATATCTGTACTAAATAATACTATGTCATCCGCAAACCTCAAATGACTCAAACGTACACCATCAATGTTTAGACCTTTTTCCTCCCAGTCAAGCTGTTTGAATACATTTTCCAATGCTAAGGTAAAAAGCTTTGGTGAAATAGTATCACCTTGTCTAATACCTTTATCAAGGCGCATTTTTTTCAGTTTTTTCGTCTTCATTGATTTTGATGTGGAATGTGGCCTGTTCATAAATGTTTTTAATGAGTGTAGTGTACCGTGAGTCTATTCGAGCATCCTTCAGGGCTGACAAAAAGGACCAAGTCTCAATACTATCGAAAGCCTTGTGAAAGTCGATAAATGCATATGTAAGGTACATTATATTCTGTGGTTTTTTCTACTAGTGTTCTGATGGTTTGTAAGTGATCGTTAGACCAAACCCTTTTCTAATCCCGCCTGTTCAACCGGTTGATATAAATCAAGTTTTTGTGTTATGCGGTGGTATTATTCTTGTTACAATTGTATAAGTGTGACAACAAACTTATAGGTCTGTAGTTTTCAATATTAGTAGTACTCCTTTCTTGTGTAAAAGTATTATTTCGGCGTTTTCCCATAGCTGGCTATTCTTTTTTCTGTTAGACCTTATTCAGTAAGATCTTCCACAACTTCTCTACAACGATGTTGCCGCCACATTTTAACTTTCAGACGTTTATACGATCCTCGCCAGGAGCTTTTTTGTTTTCATTTGCTGTAAGGCATGTCTAATTTCCGATAGAGGTTATTTTAGGGATGGTTTCGGAGCCGACGTTTAGAATTGTTCTGTGGTCTGTTTCGGGGTTCTGTAAGTAGATGTATAAGATTCTTATAGAACGTTTGTATTTCTTGACTATTTGAGTTTTTTCGGTCACGTATTCCCCTGTGATTTTTGATTTTAGTTATCTTTGATTTTCCTTTAGTTAAATTTGATTTCAATACTCTCATGTTTCTATTGTTTTCGATGGGTGTGCAATATTGTTTTGTTTTTAATGCCGCAAGTCTGACCTTATGCTCATTTTTAAACTTATATGTTGATAGCTTTATACTTTGGTAATTCTTTTGATGTTCTTCTTATTTCTTCATTTAAATTAAGTGCTGTCGTTGTTTCAGTTTCGTTGTTTTTTCGGCATTTTTATTTTTTATCACAGATCTTTTTTGGAGTTGATTAATTTGTTGTGTTATTGTCATTTTATATCTTTCGTGCTAGGATACTGGTCAGAGGTCCAAGTTTTATCTGCTCTTTTCTAATTGTTGGTCAGGTTAAAAACGATTGTAGGTAGTAGTCACAAAAAAATCTAGTACCAATAATTTATTTATTAAAAACAAAGATATTCACAAAAGTTAAATATTTTTCACATTTGACGATATACAATTTTCTTTTCGTAATGTTTGCTTATGTATTTTTTTGCAGATAAAACATAAATAACAGTGAGCTTCTATTGAGATTAGTTGATTACTGTCTCTATTCCAACACACATTTTAGTTGTAACACATACTCAGGGTTGTTGTCGGAAGATGGTTACACATATTTTTGTTGTAGTATAGTAGTATAGTATAGTATATACACCTCATAATACAGGGTAAGATAGCCGTAAGGAGAGGCCCAGACCGACGAAGAACATCCTGGCTCCGAAATCTCCAAGAATGGTATCAAGAAACCACCGCTAATTTATTTAGAGCCGCCGTAAATAAAGTTATTATTGCCAATATGATCGCCAACGTTCGATAATTGGACAGGACACTGAAAGAAAATATACACATAAGAAAGTGGTTTAGATAACAGTTGTTAACTAATACCCAACTATTTTTCTTGCCATCAGGATTAATTTTGGTAACTACTACGAACGCATAGATACATGCAATATCTATACTGTTGGAAAATAGCACCTGCGGCCACCTTTTAGTTTGTATATTAAAAGTGTATTGTCAACAAGTTTATCCAGCGTGCCCTCAGCTCCTTTAGTTTTGTTGTAATAATGTATTATAAAAATGTAAAGACTGATATCCCTAGAAAATTTTAGAAATCTCCTGACGGGTACCTGCATGTGACCCACTTTTTTTTCTTTTCGCTGCAAATTTTGTATTTTACGACTTATCTTGGTAAATGGTTAAATGACCAAGTTATCTCCAGGAACTTGTCCAAACCCGGGCTCATCATAGGAAACATCCTTCAAATATTATAGGAAAGCATAATATTGTGTCTGATGACCCTTGATTTAAATTAATAAAGAAAAATTAGAAAGATCTTCTAGAATAGTAAGATGTCCTTATCAACCAAAACTAGAACAGTTTCCAGCCAAGATAACAGACAAAAGAAACACCACGAGAAGTCGGACGTTTTCACTCACTTAGTATTCCTACTTGAAGTGGTTGGAATATAGTCTAACAAAGGATTATTTCTGCATTTGAATCTGCAGAGTGCATCTGCAGACTGCGTTTATTTCTATTAGATTTTCATCGTGAAATAAAGCTACAGAACGATTTAAAATGCATCAAAATACAAGTTGCCATGAATTTAGTACATATACTACAAAACGACAAAAAAATTAGAATAAACTTATGAAGAAACTAATTGATAGTATAGTGTAACTGATATTATAGTTCTAGTAACAGGTGAAAAACCTTTTCGTAGGCATGGTGAAACAGAAAGCAATGAAAAAGAATTGTTTCTCGAAATTGTATAAAAAAATGCACTATCAACTACATTCAAAATAATAGTTCTACATTTTGTCAAAAATTAAAGATATTCAGAAGAAATTGAAAGGGATTAAAAGGGATTGAAAGGGATTGAGAGGGGAATGAAAGGGATTGAAAGGAATTGATACGATATACAGAAAGAATTTCTGTAATTTCATACGAGACTTCTGATGTAACTCGCCACCAGAGATTCCTATTGTTTTTGACATATCCTTAAAAGTAGTACGTTTTCAGTTAAAAGGCTAGTAGTTTTGAATCGTTTAAATTTAACTGATGCAGAAACTATTTTTGAAACAATACGTTATTCTACTTTAGATTATACGAATGTTTCGTGGGAGGATGTTGAAGCTGTATGCTTTGATGGAGCTTAAGCGGTGTCAGGAAACTTTACTGATGTACAGATAAGATGTAAAGAGAAAAATATTAAAATTTTGTATATTCATTGCTATGCTCATTGCCTTAATTTAGCATTGGTAATCGCTTGCGCTAATCATATTAAAAATCCTTTTGGTTTGACCATTGATTTATGCTTATATTGCGGGCAGTCCAAAAAGGCATACTATTTTTGAAGAGATAGAGAAGGTTGAAAATCAATAAGTTAACTTTGAAATTTTTATGTGAAACACGTTGGGCCTGTTGTGCTGCGGCAGTTGCTGTGGTCAAAGTCATTAAAGAGATTTTTAATGAGGCAACGGATGCAAAAGTTATAGCTAACGGTTAAGGAATACTACACCAAATAAAAGCATTTGATTTTATTATGTGTTTGGAAAAAATGCTTCCAATTCTGTAAGTGGTTGTCAAAGTTAGCAAATTACTTCAATCGCCAGACAAAGATATTTGTGAGGCTATAAAAAAGTTTCAGAACATAGCGCTTGCTTTACGCGAATGAAGGATCGAACCATATATAAGTATTTAGTAATATTTATTTTAAAGCAAAAGACATTCCTACCTCGAGAAAACGTTAAGTTTCTACTAGATTAGATGATATTGCTAAGAATGCATTTACAGTCAACGGTAAAAAAGAAGTGAAATTCTTTGTATTTTATTCGCTTTTAGACCGAATTATGCAATCATTAAATGATAACCTTGACCAAGAATAAAGAAAAATATTTATTCTTCGGCAAAATCATACCGTTCAATACTATAGATGAGCTTGAAATCATCTATTTTTTAGAATTAGAAGCTGAAGTAAGGCTTCTCGAAATAAGAAAAAGTAAAAATAAAAAACATTCGAAATCGCTCGATTGGATGTCTCAGCATAATAAAATCGATACTTCGGTCGACAATGCTGCATGACTATTTGGAATATCTAAATCTAATGGTGCCGTCTGTTGAACAAGAACTTGCTCTAAATATAACTAAAGATAGTGTGGTTGACGAATTACAAAAAATTGTACTATTGTAGCGAAGAATGGCATTGTATTATTAAAATAACGCTGTGTTGTTAATTAAAATTTTCATTAAAATTTTATTAAACTGGGAATAAGCCACAATTAAAGATAAAAATACGTTTATTGACGTTTCAAGTTTCCACTTCGGAAATCGTTCTCAAAATACAAACAGTAAATTTACTGTTTGTATTTTGAGAACGATTTCCGAAGTGGAAATTGAAACGTCAATAAACGTATTTTTATCTTTAATTGTGGCTTATTCCCAGTTTAATAGTAATTAATTTACAATGCCACAAGAAACTTTTTAATATAAAGTTTTAATCTTGTTCTAATAAACAATATTTTTAATTTAAAATATTATTTAAAAAAATTGTCATTTTTTTATTGTTATTTTTTATACCTGAATATATAATTGTTGAAAAAAAAAAGAGTATGTGGAAGGTTCAGGTGCGGGGCCACATCTGTGCTTGAGAAGTGTATATATGTATTTACAATTCTAAATAAGCCACAGTCTTATTAATTTTTAAAGAAGCACACGAAACTAAAATCCTAGGGTTAGTTCAATGTTAAAGTGACTACTATTAGAAATTTCAGAGTACAACATAGAAACAGAAATAGAAAAGATGCCAATATATTCCATTTAAACTTAGAATTTGACAAGAAGAACCAAATTAAAGCAAAGGTATTTAAAAAACTAGTAAATAGTTACAGTATCGAGTGAAGTGCGAATTAGAATTGAAAGACCGTTTAATGAAATAAAAACCGTACATTTAGAAAAAAAATAATGGTTGACAAAACTATAAAGGTAAATTTGCTTGCAAATGGCCCATATATTTTGGCCAACACAATATAGTACAAAACAACACAAACTTAGTAGGAAATGTCCTAAAACACCCTCAAATAAAATTTATAGAAAAGTAAGGTTATGTTTTCAATGCTTGGTCAGTTGGTGATCTGTGGTCAGTTGTATATTTGTGGACAGTATTGCCAACTGTGAATATTGAAAAATATCACAATGATTCTATTAATTTACACAATGCTGTAACTAAAATATTGCACATTAGCTTGTATACAACATCATACCAAATCCGATTGTTTTTACCAGTCATAAAATTGTATATCTTGTGTACATACTATAATAGTAATAAGATTACATAATCAAGTTAAATAAAAACGTCCACTTTATTTTTAAAATCTCTACTAATATTTTTTAACTTCACCTTGACATTCATACACTTATATATCTGCTAAAAAGTAAATATATCACGAGTAAGTAGTCTATATAAATTATTTATAGATCAGTATTTCACTTGAAAATAATTTAATTAAAGCTTGGTATGTAATATTTTTAAAATTAAATTAACGTCGTTATGATTTCCAATGTAGTCTATAAATACCTAACTGTTTCTAAATCTGTAAAGCCAGAACCAAAAGAAAAATGTGTAAATTTTATAGGCTTAAATATATTTTAGTTGTTGTAGTCAGGATTTAGCTGTCCTTGACATCAAATAGCCTTGACAGTTGTCTGAAAATTACTTCTTGCCATATTGGAATACAAGGTAATAATAACGCTAAAGCTACTTCTTCGACACCTAGATTTAGAAGTCAGTATAAATATTAACAACCACTTAAAACATTATAATAAATAACATCTTCATCATTTAGTTAACCCCGTACCATATTTATCATCTCCTTGGTTCTATCTTCTTAATGGAATGATTAAATCCTTATAGGATAGAGCCAGTGCCAGCGATAAAGTAAGTACGCAAGGTACTCATTTTATATAGTGTGAGTCGACCTTGGCCTGTATATATTTAAAAATACATAGATGTTCTCACCCGCGCTGGTGATAATGTACTACATATATGTCTGAATTGTCAATATGAATGAGTCAGAAAAATTAAATTGTTTTGAAGACTTTTTTTACGAATAAGGACAATTAATGAAATTAACAAAAACAACAAAACCAGAGTTATAATGCCAACAGGAGAAACAGAATGTATAGAACTAAAAGGAGGAATCCGCCAAGGAGACTCGCTCAGCCCATTATTATTCAATATGGTGATGAATAAAATAATTCACGAAGTAAGAAAACGACACGGATACCACATGGAAGCGCATAAAATCACGATACTATGCTATGCCGATGATGCAGTACTAATTGCTGATAACGAAGATGACCTACAAAGGCAGCTCCACACCTTCAATATCACAGCAAACAAACTTAATATGAGAATATCAGTAGAAAAAACTAAATGTATAGTGATCAGTAAAGAGCCGCGTAGATGCAAACTAGAAACTAGACGGCAAAATTGTAGAACAAGTAATGAAATTCAATTACCTAGGAGTAGAGATCACTAGTGACAGGGATATAAGAACAGAGACCACAAGGCAAGCATCAAAAGCGGCAAGAGTAAGTGGTTGCCTCCGAGAAACCATATGGAGAAACAAATATCTGACCACGGAAAGCAAAATGAAAGTATACAAGACAACAGTAAGACCAATCCTAACATATGCAGCGGAGACAAGGACCGATACAAGAAAGACGAAACAACAAATCAACAATATCGAAATGAAAGTATTAAGATCAATAGCGGGAATATCATTAAGAGACAGACAAACCAACAGAAGTATACGCGAACAATGCAAAATTCAAAATATTAACAGGTGGATAAAAACAAGAAAAAAAAACTGGAACGAACATGTAAACCGAATGGGACCAGATAGATTAGCGAACATCTGTAAAAACAACAAACCGTATAGTAGAGGACCCATTGGAAGGCCGCCAAAAAGGTAGCAGTGTTAATTTAGATGTGCATAAAAAATTAAGCATAGTTGATACAAGTGTAGCAGTCTTGGCATCCTACCTTCTTGAAACATAATTTCTCTTGGCTGACTTATATTGACTTCGTTGTTCCCACTGTGTTTCTGATGGACGAAACATTAATAAAAGTTAAAAGGGAGTTGTTTAAAATATGATTCAGGCATGTACATTCAACTGCATTTGTTGAGACCTTTTTTATTTATGTTACTACACCGAGAGCTTCAGCGCTCATTACGCTATGGATCTGTCAGTACCGAGGCCGATTTTTCCCAAGGCTTCTTCTATCAGGCGTTGTTCTTAAACCCGATGAAGCATCAATGAACTTGACAAAGTCTTGACTAATGTTGTTATTGTGTATGTATTTCAAATTTAGAGAAAGCTTTTCCACGTAAGATATGTCGGGCTTTTCGTCAAATATCTCAAATACAAAGTAATAATTTAAACTTTGAACCTGATTCGATTATTTGTGCAATTATTTCGTTAGCACAACATGCTATCAATTAATTTTGGTTGGTGCTATTAATGTATGTTTCTCGGGAAGATGCTGTGGATAGGTGTTGTTTAAGAGTCTCATCTGATTCGATTTTAAACCTTAACAATTCGCTGAAATTTCCCTCATTGCTAGGTCCAGCATCTTTGTTCAGAAGCAGAGGGCACAGATGGAAATTTAAAAGTGGGACGGCAGATGCAGACGTCCAGTCTGTTGCTTTCTCCAACAGAGCGCGGTTGTGTTATATATGCACAGCTTAGGTTACCTCACACTTTCCCTCATTAGCGGGATATGTGTTTGAAGCTAAAAATATTTGAACTGCAGATATTTTTTTAATTTCTCGGAGAGGGGGGGGGCGTTGGTGACATGGCCTCCCCTCTGGATCCGCCCTTGATTGACCTCGATAATTATAATTTAATATTACTTATAATCTGCTTAAATATTTCGTTTTATTCTTGTATGGTAACTGAAATAAAAGTTTTAAGAGTAATAAGCACTATTTTATTAGATTACCAATTTTTTAGAAAATTAGAACTCGCAATTGCATTGAAATTGACAAGTCTGAATAGTACAAATTAAAAATATTTTTGTTATTTATTTTAAGTATATAAGAAATTAAATTTAAAATATAACAACATACCCGCAGATATTGTTTTTTTATTTTGCAGAAATAATTTTTTTAAATTACTTTATCGGTTCTATTTTCTATTTTTTCTTGTATTTTTGCGCTTCTTATATACCACTATAAATGCGCTGCTTACTTCGTAAAATGACCACTAACAAAGGTATTTAGGTTTTGATTATTTCCTATAGGCTTTCCAACTTTTCCTTTCAATGTCATCTGGTATTCTTCTTTTTTACTGTTTAAATCCTTGTATCGATTTTCTGTATATTTTATAGTAAACATATTTATTGTCTTTCTTTTGAATCGCTATTCTCGCTTGAACTATTGTTTTTATTCTGTATTTGTAGTTTGTGAGCATACAATCAATTCCATTTTTCTCAATTCCGTCAGGGCTAGTGCATGAGGACATAAAACTTGTGGTAAAATAAGGATGAACTCTTCTTATTATTATTTTGTTTATAATTCATTTTAGTAATTCGATTTTTTTTTATTTGGAGTTTTGTTTTGTCTCTGAAATCTGAAGCAGATTTATGTATGTGTTTTTGTTTTTATTTGATGTTATGATAAATATAACATTCTACTCTTATCCTAAAATCAAGCACTATTTAAAATAATAAAAAACTGCTAACGAATATTATAATAATAATGTTGCATGCTTAAGCACTTCCGTTTTATAATTAAAGATAAGAAATATATAATTAAACTAGTCCATAAATTTTCTAAAATTAATTAGACATATCAACGCTTAAAAATATTTGTGTTCATAAAATAAATTTGATTTATTAATTACTTATTATGTTATTTTGTTTAGATAACTGTTTAGGTATCGTTATTTGTAAACAATTGCAATTACTGAATTTAATTTAATTAATTAATATTTAAATTTGTTTTTATTATACAAATAAATAATTATGTATTTATATTGATTGCTTTAAAAGAATATTATATTTATAAACTCCTGTTTATAAATGGCTATGGCACTTAAATTAAATTACAATAAAAGTTTTAAGTGGAGTTTTTACCGTGATTTTGGGAGTTAGTTAAAAACTATTATTTAAAGCTATTACAATAAGTATAATAAAAAATTTGGTAATTTTTTTAAATTCATATAATAACGCTTTTCTTCCTAAATCATTTATTGTCTTTAGTGCTTGACATCCTCAAGAATAATAACTTTTAGAAATTTAAAAAAATCCTATAGATATCAGCGGCAGTACCTATGTTATGATGCTCAAAAAACAGAGAAACTAGATAAATAGCATACTGATATATACACAAAAAATACAAGTATTTTTTACCAGGAAAATAACGTTTTTAATATAAAACAAATCTGCCAAGACTGTTTTTACACAAGTTGATAGAGGGGTGAAGTCAATGTTATCGTTAAGGAAACCTGCTTGATAAGCACATTAGGGATGGTGTAATCGATTCATCAGGCACAGCCTGCATTATAACAATGTGTATCACCAGCTATCGCCGCCGGGCTGTACGCAAGTACTCCCACCGCTAAACCTAAGTTCCGCTCCATATGCGCATTGGAGGTGAAAGACAGGCAACAGTATAAGGGGTCGGCCACAACGGCTCAAATACTAAGCTCAATTTACACAGGCTTGGCGTTGGTACTAAGCGATCTGCGCAGGAAGAAGCGGTGCGTTCATTATGGCCACGCGCATTTACGGCAATGCATGTAATTTACTTTGCTTAAGCGAGGCTTTGGTCAAGGCTAGGTGCGGTGCATCGTGCATCGATACTGTTCGTTGCTTGAATTAACAATTAGTTTCTGTACAAATTATCTAGGATATAATTTTATTTTGATTTTTATTTGCTTTCAATATATTTTTATTTCTATATTTTATTTCTGTATTAACTAAATACAAGTTTACTGCGCCTGCTGTTTAAAAGAGCTATCCATCAGAGCGTATTGAGCAGGACTACTCTGTGGAAGCGGCACGGCACATCTCGTTTAGAAGTGTAATCCGTTCTGGAAAACAAAGAGGTGATGACGATAGCAATCACAAGGCAATTCGTCCAACATAAAATAGATGAATCAAGCTGGAGATGGGTAGAATGCATGCTAAAGAGCCGTCTAATATAAGCAAACGTGACTCCGGGAATGAACGGTTTGCACAACTGACCAGATTACTGTCCATAGTGGAGCAGTTTTATCTCTGGGCAATTAGTCATAAGTGAGTTATAGCTGGACAGCAAGAACAGGCATAATATTCATATTAGCTATGCGAATGACCTGGTCATCTTAGCCACAGCAAATTTATTTGCGTAGATAGATAGATAGATAGATAGATAGATAGATTACATAGATAGATAGATAGATAGATCAATATATATATATATATATATATATATATATATATATATATATATATATATATGTATATATATATATATATATATATATATATATATATATATATTTATATACATGGAGTGGCTTTTCTTAAACATTTTAACAAAGTTTTATTTTTGAACCAATCAGGATACCATGGTCGGAAAGAAAAATTCGCATTTAAACAACAGATTTAAAAACCTTTATTTAGTGACACACTCAAATGATTTATAAAATTTTTTATTAAATTGCATCTGGACGCTAAGAACTCTAAAGGGAGAATGTCCAGTCATTAATATAATGTGGAAAATTGGTAAGAGTAGTAGGATCAGAAACAAATCCATTTATGTTGTATACATATACATATCTATAGGTATATACCATGAAGAATAAATTTTGTAAACTTCCCTAAAATAATGGCTTTCATTACTTCTGTAACTGCTGACAATATGCTAATAAAGCAATAATTGTTGGGGTCGTTTGGATTGACTATTTTAAACATAGGGGCGAGAGTTGCTAATTCAGTGAAGGGTAAGGAATTACGAATACAAGAAGTCTGCATAATTATTTCAACTAAAGGTATCTTAACAGTTTTGGTGTTAACAGATCAAAGACAGGATATTATCTACTGTGGCTGAAGGATTGTGGTAGAGTTTAGATTAAATTCTCCAATGAAATCACAAAAACCAAATGGATGTTAGTAAGCAAAAGCCAACAACCACCACAACAACTGATATTAGACAATGAAAGAATTGAACACGTGGATTCGTACATCTACTTGGGAACAACAGTTAACTCAAATTGGGATCAAGCGAAGGAAATACGTATAAGAGTAGAAAAGGCAAGAGCATCGTTCACTAGCATGAAGCAAATTTTCACCTCTAAAAGCCTTACCCTACCTCTCAAAATTCGACTTCTGAAATGTTATGTATTCCCGGTTTTGTTATATGGAATGGAGGCGTGGACAATGACCGCAACATTGATGAAAAAAGTAGAGGCCTTCGAAATGTGGGCTTACCGACGTATATTACGTATATCCTGGACTGAGCACATGACCAACGAAGAGGTACTACGCCGAAGTATAAAGAAAAGAAAGTTGGAATACTTGGGTCACGTTATGAGACATAATAAATATAGAGTACTACAGCTGATCGTTCAAGGGAAAATAGACAGCAGAAGGGGTCCAGGGAGGAGAAGACACTCGTGGCTCCAAAACTTGCGGCAATGGTTCGGATTGTCATCTGCTGAACTATTCAGATCTGCCGTAAACAAAGTCAGAATAGCCATGTTGATTGCCAACGTTCGGAACGGACAAGGCACATGACGAAGAAGAATGAAAACTGGTGAAAAGAAGAGTTTCAGATTTTTTTAGATCTGGAGCATAAATTCTGGTCAGGATTTTAAATTAGAGAAATATAAAAATTTAGAAGAATATTGTATTTATTTGGAAACCATTATACTCTTAAAACTTTCAAAAACATTTTTAGGAACAAAAAGTTTTTAGGGACGTGAAAAATCACTGAAAAGCCCAGTGTTCTTAAGTTTTGTTATTAATTTGTTGTATTGCTATTGGATTTATTAAGTGTGTAAGGTTATTTGTATAAATCTCACGAGAAGTGATGTTTAGGTAGGGGAAAGCGAAATTATTTTTTGGATGGTATGTGCAGTTCACATTAATAAAAGGGGTCGTTTAAGTCTACATAGAATAAATCTCAGTTGATTTGGAAGAGTTTAGTATCAGTAAATTACTGGTATTATTTCAGAAAAGTCGGTACTTTTGCTATAAATTCAATCCTGATAATAATTTGTCACTCTTTTTATTTTTTAAAGATCTTTGTAAAAGTTTCTACAAATAATTATTGGTTTGGATATTATCGATAAAAATTAAAACCACCAGCGTTATTTTACTACGAAGAATCTACTGGCAACACTGTTCGACCGATTTAGTTTGTAATTTCACAGCAATTTGAAGTTAATTGCAAGTCAAAGAATAGTCGAAGAATACCATTAAGTTATTAGCTTCTGCTCTAGTATTTTATTTTTTGTTTTACTGCTTTCAATACACCAGTAATTTGACGTTACATACACAGTTGGTTGTAATTTGACGTAACTGATGTCTGCTATGCAAATTAGAATTATTATAAAGCATTATCTGGCAGCTTCCTGTGAAGTTATAATAAGATTGGTTTAATAAATAATAAACAATGAAATACGTAAGCTAGAACTAGAGATATTTGTTTTATTATAAATCAAAATAATTATCTTAGCAGTAATAATAATCACCGCCAAATACAAATGCCTTAAAAAAAAAATAGGAAATCAGAATAAACATAAGAAGTTTACATAAAGTAACACGGAATTAAAATGAGGACTAAGTGCACTTCGTACAATAAAAATATATAATCCAGGACCGATTTTCAGGTTTTTTTGGGGGGGGGGGGATTGTACATGAACTTTTTTCGGTGGTCCGAAATTTTTTAAGGCTCTTTTCACACACTTGAGTGCCACAAAGACAATCAAACCAAAGTTATTAAAGTATATTTATTTGTCAAATTTTTTAGCCAGTCTCTGTGGATCCGCCCTTGCACTAAACTTACAGTAAAACTTTAATTACAAATTATCGTAAATTTATAGATATGTGGCAACACCAATCCAGAACCGATCGTCTCTTTTCGCGAGAAGTTCCGAGTTCTCCTCTCTCCTCCTCAGACCCAGACCTTAGTCGAGTCAGTTTAGTCAGCACCTGTTAAATTTATTGTGAATGTTTATGTTGTAAATCATGAATGTGTTGCTTGTGTGAGTCCATATCAAATAGGTAAAGAAATAATAATAAGACTTACTCACAATCAATTTAATTTAACAATCAGACGACCGGTTTCGCTTTCTACAATTTGCAAAGCATCTTCAGGTCTAGATACAAAGTTAAACTAATGATGCCGGTACTCTATTAATTGATGGATGGTAGGTCATGGTTGCAAAAATCATGTATTGTTGATTGGAGAACTTTAATGTGCTATTGCAGTTGTTTTGACAATAAACGGGAAGTTCTTGAGGAGAACAGATTTGATCCAATGAATTAGAGATAGGTATATTGTGGTTGTTTGTCAAATGAAAGTGATGTTCTTACTATGTTTCTTTAATTACAGTTAAATTAAACTACAGTTTCTTCCATTCCCCAAGTTTAAGTTTTAAATTCAATGTTTGTCCCGTCATTTAGTGTTTCTGTTCCTGTTAATGTGTGTTTAATTTGTCCCTGATTGTCTTGATTTGTAATAATTTTATATACTTTTTATATACTTGACTTTACAATAATTGATTAATTTTGCCAATAGACTTGATAATTACAAGTCAAAATAATTGCACAACCACACAATCGGTACAGCTACTCTTATTCATTGTCATAAAACTGTCTCCTTCATAACATAAATACTCAATAAATAACACACATTCCAAAAATATATCTCTGATATAAGTGTAAATAATTTAAATAATACAATAGTAAAGAACATCACTTTCATTTGACAAACAACCACAATATACCTATCTCTAATTCATTGGATCAAATCTGTTCTCCTCAAGAACTTCCCGTTTATTGTCAAAACAACTGCAATAGCACATTAAAGTTCTCCAATCAACAATACATGATTTTTGCAACCATGACCTACCATCCATCAATTAATAGAGTACCGGCATCATTAGTTTAACTTTGTATCTAGACCTGAAGATGCTTTGCAAATTGTAGAAAGCGAAACCGGTCGTCTGATTGTTAAATTAAATTGATTGTGAGTAAGTCTTATTATTATTTCTTTACCTATTTGTTTATGTTGTAGTTTGCGTGTATTAAAATTTATACAAAATCATGGATAATTTTTTAACTGGACGTAAGCGAGCATTCGATACTAGTGAAACATCAACAAGTGTACAGGCGAGAGTGGTTCCAAAAATAAAATCAAGAAAATATTCTCAAGAATACTTAAATTTTGGGTTTACGTTTACTGAAGTAAATGAAGAAGAACGGCCTCTATGTATCATTTGCTCAAAAATTTTAGCAGCCGACAGCATAAAACCAAATAAACTTAAAAGACATTTGGAAACGCTTCATAGTGAGTGCATTAATCAACCCCGAGAATTCTTCGAGTTAAAATTAAAATCACATGAAAAACAAAAATCATTTTAAAAAAAACTTTGACTGTGAACCTCCCATCAAATAGCTAGATGTAAAAAGCCTCACACTATTGGTGAAGAGCTTATTTTGCCAGCTGCAATTCAAATTGTAGAAACTATGTTTGGAGATAATTTTGCCAAAAAATTGGAGTCTATACCTCTATCAAATGATACTGTTGCCCGTCGAATTTGTGATATAGCTGAAGATGTACAGGATCAGCTACTCGGGAAGTTGCGCGACAAGCTGTTTTCGATTCAGCTTGATGAGGCAACAGATAGCAATAAAGATGCTCATTTTATTGCCTACGTTCGATTTTGTGATGGCATATCATTAGTAGAAGAACTACTTTTTTGCAAACCAATAGAACTGAAAGCAACGTCGCTCGCATTATTTGCTATCTTAAACGATTATATAAATGAAGCAAAAATAGAGTGGAAGAATTGCGTCGGAATATGCACAGATGGTGCTCGTGCAATGTCCGGAAAATTTCATAGTCTACAAGCGCTTGTGAAACAAAAGTCTCCAATGTGTATATGGACACACTGTATGATCCACAGAGAAGCTCTGGCTTCCAAAGAAATGTCTCCTGGCCTAAATATTGGCTAACAACGGTTGTAACAGTAGTTAATTACATAAAAATGAGACCTTTGAAAACCAGAATCTTTTCTGCACTTTGTAAAGACATGGGTGCATTACATTCAGCATTATTATTTTATTGTGAGGCAAGATGGTTATCACGTGGGAAATTTTTACAACGTGTTTTTGAATTAAGACATGAAATCGCTATTTTTCTAGAAGAAGAAAATAGACCGGAAGCCGAGATGTTTCGAGATTATTTTTAATGAAATTGAGCTACTTGGTTGACATATTCGAGAAACTAAATATTTTGAACATTCAGCTTCAAGGAGCCAATACACATATATTGGATACGAGTGATAAAGTTATGGTTTTTGTAAAAAATTGGAATTGTGGAGCAGAAATTTAAAGCAAAAAAACCTAGAAATGTTTGCAAATGTGGATGAATGTATTAAAACTTACAAGGTTGAAGAACAACACGTGAAAGTTGTTTTTGTAACCATTGAAAATCATTTAGCGATGCTGACTAAAAATTTAAAAAGATATTTTTCTGTCGACGACAAATTAATACGTAGTTACGAGTGGGTTAGGAATCCGTTTCAAATTACACCGGAAGGGCTCTCTACTGCAGAAGAAGAAATTTACATTGACTTATAATAATAAATCCCTCTTTGAATTTTGGGCAGGAGTAAATGATGAGTTTTCTGCACTGAAAACCAGAGCGTTCCGTATACTATTGCCGTTTTCAACATCCTATCTTTACGAAACAGGATTTTCTGCGGTGGCTGCTTTGAAGACCAAATATAGATCGCAGCTAAATATAGAAAAAGAACTGAGAACGTCTATTTCTAATATTACACCCCGATTCGATAAACTTTGCTCTACAAAACAAGCTCAAGGAAGTCACTGATTTATTATTAAACTTGTTCATAATTTAGTGTTCAGTGCTCTTTATAATTATACCTGTTATATCAGTGTTCATGTGTATTTTATTTTTTATTTTGTAAGAATTTTGTTTTGCTTTGATTTTAGTAAATTAATCAATGTTGTTGATGTTCTTTTCGAATAGGCTCACGCCCCCCACTAATAATAACACGCCCCACTAGGGGAGCGCGCCCCACAGGTTGAGAATCACTGCCTTAGAACGGCCAATAACACGAATTACAGAAATTTGTTTCTAGACGTTAGACGTATTTTTTAAATATTTTAGCGGTTGCTACGAAGTTAGACAAATATAGTGTTTGGGAAAGTATTTAGTATTTACTTAAATTTGTAATATTCTATCTTTTCTTTAATATTTAATAATTAATATTCCTTTTTATCATAATACATACATAACATATTTATAATTATAAATTCCTTTCTGTAAACTTTTGTTGTCACATGTTTTCAAGGAAATATTGACTTGTCCTTAATTGACTTTTGGAGACACAAAGCTCATAAAATCTCAATTTTCTTGAATCATTTATCTAAATTATTGCCTTAAAAAAATTTCATACGCAATACACACCTTTAATTACTTTATACTAGCACGCTCGAAAGCTACTTCTTCAAGACCTCCCTTGAACAAGAATCTCGTAGTATGGCATTTTTTCCATATACATTGAATTGCCAGTAGATAACCAGAACACGGAATGCTAACATAAACGCGTACACAATGACTGCTGATCGTGATGGTACCATTTGCACCCATTTCTTCCCGCCGTTGGCGTTGCGATGTTAACCACCGAGTGGAGATGCTGCCTTGGCTACAATTAATTTATCTTTCGACGATTGGTAAGAGGATTTCTTTATACAGGATAACAGTTTGAACATACGCCAAGTGTCTTCTTATTTCCAATTACAAATATAGTCTATACAATTATTTATTATTGTTAAATATTAAATCAGCTAGTTCAACACGTTCTACATAAACATAGTGTTGTCTATTTTCTACATTAGAAGGCCTACGTAGCGTGTATACTTTGTTAAGCAGGAAGCTTGGCTATAAATGCAGCCTAGGACAGACTCCGAGGCTTTACCACTACCGATAAGGTCCAATTAAAAAAGCTTCGTATGAAGGCAGATTTTATGAAAGAAGTGACTGACATTCTTGCCTTCTGGTGCATAATATATCCATGTGTTGAGGCCAATTGTGGGATGTACCACTCTTATATTATAACAGAACAGCGGATATTGATTCATAAAGGCGCTAGAATAGTAAAAAATTTTTTCGAGGGCGGCACATCTAAGCTATTAACACAAAACTCTGGATAAGTTCAGTTAAATTGTATTTTTGCTAGGAGAGTTTTGGGGTAGTTCTGATTTTTTCATTCCATATGTTTTTTGGGGTGCTTAATCCGAATCTGGGGTTTGCGGACAAAATTTCGTGACGCAACATTAAAAAAAAACAGAATAAACCGTTTTTTTTTTCTTTTTTCGGGTTTTTTTGCGTTAAACTCGAAAACTATCAACTTTTGGTAAATGGTCTGTTTACAGAAATTAAAGTACTTGAAATTTTCTACAAATACCAGTATTTAGTTTTTTTTTTCAGATGATCGTTCGGTTTCTAGTGCGAGTTGAAAATTGTAAATTTTTAGTAGTTTATGCAAAACCCACTTTTTACATTTCAATATTTAATTTTTATGGATGCTGTCATTTGATAAATGTCACCTGGTTTTCCACACAAGTAATTAAAAAGAAAAAAGGCAAAAATTATACAAATTCAGTAAGTAGGTAGAACTCGTAACAAAATAAAACTTAAAATCTCGTTACTTATGATCATATATTGTTATGATTATAAATTATAATATGCAAAATTTATATGAGCCGTTGTCTTTTGGAAGGCCCTGGCTGAGGTTCTTCGATAACGATGAGTCCTGGTTCTGCTTGTTCTGGAAAATAAAAGTTTAAAGTTAAGTCATTTATCAAGAAGAGATAAAGATTGCAAAATAGATTGTGAGATTAAACATACCTTCCGCATCGTACTGAGGTTCTTCGATGGCATCGGGTCCTGGCTCAGGGTCTGATTGCTCCATCGTCAGCGTCGGGAGTCGTTCTCCTGGAAAATAAAAATAGGAGAGACACATATCATATATCAAGGAGAGATGAATGACTACAAAATAACTTGTCAGATCCAACAAACCTCTCTCTCTTTCTTCAGTTTCTTCTACGTCTATGTCAGAGCTGTCTTCTGGGGGCTCAACATTGTTACACAGTCCTTCGCATGATGCGCATATTGGGGAACAATGGAGTCCCACCTTCCTGCATCCACAATTGCGTTGACAGCCCTTTTTACATTTACATGAAATGTACCGGAGTATTGAGTTTGGTGCAGGGTCCAAAGTAGTTGGTACTGGCACGAGACCACTACTAGTTTTTTGCCGTCTCCACTCACTTGGGTCTTTTTGTTGCTCGTTAGGTGTGGCTTGACCGGATAACCACTGCTGCACCTGATAGTAAACTCTCAGTGAATGTTCTCGTGCAGCAGCTTCAGTTAGGGGCAATGAGGAAATGTTGGTCTTATTTTTGAATGATGAAGATACGTATTGTTTATATCTTAAATCGTTTAGTTTTGTCTCTTTTTTTCCATATAGAGCCGTGAGAAACATGTTTCCTGCTGTGGCAATCTCATCTTGACTTGAATTAGGATCTTTGAAAGCTTCAATTACCGATTGCAAATCTTTGTTCTTCTGCAGGACTTTAAGAAATTTCAGTTTCCCTTGATTAAACAATGCAGAAGTAGTATCACAACCACTCATCGCATGCAGGAATAAAATATGATCCAATAGGATTTTCTCAGCAGCCAGATGAGGGTTGTAGAGGCTTTGCGAAACCTTTCCTTTTCCTGGCTTAAAAAAAATACATTTTTTAGATCAGGGCTACAAAGGCCAATCAAAATGACCAGTAGGTCGATATCTTCCCCCACCACTGTCACATGTTCATTTGACATATAATTATAATTAACTTTCTTTATTTTAATTAACTTAAATACTAGTGGAAATTAACTGAAAACCTTTCAATACAAATCTAAAAAGTGGGTTTTGCAGTCACACCGGTACAAATTGCCAATTTTCAACTTGCACTTGAGACCGAACGGTTCGTCTGTACAATAAGCAAAATAGTGACATTTGTACAGAACTTTAAGTACTTTAATTTCTGTAAACAGACCATTTACTAAAAGTTAACGTTTTCGAGTTTTAAGAAAAAAACCGGAAAAAAGCAAAAAAAAAACCGATTTCTTCTGGTTTTTTAAATGTTGCGTCACGAAATTTTGTCCGCAAACCTCAGATTCAGATTTAGCACCCCAACACACATATGGAATGAAAAAATCAGAACTTCCCCAAAACTTTCCTACTAGTATCACTTTACAGTACAAAT
Organism: Diabrotica balteata; assembly: GCA_918026665.1. Lineage (NCBI taxonomy): Eukaryota > Metazoa > Arthropoda > Insecta > Coleoptera > Chrysomelidae > Diabrotica > Diabrotica balteata. The sequence continues at coordinate 144,078,909 of OU898277.1, read as the reverse complement.
TTACTGAATTAGATACCATTTTTAAGCTATGTGCGCTAGACTTTGATTATCTGATACACGATACAAGTTGTATTTTGTTGTACCCACTGACTTCGTTATGTAGGATTTTGGGCGCAAAAATCCTATATGTATAATGTAGTTAAGAAGCGCAGAAAACTGCATCTGTATATTTTAGGCCGATTGTGGGATGTACCACTCTTATATTATAACAGAAACAACGAATATTAATTCATAAAGGCACCTGAATCATAAAAATAGTCTTCGAGGGCGCCGCATATCGTATCTAAGATATTATTATTAACATAAAACCCTGGGTGCCATTTTAGAACTATGTGCGCTGGCCTTTGATTACCTGATATCTGATACGAGTTGTATTTTGCAAAAACACCATGCTTAATTAAAGAAACAAATCAATCAACGGACAAAATTGGTAGCTACATCATCTTTGGGTGAAGTTTAAAAAAAAATTTCGGCGTTAAATTTTTTTATGGATATATGTTAAAGAAGGCAAAAGGCGCACCGACCTGCGGGCCGGTTGTCCGGCCGTGCCCACAGGTACTAAAGATAAGATCATACGAAATCAGAATGATAATATAACCATTAATGAAAAATATCGAAACTAAATAAAAATAAAGAAAACATTATCTGAACAAATATCTTCTCGGGTCGTATTTTGTTGATCAATGACATAAAGCTCAGACCAAGAGAAGAATAAAACATCGATAAACGACTCATATAACACCGACTTTTTCACCGAATGAATAGCTCAGAACAATAAGTAACGTAAATCAGATGGCGCTTACATCGGAAGAATGGGTTGTCGCCCTGCATGCAATATGTATACAATAAACTTTATCAGCTGAACGTGGGGCAATTCATGCTATCATATAATTGCTAATTAGTTAGTTAAGTTTCGCATGGTGTTCAGTTGTAGAACTGTCGGATTGCGATTTATAATATCTTGGCGCCGCTCCATCTATTCAATCGTGAGAGTATGTTAATTACCACGATGACTTCTATTTTCATAGCTCGCATACATAATTTAAGAAAGATGTACTTATTATATTTTGGGTGTGGCTACTGGTTAGTTTCTTAACTTGTGCTATACAACTTAATAATATTTTTATGTAATTAGTATGCGTTTTCAAATAGCTGACACTTTTGCAAACAAATTGATTTTTTAGTAAAACATCTGACATACATTAATTACTATTAAACTGGGAATAAGCCACAATTAAAGATAAAAATACGTTTATTGACGTTTCAATTTCCACTTCGGAAATCGTTCTCAAAATACAAACAGTAAATTAAACAAATTTTGTTTTTTGTTACATAGTGAAAAATTCTTCTAATAATTTAATTTTATCTGACTCATTTATATTGACAATTCAGACATACATTATGCATTTTAAAGTAGACGACTTTAAAATGATATTGCCAATATTGTTGAGTTGCGCTCCTGGGACGACTTTACTTATAAGATAGTTCATTCGATTACATGAAATCAACTTTAACTTGAGAATATCCGTCAGAAAAAAATCATAGCATGTAATTCGTCTTTAAAAAGACAAACACATGACATGATGACAGTAAAATTCTCCTGTTAGTGATTCCATAGTAAATTATGAGGGAAAAACCAGGAAAAAAAACCTCATAATACTATCCCGACATTGTAAGTATTTGTTCGTGAATTTAGTTTACCTTCAACAAACATCAAAATTCTGATTTTATATGTTACGTTATTTAAAAAACATAAATGATGTATCCTCTATATGTTACTGACTTACTAATACTGGTATTTTCTTATTAATAACTTCCTCTTTCAATATTGGTAACCAGATCCTACTACATTCTGCCGAGGAATTTGCGACACAATTGGCCTCATTTAGCATAATTAGAGCCGCTTCTTTGATTTTTCTTTTTTTACCATCCGTTTCTTTTAGGACTACATTTGAATTATTCCATTGAACCTATGTTCATTATCCCATGCGTGTTTACAGATTTGAGATCTATCAAATTCTCTATTTTTAATATAAGATTGATGTTCACTTATTCTAACATTTAATGGCCTTGATGATTCACCTAAATAAAACTGATCGCATTCACAAGGTATTTTATAAATGCAATTTTTTGTCCTTTCTTGTTCATTGTTAGGTTTGGTTTTGGACAAAATAGATCTCAACGTGTTTGTTGTTTTGAATATTATTAAAATGTTGAATTTATTTCCTATCCTTTTATATATTAAAAATAGAGAATTTGATAGATCTCAAATCTGTAAACACGCATGGGATAATGAACATAGGGTTCAATGGAATAATTCAAATATAGTCCTAAAAGAAACGGATGGTTTTTAACTATTAGCTGAACAGAACTTACGACGACGACTCTGTAAACACCTGGAATACCCGAACCCTGTATTATCGAGCTGGATCATTTACATCTTTACTAGACATAGTGAACAGGAAAGGTGGTGGATGGGAACTGGCACTCTTGAACAAATGAAGCCGAAAGTCAACACATAGACGGAGTGGGATTTATTGTAAATCAAAGAAAAAAAAGGCCTTTGACTTTGAAAATTATTGAATTTGAAGCCTACAGTAAAAGAATGTGCCATTTGTGCTTAAAAGGGAAAATTCTTCGATTACAGTGTGATTAATGCACATGCCCCGACTGTTGACAAACCAGAAGAAATAAAAGAACAGTTCTTCGAAGATCTAGTACAGAAGATATCTTAGAAATGACACTAAGATTGTTTTAGGTAACATGAGTGCAAGAATCGGATACGAGCAAGTTTTCATCACCACTATAAGAAGCCTATACAACGTCATAGAGATAATGGTTAATTGAACTATGTATTTAGATCTGATCTACCAATATGCCTCAAAAGGAAGATCTTTGACCAGTGTGTGTTGCCTGTACTCATTTACGGAGCAGAAACATTAACATTCACAAAAAAGGTAGTTAATAAGATTCGCGTGACTCAGATGGCTATGGAGCGCCAGATTTTGGGTGTCTCTCTGAGAGACCGAATCCCAAACGAAGAAATACGTCGTAGAATGAAAACAACAGACGCTATCGAAAAAATCGCGTCGTTAAAATAGAATTTGACAGGACACGTCGCCAGATTATCAGACAACCAAAAGAAGCAAAACGGAGCAGAGGACACCCACCAACTAGATGGACTGACGACCTGAAGCGTGTTAGCAATAACTGGATGTAAGCCGCACAACACAGAGACAGATGGAAAGAGCTGAGACAGACCTTTATCCAGCAGTGGACGCATACAGGTTGATGATGATAAGAGGTAATGGATTACGACTAATAAACTTAGCAACAGCACTAAACAGGACAGTCGCTAGCACTTATTGTGTATACAAGAATATACGGTAACGAACCTCGCCTGATGGAAGTACAAAAAGGTAAGATTAATCATATCTTCATAGATTCAAAAAATGAGCAGACCTAATGAATTGCAGAAGTGATAGAAGCGCAAACATAGACTCAGATAATTGCCTAGTGATTTTAACATTGAGGACTAGAATTTCAAACGTCAGCAGAAAAGAAAATAAAATGGATATAAAAAAATGGAATGTACAAAAGCTAAGAGGTGCAACAATTACAAAACGATACTAGGAAAACATCACCAACAGGCTAAGGAATCAAAATGTAAATAAAGAAGGCCAGAAAGATGTACACTTTCATTGGACCAGAATAAAGGAAGATATACTACCCACTAAAACAATCGACTATAAAAATAGGTTTAATAATAAACCCCAACAAAACTAAGATATGAAAATAAGCACGCAACCATGAATCCAACGCTTACTTGTTATAATACGCCCAGTCTTAATATATGGTTCAGAGACCTAAACTCTAACAAAAAGTAATGAAAACATAATAAGACGATACAACTTCGAACGTTATAGAATATACCAGGAACCAGATACAGTAAAATATTTTAATATATTCCGAATATCCGAGGTGGGTAAGGCATGTAATGCGGATATAACAAATGACTTAGCTACAAAAACGCTTCCTGATAGACCCATTAGTCAGAGAAGAAGAGGAAAACCTAGAATTTGATTCCTTGATAACAACGATGTAGACATGACAAATATGGGAATACATGCTTGGCGGAGGAAGGCGATGAATAGGACGATGGAGAAATTTTGGAGAACTAGGAACAACATAGGGTTGTAAAGCCAGTATGATGATGATGGTGAATATCAATCTTCATAAGCAATATAGGAATTAAATATTTTGGTTAGACCTTTTTGGAATATTTTGCTTTTTTTAATACACAAAGTTGTATTCAAAATAGTCCATCATATTGGTACTCTATTGGTTTTAACCTGCTTGGATATATTAGTCGGTTTGATCCACGGTTGTTATTATTAGTTTCACATATTTTATGACACGTATTTCGTGTTTGGTTTGAACGTCTTTTTGAAGTTTTACTTCTATACGCACGTTCGACGTTGGAAATTTGTACTGGAGTGAATCGGCAAAATCATTACATATGTAAGATATAGGTAGAGAGAGAGACAGAAGATACATTTCTCTCTTTCTATCTCTCGAGAATAATTTTAATTTAAAAATATATAACAAGCATAAGATATTTTTTATATTAATTCGGAAGATATATACATTTGGCCAAAGTCTTTTACAAATAAATATTCTTCCTGGAACTTCTATGATTCGTAATAACCTTTCCATTTTGGGAATACAATAAATAAATACAAACACAAAATACAACCAAAAAACTGACATTTTAAATAATGTTCTTGTCAAATAATGACATTGATTAGCCACCTTATTATTTAAGGTTATTGGTCGAATGAGTTAAAGCGCGGTATTTAGAACCAGAAGTCGCGAGTTCGATCCCAATGAGGGAATATATTTTTTTAATTATTATGTTCGGATTTTTGAAGTTATACTTCTATACGCGCATTCGACCTTGGAAATTTGTACGGGAGTGAATCGGCAAAATCATTACATATGTAAGATAAAGGTAAGAGAGAGACAGAAGATATATTTTCTCTTTCGAGAATAAAAATGTTCCTTTTGTAAATATATTTAATATTTATTAATATTATTATTATTTTTTATTAATAATATTATCATGGTAAATTAAACATATGCGTAAGTAAGTTATGTATATTGTCATTTTTAAATACTTATGAATACTGCATTTTAATTTGATATTATTAATGTAGTATTGATTTATTTATAGAATAAATATGAATTTAGTGCAAGTATGTGTAATTTTTTTATTCAACTCCTTTCATACATATATAAATAAAAATATACATTTTCATCAAAATATTACAATCCTTATTTGTTATATCTATACAGATCAAACTGTTAATACAGCAAACGTATCATACCTATATATCTAATTCTATTTCTCTTTCTGCTCTCTTACCCATAGCATTACATATGTAATGATTGTGCAGATTGACTCCCATATAAATTTGTAACGGCGAACGCGTGTATAGAAGTATAAGTTCTACCGACAGTCCCACTGGACTGCCACACTCGTTTTTTACTACTTTTTTTGGTATTTTTTTATGTAGTTCTTCCATCGTATTTTCCAATTAGTTCCAATTGATATATTACTGCGCTACCTGCATACCTAAGATAGTTAAACTGTAATTCAAATAATATTGATCAAAGCTATCCTGATAATCAACATTTCTATACTATCAATTGCTTCCACCACTAGCGCACCTAGAATTTTCCTCGTGGGGGGGTTTGGTTGGGCACCGAAATTTTTTATGCTACCTCCACGATTTTAAGTACTTAAAATTTGTGAATAACAGTGTCGGAATACGGTCCTGGGGGGTTTAACGCCCAAAACCCCCCTGGATGCGCCACTGGCTTCCACATAATCTTTAAAACTGAACAAAGCAAAAATTATATTCGTTGATATTTTATCAATGTTAATTTGTTCGTTAAAAATAGTTATCCGGTGATCTATTTGTTATATTAGATTTTTATGATAAGTAGGTAATCAAGATCACCAAACAAAAGCAAATGTTCAATTCATTTGTCGTCTAGCATTATCACGAGGACTCTGTTTTCTTTTGGCTGTCAGGAATGGTCTGGCCAAAGATCAATTTGCTGCATAATGTTTTCAATTTAGACTTCTTCTACAGAACAGCAACACTAACTTAATGTTGCAGTTAACGTGCAATCAATCGTAGATTAGCAGATAATGTGTGAGCTAGAGGACGAGACATTTGAACTAAAGGAAAGATGTCTAAATGAAGAGGATGTTCCAGAAGAACGAAGACTGTCTTATATTTTGCCTATCCACAAAAAAGATACAAAAGCCAACCCAAGGTATTAAAAAAAAAGGAAATACCCACAACAAATACAAAGTAGAATTAATAAAGCCAAAGCGACTATCCGGACATCAAATTCTCTTTTTTGAGACAGATCAATAAAAAGTGACACGAAAAACATATCCATAACAGTATAATTGAAGATAAAAATTTGAGAGAATTCGAAATGAGCATATATAAGATTATTTACTTTTCGATTTTCACTTAGGGAAATCGTTTTCAAAATTGGTATTTCTTCTTTTTCTACACATTTCTTTGATTTCTGAAGTGGAAATTGAAACAAATTAAAAAAGAAGTTATGTTATATGAAGCCCTTGAATGAATGAAGGATTTAATGAATGGAATCACAGAAGTGAGTCAGAGATAAGGACATTCACTGAACATAAAGAAAACAAAATATATGATGATCTCTAAGAAGAAACAGCAAATTGAAAGAATCAGTGTGAATGGTCAACCAATGGAAAAAGTAAAAACATACACCTACCTTGGTACGAAAGTCAATGAACATTGGGACCATTCCCTAGAAATAAAATGTAGCTAAGCTAGGCTAAGCTATTCAAATGCCAAGATTTATTAGTACCCATAAAAATCAGGTTACTACGATGTTTTATCTTTCCTATACTGTTGTACGGATTTGTGTCGTGGACTCTCACAGACGCTATCTGAAAGAAAAGTGTGACTTTATCGTTGAATCCTGAAGATATCCCACACCGACCACGTTACTAACCTGGACGTTTTGTGAAGAATGCAAAAAGAAAAAAGAGAAACAGAGAAAAAACCACAATAAAATAGCCAAAATCAAATACCTCTGTCACATCATGAGGAACAGCGAAAGATATGGGTTGCTGCAATTAATTTTACAAGGAAAAGTAGAAGGAAAACGAAGACCAGGAAGGCGAAGGATTTCCTGGCTGGAAAATCTACGTACGTGGTTCAACACAATCATAAATCTTTTCAGAGCAGCAGTTTGCAAAATACAGATTGCCATGATGGTCGCCAACATCCGAAACGGATAGGCACTACAAGAAGAAGAATCGTAGTCACTATACAAAACTTAAAAACACCTTTCACTTCTCAGTAATCGATCAATTTTTTTTAAATAAAGCACTGTGTAATTTCACTTAAACATGTAATGAAAATTAATTACTATTTAACTGGGAATAAGCCACAATTAAAGATAAAAATACGTTTATGGACGTTTCAATTTCCACTTCGGAAATCGTTCTCAAAATACAAACAGTAAATTAAACAAATTTTGTTTTTTGTTACATAGTGAAAAAATTCTATATTCGTTTATTCCCAGTTAAATAGTAATTAATTTAAAATTCCACAAGAAAATAGCTTCAGAACAATATATAATGAAAATATTATGTATAATATTTTCTATATACCTAATATAATTTAAATTATTTATTAAGATGGATTCCCTATGGGAATTTCCCTAATCACCTCGTGGATAAATATTTTGAGTACATGGATTTTAAAAGTAACAGTTATTTCAACACAGAAAAAATAAAAGTTACAAAGGAAATACTGTGTAAAGTATGACTTTTTATACTGGTGTGAAATTTTTAACTACATGTTTGCGCATTACTCGGCAAGTGAAATGGGTAAAATGTATTTTTAAGATCCGCTGTTGTTAAATAATAAATACAGTTACAAAGTAGTATGTGACATGACCTGACGGAGTAGCAAATAGTATTTAAACCGGTGTATGTAAGAGTGGATCTTTGCTCAAATAAGCATTACTTAAATGTGATGTCTCTTGATGTTTGATATGCTGATGATGTGTTATTTTTTAGCAAATATTTACAAATAAAACGGTTGAGTACATGAACAGGGGCAATATTTTGTAACATATCAGTAGTACCGATAAATTTTCAAGATAGACAAGTGCCACGTGAAGTTGAGACGTTATGGAAACAATGTATTAATCCTCATTATTTTAAGCATTAATCTATATTAAAAGAGATTTCTTATAAAGAAAAAGTTTTCAGTGGTTGGCGGTATACCATAGTTTAAAAAATCTTAAAATTAAGAAAAATAATGAAAATTGATGTAAAGTGTATAAAATTGTAATCCTTTTGTATATTTTTATTATATAAGTTTTTAAAGACCATTTGGACAGAAAGTTAGCTCTTCATATTACTGACAAGTATGATATGATCCCAGAAAGTTAGTATTCCTCTACATACAAAGCTATATAGAGACTTCGTGAGCTGTTAACCTTGTTGTGAGTTGATAGTACATCATTTTTTTAAGTGCTTGAATTTAACTAAGATTGTGGTCGTACAAGCGTATCGTATCTGAATGTTATAAACCTCGTTTAGGCTTCCACCTCTTCAAGGTAGGTCTGCTCCCTTTTTTTTTGTTATGGGAGCTTCGAATGGGGACGAGCCCTGTCAATGCAGATTGGTTGAGTGGCAGGAAAATGCTAGTGGAGCAGGAAAGTTGAAGGTGGGTGTGTATTAGCTAAGTATAGGGGGAGAAAGTACCTCATATGTTACCAGCTATACATTCGAACAGCTCTTAGTCAGCATTTTTGGCTTGCAAATTAGATATTATTTCTTCCCCTAGGTATCTGTGATATCTAAGTTGAGTTTTTCTACTGTGTCGAAGTACTCATCAGGAAGTTCATTATCAGCCAAATGTAGATGCTTGGCTGAAGGGAATGGAACTTTTTTTAGGACGCTTGGTGAGTACGTGCCCTAAATGATAGCAAGGAGTTTTCGGAGTCTCTTTAGCTCTGATGTTAGAGTCGTCTATCATGCGTAAGACGTGTTTTGTGCGCTTGTTAGTGATCATTTCTTCAGTATTTTTCTTTCAGGAGCCAAGATGGAGGGACTTTGGCATTTGTTTAGAGATACCTGTATTCGATAATTTGGCCTGATAAATGTTTTGTAGGTGTGCACGAGAGTTTAAGATGATATTTTGAAGTTAGACTTCTATACGCGCGCTAGACGTTGGAAATTTGTACGAGAGTGAATCTGTGAAACCATTACATATGTAGAGATATGAGTAAGAGAAAGACAGAAGACATATTTTCTCTCTCTTTCTCTCTCGAGAATAACAATTTTCCTTGTGTATATATTTAATATTGTATATATATATACATATATATATATATATATATATATATATATATATATATAATATATATAATATTGTATATTGTATACTTATCTGGGAGTTGAAATGAATACGGAGGGAACAGAAGAGGCCGAAATTCAGAAGAGAATAATGAGGGGAAATAAAGCCTATTTTTCCCTGATTAACATATTCCGCTCCAAGACGGTACATCGAAAATCGAAACTAAGGTCTATAAAACTATCATCAGACCGATAGTATGCTATGGATGCGAGACATGGGTTTTGACAGAAAGCACTAAACGAAGATTAGAGGTTTTCGAGAGAAAAATACTAAGGAAGATCTTTGGACCCATCACTCAAAATGGGATGTGGAGATCTAGATATAACCATGAACTCTACCAACTGTTCAAAGAAGCACCTATTGCAGAGTTCGCTAGAGTACAAAGGCTTCGATGGGCTGGTCATGTGGTACGGATGGATGCCGACAGATTGCCGAGAAAGGCCTTGGATGGTAAAATGCAGGGCAGAAGACCAAAGGGAAGACCACGTAATAGATGGGAGAACGAAGTCACAGCAGATGCGCACAACTTATTGAACGTCAGGGCTTGGAGACGAGTGGCGCGGGATCGCCTTTGTTGGAGGCAGAAGTTACAGGAGGCCAAGGCTCAATTTGGGCTGTAGCGCCATTGGAAGAAGAATATATATATATATATATATATATATATTATATATATATATATACATATATATATATATATATATATATATATATATATATATATATGTATATATATATATATATATATAATATTGTATATATATAATATTATATATATACAATATTATATATATATATATATATATATATATATATATATATATATAATATAGTATAATATATATTAATATTATTATTTATGTGATATGTTTTGTATTATTTATTAAATATTTATAATATTTTAGGCTTTTGTATTTCAAAATAATCACTGTATGACCGAGAACTATCAATCCGTTAGTGTCATGTCTAATTAGCAAATCTTTTACGTGTTTGGTTCATACGCTGGTGTATGTGAGTTTGAGTCCAAAATACGAATTTCCTTTTTTATTTTTAAATATTTAAAAACCTCACGTTAATCTTATTAAATATATGTAATATACGCAAAAATGCTAAATTTTAAAATAAAATGAAAATGTACAACATAATCCGAGTTGTTGGTTTTTATTTTTATCTTTGTAAAGTAAGTTATGTATATTGGCAGTTTTAAATACTTATGAATATTGCATTTTAATTTGCATTGTATTATTATATTGAATTATGTTGTAGTGTATTATATTGTAATTTTTATATTAATAATCAAATAAACAATGAATTTTACTGCAGAGTATGTGTAAAAAAATTTTTGCATTCAACTCCTTTTATACATATATGAAAATAAAAATATATATTTTCATTAAAATATAGATACAATCCTTCATTTACTATACTCCTATTACAGGTCAAATGTTTATATAAAGCAAACGATGTACTATATACCTAATACCTAATTTTTTTCTCTTTCTGCTCTCTTACCTATAGCATTAAATATGTAATGATTGTGCAGATTAACTCCCATATAAATTTGTAACGGCGAACGTGTGTAAGAAGTATAACATCTACCGGCAGTCCCACTGGACTGCCACACCCATTTTTTTTAAAATTTTTTCCACATAAAACACCCAAGAAATTTGTCTCTTTTTCTTACTCTGTCTAGGGTGTTTCTAATGTCGATATTTCAGTTGAGAGTTCTGTTAAAGTGAACTTGCAAGTCGGACTTCTACGGTCTGAATTAAAACCTCTCTCAAAATAGTACTATCTGTTTCCTTGCATCTTCATTTCGGTTGATTTGAAGGTTTCTGAATAAAATAAATTAAGTTTTAGTAGTGTTGAGTGTAACTCTATATTAATTGCACCACCTCACAATTTTGTTTAAAGGAGTTTTAGTTCTATCGAAATAAATTGATGTCTCAGCGTCATATGAAAGGTACCTGCAAGGAGGAGTACAGTATCGTTGGCATATAGTGGGATATACTCAGACCTGATATGAAGGATGTCACTATTAAAGATTGTGTACAAAATTGGAGCTAAAATTGAGTTATGGGGGACTCCAGTTTGTAAAGTAAATAATTTAGAGAATTGGTTGGCGACCTTGATATGTATAGTTTGTTTGGAGAAATAGAAATGTATAATTTTTATTAAACTGGTCGGTAGTCCAGTAAGGTTAAGTTTTTCAATCAAGCCTGCATGCCAGATTTGATAGAAGGCCTTCTGGACATCTAGAAATATGCCTATTGCGTATCTGTGATGTTTGTTAATGGATTATGATATAAAAGTAGCTGCTTAAATCAATGTGTGGAATGTTTAGCTTTGAATACAAATTAAAAGTTTAAGATGATATTATGTTATTGCCGGAAGTCTCTTCTTGAGGATCATCTCATATACTTTACCCAGAGTATCTAAGAGTGATATTGGTCTGTAGGGTTTTGTGCTGGTAACGGGTTTCCCTGGTTTGAGAATCATGACTGAGTTTGCCATTTTCCAAGGGGTAGGAAAGTAGTTCAACATAATTGGCATTGATTATTTTGGTTAACAGCATACTCTCAGAAAGTTGTTTGTCATAGCAACAAAGACTTGAATAAGATTTAGATTTCATGAGCTTGTGTTGAATGGAAGCATTAGAAATGTGGATTCATAGATGGATGTAGTTGTTAAGACTACGAAGTAATACTAACGAGAAAATACTAAGAGGGTCATAAAATAGAGTAATACTAAAGACTGTTAAACACCGAAAAATGTCTTATCTGGGATATATTCATTGAGGGGAAATCGATATGGGAAACTACAAATAATTAAAGTCAAAATGAAAGGTCTGAGAGATGTGAGAAGAAAACAGGTTTCTTCGGTACAAAAGATTCGTGAATTGACTCAGGTACCAAATGCAGAATAATTATTTGATCTGACAGAAGATCGATTTTTGATTATTTGGCTAGTGTCCGTTTGATAACTATTATCAAACATTTTTTATGCCGTAATCTGAAGCGACTATTCTGGTTAACTAAATAAATCTAAAAGATGATATTCATCGACCAATAAAATTAAAACAAATGAATTGGATACTTGGCAGAAAGTCATAACTGTCATTGGAGAATAAAATACTGCTTTACAAAGTCATACTAAAACCAATACGGACTTACGATGTAGAACTCTGGGGCTGTAGCAAGCCTTCAAATACAAAAATTTTGCAGACCTTCCAATCAAAAACATTACGTATGATAGCTAACGCCCCTTGGTATGTGAGCAATGTAACCATTCACAATACCCTAGAAGCACCAACTGTAAAAGATGTCATATCACTTCACGCCAACAATGCCAAAATTCTTAATTCAAAGCACCACAGCCAAATTATCAGTGAATTATATCAGCCACAAATGGAGGAGCGAAGACTGAAGTAGACTTGGCCAGAAGACCTGGTTACATAGGTGAAAGCGAAGAAATGTCGCTGGGCGGTACCCAAATCAAGTCAATCTTGTCATCACATTTACCAATTACTCAATGTATCATCTAGAGTAAATTGTAAATATGCATTTGAAAATTAAAAAAAAAATCACCATGATAGATGACTGGGTGCGATGGCAGTTCAATAACATACGCGGAGGGACAGGTGATGACATGGGGTCACCACTTGCCCTTCCAACCAAACAATATAAATTAGATGACGCTCGTTCGGAAATAAGTTTTAAATAAATCAAAAATGGAAACTTTTCGTAATTAAAATAGGTAAAGAAATAATAAATAAGACTTACTCACAATCAATATAATTTAACTATCAGACGACCGGTTTCGCTTTCTACAATATGCAAAGCATCTTCAGGTCTCGATACAAAGTTAAATAAATGCTGAAATAATAATAAACCCATATTAGGGTGTTGTCTAATAAAGATAAACAAAGTAGATGTTATAAAATTACAATAATTATGCCAATATTACATGTACGTGGTTTTTCAAAATGATTTGAAATGAAATTTACAAAATTTATTTGAAAAATATTTATTTTCAAATAAATTTTGTAAAAATTTTGTATATTTTGTAAATTTTGAAAATTTTGTAAATTTGTTATACGTTTTGATTACAAAATGTACATGTTTAGTTGCCAAATAATCACTGTAATTTGTTCTGTAATTTGGACTAAACTGAGTTAGTTATAATGGGGGATGTATTTCAATTATTCGTATTGTTACATTTAAATTTAATTAATTAAAGATTGTTAAAGTATGCCAATATTAAACACATCAATTTACTTTTGATATCTTAATTAAAACAATTTAGAGACATTCATTAATATCAGCATATTTCATAAAACTAGATAACTTAACTTACAGTATTGAGAAATAGAAGAAGAACTGTCACATTTTAACCTACATATGTCAAATTTACCTCTAAAATCGAATAGATAACATAAAAAACTCATTGTCTCCAAGACTGACATGTAGTGCATAAAAGTCCTTCCCCTTTTTAAATTTAATGTTTGTTTCGTCCCTTCTAAGTGTTTTATGTTCCTGTGTGTTTAAATTGTCCTTAATGGTTTTAACTTTAATATTTTTTTCTACGCTCTTACTAGTAAATTGTATATTACCTACTATTTTGGAAGCTAAGTAAATGCATCATAACAGATACTGACACGTAATGACTAGCACGTAATAAAAAAAATTACGCTTCAGTTCTATAAAAATGTGTAATATCACATAAGCCTTGTAAGTCAGTTGGTCGAGTTACCATGGAAACGAATTAACAGACGTTATTTTGACAGATTAAAAATTATTAATCTGTCAGTGTAAATATAGTGGTAATTTAATTTTTATTTTTACAAACGAAAATAATGGTAGAAAAAGTATAGTACACAACTTGAGTTGTAAGCTTATTACATGCTTGTAAAATTACTGCGCTCGCCGCTACGCGGCTCGCGCGCAGTAATTTTTACAAGCATGTAATAAGCTTACAACTCAAGTTGTGTACTATACTTTTTCTACGATTATTTTCGTTTATAAAAATAAAAATTAAATTACCACTATATTTACACTGACAGATTAATAATTTTTAATCTGTCAAACTAACGTCTGGTAATTTGTTTCCATGGTAACTCGGCCAACTAACTTACAAGGTTTATGTGATATTACACATTTTTTATAAAACTGAAGCGTAATTTTTTTTATTACGTGCTAGTCATTACGTGTCAGTATCTGTTATGATGCATTTACTTAGCATCCAAATAGTAGGTAATATACAATTTACTAGTAAGAGAGTAGAAAAAATACTATTATATACTTGACTTTGCAATAATCTACCATTTTGCCAATAGAACTTTATCAAAGAAATTTGATAATTACAAGTTGAAAGAATTGCACACCCACACAATTTGTACATCTAATCTTATTCATTGTCATAAAACTGTCACCTTCATAAAATAAATACTCAATAAATAACACACATTTCATAAATATATCTCTTGAATATGTATAAATAACTTTTAAATAATACAATGGTATATAACATCACTTTCATCTAACAAACAATCACATTACACCTATCTCTACTTCATTGGATCAAATCTATCTCCTCAAGAACTTCCCGTTTATTGTCAAACAACTACAATAGCAGACTTAAGTTCTCCATTCAACAATACATGATAGTTTCAACCATGTTCTACCATCCATCAATTAATAGAGTACCGGCATGTAAGTAATGTTTTATTTATTTGCTCATTTATTAATTTATTACAATCTAATAGACTATTTTATAACAATTTGTGGGTCTTACCTTGTCTGTTAAAACTTTTTATACCTTTTTATTCATTTTGAAAAACCACAGACATGTAATATTGGCATAATTATTGTAATTTTATAACATCTACTTTGTTTATCTTTATTAGACAACACCCTAATATGGGTTTATTATTATTTCAGCATTTATTTAACTTTGTATCGAGACCTGAAGATGCTTTGCATATTGTAGAAAGCGAAACCGGTCGTCTGATAGTTAAATTAAATTGATTGTGAGTAAGTCTTATTTATTATTTCTTTACCTATTTGAAATGGACTCGCACAAGCAACACATTCATGATTTTTCGTAATTAAATGCTAGTGAAAAGAGACGCTGAATTCCTATCTGAACATAAATATGACTGAATATAATAATAAAACCACGGTATTGTGTAATATTAACATAATATTTTTAATCAAATACCTATCATTTTTGTATCCTTCTTATCTCTTTTTTTTTGGTTATATGAATAATGAAACTCAAAGTTTATAACAAATAAAGTCATTAGGCAATATAGTTATCTATTTATAGTTTAACGAATAGTATACCCTACCTACGCCGAAAATGTCTTAATCTTTTGTGACATATATCGGCTCCTATAAAAATAAAGACAGTAGGTTAACACCTGTTTATTTTTATTTGTGTGGGAGTCGTAGCTGTAGGTACATGTTTTTCTAGAACGTAACTGTCCATTGTTGTTCTTGTTAAGTATTAATTTTTTATTACATCTAACAACGTGGGCAGTCTTTATGCATTTTTATATGCAAACACATCTTCGTTTACTTCTCAATTAATTTAGTAAAACACAAAGGTATTCCCATAAAAATTCTTCACACAGTAAAACCCTTACGTGGGTACGGACCAAAGGTGGTTCGTTTGTGAAGGTAATGAAATTAAAATAAATTGAAAAATATATAGCATGATGCTGATAGCATTTTTAAGATTTTGTTCTTTTTACTATAACCAGTTACAGAATTGAAATATTTATGAATTTTTTTATTTACATAAAGTACCTCGACAACTATGGTCATTGGTACAGGAACAATAATATTAAATATATAATAAATAATAAAAACAAATAATAAGTATTCGTTTAATTAATTTTTATTAGGATAATTCTTGTAACAGAGTTCAGCGGTTTTTAGAAACGTTTTCGAAATCTCTGTAGGGTTGTTTAGCATTTTCTTAAGAGTAGGTTTCAAGTCCAGTGCTTTATACAGGTTGGCGAATTGTCTGCAGTCGGTGAAGATGTTTTCATAGTCAAATAAACATTGCAACGGTGGCAAGTTATACGAGTTCCTGAGGGCATCAAGAAACCATGGGTGTTTGGTGTTGATGATACGATCTCTATATCGATGCTTCTCGTCTGAAAAGAGAGAAGAGTTTTGCTCTTGCATAAGTTTTGCCAAGAATCATCTACTGACTTTTTGAAAACGAGTTAGAGAATGTTAGCTAGTCGAATTGTGGTGTTGTGACTTCAGTATTCTGGTTGGTAGTTTATTTCGCAAAATGATCTGCTGTTGTATTAAAAGTGATTCCAGTGAACAGAGAGACTGTTACATCGTGAGCAGAGATATGGTTGTGGTCGAGTGAAAATTGTATTGTTTGAATAGATATATGAAAGGGAATCTGAACAAATAGCAATGTGTCTGTTTTGAGGGGAGATGCATTTAGAAGATTTAGATGCAATAGAATACTATACAGTTCACCTGTGCAAGCGCTGCATATTAGGGGAAACGAGATGATCTTACAAGTTCATCTTTAGTGGTGACTACACAACCAACACCAGTGGTAATTTGAGAAGCATCTCTATGGAAAATTAAATCATATGATTTTCTTTGTATAGTTGTTAAAAATGCTTTCTTTATAAAAATGTTGGGAGATTCATATTTGTTAAAGATATTGAGTGAGGTGTCTATTCTAGGAAGATGTTTAGCCCAGCGGGAAATGAAGGTTGAGGAAATAAACTAGTCAGACGGAGGTCAATATTTTAAGGTGGTGGAGTAATTAATTAGGGTGTATATTTTATGATGAGTTGTTACATACTGTTACTAGAAGACGTTATTGAGGTAATTAGGTACTGAAAGAAATTAAATGGATTTGCAGATATTGGCGGAGCATATCAAAGTAGACCAGATTGTCGTCTAAATATAAAAGGAGGTTCATTGGAATCACGATACTTGCTCTCGATAGAAATAGAGGTAAAGCACCTAGAGCTAGACGGAGTTGCGCTATTATGAACAGAATTTAATAAATCTATGTCAGATCGAGAGGCAGAGGAACAGATAAGGGTACCGCAGTCGACCTTAGATTGGATGAAATCTCTGTAGAGTCTTGATAAAGTAGTTTCATTGGCATTCCATTAAAATGACTAACGGTTTTTAGAACGTTCAGTCTCTTAAATCAACTGGTTTTAAAATAATATATGTGATTATTCTAGTTTAATCTAGAGTAATATATTATACCAAAAATTTACATTGATTAACAATAGATAGTAGGGAATTGATAAATAAAATTGAGGTAAGGAAGTGGAGGTTCGTAAATAAGATAAAAATAAATAAAAGAAATAACTATTTTGTAATCCCTCAAATATAGAATTAGCTGGTTAATTCATCGTTTCTTAACCTTTTACCATTTGCAACCTAATTTTCCTTAATTTTTTTCACCGCGCCCCCTTTCGTACAATAACAATATATCTATGCAATAATAATGTACCTTGAGTATTTTGATAAAAAATTTACACCATAATCTTACTGTAACTACCATATTACCTAGAATAAATAAATTTATTGGTATGTGGCAATACCGATTCGGAACTGATCGCCTTTCTTCGCAAAGAAGTTACGTTAATTTGATTTGAACATTCTCGATCGTTTGTCTGGCTGCTTTTCTCTTCTTTTAAAGGCACAAATGGACATTGCACTTTTGACATTTCAAATATTATCAAATTTCACCTCAGTAAGAGGTCTAATTTCAATGTTTTGGCGTTTTGCAGCTACTACTAGGACTAGATGTATCGCTTGAAGGTCTTCCCGTTTTCGGTTTTTGAAAGAGTTGACTTTTATGAGGGCATTCACAACTTTCATCCTAAAGTGTAGAAGGTCCATGATATCTTTTTGTGGAATTCTAAAGTATGCATGTCTCGTTTATACTCTAACCAAGAGTTTGTTAGAGCCATGTCAACTGCATGAAATATTAGTCGAACAGTCCACTTTCTGCAACGATTTTTTGTTCTGTAAAACGCAATAAGAGCATCTGTTTTATCTATGCCACCCATGGACTTATTATACTTTTGTATAACTTCGGGTCGACTTACGTCAATGAAACATTTTGTTTTTTATTTCAACGTTTTACAACATCTTCTGTACCAACCCCAACGAAGTTGGATACCATTATCACTGGCTTGTTATCTAACGCATCTGGTTACTACAATTACATCAGAAGAGATAATTTGTTTCCGTTGATCCTCTCTCGTTTTTTGAAAAATCTTTAACATCAGTTAGAGATGGTTTAGAAAATCTATTGATCCTCGCAGTACCAGCAACAAGTATTGATTTTTGGTTGAGAATTTGTAAAAGGTTATAGCTCGTAAAATAATTGTCACAGTGCAATGCATGCTTATTAGGTTCAAGTACTTTTGATAATTGCAATAGATAGCTGCATTCAAGAAGGTTCTATTTCTGTGGAACTACCTTGATAGATTAGAAAATTGTAAATCAATCCACTTTCACCACCTAACAAATACAGTTTTACTCCCCATGGTTTGGGTTGCTTTTGATATATTGGTTTATAGACAATCTCCATTGAAGGACATGATTTGTTCGTCTATGCAAACATTTATTTCTATCTGCAGTTCTCTACATCTCTTGAGGATTAATTTAAAAACTGGTCGAACTTTTCATAGTTTGTCGTTGAAGTTTGAAAAATGATTCAATGTTATTGTGTCTATAAAAATATCAATTTTTAAAGATTTGTCCCTATACATTCATAGACTTGGAAATATTAGACATCCTGTTAGAATGCTAAGGCCAAAACGATTTTATTTCTAGCAGTTTACATGGTACAAATTTATCAATTCCAGTTGGCAAAGCATACATATTGGTGCATTGAACAAAATTTTCAAATAAACTTTCGAAGAATTATCTCCAAAAATATGTACCTAGATCTTTCTCAGAGCAGGTTTCATTAGACACACGGCTTATTGTATTAGGTAATTGTAGTGTTACATATTAAATATTCTGTAACCATTTTACATATTTTTTAGAGTCATGAACTTATAATAATTGCCATCGTTTTCGCCCTGTCATTATCATCTTCCTTTTCTTGCTCATTATCCTCTTCCTCATCCTTCGTTTGATTTTCTGAGACATCATATATCATATGGCCAATTCTCTGTCTTACTTGTATTTTTTCTTCGCAGTTACTGTCATCACTAACACATTCTTCAATGTCGGACAGTTTTTCTAGCGGTTCTAGCAGTTTATTCTTCGTTAAATATTTTATTGGAGGCATTGTGCTCTGAAAATAAAAATACTACTTAGCTATTTTGGATACAATTGTGCTTATCGAATTTGAGGTACACTTCTATATTTAAAAAAAGTCAAATTTCAATAAAATATAGTCCCAATTAGTAAGAAGTAATACTACTTTTAACATATGAACTGAAATATAAACGATGATATTGAAGAATGAAGAACACTTACCTCTTACGAACAATGCAATTGCCGCAATATTGCTTTTGATAATATTAATTTTCTTTTGGAAAATTTCTTTAAACTGGTTTCAGTTACATATTCATGTAGAATTATATATGTATTCAAATGAATGGATACAATTATACCCAACCTGACTAAAGGGTTAAATTTCGTTATGAAAAATATTTCGAGCCTTGCTAAGATTTCATCACAGTTGTCTTTATGACCATTCCATCTTCATAATGTCTCTGCATTGGCATAAACCATCTTAAACTACCTTACTAAGTAAAATAAAAATAATTTTATTTACAAGTTAGTCTTGCCCAATTCAATAAAATTTGTGCCATTTCAATAAAACGGTTAGTTTTCTCTCGACCCGACCCTTGCGAACCGATACTGATTTCTGTAATAAAATATGTGCACTCAAATTAAATTAAAGAACGACGCATGTAGAATGTCTTCCGAAGTGGAGGGCAGGACTTTACCGGCTAATAGAGATATATAAATTTCGGTTGATTTATCGTAGCCACCCACGATACTGATTAACTGTACATGAAAATCAATTGAATAATTAATAGTCACTTTATTATACTAAATTTTATCTTGTCTGTGAAATCTTTTTCTGGAAATCTGGTTAATTTGTTTCTGTGTTTTGATTTGTTTTCTGTTTACATATCTAGTTGATTTGGAATAATATTGTCATGGACTACTCTTAGGTAGGCAAAAAGTGAAGTTTCAATTTAGTAATTAATTTTTTTTGAAAAATGAATAGGAGTTCTCTTGTTCGCAGATCTTTCGTAAAACCAAATCGTGTTGTTAATATTTCTTTTTCACAGGTTTTGTATAATCTTCGACGTATAATTTTTAAAAACGTTTCAACAAGTAAGTCTTGAGACTTATTGTTCTGAAATCACTGCACTTTTCGGCCCGTTGCTTTTTTGACAGTACTATAATTCTTATCTCTAATCCAGTGATTCTCAACCTGTGGAACGCGGCCCCCTAGGGGGCGTGGTATTATTAATGGGTGGGCGTGAGCCTATTAGAAAAAAAACATCAACAACATTGACTAATTTACTAAAATCAAAGCAAAACAAAATTCTTACAAAATAAAAAATAAAATACACATGAACACTGATATAACAGGTATAATTATAAAGAGCACTGAACACTAAATTATGAACAAGTTTAATAATAAATCAGTGACTTCCTTGAGCTTATTTTGTAGAGCAAAGTTTATCGAAACGGGGTGTAATATTAGAAATAGACATTCTCAGTTCTTTTTCTATATTTAGCTGCGATCTATAGTTGGTCTTCAAAGCAGCCACCGCAGAAAATCCTGTTTCGCAAAGGTAGGATGTTGAAAACGGCAATAGTATACGGAACGCTCTGGTTTTCAGTGCAGAAAACTCATCATTTACTCCTGCCCAAAATTCAAAGAGGGATTTATTATTAAATTGATTCTTGATTTTATCATTTGCCGTGAAGTCAATGAAGGTTTCTTCTTCGGCAGTAGAGAGCTCTTCCAGTGTAATTTGGAACGGATTCCTAACCCACTCGTAATGCAGGCCATTCACGTTCCGACTTGTGGTACGACTAGTGGTCCAACTTTTGCAGTTGGATGTGAAATCGGACCGTGAGTGGGCTAGTTGGATTAGTTGGACAACTAGTGGTACGACTCGGAACATCTAGTGGGACGACTTGAAGATCCGACTTCCGACTGGCGACGAAGTCGGAGCGTGAATGGTGAAGTTGGAAGTCGGATCACAGGTTGGATAGAAAATTTCCTCAGTCAGTTGACCTTCGGCACCTGTTACGTATTAGATTTCCATGAAATACTTTACGCAAAGATCTCTAGTTCGCGAATATTTAATACAAAATAAACTTTCAATTGCACGAAAATTACCTTTTTGTTAAGGCAAATAATTTTCCTTTCTGTAGATCTATTTCGGACATTCCCATACAGGTAAATTTCCGATACTCCGGATTGGCTACGGAAGAATTATCAACAAACACTGAAAATTAAATCATAGTTGTAGCAAAAGATCCCTAGTTCGCAAAAAAATAATAGAAAATAACTTTCAATTGCACCAAAAATTATTCCTATTAAAAATATACGACACACACACAACAAAATAAATCTCAACTCCAGTTTAAAACAAATAAAATATAGATTTTATACCTACACAAATCTTTAAAAATTATAATTTTTTCTTACATCTTAAAAAGTCATAAAAATCAAGGGTTGAAAAAATTAATTAGTTCAGCCCTAGACAAATAACTAGAGAAACGAAACCTAATTTTTAAACATACATATCATAATATATATTATATTTTGCGTAGTGTTTATTCGATACATTTTTTGGTTAAGCGATGTACACCATCGTGAAAACAACCTAGTACCATTGTTTATATAGGACTAAACAATGCAGTACTGAAGTCAAATGAAGTTGGACCGCTAGTTGGATAGAAAGTCGGAGCGTGAGTGGAGACGAACATCCAACTAGTAGTCCTACTAAGTGGGACCACAAGTCGGAACGTGAATGGCCTGTCTTACTGCGTATTAATTTGTCGTCGGTAAAAAAATGTATTTTAAAATTTTTAGTCAGCATCGCTAAATGATTTTCAATGGTTACAAAAACAACTTTCACGTGTTGTTCTTCAACCTTGTAAGTTTTAATACATTCATCCACATTTGCAAACATTTCTAGTTTTTATTTGCTTTAAATTTCTGCACCACGATTCCAATTGTTTACAAAAACCATTAACTTTATCACTCGTATCCAATAGATGTGTATTGGCTCCTTGAAGCTGACTGTTCAAAATATTTAGTTTCTCGAATATGTTGACCAAGTAGCTCAATTTCATCACAAATAAACTATCTCGAAACATCTCGGCTTCCGATCTATTTTCGTCTTCTAGAAAAATAGCGATTTTATGTCTTAATTCAAAAACACGTTGTAAACATTATCTTGCCTCACAATAAAATAATAATGCTGAATGTAATGCACCCATGTCTTTACAAAGTGCAGAAAAGAATCTGGTTTTCAAAGGTCTCATTTTTATGTAATTCACTACTGTTACAACAGTTGTTCGCACAATATTCAGGCCAGGGACATTTCTTTGGAAGCCAGAGCTTTTTTGTCGATCATACAGTGTGTCCATATACACATTGGAGACTTTTGTTTCACAAGCGCTTGTAGACTGGGGGACAAGAAAGGAGCCTCCCCGAGATCAATAGTGCCACATCAACTCTAAAGTAAACACTATTGACGGCGTCCCCTGGAAACGTCTACTAGTAGACGGCTAATCCTTCCAACACCGGACCATACCAAATCCGATGGCAAAGATCAAGCCACAACGGTTTTTCTCAGAGCCAACACTGACAGTAGCGAGCATAAATATCGAGGGCATCACTACAGCCAAACAAGACATCTTATCAGAATTCTGCAAGAACACGAAACACGTAGACTATGAAATTTTCCGAACATTGCACGATCACCACCTGTGCATATTCCGACACAATTCTTCCACGCTATTTTTGCTTCATTTATATAATCATTTAAGATAGCAAATAATGCGAACGACGTTGCTTTCAGTTCTATTGGTTTGCAAAAAAGTAGTTCTTCTACTAATGATATGCCATCACAAAATCGAACGTAGGCAATAAAATGAGCATCTTTATTGCATCTGTTGCCTCATCAAGCTGAATCGAAAATCACAAATTCGACAACAGTATCATTTGATAGAGGTATAGACTCCAATTTGTTGGCAAAATTCTCTCCAAACATAGTTTCTACAATTTGAATTGCAGCTGGCAAAATAAGCTCTTCACCAATAGTGTGAGGCTTTTTACATCTAGCTATTTGATGGGAGGTTTTATAAGAGGCAAGTAAAGCTTTTTCATTCACAGTCAAAGTTTTTTTTAAATGATTTTTGTTTTTCATGTGATTTTAATTTTAACTCGAAGAATTCTCGGGGTTGATTAATGCACTCACTATGAAGCGTTTTCAAATGTCTTTTAAGTTTATTTGGTTTTATGCTGTCGGCTGCTAAAATTTTTGAGCAAATGATACATAGACGCCGTTCTTCTTCATTTACTTCAGTAAACGTAAATCCAAAATTTAAGTAATCTTGAGAATATTTTCTTGATTTAATTTTGGAACCACTCTCGCCTGTACACTTGTTGATGCTTCACTAGTATCGAATGCTCGCTTACGCCTAGTTTATCATGTATCCATGAGTTTGTATAAATTTAAGTATATTTACCTACTGCTTGGAATATTTTAATACCGTGAACTGCAATTAATACACGCAAACCACAACATAAACATTCACAATAAATTTAACAGGTGCAGAAGGACTGACTGGACTGACTAAACTGACTCGACTAAGGTCTGGGTCTGAGGAGGAGAGAGGAGAACTCGGAACTCGGAACTTCTCGCGAAGAGAGACGATCGGTTCTGGATTGGTGTTGCCACATATCAATAAATTTACTTATTCTCGGTAATTTGCTAATTAAGGTTTTACTGTAAGTTTAGTGCAAGGGCGGATCCAGAGAGACTGGCTAAAAAATTTGACAAATAAATATACTTTAATAACTTTGGTTTGATTGTCTTGGCACTCAAGTGTGTGAAAAGTGCCTTAAAAAAATTTCGGTACCACCGAAAAAAGTTCATGTACCACCACCCCCCTCCCTGAAAATCGGTCCTGGATTCATATATTTTTATTGTACGAGGAGGACGCGGTGAAAATAATTATATAAAATTGGGTCGCAACTGGTAAAAGCTTGAGAAACGCTGCTCTAATCTCTGGGCATTTTCCAGGATTTATTCCAATATATCTATATCTATTATATAAATAATAGTTCATTCTTGGCTGAAGTTCTTATCGAAGAGTTTGATGAGATCTGACTAAACTTCATCGGGACCACAAGCTTTTCCATCTTTAACCTTCGGTCGGGCGCGCCTTAAATAATTACAAAATCGGACGCGCGGCAGCAGTTTCCTGCCATCTAGTTCCTTATTATTTTTGACACTTTTTTAATTATTGATTAACTGTAGCGTTATTTATTTTGTCAAAAAATAAAATTGCTACATTAATTGAATTAATTTAAATAAATTATACTTCATCTTCATAATTTTGGCTAATTATTCTCGCATTAATTGTTCCACTGTAAAAATTGCAGCATCTATCACGTTTAGCAGGATTTTAGCTCTCTTGATGAGGAACTGGTTGCTTCGTAAACATCCTAAACGGTAACTTGGTTATATCACGTAGAAGTATTTTAATTTGTGATCATGTATAAAGGTGTTTTATTATCAAGTTCATAACAAGGTTTTTGAGGAAATGTCTCCTAATTGCTCATCACTCATTCAGGATAACTTCTTGTCTGTACTTAATGTCAGTATTTATTTCTTTACAGTTTTCGTGACTTCGACTATTTTATTAATTTTTTTCTTTATATGCTTGAAGAGATGTTTTTTACATCAAGTAATTCGCGTCTGAGCCAATCGATGATTTGAGCTTTGACTTTTGGATATTTGATTATTCTTCTTTTGTAAGTACTTGTATTTTATCTTGTTTTTAGTTTCTTCCACTGTACTTTAAATTCTGTTACTTACAAAAAATTGTGTTTAGATTTTAAATCGTCTCCCTACCTTTAGTATGTTTACAGGTACTTCTATGTCTTTGATTTATCATTATACAATTTCTTATGATGATAGATTGTACACGATACACTTCGCTGACGACCAAGCTATTCTAGTTGAAGACGAGAGTGATGTAAGCTACATGCTTAGAAAACTGGAAGAAGAGTACACCAAATGGGGCCTCACAATTAATATACAAAAAACTGAGTACTTAGTTGTAGGAGAAAAACCAGAAAGCCTACAAATCGAAATGGGAACTATAAAACCAACAGACAATTTTAAATACTTGGGAGTCCAAATAACACCAAAAGCAGGAAGTAGCGAAGAAATACATTCCAGGATTGGCCAAGCAAGATCAGCCACCAGACAGCTACACGGATTATTATGGAATAAAAAAATAACAAAAGAAAATAAAAGAAGAATTTATAAAACAATAATAGAAAGTATTGGGCTGTACGGCGCCGAACTCTGGGAAATAAACCAAAGAAACCAATCAAAAATTAAGGCCATGGAAATGACCTACTGGAGACGATGTTGCCAGCTCACTAGACTTGATAGGGTAAGAAACGAAGATATTCGGAGAGAAATGGAAATCGATCTAGACATAATAGACACAATCGAAGCCAAAAGACTTAACTGGTATGGACACCTTCAGAGAATGCCTGAAAATAGATGGCCAAAAAAATAGAAGATGACTCCGCCAACTAGAAGAAAACGAGGTAGTCCAAGCAGATCCTGGAGAGACGATGTCGACGATGCAATGACCGCCAGAGATCTAACAACTGAAGATTGCTTCGACAGAAAACGCTGGAAATTAGGATGCGAGAAGCGGCGCCAGCTGTAGAAGACTCACTTGTTATATATTATATATACAATTTCTTATGATAGTACCATCTTTACCATGTTTTATAGTCAAATCGTTTTCTCCTTTAAATGTACAGTTTTTGGCCTCTCGTCTTTCTATCTTCAAAACTATGAGGTCCAATATGGTTTCCCGATCTTCCTTTTCCCACTTTTGCATTACAGTTATCCATTTTTATATGTAGTTTGTTTTTAGGGATTCCTTTGATGAGAGTGATAACCTGAATGTAAAAATTATGTATATTTTCTTCATGGTCACTTGTTAGTGCACATATCTGTACGATGTTGACAGTTACTGGAATTGCTTTTATTTGGGCTATCAATAAATCTAACTACTCAATTATCTAACTATTATCTGTATCTTGTTCTATTCGTTTTCCGTGTTTTAAAAAAATCTGATTAATTAAGTTATCACTCTCGATTGAACTGGACAGTACCATTTAAACTAACCGACCACACACTCTTTAATTTTGACAAATCACTGTAATTTATCAAATTGAGCCTTTTTCGGGTGTCATTTTTATAGGCAAACAATACTACATAAATTAAAATCTGCAGGTCAGGCCAGTGATCGATAAATTAATAATAAATAAGCAACCACATTTTTCTCACGTAGCTCAATAAATTCACACTGGGTGCCACTTGTAATATAAACACACAATGACTCCAACAAAAAAATAATATAACGTAATTATATTTCAAAGTGGAATCTTCGTAATGCGTGTTAACGAGATTTTTATGTAAAATAGCGATTGAATGCGCATTTATAAAGCAAATATAAAACTAATGAGAATGTTTAAGAACAATTTTTAGTGCTGGCCTCTTTAATTCTTATAATGTTTTATTCAATTTTGTCGGTATACATATTAATGCACATGTTTAAGCTATTATAATCGTAGATCATATAAATCATAATATTAAAATAAAATGAATATATTCGTTAAAAAAACTATATGATGATATAAAACTCTTTGCTTTGATCCATACCAGAGGTCAAATCAAAGATCAGAGCTTTGATCTTAAATCATACCAATATTAATCTCCTTTTTCTAAGATGCCTCAGATCCCACCAAGTCCCCCAGGAACTTAATATGAAGAGTTTCTTCGTATTAAGTGATAATGAATAACTTCAATCAATTAACATGTTTTGTTAATTTTCCAACTTTATCCATATATTTTTCAACATACTTATTCTTCTTCCAGTTAGTATTTTTGTTGACAGTCTCGTCTTTAATGTTCTTGGAAGTGCGGTAAATAGTCTTTCTGCTTCTATGACTGCTACAATACTTGCTTCTTTGTATATCTACTTCAGGGATAGATCCTGCCGAGTTGACCACTACCTTTTTTTAAGTCGAGTGCCAATATGAGAACAAAAAAAAATTTGGCGTGCCACTAAAATTTTTCGACATACTAATATGGATACTATATATTAATAATATACGGTACAATATGTATTTCTTATGTAAATTCCACATTTTTCCGTTTAGTCAAGATAGTGGAGGTTTAAAAAATAACGTAATAAGTAAAACATAACAACAAACTTACTTTATTGTTAATAAAAATAAAATAAAAACGTTAAACAAAAAAACTTAAATATTTTCTTATTATCTAAAATTCAAATTATTAAACAGTTACTTATTTAATGTGGTATTTGAACTTGTATTTTTTTAATTAATTCATCTATATTGGGATTAATTTCGGAACTAGCCAACAGAATTAGATTTTTTAAATGCATGTCAGTTAATCGTGACCGATATTTTGATTTTATTATGTTCATAATAGAGAACATTTGCTCACAAACGTACGTTGAACCAAATCTACAACAATATCTCAGAGCTAACTCGTGTAAATTAGGAAAATTGTTTGCTGGTACAAATTTCCAAAATTCAATATAATTGGGATCAGTAACAGTTGAAATAATTTCCCTATATTTGGTTTTTAGTATAGTGTGGTTCTGTAAATCAATAATTTCGATCTGTATTTCAGCTGAGTAACAATTGATATCTTGCAGAGAAATAGAAAAAGGATTTATGAAAAGGTCAACATTCATTTTGTCTTTTTGAAAATCTTCAAACCGGGTATTGAATGAACCTAGCAAAATAGATATAAGGTTTTTAAATCTGTCATAATTTGGAGTTCTACTGACCTTGTTGGCTAATTCCTGCATTAATGTGAAATGTGTCAATCTCTGTTCTCCAAAATCGTTACAAAAAAGCATAAGTTTATTCACAAAAGAAGATATATGACCAACTAGAGTAGGAAAAATACAATTTTTTCCCTGTAATCTTAAATTTAATAGATTTAAATGTCTCATAATATCAGTGAGAAAAGCTAAATCCCAAAGCCAATCTTTATCATTAAGTAACGAGCACTCACTGGGTAGTTCATTGTTTTCTTGCAAATATTTTAAGACGCACTCCTTCAAGTTCCAAAACCTTTCGAGTGCATTTCCTTTGGAGAGCCAGCGCACACTGCAATGGAGAAGTAACTCTCCATCTTGCTCCGTTTCTTCCGCGAACAGTTCTCGAAATTGTCGTCGATTCAATGCCCGAGCTCGTATTTTGTTAATGCAGCGTGTTACAGGGTCAACAACAGATGACATGTTTAGGTCCTTGGCACAAAGAGCTTCCTGGTGAATAATACAATGGTACTTAAAAACTTTTCTTCCCAAATAGTTTTCCAGTAATGTAACAAACCCCTTTAGTCTACCAACCATGCAAGGAGCTCCATCTGTACAAACACTATCTAATTTTGACCATTCAACTTTGTTGACTTCGATTACGTTTTTAAGCTGTTGAAAAATGTCCTCTCCTGTTGTTGTGACTAGTTGGCGCAAATCCAGAAGCTCTTCGGCATTTTCAAAATTATCATTGGTATAACGGACAAAAATGCTTAACTGCGCATTTTCTGTGTTGTCACAACTTTCATCCAACGCTAAAGAAAAGAATTTGCAGGATTGTAATCCACTTATAATTTGGGAAACAACATCCTGGCCCATATCATCTATACGGCGCATGACTGTATTTCGGGATAATGCAATATTATCGACCATATTTTTGATCTTTACATCTCCCACATTTTTAGCAAATATTGCCAGACTATTTTTAATTATCTCCTCTCCATCAGAGTAGGCTTTTTTCTTCCGGGCTAACAGCAGAGAAAGTTCATATGATGTTTTAACCATAGTTTCCATTTCATCACTTCTCTTCTGAAACAGTGACTGTTGGCTGGCTAGGGTTTTCTTTTTTTTTTCAATAAAGTCGGCTCGCAAATGTGAACCAATAGGATATTTGTTGCTGAAGTCCTTATGCAGTTGTTTATAATGTCGTTCCAGGTTAAATTTTTTCGGAACTGCTACAGACAATCCACATATCAAACAAACAGGCTTTGAAGTATTACGATTAGTAAATAAAAATTGTTCTTCCCAAGCAGGTTGAAAATCGCGAATTGCAATATCATCTTCGTATTTTCGTTTTGAAGTCGAAGGCTTACTCGTGGACATATCGAACAAATACTTTTAAAATTTTAAAGAAACAATGCGCGATGACAAAATGTGCACATACAACGGGGCAGTTTAAAATAAACTAAGCAAGGGTAACGCAGTCCTATTGCACATTACGACAGCTAGGATCACGTGCACCAATCGCAGCAATATCGCTCGCCAGAGGATGCAATGATGCCGCATCTATCGTAACTTCCGTAAACCTACCAAGTTTCTTCTTATTATTTTTTGTTTTTCAAGTTTTAATTTTTTTGAAAGTTTGATCAGTTTGAAAGTCCTATCAGCACTCAATCGTGCCACAGAGTGGCACGCGTGCCGCGAGTTGGCCATCCCTGATCTACTTAAACTCCATAGTTGTTCACTTTCTCCATCCCATAGTTTTCCTCGAAAGTTTTTAAGGATCTTTCAGTCTTAGATTTAAAGCAAGACTTATTCTGATTTATTCATTGTGTGTTTAACTACCAAATAAAGCCTTTTTAATTTTGATGGTTCCACCCAAGTTTTTTCATGTAATTGTGGCTCTAGATCGTAAACTAAAAGAGATAAAAATTTTTTACATAGTCTCATTATAAAGCCTAATATAATAGACTTTTAGACAATTTTTTTAAAATTACTTTATTTTTATTTTTGTTAAAGTTATACCCGTTTAAAGTTGTAATTTTCTTTAAAAAATTATAAATTAATTTGTTTTTAAAGGGTTTTAAGCAAATTTGAGCAATAAATATTTATACTTAAATTAACAGTAATAATAGAAGAACTCAAAGAAATATTTTGAGCTTGGAAAAATGTTCGTAGTTTTATTTTTGCCCAAGATAAAGATATTTTAATAGGGCACTCTGAGGCGCAGGATCGACTCGCAGCGAAAAGTTATATCAAAAATTTTAAATAATATATTGATATCGTGTATAGACTGATGTAATATGTTAACAATTAACTTTAATGTGTCTATTTTGCTTATGTTTATAGGTATGCTACCGATATTCCCCATCATTTAATGCTGCAGAAAGCAGTTTAATATCTTCCTCCTTTTTGTACGTCGATGTTAAAAGTTATGTCATTAATGCCTTTTTTGAGCATTTGAATAGCTGAGTACCGCCAAAATAATCGGTGGAGGTTTCTCGATTAGCTGTAAAGATGAAAGAAATATTTTTAAAATATATTAAATGCGGAAAAGCACAACCAGAACACTGGAAATCAGTCATCATAAGAAAAAGACATAAACGAACAGTATGACGAAAAGAAAATACCAACAAATAAAGACATTTTTGATATTATAGAAAAACTAATGATTAATAAATGCGCTGTCGAAAATTGTATTATATTAGGGTTCCTAAAGCAAGGCTAAGAACAAATTCAGAAATTTTACGCCCATTTTCATTTTCTTCTTTTGTTAGGGGGTTTATCTCCAACGTTTTTTTTTTAAGTGTTTGGGTGGTTTATTATAAGTAAGTGGTATTTTAATTGGAAATTTGTCATATAGATCACCAATTTGTGATTGACCTCATATTGGGCGATGTAGGGCTCGTACATCGATTTGTTTGATATTATTTTTATGTTTAATTGTATATAGTTTACTATTGAATATTGACTCGAATGTATCTTACCTTATGTACTTGTGTTGGAGTTTGTGGAAGAAAAGCCTCTTGTTTTTTCTTAAAATATAAGCGCAAAATTTAATTGCGTCATATGATTACGTCATAAATCCTTCGGTTTTCGGTCTGATTTATGACGTCTTTGACAAATTCTCATATGGCTAAATAATGCAGAAATTAAACAAATAAATAGTGTTGTGTGAATTACCTACTCTGTAGCATTTGTTACATTGTTTAAACAAACATATTTTCTAACGTTTTTATAGGTCCTTCAGAGTGATGACTATTAACCTATAAATGAAAGGCTAGACACTTTTCCGAGAATGCAAAAATTAAGGGGACAATAACACTTATGATCAATGTCAAGAACTAAATTACTAATATGGAATATTTGAAATTCCAGTCAGCGATTTCATCTATCCAATTATTACTTTCAATTAGACCAAGATTACGATGATGATCGGCATTATACAGACATCAATAGAAATAAAAACGGTAATAATGATAAAGGGTAGAAATTACAAATAAAATCTCCATAATAAATGGTTTTTCCAAAAATAAAAATTGACAATACATACCATTCACACAATGACTCAAGTAATAAATTAAGTAATATTTTTAACAATTATTTGCTATTGACATCCAGCAAATGTATTCATTGATGTATTACTCTCATTATTAGTATATTTGGCTATTTTAGTTTTTGCTGGAAACACAATTAGTACTACATTTTTTGTTTAATATATATTATTTATTATTCCATAATAATAGTATCTTCTTTTTTCAGTAACTCATTCTTGGCTTTCAACAATTCACAAAATTCAGTGCCGTTTTTCATAACCTCAGTGTAATTCAGACATCATTTCACTGAATTATTTTTTCCTACTGCCACTAGCCCAGCTACTCAAAGGGCACATGAGTTATGGAACACATTTTCACAAATTATACATTTAACAATACTATTAACTACAGTTTTTTGGTAATATTTGCAGATTTTAGAGGAGCTCTTTTCGGCGTCGTCATCACCCGCCATGTTGCCCGCCAATATTGCCAATTATTGCCCGTAATAATATAATATAATAATTGTACATAATAATATTACGTGAGTTGCTAGACAGTAAGGATGCGCCTTCAGTCAATTATTGGATTTTGATAAAATAAAAGGCACATATAGAGCACAGTTTTATTAATTAAATCTTGACCAAGTACTTTCGCTTCCTAGAGCATCTTTATGGGCATTTCGTCAATTTTGGGCTATCCAACAATCGCAAAATGTCATAAATATAAAATTGTACCTAACACAATACTAAACAAGGACAAAAAGCTTAAAATTATTTAAAAATAGGTGAAGCTACATTCTGGTCGGCACCTGAAGAGACATGTTGCACTCTCTCCTATTGCCGACCAGAATGTAGCTTCACTTATTGTTAAATAATTAAGTTGTGTCGACTTTTTGGCTTAAAAATAATGAATACCCAAATACGACATAAAGATATTCATAAATACACTTGAGAACGACCTTCACTTCAACAGAAGTCGATCATACAGTATATAATAATGAGACAGAAATCAAAATTTAAGTGCCGACTGCAGAGTAAAAAGTGGATCTAACTGTGGGATAGATCACTACTTTCTTTTAGCTAATATTTTGTGCCTTTAAACAATACTACAAACAGAACACCAAAAGTAAGAGAAACAATACTACATAGTACAAAACTGAGAGATATAAATTGCATCTTTTATTCCAACCAAGTATTAAACATCTTTTTCAATCTAGATTAGAAAAGGAACTAAATGAGATGGAAAGAAATATGGATGTAGAACAAGAATACAACAACTCAAAACGATAATAAAAAAAATTGCTTATGAAGTATTAGGAACAGAGAACAACGACAAAAAACATAACAAGAAAAAAACAAAATATATAAGAAATAACTAACAAATAAAACATCTAGCAATAGAGTAATATATCAAAGGAAAAACGGAGAAGTACGCAATCAAATAAAAGAAGCAAAAAACAATTTCTGGGAACAAAAATGTGTCCAAGTTGAAAATTTAATTGGTGGTTCTCAGACTACGAAAGCATGGAGAACTATCACTAATCTAAAGAAAAACACCCATAACTCCTTAAGCAACTTAATTCCTATAGAAAAGTGGGAAAATCACTATAAAAATTTACTCCAAGAGTCCAGATTGGAATATATGGGAGAGGAATACAGTATGGAGAGACAAACAAATAGTAACATTAATACTACTAACAACGAGGTCCGTACTGCGTTAATTAAAATGAAAACGGGCGATCTCCAGGACCTGGCAATATAGCTGTAGAGTTACTTAAAGCAGGAGGTCCACTCCTAATAGAACGAATAACTTTTCTAATGAATCAATGCTGCCAACAAATTAAAGTACCATCTGAATGGAAAACCGCTCACCAAGTGTCCATCTTTAAAAAGGGTAATCGAAAAGATCCTAACTGCTACAGAGGATTAAGTGTCCTACCTACTTTCGGGAGATTGTTTGAAAGATAATAAATGGAAAAATACAAGATGATGTAGGACATCTAATTAGCGAAGACCAAAGTGGATTTACGCCTGGTAGATCTTGCACTGATAACTTGTTTATACTCCAACAATTAATAGAAAAAAGAATAGCGTTGGTACCGAAGTACATCTAGCCTTCATCGACCTAGAAAAGGCGTATACAGTTCCAAGACTTAAATTGTGGCAAGCTTTACAACAACTCGGCATTAGTCCATACCT
Source organism: Diabrotica balteata (assembly GCA_918026665.1). NCBI lineage: Eukaryota > Metazoa > Arthropoda > Insecta > Coleoptera > Chrysomelidae > Diabrotica > Diabrotica balteata. The sequence goes on along the minus strand of OU898277.1, from coordinate 144,044,563 downwards.
TTTAGGAATAATCACAGAAGTATACAGGGATAACACTACTTACCTAAAAATCGGAAATAGACTATCAGAGCCAATAAAAGTAACTAAAGGACTAAGACAAGGATGCAGTATGTCACCCTTACTGTTTAATTTATATATTGAGGCAGCCCTCCAAAATTGGAAAAACCACTGCCAGGGAATGGGAATCCCCATAGGAAATGACGTACTGTTCTCCCTGAACTTTGCGGATGACCAAGTCGTCCTAGCTCAAGATTCTTATGATCTAGAATTTATGATAAAGCGTCTATACAGAGAATATGTAAAATGGAGGTTACAAGTCAGCATGAAGAAAACAGAATATTTAGTTATCAATTCAGATGCAAGGTTTGAAGTGTTGATAGACGAGGACGTGGAAATCAAACAAGTGGAAAAATTTAAATATTTAGGTGCACTCATTGATAAGAACGGCTTGGAGAAACCGAAATTAAACACCGAATTAATCAGGGACGTAAAATTGTAGGATGTCTGAACTCCTTATGGTGGGATCGCAACATTTCCAAAAGGAACAAAAAAGAATAGGGCAAACCATGGTTGAATCAGTTCTTTGTTATGGCTCTGAAGTATGGACAATTAATGCAGACCTGAAGAGAAGATTGTTGGCAGTTGAAATGGATTATTTGAGAAGAAGTGCTAGAACATCAAGGCTGGAAAGAAGACCAACGAATCTATAAGAAATAACATGAATGCTACAGAAACGGTCATTGACAGAATAGAAAGAAGAGGTTTAAAATGGTTTGGACACCTATTGAGAATGCCTGACGAACGTTGGCCCCAAAAATTTCACAGATGGAAGCCCCCTGAAGAAGAAAAAGAGGTAGAGCTCGACGCTCATGAAATGAAGGAATTAGAAGAGCAATGGAATCGATAGGATACGTTTGGAGGAGGAGCATGCCTTGGACCAGCCGTCGTTTCCAAAATGTATTGTATTTACAAGTTGGATCCCGTAATATATATATATATATATATATATATATAATATATATATATATATCGCACACCTAGTTCAATAGTGCCACAAGTCCAAAATACAATAATTTCGAGAAATGAGCAAAACGTTCTGTAGCAAACGAGTTATGCCTTATAAATAATTTATTTTTAGAATGACTGGCTTCAAAATTACAATTTAGTTAGCAAATTATACAGTTATTCGCTGGATCTTATTACAATTTATTAAAAATAAAACGTTAATTGTATTTTGATAGTTATGGCGATATTGCATTGTGAAGAAAGTCATTTATAAAACGATAAATAGGAGATACGGCGGCAACATAATAAAAAAAATCAACTAGTTCTTACAAAAAATATTTTTATTATTATTATTACAAGTGTGTATGAACATTTTTTTTAATTACTATTAACCAAGTCCTTATAAAAATTGTGATGAACAGGTAATATTAAGTTTTTATTGCACAGTTCCAAAAGGTGTTGCTTGGTTTTTGCGGATATCGATGGAGGCTTTATGTACGCCTTTTTTAAATCGATTACTGCTTCCACAGTTGCTGAACGCCCCCTTGTCGATGCTTTAAAATGGACCTCTTCGAACTCATCGGCATTATAATCTGTTTTATAGAAGAAAGATCCAGGATTGCTTTTGACAACTTTAATAACTTGGATATCATTCCAGACTACCTTTTCATCTTTTGTATTCTTTGTAAAATTTCCTCCAATTTTTGAATTGAGATCTTTAAAGTCATAAAAGTCTTCTGTTGACATTTCTTTTACATTGTAAGGATTTCCCTCTTTTTTTGCAGATCTTATGATGACAGGCCATTGTGCAGGAACATAAATGGGACCTGTTTTAAGTATTTTCTTCTTTTGCCTCTCAATAGTTGCGTGCATGGCGTCCCCTTCATTTTGGGTATGTCCCACTGTTAAAAATTTATGTGTGATTGATTTAACATTAATTTTTCCAATTGCATAGAGATACATGGTAACTATAAATTTATTTTTATTTTGCCCAACACAATTGTCGCTATAAAATATAACGTCTTTATCATTACAATGATTTGAAAGATAATCAAACAGACACGTAGCTATTTCGTTTGAGCCGCGGTTAGCAATAGCCTCGTGCCAAAAGTAACAGTAACCAGTCTTTTGCAATATCTGAAAAATTGTAAAGTTGAAGCAGTTCAGGCGGCATTTATAGTAGAAGCTTGAAACATCTCCACAAGGTGTAGGAAGGATCGCCTGCAAATCAAAACAAGCTACCAATACTTGAGAATCATCTTTTGCTCTTGCTAGATCTTGTGCTTTTTCTTCTCTGCTTCTAATTTTATTATGGATATGTTTATTATAAGTTTGATGAAGAGTAGCTTGCTGTTCAGCAGAAGAATTTTTATATGATTCACAAATTGCGCACTGATCTTTTTTTGGCTGAAAGAAAGTTATGTTAAACTCAGTTTTGAAAATATGCTCGTAAGTGCATTTTTTAGCCACAGGCCTTCCTTCACTCTCTTCCTGTAGTTTGTAGTAGCGATACATTTGAGCTAAAGTAAGTGAACCATCTATGTATTCCTTTGTAGTTTGTGCTCTAAGATAATGTGATTCTACCCTTTGGAAAGAATTTATGTGTTCTCTTATTTTATTTTTCACCGGTCCAGTAACCGTTTCTCGTTTCATAAAAATATACCTGCTCTATGTAATCATCTTGGCGAGGGTCTGTATGTAGATTTTCTTGATCTTCAAATGTATTTGCGGTATGATTTGATTGCACGGGTAACGCAACCGGAGTAAGCTAAAAAATTACATACATTAAGTAAAACCTCACTGTGATTTTTGTTGAAATACAAACCTCCGTCAACACAAAGGAGATGTCATTCATAACCTCAGAAACCTCTGAATTGTCTCTCAGATTCTCATCATCTTTAAGATAGCTTTGCAAAGCTAGTCCAAGCATTTTTCTTGCCCTTGACATCGTGTTTGATAATAAAGTTAATAATAATATCACTATACACTGTTTTCAGACTTTAAATCAAATAGTTGTACACTAAAAACGTGGATACCTCGTGCATAAATAATTGAGAACTGATAAAATCGTACCACTAATCTAACAATTTTTGCAGTTGTGGCCGTATTGAATTACATCGGTTGTATTGTGGCGGAGTGTATTATCGCCACATCTCCTAGTTATGGCCATATTGCATTTCAAAACCCTACAGTGTAATACCGAAATATCTTACTTTATACTTATCCAAGACAATATTTCAGTTAAGGTTGTATTGCATTAGATGGGGTATCATATATGCAACCTTTTTAAAGCCTTAACTCAAAATTGGAATTTTTGGAGTTGTGGCAGTATTGAACTAGATGTACGATATATATATATATATATATATATATATATATATATATATATATATATATATATATAAATATATATATATATATATATATATATATATATAAATATATATATATATATATATATATATATATATATATATATATATATATATATATATATATATATAAACTATAAAGGTTACATCTAGTAGATTTTTCTTCATTCGATTTTATTCTTTATTCCTTTATAACTTCTCAACTTCCTCTTAATCTACCTCATTTTGCAGACCTTTTTATGCAGTACTTGGTTAGGTCAGTATGCATTTTTGTTAGAACATGCTTAAATATTATTTAGTTTACAAAGCAAACCCTAATATGATACCTCATCAAGCTTGTCCGATTTTCAATCTAAAATTTTTATTTCCGTTCTCTGATTATAAGATGATTTTTATTTTGTTTTAGTAACTTTTCATTATGGAGCTTAAGTAGCTAATTTTCACAATTGGAATAATTGTTTTGCTACTTACATACTTACCAGTATATTCCAATTTTGGATATTTTTACAAAGTGTTTTTTGTAATATTTCAGTTGTAAAGATTTGCAACTTGGATCCTTTTTGAATTGATATTGAATATGATTATATTTTTATTTAATTTTCTTTACAGCTTTAATCTAATGTTTGAAACTGGTAACAATCGAGGGCCGGGTTTGTTTTTTTCATTGGATGGTTTTGGTTGCATCATAATAAAACATACAATCAAGTATTGATTAAGACATTGTACGTTACGTTTTTAATAACCGTAGATATAATTTATTCTGTATAAAACCTATGAGTTATAATTGAACAGAAAACAGACTCTGTGCAGGAAGATTTTTGTAGGAAAATAGTGCATCAAACAGAAACCTGTAGTATATCTTCTTCTTCTTTGGGTGCCGTCTTCAATGAAGGTTAGCGATAACCTCAGCAAAATCATTTCTGTCCCTGGCTTTTCTTATTAAAGATTGAGAATCCAAACCAGTCCACTCACGAATGTTCTTCAACCAGGACGCCTGCCGTCTACCAGGACCACGTTTTCCTTCTACCTTCCCCTCTATAAGAAGCTGCAGTAGCTGGTATTTCTCATTTCTGTATATGTGTCCCAAATATGAGGTTTTCCGTGTTTTCATTATTTTTAAGAGTTCTCTGTCGGTACCCATCTTGTGTAGGACCTGCTCGTTGCTCATATGCGCTGTCCAGGGGACTTTCAGCATCCTTCGAAATAACCACATTTCAAAACTTTCCAAACGCCTGAGTGAGTTGATTTTGAAGGTCCAGGCCTCCATTCCATATAGTAAGGTGCTGTAAACGTAACATTTCAGCATTCGGTATCGGATTTTGAGATTGAGTATTTTGGGACGTAAACATTTGTTTCATTTTTAAAAAGACATTTCTTGCTTGTTCAATTCGCGATTTTATTTCTATATCTGGATCTATATCTTTCGTTATCCAGCACCCTCGATATCGAAATTTCTCGACATTTTCGATAATGCTACCATTCACGTTTAAAGCTATGGGTGGATGGATGGATGTTTTGGAGACAATCATTGTTTAATCCCTGTAGTATATACCCGACAAAAATGGCTTACTGGTTTAAAAAGAATGAATACAGTTGTTAAAAGAAGGAAAATGCAATTCAAAAATAATTAGATGGAGTATGTTTTATTTATAAAGAAATGGACAAATAAAGACATAAGCAAGTTAGAGTTAGATTGGGATGGAAAAGATTGAAGATAGAAATAGTGTCTAAGATCCCTGAATTAACTATGATTTACGGAACTGAATGTTGAATTGTTCGAAAAAGAGAAAAACGACGAATACATGTTAAAAAAATGAGAGAGTGCTTCGAAACTTCTTAGGGAACTCCAGGTATGCCACTAACTAAATATCAATATGAGAAAGCATAGGTTTAATTACTCTCATTGATCCAAATTTTAATTAAATAAAGAACAGGTATTTGTACAACTCTTGCTTTTATTATACATCTTAAACCTTTTATTCACCCAAATACCTGTACTATATACTAGTATTTTTGTGTTCTTTTCTACCAAATTCTCATTTGTTTTAAAAGTTGAAAAGGGTTTTACGGGTTAGTGGCAAGCTAGATACGATTTAATTACATCGAAAGATCTACCTATCGTAGAAATATCTTTCTAAAAAATCAGGCGCATAATTTCGTGTTCATTCTTTCAAAATAATAAAGTTTTTTTTAAAAACGGTGCTGCCAGAGCTACTGCGACAATAAAATAATAACAAGAAATATCTATGTTGATAAACTAGCGAGAAATGTTGTAAATTATGGTGAAGTAACTCATGTGATTATGGATTGTAAAAAAAACGCAATACAATTTCTGTTAAAATATTTATTCGCAAGCATCAATAAAGAAAATTAAAAAAAGTGTGTGACTTTTACCTTATAATAGGTACTATATTGTGAGTAGAAATTTTTATTTAGTGTGACGCATTTTCTAGAGTTGCGTTTAACATAGCCGCTTTTCTGGCTGCTATAGCAGCATTTCTCATCAAAGATAAACGAAACTGCATAAGCATAACTAAATAGGTTGCCATCGAGGTAGTAGCCTAAAACAAAAATTAATATAAAAGCTAAACAATATTAGTGACAAACGCAATTCTAAAAGACAATTTTCTAATGTATAGATACATAAAACTTATACATAATTAACATGTAATATTGCTGTAGCATTCAATTTCTGTTAGGGGCAATATTCCAACAAAGATGCATATCCATTGGGTGGCTTGTTTCAACCTTGAGATTTTACTGCGCTTATTAAGGGAATATTATCAAATTGGACCAGTGTGCAAACCTGATAGTAAACATGGGGTCTACATAATTTGATTGGGACAGCTTGATGAACAGTTTGTCGTATAAGTGATCAAATGCTATGGTCGGAAGATTAATGAGTCCATATCCTGGTTAAAACAGAAACGTTTCTTGCGATAAGTGGTATATTAGCTATGGCTTATTTTAAGAGCTGAGCATCTTACTAGAGTCAGGACAATCCGAAAAAATACAACAGTTCGAAACAATTTATTACTAGAAGTACTAGAAATAAAAATATTAACTTCAGCTTTTTTGTTTGTCATGTAAAATTTACTATAATTTTGTATTTTCTCAAAAGGTATAAGGGAGAGTAAATGCTGTATTGCCAGCGATATAGTTATGCAAAAGTTAAATCAGCCAATCTGAAAATAATAATGGAATAATAACGAAATTAATACATTTTGTCGCAATATTGTGGTCTAAATAAATTGATAAATGCTCACCAACAAGAAATAATATTTATAATCCGCATTTTTTTGTAGCTCGCTGTATACCATGTATCACAAAAAATTTATTTAAAACATTCATTTATTAAAAGTATATATTAAAACAACCTATCGGGCTACATCACAGAACGTTTTTGGAATTAATATTCCATCATCAGTGCTATCTGGATGTACCGGGTGGTCCAATAAGCCGATCTCTCGGCTATATATCAGAAACTATTCATGTTATAACTTTAAGAGAAAAAATTCCTTAGTAAAAGTGGCCAAGAGAAATCGCTGGAAATAACTTTTTTATTTTTTCAAATAAAGGGTGTGGAGAGTGGGAAAGTATTTGTGGATAAATACCTATTTGTGGATAAACTTTGGTTTTAGATCAACCGATTTTAACGAAATAGTGTCATTAGAAAGAGTGTGGATAATTTAATTTACATCTACTATAACTATAACTACTGCATTTAGTTTTAATTGTCATGGGTAGGGGTACTTTCGAACAGAAAAAATTAAAATTTGTTTTTCTTTAAAATGTTTAATGTAAACACCTATTTATGGTAAATTATAATGGAACTGGATTGAATTTGTAACAAAATGGCGCAAACCGCATGTTGATAGCTTTTGTCGAACTCGAGATATGAATAAAAACGCATAAACATAAGTAAGTATAGTATTAACTCACCCTTTATTATAACTTAAAATTAAATATGTGAAAGGTCATACAAATATCTCGATCAATAAAACTTAATGTCCAATTAAATGTTTAAATTGTTTTCCATTGTTGTACACACAAAGATGTAATCTTTCGCGCGTAGACCTAACAGCTGCCTCAATCTCAGCTGTTAATATACTATTTATTGCGTTTATAATGCGCTGTTTCATGTCGTCTCGCGTGGTTGGTCGAGTTTGGTACACTAAGTCCTTGAATCTTATCTTAGCTGGCCATGCAAATATACTTCCCCTTCCAATCCATTTATTTGGATAACTTGCATACAAATAATCTCGAACTCGTCTGGAAAAGTGCGCAGGACACCCGTCATGTTGTAATATCATATCTCTTTTTGTTTGTAAGAAAATATCTTCCAATAAAACAGGCAACTGATTTTCCAGAAAATCCAAATATGTTTCGCCATTTAAAGTTCTATCAAAGAAATATGGACCTACGATCTTTCCATCAACTATACCACACCAAACATTAAGACTTCATCTACCTTAAACCTGCACCCCATGTATCTAGTGCGGATTTTCTTCAGCCCAATAATACATATTATGCAGATTAACACCACCCGCACTATTAAACGTAGCCTCGTCTGTCCGCAAAATCTTTGACATGATATGCGGTTGTTCTTCTAGCAGATGTAACATCCAATTGCAGTAATCCAGCCTTGCATCAAAATCTCTCTCATGTAAAGCTTAGTGGAGAACTACATGATAAGAATGCAGTCTAAAAAACAGAACAACAAATATTGATGAAAAAGAAACCACTATATTTACTAAACTCAAAAATCTTGAAAAATCCACAATTGTTTCACAAGATAAATCGTGCATAAGTATTTTTAAGAAACGGATAAAAGGATAAAAGCGCCGTGTTGCCGTTTTTATCGAATATTAAAATTACAGTTGAATCTTAAGTTTAAAGGAATTCCAAGTTTCTGACCTAAACGTTCACTTTATAATATGAAAAACCAACCTGTGATGTTTTAAAATCCTTAGAACAGTAGTTTTGGGTATGTTTAATTCTATAGAGATTTGCCAACTACTTATATGTGGATTCTGTTGAACTAAAGCAAGAACATTGATTGAATTATCTTCGGTCATACCTCTACTACGTCTTTTAAAACAAGGACGATGAAAACTACCAGTTTCTCTTAATCTTCTTGCCTTTCTTTCAAATACTTCTTTGATATAATGTCTCCTGTCAGGATATCTTACAGAATATATACGTGAGACAATAGCGGCATTTTGGTGACATTCGAAATAAACTCCAATCATATCATACAATTCTGCATTTAATATACTCATCACGAATTATTAGTACTGATAATTAATTACTAATATTACCAATATTAATATCTATTGAAAAAAGTGCAATCTTCAATTCAAATTATAATAAACACTTCTTAAAAATGTTTTGACTGCTGTCAATAAATAAACAATATGAACTCCTCGTCAAATTCATTGTCGTAGCCTACTTAGTTTCAAAAAAACTATTTTTAATCATATGAAATAATAATTGTCAAAATAGGTATCAACATTAAGATTCTTCTGGTATAAAAAAATTTGAACATACCTACTGACTTATTTTTTAATTTAATTTATAATACAGGGTGAGTCAATACTATACTTACTTATGTTTATGTGTTTTTATTCATATCTCGAGTTCGACAAAAGCTAATAACATACAGTTTGCGCCATTTTGTAACGAATTTAATCCAGTTCCATTATAATTCACAATAGGTAGGTGTTTCCATTAAACATTTTGAAGAAAAACAAATTTTAATTTTTCTATTCGAAAGTACCCTCTACCTATGACAATTAAAACTAAATGCAATTATTTTATAGTAGATGTAAATTAATTTATCCACACTCTTTCTAATGACACTAATTTCGTTAAAATCAGTTGATCCAAACCAAAGTTATAGGTATTTATCCACAAATACTTTCCCACTCTCCCCCACCCTTTATTTGAAAAAATAAAAAAAAGTACTTGAACAACTTGTGCAGAATTTAGGCCTTCTTTCTATTTTACTTATTTAACACTTGGTATAATTGGACATATTTCCCAAAAAAATGGTTTTCAAAGTTTTCTTCACAGGTTACGCCCCTTACGGTTAACCGAACTAAAGTTATTTCCACTTCTCTTGGCCACTTTTACACTCCCAAAGTACAATGTTTTGTATGCAGCGTATGGACCACCCGTACATGTTTTCCAAATACATGGGTAAAAACCCTTTAAATGTTGTTAAATTAAATTTGAGTTACATTATTTGATTTTATATACTAGGATGTTTAAGTTACAACAGGAATAGATAACATGGCAACGTAAGACTCCACTGGAGGTTGCTAGTCCTGAGACAAAGTGTCTACGAGGAGTTGCACTCGTGTGTCTACGAGTTGATAGCAACGGATAGCTCACTTTAAATACATTTGTCGAGGTGGAGAAGAATGTCTATGTTTGGAACATACACGTGAATAATATGCTCAATTTTGATTAATATTTTTTCATTTCCTCATATCAACTAATTGTATTTTTGTACAAAAAAATACACACACAACAAAGTAAATGCTAAGTCAAAAAGATATGAGATTCTTGAAGTAAAGTATTCTTATGTCCTAAGATCAACAAGGTTACGCCTCGTGGAGACGTATCATGGACACCAAACGACCACCAACACTTTCCAATCGAAGACATAACGTTGGAGATGCTTTAATTGTTTAAAAAAATGTATGTATGTAAAAAACATTCAGTTAAAAGATTTCGGTATATAATTAAGTGGGTTTACCACATGTGGGTAGATTGTTAAAATTTTCACGTCAAACATCATCGAGTTAAATAAGCCGACGTGCTGAAACTTTGTGTTTAACTCTAACAATATACCATCTACGCATAAAAAATTGGTATTTAAAAAAATTTGTATTTCTTGATAATGTTGTATTTATGATTTATAGTAATAATGTTTTATATTAACATACCATTCATACATTCATGCACGACATGATAATTATTTAAATATATTTGTACTAACCGATGATATGAGTCTCCTGTTAATATTTGCATAACCATTTAGATTCATTATTGGAGGATTCTTGTCAATAGCTGTAAGAAACATATTTACTTCTTGGCGAGTTCTTCGGTCCACAGCACCTGTTAAAAGTTTAACAATTCTGATTACATTGTTTAAGACTTAGAATGAAAAGAACAAGATCTTTAATAACAATTTTCTTCTTATCAGCATGTTATAATTTTTAAAGCAAAGCTTCTATACTGGCGTTGTATTCCAATTTTACTTGAGGTCGCGGCATATTATCATGAACGTATAGTTTCCGGCACGTAGCGTTTCCAGTCCAGCAATCGGACTGCACGTTCACATTTTCATATATAGAACGTTTCAGTTTGGTTCGGTAAAGATGTGATCTCACTTTTCGCGACAAAAATTATGTGCAATTGCTCTTCTACTTAACGATGAAGAAAGAAAAACTGTAGTAAAAAGAAGGTTTGAAGTACATCCAATGCTAAGAGAAAGGAAAAAGGAAGGTGAATACTGGACTTTATACAAAGAATTAATTGATGACGATGAAAAATATTATGGATATTTTAGAATGAATAGGATTCAGTTTAAAATATTTTAAATTTACTTACACCTTTAGTTATAAAACAAAATACTACATATCAAACCAAAGAGTATTTAAAAAAAAAGAAGAGGTATCACTTCCGTGCAAAAGTCCTAATTGTTTATCGCTTCCGTGATTAATTGTCACAAAGCAATGAAAACACATGTATAAATGACAAAATAGCCTCGAAAATTATTTTTTTAAATATCTGTATCAAATTCAAACAAATACCTAAATAAACACTGATGAGAAAACGACGGACCCCTAATTCACATTATCCGTACCAACAGGTTTCGACTCGTTCCGTAGCCGTCGGCATTCATAAAATATTGTTTTCTGCAAATCGCCAGTAAATTTTGACATTCCTGTCAAAATTTCTTGAAGAAAAAGTCAGGACTTCCTTACTATAAGTAAATGTCATTTCCTTACTGTAAGGAAATGATATTTCCGTACAGTTGTTAGTACGGAACATCATCACTTATCATTTTACTTTCGAGAATACCAGCAATTAAATTTATAAGCGTCAAATTTGACAATTCAAACTCAATACGTTTCCATAGTAACCCAAGTAATTTTATTAGGAATTTCAAAGCACCATTTATTTGGGAATAAAATTATCGCGTTTTTTTTTAATCAATCAATATCTGTCGAATTTTAAAACGATTTGCGGAAAAATAGTATGTTTACCTCGTAGGAAAAGCCACATTCCTGGACTCTGTGTTGCTAAGTCTCGGCTAGCGCCTCGACTTAGCAATCTTCACAGTCGTCCAGGAATGTTAAGCTTTTGCTACCCGGTAAACAATGTACTATTTCGAATATATTGAACGGAAACGTTAGGTGTCTGATACGTTACGTTCCGAGCAGTGTTAATTGTTTATATTTAAAACCATTTAAATTATATTTTTCGGAAACTAAACGCTACGGGCTGGAAACGCAACGTGCATGATAATAAGCCACGACCTTTACTCTTTACTCCCAACTATTAGCGTACCTTTACAGATTTATATAATACGATCTTACCTAAATTCACGTTTAATAATCTCTCTCTAAATTCAGGACCCATTTTATGTGATGTCTGGTGCGCTGCATTGCATATAATAAATAACAAAGACATGCAGTAAAATGAGATCAGAAACAGACCAGCTTCCTTAAGAGACAAGCCATGATCTAATATTTCTGTTAAACAACCATATGCTGCAACCACTGTGGTCAAAAGAACTAGAATACAGTACATTGCGTACATGCCACTATACGCTCTTCCTAAAACAAAAATAAAAAGAAATGTTCACTTTCGTTCACTTTTCAACATCATAAAGTTTCGACAAAAATCGATCCTTTGTGATAAATAAGTTAAATTGTTGATTTAAGTTATTTATCACACATAAGTACTTGTGGGGAATGATTATGGGTATTACCTATTTGAATAATTATTAACTCTGCCAAGAGATGGAGCAACACAAAAAAGAATCCAAGCATTCGAACTCCTGGTGTTACCGTAAAATGCTCAGAATATCCTACATGAGCCATACGACAAATGCGGAAGTCTTGCGGAGGATGAATAAGGAAAGAGAGCTTATGCTTATAATAAAAGAACGGAAAACACAATATTTTGGTCACATCATAAGAAATCAAAAGTATGAACTGCTCCAACTTATAATCGAAGGCAAAGTCAATAGCAAAAGAGGACCAGGAAGAAGACGCAACTCTTGGCTTAAAAACCTACGGCAATGGACGAACATGACCTCCATAGAACTATTCAGGGCTGCTACAAATAAGATTAAATGGGCAAATGTAATGGCCAACGTCCTTAAGGATAAGGCACCGTAAGAAGAAGAGATGGACATGGTTGTAACGAATAAGCTTTTTAAATTACATCCAAGAAGACTTGGCTAAATAACCAACTTATAAACAATATTATCCAAAAGGATAAGGATCCAAAGGATGATGGATAATATTGTTTAAGCAAGTATACGGCCTAAAACTAAACTTCAAGAAGACAAAAATAATGATAATTAGTAAGAACACCGGCATCAACGCGCCCAAATTACAAATAACGATACACCATTAGAAAGAGTGGAAAAAATATACTATTTGAGCTGCTCAGTATACTTGGGATCACAGCTTTGAAATAAAAACTCGTATTGAAAAAGTCAGAAGCTCTTTCAACAGCCCTTAGAAGATTCTCTGTAACTTATCGTTTATTAACAAAACATAGGAACATATAACATTAGACCATGAATTATGATACTAAACTTCACGAATTAGAAGAAGAACTAAATAATATACAATGGATGTCATTGGTCTGTCAAGATAAGAAGAAAAGGTGAACAAAAAATACTATTAAACTCAAGAAACATGCTGTACTACAAAGGCAATGAAGATAACTCTAACAACGGAGTTGGTTTTATAATAAACAAGAAAGTCGTCAGATACATACAATCCACCAAGGTATATCAGACAGAGTAGCCTACATTATGCTTAAATTAAAAAGAACGTCTTTGAAAATTATACAGGTATACGCGCCAACAAGTTCATATACAGATGAAGATATTGAAAACTTCTACGAAGAACTAACACTCGCTATGGAAGAAAAGAAAACTAAATTGACGCTAATAATTGGAGACTTCAATGCCAAATTAGGGGAAGAATAGATGGAGAAGAACACTAGAATTGGAAAGTATGGATATGGCGAAAGAAATAATAGAGGACACACATTAATGAACTACTTGGAGGAGAGACAACTTTTTGCTATGAACTCGTTTTTTAACAAAAAACCACAAAGAAAATGGACATGGATAAGTCCCAACGGTAATACAAAAAACGAAATAGATTACATCCTTACAACAGAAAAAACCATCATCAAAGATGTTACAGTACTGAACCGCTTCTCAACCGGTAGCGATCATAGACTTGTCAGAGCCAAACTCAGATTAATAGCCAATTCGAAACAAAAAAGAAAATAGAAAATGTATCGAAACTAGATATGGAAAAACTTAAGCAATCAAAAGACGAATATAAACAAAAATAAGGAAAGTATACCGTCACTAGAGATTTGGAAAACAAAAATATCGATGAAATAAATCAGCTATTAACCGATACATTAGCAAAGGCGGAAAAGAGTAGCACAAACAAGAATAAAAAAGGAAAACTATGTATCCCAGAAACAAAAAATCTCATGAGTAAAAGAAAAACATTACTGGAACAAGATAAAGAAACACAGTAGATTACAAAGAGGTAAACAAAGCTATCAGAAGGAATATCAAGATTATAAAAGGAAGTACAGGAAGAAAAAATAGAAAAAGCAATTGAACAAAATAAAAACATGAAGTGCTTAAAACCACAGCTTGAACCATACAAATTAATAGTATAAAGAACAAAGAAGGTACAGAGACCAATAATGTAGAAGAAATTATACAGATAACACAAAATATTATAAAAACCTCTACAATACAAAACAAAACCAACCCAAGAAATCCTTAAGCAACTACAAATAAAAATAAAAAATGTTAATTCCGACTTACAACCAGAGATCAGTAAGAACGAGATAAGAAGAGCACTCAAAGAGATGAAGAACAATAAATCGCCAGGAAAAGACGGGGTGACTGTAGAAATGCTAAAACATGGTGGAAAACAACTAGAGAAGTTTTGTACATACTTATGAATAAAATTTTAATGACAAAACAAATACCCAACAGTTGGAACGAAGCAATAACACTGTTACTATTTAAAAAGAATAAAAAGATCTAAAGAATTACAGACCCATAACTTTATTAAATGTGATGTACAAACTATTAACCAAAATATTAACAAATAGATTAACAACTAAATTAGATGGATACCAGCAAGAGAACAAGCCGATTTAGAAAGAGCTTCAGTACAAGTGACCACCTTTTAACGATGAAGATTTTAATCGAAAAAACTAACGAATATCATATCCCGCTATACATGGCATTTATTGACTTTGAGAAGGCATTTGATAGTGTGAACACTGGCAGTACAGAATTCCCTACAAAACAGCAGAATAGACTACCGATATACCGACTTAATTACAAATATATACAACAAGGCAACAACAACTATTAAGCTAATGAAACAAACGGAGCCTATTAAAATAAACCGAGGAGTAAGACAAGAGATACCATCTCGCCCAAGTTATTTAACCAAGCGCTAGAAGATGTTTTTAAACGACTACACTGGGATGACTTGGAATTAATATAAACGGCAAAATCTGAATCATTTACGATATGCTGATGATATTGTATTAATAACAGAAAAAAGTGAAGAATTACAAAGAATGATGGAAGAACTAGATAGAGAATCGACAAAAATTGGACTCAAGATGAATTATAGTAAAACAAAAACCATGACTAATCAACCAGAAGAACTTATAATTACAGTGGCACAAACAAAAATAGAACAAGTAAAAGAGTATATATATCTAGGCCAAATCACTAAATTAAATAAAGAAAATCAGACCGAAGAAATAAAGAGAAGAATAAGATTGGCCTGGGCATCATTCGGAAAACTGTCTTATATTCTAAAGAATTCAAAATACCCCCAATACCTAAAAACGAGAGTCTTCAATCAATGTATACTCCCTGTCCTCACATATGGCTCTCAGACATGGACGTTTACAAAGGAAAATATGGAAAAAATAGCAAAGACAGAAAGATCCATGGAAAGACAAATGCTGAACATTAAACTATCAGACAAAAAAGAAACGAATGGATCCGTAATAAAACAAAAGTGAAAGATGTCTCAACCCAAGTAGCAAAGCTTAAATGGAAGTTCGCCGGACACACCCATAAGGCAGAAAGATGAAACACGAAGGTCCAAAATGGATGCAAATTGCCCAAGATAGAGAGGCATGGAAGAAGGAGGAGGAGGCCTATATCCAAGGATGGATGTTAAGAGCTGTATAGATAGATAGATAGATCAATATAAGCTAATAATTCTTACATGTTACGTCTTTAGTGTCCTCCTCTATGGAGTACAAAGCTGGAGCCTTACAGAAGATGCCATAAAACGATTGACAACATTTAAAATGTGGTGCTACTGACGTATGTTGAGGATCTCATATATACGCCACACAAGTAACATAATTATTCTTCAGAGGCTAAGAAAAGACAAAGAAATTTATCAGGACCATAAAAAACTGAAAATTGCTTACTTCGGCCACATCATGCTTAATGATAATTACCGACTTCTAGAGTTGATTCTACAGGGCAATATTGAAGGTAAGAGAGGCCCTGGACGTAGACGTATATCCTGGCTGGCCAATTTTAGAAATGGTCTAGTCCATGGACGTATAAACACAGATGGACTCAGTTATTTACATAAAATTGTGAAGTCAAAATTATTTGAATATGTCACATTCTCAGCACCTCCAACTGTTGTCACGTTTTTTTATTAAAAATTCTTATTCGCGAGTCGCTGAAAATATTACTCCGTATTTTATACTCTACAGGTGCTATCAAACCAAAATAATAATTTATTGGTTATATTAATATATCTAATTGTAATCAAAATATCAAGTGTGCACATAGTGTGCATTATCATTTAATAATAGCGTATAATAGATATCAATAAATTATTTTATATTTAGAAGCACTGAAAACTATTTATAAATGGCAACGGTTGTTTACATTTCTCTGTTTTACGGTTCTACGTCAAACTTCAAATGCTATTCCATGTTTGTTTACAACGATTGAGGAAATAAGGAAAAATTGTTTTTAGATAATTTTGGCTGTATTTTGAGTGATATTTGTGAAAAGTGAAATAAAATAAACGAAATATTTACATCCCGGTCTTTCATTTCATTTGTAAGTACATAAAATTTACATTATTTAGGATGAGGAAATGAAAAAGCGTGTTTGTTTACATTTTAATAGGCGTACCATTGGGTTTATTCATGTTCATTAATGTATTCAATAAGATATAATAAAATTGTATTTTAATTTTTCTATAAAGACGTGATTTGTTAATAGTTAAATTCTCGTTTTTTTTTTAATTCTTTGAACGTGTTTTTATACATTATTACTAGGTACTTCCAATTTTTAAAATCTGAATAATTACCCGCGAGTAAAAATTCAAGCACGCTTATACTCATTGCGGAAGCATCACATTCTATCGAAGCTTCAAAACATTGTGTGTTAAAGGTATCTTATTGCTGTGTCCATCTATGTTTATACGTCCATGGTCCTAGTCTAACGTCAACTGATCCTTTTCGAGCTGCCCGTGAATAGAATAAATGCGTCAATGTGGTCGCCAACATCTCTAGATCTATCTAGAAGATAGGCAGATTTAGAAGAAGATATATTAACTTAAATTAAAAAAAAGGACCGAATATTTGCCAGACTGTCACACTGACATAGAATGTACTCTGCGTTTCTTCTTCAAGGTGACAGAATCTGGACATCATCTGAAAATTCCATCAGCTTCAAGTGCCTATTCAGCTTATAGTGCCCTATGGCTTTGACTGTTTTCCTATCTTTGCTTATTAGGTATGTTGTAAATTTTGGCAAATTTTCTGTAATGAACTGTTTCACCTATCTTTGTCCTGCTAAATTCCTCCAGCATTCCAAGATTTCTGAGCTACACACTTCCACGTAGCCGTTCTTGTTATTGTCATTGTAACGCCTAGCAGGGTTCCGGTCCAATGAATGGCATCGATGAGCTTTGTCTGGCCATTTATCTACTTTTTTATTGCCCTTATGACCCTCGTGCACCGGTATCCAGGCTACCGTAACCTTGCTACGGTCTCCTAGTTTATTTAGAGCACACACACAATCCCATGCTAGCTTAGAATTGCCTTTACAGAATGAAGTGCCTTAAGCGCTGCCTGATCTATCTGTAAAGATAGCATCTAACGGAGCGTTCTTTCCTGCCTTTCTTTTTTTTTCCACGCAGTGATAGATTGCCGTTGTTTCCGCCTGCAAAACTGTCACATTCCTTTAGATAGACTTACCGGAAAATGTATCCCTTGATTTGTCCCTACTGTGCCGACTCCCACAGCCC
The DNA here is from genome assembly GCA_918026665.1 of Diabrotica balteata. Lineage (NCBI taxonomy): Eukaryota > Metazoa > Arthropoda > Insecta > Coleoptera > Chrysomelidae > Diabrotica > Diabrotica balteata. Next base: position 144,026,577 of record OU898277.1, on the reverse strand, counting down.
CCGATATTTTTGAGCCATTTAGTGTGCCAGGTAGCAGCAGCTTGTATGGGTACTCCTTCATTCAGTCTTCCCTGCCTTGTATCTTAATTGTAACTTTATTGTTAAAGCTATATCTCATAGCTGTTACATCGATAGGTTGCCCCATCACAATTTGCCAGTAGATACGTTATCTTGGGATATCTTGAGAACTCATGAGAGGCCTTTGTCCAGGGGTAGACGCAAACAGGTTAAAGAAAACGAAGAAGAAGACTTGAACTTGGGATAAATAAAGTATAAGATCCAAAATTTTTTGGTCGATTCTGTTCATTGCTAATATCACAATTTCTAATTTTTTTATTTTTGATGCTAATATCTGACAACTATTAAGCTTGGATTTCATTGACATAACTTTTAACTTTTAGGAAAGAAAGTAAAGTTGCCATGATAAAAGCCAAAGCGGAAGTTTATGCAAAATTTGTTACTAAACTAACAAACTGTTGTAACTTTATATTCATTGAATTATACTAGGAACAACTGTTACTATTTTTAATTTATTACTAAAAATAAAACATTTTTTAACTTACCACACATAGTGCCTTAGCTGAATATATATTTATTATTATGACTTATGATTTCCTACGAACAAATTCGACATTTTCATTTCCGCTTTAAGAAAAATTACCTGCCCGCTAAAGAAAATCCGGCAATAATTTAAACTAAAATCCGGAAGCATAATCATCAAAAACCGGAAGGCCGAATAAAAATATTTGAATCGCTTTTGGCTCATTACTTTACAAAACTGTCGGAAATTGCCATAGTACTGTCACTTTCAAGTGCAAAAGGTGCATTTGCGGGATACGCACGTCTCAACGACCTGCAAATCCGCCTATTAATACATTCCATTTAAACGCGGCTTAACGATTCAACACGACCATTGACACGTTTTCACGTACAACTAACTGTCAATTTATTTAGAATGTTGCTTTGCAGTGCGGTATTTAATTTATTAAAAGGCGGATCAGATATGAGTTGGATTTAAAAAGAAATTGTATGTGTCGAAACTGAAAATTCTTCAATGTACATAAGAAAGCAGGAAAAAGGTATGAGAATTGATAACTGTGTAGGTGACGAAAATGATTCTTCATGTGTAGATTAAATTTAGAAACTTCAGATCTTAATAGATACATTATTAGTAACTAGTATCTTCTTCTACTTCTTGAAAATCTTTCGATCTGCTTAATTCTGAAGTTGTCTCTGGTTAATTTCCTGGGAGTAGATTGCCAACTATCCCTCCAGCTTTTAGGTGGTCTTCCAGGAGGTCTTGAACGGGCGGGATGTTTTCTAGGACAATTTTTGGGAGTCTATTCTCATCCATTCGTCTTACATGATTGTACCACCTCCTCTTACGCTGCCTTCCTTCATCTTACAATATCTTGAATTTTACACTACTCTCTAACGTTTGTATTTCTCACCCTGTCTCTTTTTGTTTTGCTTACTATTGTTCTTAGGGTTTTCATTTCAGTTGCTTCGTTGTTTCTGTTGCTTGGTTGATGCATTTCCTGGTTTTTTGCCAAGTATCTTCTACTCTCATTATGGTTGCAACTCGATCTCTTTTAGTTTGCTGGTAATCCTGTTCTCATAAAGGAGTTTTGTACTCTAGCGTTGCTAGCGACTCTATATTGTATTTTTCGATGAGCATTGAAGGTTTTCTGTTTCGTTGCGGATGTTCTATTAGCATCTTGAATAAAACTGGATTCTGACCCCGTAGAGTTGCCTCTCTTCTAGTTCATTCTACATTTTTGTTTGTGTATTCACAAAAGTCGCTCATTTCTGAGTAGTCTTCTGTGTCATCTCTTTTTGTCTTGGGTCTATTTTATTCTCGTTAGCCAATAAAAGGCTATCAGGTTCTATAATGCGTCCATGCCATACCATGATATGCACTCCATATTCTGTAATTAATTGACGAGGTAACATGCAAAAAGCCTTAAGTCAAACAAAAATCATACTTGAGTTAGGTTCCAATGCATTGTTCTGTTAAAGCCAAAGTTGTTTATTCTATTTAATTGATACAAAAAAAATTATTTCCAATGGTAAAAGCCTGATAAAAAGCACCTTCACGTGCAAAACAACCTATTTTCACTGTATTGGTCCATGCAAATCAGCTTATTTTAATCCAGCCAACAGAACCGCTGCAACTGCCCTTCAGCTGACCGGACTAAGGACCCTAAACATCAGATAGGATTGATTTTGTCCTATGCTCTAATGTAAGAAATGAGTTGTGTTGAGTGTGACGTAGGCGTGGGGATTCGTGGTTGACATTTCTTATTGTTTTATATAGAATAGTTGTGCCTGCTGCCAATTTTTTCGTTGTACTAGCGATTTAACGGTCTTATAAGACTATTTGATTATTGTTTCTATATCAATTTACTTGTATAAATAAAATGGGTGGTAATAGATGTGCCATATATGGTTGTGACAATAATTTTAGTGCGAAAACCAAGAATATGCCTGTTATTTTGCAGTTTTCCAAAAGGAAAGGATTTAGTGTCGAAAACTATAAGGGCTGAATGGGTTAACCGATGCAGAAGAGCTGATAATTTTAATCCTGATTCTAGTAGAATATGCTCTGTTCATTTTACAAACAATGACTATGAAAGAGATCTTCAAAATGAATTATAAGGTAAAATAAAAAAGCAATAAAATGCCTATAAAATTTTTTAACGTAACTTATTTTAGGTTTACCTACTAAACGCCTTTTAAAGAAAACTGCAGTTATAACACTCTGTTTATATAAACATACCTTTGATACACCTTCTGTCTCTACTCCTGAAGGTAGATTAGATGTTAGAAACAGAAAGAAACTCGTAGCAGAAATTACAAAGGTTGATTCAAATATTTTGAATATTGCATCTAATCGACATGAACATACTATTACTGAATCTGAAATAATTTTGAACAAGCTGGTGACAATATAGATTTAAAGCCTGAAGTAGATTTTGAAGCAAAATACAACGAATTATTAAACAAGTATGAAAAATTAATAGCTGATCATTCCAATTTGAAGAAAAAGAGTCAAATGAAAATAAAAAGTTTAACAAGTCAGTTGAGGTATTCTAAAGCAAAAAATATGAATGTTCAGAAAAAATAAAAAAATCTGAAATTTTTGCTGAAATTTTGTTAAATAAAGTGTTAACCACAAACCAAATTGCACTTCTTTCTGAGTGTGGATCAATATATTAGTTCAAAAGTATTCCAAAAAGCCAATCTTAAAATTCCTCAAGAAAAAATAGAAGAACCTGATGAATCTAACAATAGTAGTTCTTTCTCTTCCCAAGAATCATCTTCTAATCAGTCTGCCACCTCATATTGTGTTGTCAGTGATTTGCAGGAAACTACAGAAGATGCCTTAGAATACATCGCTGGATATTTAGCAAAAAAATTTAAAGATAGTTTACCTGATTTAGGTAATTTCACATACAAAGTTAGTGAACATAGTTATAGTTTACCATCATGGGTGCACCAACTCTCTTATGGAGGTCTTATCAAGCGTACAGATGAGTGGTTCATAAAAATAAAATTATGGAATAAATATTATGAAAAATATATTGATACCTATAGGAAAAATAATGGAGTTGTTGGAAACATTTCAAAAAGGATTTAAAAAAAAGAAAAAGTGTTGCCATATGCGCTTACTAAAACCTTTGTAAACTTAGAACAATAATTTGAATAAATTATAGAAATTTAAAATTCAAGGAAGCTGAAAATTTAAAGTTTGAAATCTGTATCCTCTTCAATATTGAAAGATCACTTTCTTCGGTGTCAGAATCTTCGACGGTAATTTCCGAACTTTCTCTTGGCCTTTTTTGCAAATTTGACCTCGTCCTCGTCCCCTTCCGCGTCCACAACTCTGTTTACGGTCTTCAGTTTTCTTAAGAGATTGTTCTAATTCAAATTTATAAGGCGATGATGTAATTACAGTGGCTTTTGTTGATTTTCTTCCTCGATTTGAGGTTTTTATTTTAGGCTTGGGTATTGGTGAAATTTAATGGGGTAGTATAAGCGAAGGTTTACAGCTGATGATGTTCCTGGTTTTGAATAGAAGACAGAAGGCTTTATAGTTAGCAGTCTTCCATGCTCGTTAGATGATTTGGATTGAAGAGATACTGCATCTGATCTTTACGTGCTTGAAGCACATGACTTCAGTTAAATTGAGGATTCAGAAACAGTGCATGAAGTGGGTTAGAGACGTTTCTACAGTTAATGTAGTAGTTTCGACAGACAGCTTAGGTGGGTTTATCATCGAAGAAGTTGTACTTGATAATATATTTTCTCTTCTATTTGAAGCAATTGTGACTCTGCTGAAAATCAGATCCTAAAAATTTGAGGATTGAAGGATATATTCCAGTCGTTCTAAAACTATTTACTGCAATCTCGCTGTTGCACATTTTAAGTAAGCTTACCCAATAACTTAGCAATATCATGAGGCTTAAGCATTCTGTCAGAATGTAACAGAAATTTTCTTATTTCCTCACTATAATGAGATTTAAATGCACCTATAAATGTTTTATCAAGCGGTTGCAGCTTGTGCGTAATATGAGGAGGCAAGCTGATAATGGTGACATGCTTTTCACGAGCAACTTCTAGAATATTAACATTACGAGTGTGGCTGTAATGTCCATCGAGCAATAGTAGGACAGGAGAATCCTCTGTTGGATTGGTCTTTCATACAAAAAATGCTTGAACCATTCAGAAAATAAATTGGTTTGTATCCAACCAGAAGGGTGTACTTTCCGATTGCTCCTGGCGGAGCCCCTTTCATTAATACATCTGTAAAATTTTTCTTGGAAAAATTAACATTGGTGCGATGAAAGTTCCTCCTGCGCTCATTGCGCACACCAACGTCACTAAAGACCCGCGTTCTGCTGCAGTTAACGCCCCTATTTGCCTTTTACCTTTTCGTCTATTACTTGCGGTACTTTTGATTGCACGATTGTAAGTCCAGTTTCATCTACGTTGTAGACACGGTCGGGAGAATAATTTTTTCTTGCATATTCAACCTCTAACAGATCAAAAAACTCCTTAACTGCTGGGCGATTGAATCCTTGCACTCGAGCGTAAGATGTTTCCATTGGTTTTCTGAGAGATAATTGCTTTTTATGTCTATTTAAGAAATGGTCGAGCCATGCTCTATTTGCTCTTTATTTTTAAACGGATTCTGGATGTTATTTCTGACTGCTAATTGATAAGTCATTCGCCTAACATCCAAGCGAGTAAGTCCATAAAAGGTGCGCTCCATTTGCAAAAGATAATCGACTAATTGTTTCTCCAGAGTTAAAGGTAAAATAGTTTTTCTACCTAACGGTTTTTGTACTAACAGATCTGATGATAACTCAGGATCATGAACTAGCCTTCGTAACATAGTTCTTGGTACAGCAAACGTTTTGACTGCTTTCTTAAAACCCATATGCTTATTACGAACAGCCTCTACTGGCTTTTTCATGTCGTTAGCACTCCACAATTTCCTCTTTTTTTTCTCAGATTTAGGAGAAAGATTAGTACGAGGCATCTGAAAATAATAAAGTGCAAACATGTAATATGGCCCCTCAATATATATGTAATATGGACTCGGGTCCATAATGCATACATATTCAGGGGGCATATTAAAGCAATAGTTACGTTATAAACAAAATATCAAAAACAATTTATATCTATTGCAAAAAAAGTTTTGTTAAGCACGTGATGAAGCGAGCTTTGTAAGTTGACTAAAGGCTAAACACGGTATTTCTGAGGTCCTGACAAGTTTCGATAGATAAAGATAGATGTAGTATCAAGCGTAAATCAACAATAGCATTGGCTGAAGTGACAAATTCACTCGGAGGCCGACTTACCAGCAGGGGCCATATTCCCACTTTCTCCTCTACTTTTGTTGGTATCTTTGAAAATTCTAGAATTTTAGTTTTACAAACATTTAGATGTAAACCGAACATTTCGCTAGGACTACGTATTATATTTTGTAGTTCTTGTGCGTTGCTTGCTATTAGGACGGTATCATCAGCGTACCTGATGTTGTCTATGCTGGTTCTATTAATCTTGATTCCACCTTGAACCTCGTCTAATGCTTTTCTGAATATAGATTTGGAATACAGATTAAATAATAAGGATGATAAGACGCAACCTTGTCGCACTCCTCGTCGGATTCGTATATCTTTGGATGTTGTGTGCTCTATTTCAATTGTTGTCGTTTGGTGCCAATATAGTTCTGAGACAATTCGCAAGTCTTGTTCGTCAATTCAGTTGTTTCTCATCATCTTTTGATGGTTAACGCAGTCAAATGCTTTTCGATAATCAATAAAACATGCATATACATCTACATTCATGTCTCTGCATCGTTGTGTTAACACATTTAAGGCAAAAAGAGCTTCTCGTATTCCCAATCCATTTCGAAATCCGAATTGAGTGTCACTCATCTGAAATTCACACTTCTTGTAAATTCGTGTATGAATGATTCTGAGAAAAGTTTTAAGGACATGAGACATCATGCTTAATATTCGATAGTTATCGCAGTGTGAGGCATTGGATTCTTTGGTAATGTTACGAATTTTGATTTTAACCAGTCTGATGGTATTTTACCTGTGTCATATATTTTATTGAATAGTGCTGTATTAAGTCGAGCTTTTACTTTCGTTGTCTGCAATTAATTTAAGTAGTTCGACATTGATATTATCTAGACCGGTGGCTTTTACGTTCTGCTGAGCTTTTACTGTATAAATAACCTCTTTTGTTATTTTTGGACCTTTTTCATTTATTTGATCATCCGTGGATGGTGGAGAACAAGATCTATCATCGTCAAAAAGTGTCTGAATGTATTCTTTTCATCTCTCCAGTCTGTCACCTGGATTAGTTTAAATAATAAACAGGAGGACGTAGACGAACAAATATTTTATATCCACCCTGTATACCCATTATTTTATATATCTTTTTGGTTATAGCATATATTTATATAAATTACCTTAAAAGTAACTAAAATACATGTTCCTGAATAATCTTTATTTGCCTGGTGTTACTCATTCCATACTTAATGTGTGACCTTTAATGCTAATAATATATTTAAATAATCAAACAGTTAACTACTTAAAAAAATGTCCACAAATAGCGTTTTAATTTGGATGCCATATTTGGTAACTCTTCCTTTTATAAGCAATGTACTAAATTATTTGACGACAATTGAATTACAACAAATTTTAATCGAATGTGTGTGTGATACTTGTAAATCCTTCAGTATCGAATTTCTAAACCAATAGTAGTAAACAGTGGCGGGTTTTTTTCTACAACAACCGCAATTATGACGATAAAATATATAAGAGAGACAGAAAAAGAAGAAAAAATACGTTATAGAGGTTGGTCATGTAACAATTTTTCTAAATAGTTATCCCCAAAACTATTCGATAACTTAATATTTTCCTATTATGGTCATCTTCTTCTTCTTCAAGTGCCCTGTCCGTTGCGAACGTTGGCTATTAACATGGCAATTTTGATCTTGTTTGCGGCGCTTCTGAATAGTTCGACCGATGTGAGCCCGAACCACTTCCGCAGATTTTGGAGCCACGAGTGTCTTCTCCTGCCTGGCCCTCGCTTACTGTCTATTTTTCCCTGGACAATCAATTGTAGCAGACGGTACTTATCGTGTCTCAATATGTGGCCTAGATATTCAAGCTTTCTTTGTTTAATTGTATTCACGATTTCTTTCTCCTTTCCGATTCTTTGGAGTACCTCTATGTTGGTGACATGTTCGGTCCAGGATATACGAAGAATGCGTCGGTACACCCACATTTCGAATGCTTCTAGTTTTCTCGTTAGCGTCTCCGTCAGCGTCCAGGCCTCCACGCCATACAGCAAGATCGGAAAAATGTAGCATTTAACTATACGTAGTTTTAGGGGAAGAGACAAATCCTTGCTTATGAGGAGCTTTTTCATATTGCTAAATGCTGCTCTAGCTCGTTCTATTCTCGCCTTAATTTCTATGGTCTGTTCCCATTTTGCATTTACGTTGGTGCCAAGGTACACATAAGATTCTACATGGTCAATTAGTATGTTACTTATCCGTAATTGTCGAGCAGGTTGTTGCTTTTTGCTTATCAGCATCCACTTTGTCTTCTTGAAGTTGAGGCTCAGGCCGTATTCCTCACTAACTGAATAAAGTCTTTCCATTACTTGTTGTAATTCGTCTATGGTACTGGCAAGGATCACCGTGTCGTCGGCATATCTTATATTGTTCGTTAACTCGCCGTTTATTTTTATGCCCTCATTTGCATTTTCCATACATTTGTTAAATATTTCCTCGGAATACATATTGAATAGGAGTGGGGATAATATACACCCCTGACGGACACCTCTTTTGATCTGCACGCTTTCAGTGAGTTCGTTGCCAATTTTTGCTCTTGCTGTTTGACCCCAGTATAGGTTTGCCACAATTCGAATGTCCTTGTCGTCAATACCTGTCTTTCGCAGAATACCTATCAATTGTTCATGATTGACATTGTCAAATGCTTTTCTAAAATCTACAAAGCACAAATACACGTCCTTATCAACGTCTCTACACCGCTGTATAAGCACCTGGAGAGCGAAAATTGCTTCTCTAGTTCCAAGTGCTTTCCGAAAACCAAACTGCGATCTATCAATATTTGACTCACATTTATCATATATTCTTCTATGAATGATCTTAGTGAACGCTTTAGTGACATGATTGATCAAGCTTATAAGCCGGTAGTCATCACAAATCTGGGCATTTGGTTTCTTCGGGATTGTAATAAATGTTGACTGCAGCCAGTTCTCCGGGATTTTACCGCTATTATATATGTTGTTAAAAAGTACAACTAGATTATCAAGGAACTGTTTGTCTGATTTACATAGGATCTTTAATATTTCGCAGGGTACATTGTCCGGACCTGCTGACTTATTGTTTTTTAGTGCTGCAATGGCATCTTCTATCTCCGATTTAAGGATTGAAGGTCCTGTTTCTCCTTCTCCATATAGGTGATCATCAGTCCTGTCAGATGCAAATAATTTTTCTATGTATGATTTCCATGTTTTTAAGATCGTTGATGGCTCCGAGATAAGATTTCCATCGCTATCTTTTATGCTGTTGGGTGACTTATTGAATTTCCTCTTGTTTGTCATCGATTTTATTTTTTTGTGCATATTGTAACTGTCGTATTTTCGTTCGTATTGTTCTATTTCCCTGCATTCGTTGGAAAACCATTTTTCTTTGGCTTCTCGAATTTTCGTTTCTTATGGTTTTGTGGATCTGCTGGTATTTTTCTGCATTTTTATTCTTGAATTTACGTCTTTCATCCATCATATCCATATCTCATCAGACACCATTCTTTCTTTTTTCCGTCGGTCACGCTTTAAATAGAGTCGCGCATGTTGTTTGGATTGCTTTCCTCGATTATCCCATCTCTTTATTATGTCCGAACGTGTTTCTCGTTAATGTCCTTTATTTTCTTTTCTATTGTTCTTGTACTTTTATTTCGGTTTTCTGGTTAGTGAGTTTTTTAATATCGATTGTGCTTAAATTAGATTCTTTTTCATCGAGCCGTTTTACTCTTATGACTATTCTGCATACCAACAAATTGTGGTCCATCAGGAACATCGGCACCTGGGTACGTTTTTTTGATGATTTTATCATGTTTTATATCTTGTTGGTACTGCTATATAATCTATCTGATTTCTAATGATATTGTCAGGTGAGTCAGCGGGGGATTTCCATGTGTAAAGTCGACGTTTGGGGAGCTTGAAGAGTGGTATTACTTAACAGCAGTTAATATTCCTGGCAGAAGCATATAATCTATCACCTCTAATCGCTTTCTCTCCCCCTAGGCGGAAGTTTCCCACGATCTCATTCACCTTGCCTCTGCCAACCTTTGCATTGAAATCTCCCATCAACTATTGTTACTTCATGTTTTTTTTTTGTCATTTTTCATCAGGCTTCCCAGTTGTTCGTAGAATTCTTCGCTGGTTGCCTCATCTTTATCTCCGTTGGCGCGTATACCTGTAATATGTTAATATCCACCGGTGTTGTTCGAATTTGTTAAGCATCATTCTATCTGAAAGGGGAGTGAAAGATTTTACTGCCGAATTAATGTGGTCATACGATAATTATGGTCATACGAAGAATAATCACCAAATGTCGCCCTGCTCATTTTAATTCTTATACCTTATGTGCGTTAAAATGTACTACATGTTTTTAACAGTATTTGATATTATCAAATAATAGTAGTGCCTATATACATACATAAAGACAGTCCATTAACGTATATAGTAAAAACAGCAGGTTGTAACTAATACTGGACACTGAAAACTGTAGAAACGTTGTGTTAAATTTACTCTACAACTTTGCAGTATTTGATTGAAAAAACTATATTTTGTCCGTTAAGTATATAAAAATAATATTTTTGAGAAAATTAGCAGCTTTATTAAGCGATTTCTCAATGATTTTGATTAAAATTAATGGAAATTAACATATCGTCGCTTAAGATGCAAAAGCTCGTAACCCACACTTGTTTTCGAAATGATGATTTATTAGCCCCTGAGTTTACTGGTTATATACTTATGCACCTGCAAAATATGGAAAGCCACATACTGCGTTGTTTCAGTGAATCTTGCGTATTTTACTGCAACATCTCGTAAACCACACAACCATCTAGTCTGTGTGGGATTTAAGGATATTTCCATTCTAAGCAGAACCTGATAACTCACATACACATGGTACGCATGCGGCTTACTAGCTTTTGAATCACATATTTGTATTACACAACATGCAAATTAACGGAGCAATATCAATGATGCGGTAAAAAACAGTAAGTGGTCATCGGCGAGAACGACGTTTAACAGTATATTTGGCACACTTGGCATCTAACGTATCGACCTGCTTTCGTAACATTATAATGAGCTATAATCTCTGCTTTTCCAGTAATCTGATCCGTGCTTATTGAATGGTGCATTGAAGAAATAAATAAAACAGCCTTCGATTTTTTTAGCACATGGGAAATTAGGGATAAACTTTTCGGAAAGTCAGTAGTCGAATTTACTTCCCTGCATTGGTGCGGCTGGAATTCCGGAGGATTTCCCGTTTATTTTCGAGTTCCCACATAGGTTAACTTCTTTACTTCTAACTGCTGTACTAATTCTATAGAACTAAACTAATTATCGGCTGTAATATTACGGTTGGTCCCATAAATAGGTTTAGCAAGCCGAAGAACAGATTGAGTTGGTTTATTCATCTTCTTTTCTTCCTCAGATAACCCTGTTCCGTCAGTGTCCTTGCCTTCATATATATAGGCATTGTATAAATAACTCATTCATACAAGTACATGTGCCTACGGAATACAGTTTTTAACAATTTGATAAATATATTAAATATGTTACTAATGGCTGCTGTTGGATCTACCTTTCTTCTTTCCTCTCTATGCAGGTTATCAAAACTTAAACATTTTATAAATATTGGATATCTTTCTTTTGATATACCATATCTAAATATATCCATGCCATCTGTAGCAATAATAGAGTTTATATCTTTGTCATTGGATTTGAAAACTGATGTGTATAAAAGCAATCCCAAAAAGGCTTTTAGTTTTTCATTTAGTTCTGGTCTATTCATTTTTCTATAGTTTTCACGAATTGCACGTAATTTATTATTTGTCCATTTAAGTATTTTTTGTATTATATCCTCGGAAATAAGAAAATTAAAAAAAATGATGAAGTCTCGTTTCTTACTCTTTGGACCGAAAAGCTGGTAGTGTTGTTATAAGATTGTGTAACGGAGTTCTTATATTTTTTGAGAGTTTTGTAGACCTTACTGCTAAATATGACCTATCAGTAGCATTTGAATCATATTCGTCTTCAGAACCTTCCGATTGCTCACTTCCGGTGTCGTGTTGACTTTCAATGCCTACTTCTTTGCTTACATCGTCAATATCACTATCACTAAAATATTCTAAATCGCTAGGTACTTCGTCAGCCCATTGAGCTAAAACAGCCTCAACATCATAATCTGAAGTTTTACAGATTTGCGAGTAAATTTAGAACAACTTAATGAACTTGCTGCCATACTTATAGCGAAAGAATACACTGGACTCCTTTTAACTATAGAAACGTAAGAAGAATTATTGAAAAGAAATTATTGAAATGATGAAAGAACTGGACGTAGAAGCTGGAAAGATAGGCCTTAATATGAATTACAGCAAGACCAAAACTATAACAAATACAGATGAAGACATCACAATGAGAATCGGACAAGATGAAATAGAACAAGTTAAGGATTATATATATCTTGGTCAAACTATAAAACTTAACAAAGAGAACCAAACAGCAGAGATCAAGAGACGAGTTAGACTGGCATGGGCGGCATTTGGCAAACTAAGCTACATTCTTAAAAACAAAAGATATCCACAGCATCTTAAGACCAAAGTATATAATCAATGCGTACTCCCTGTTCTTACGTATGGCTCCCAAACGTGGACATTTACAAAAGCAAACATGGACAAAATCATAAAAACCCAAAGAGCAATGGAAAGACAAATGTTGCACATAAGACTAATGGATAAGAAGAGAAACGAGTGGATAAGAGAGAAAACAAAAGTGAGGGATGTTAGACAAGAAGTTGCAAAATTGAAATGGAGATTTGCCGGACACAATATAAGACAAAAAGAAGACCGATGGAACAAAATTCTTATAAGTTGGAGACCGTGGGAATATAAACGAAGCAGAGGAAGGCCCCAAATGAGATGGGCAGATGATATCAAGAAGCACGTGGGCTCTAGATGGATGACTGTAGCGACAGACAGAGAAGAATGGAAAAGGATTGGGGAGGCCTATGTCCAAAGATGGACCGAAGAAGGCTAATTAGATAGATAGATAGATAGAAACGTAAACACGGACATACGGTACGTAATACCGCAAGGAAACTTAATTAACCTATACTAAAACTGCAGCAGTCGGAGCAGGTATAATTACACATTTAAAGGTACACAGATGGTTTTCTAGGAATCTTTTATAAAACACGTTGTACAACAAAATATATTTTCGGCGCGGTATGGTATACCGCATTACCGGCTTATATGACCTTATACCTTAATACCTGCTTTAGTTTATGGCGTTCCATAAACAGTTGTCACCATATCATATGGCGACCCCACTTTATACTAACTTTTTTAGATCTACAATTAACTCAGGCAATAACCTTCGATATTTTAACATCCAAGAGCTGTTCCTATAAAAACCCCTTAGAGCTTTACTGTAACTAATCTCTCACTGGGCAAAAATAAGAGTCGACTCTTTTTCCTTCCTAGCTTCTGTTTACAAAATTCATCAAGGACACAACGAATGTTAACAATATTTCAATTAGACTGCCATGCCCATCGAGCAATAAGACAAAAGAGGGAGTCTAATCCTTATGAAAAGGAGACCAAAAAAGTGGCCTCTGATGGCGGACATATCCGGAAATGCAAAGGCGCTAAATTTAAATTTTCCAACACTTTTAACAATAGCTGTATAAATTTTTTCAGACAAGAAAGTTTTAATTAAATATTAACGATAATAGTCTAAAATGTGACACAATTGGTAAAAAACTTCAATATAAATAAAATTTCATGTGACATTTGGGACAAACAATAACATAACCCAACTAAATTTGATGTCTAAACAAGGAGAGATTTTCGATCGAGGACTGCCATGCCGTAACAGAAAAAAGGGCAAAAAAATTTTGTATCCTTTAAAGAGGCGAATGCCTGAGCGAGGTCGGCATAACTTCTCAGTTCCGTCCTCAGAATAGCGCTGTTCTAAGAAAAATCTAACAAGATAAAAGAAATATTTCCTGTTTTTGTTCAGCTTTATAAAGTTGTTAATTTGATCATTTTTAAAACGGCACTAATCTCTAAAATTCATTCACATTTATTGTTACGCCTATGTGTATGTTTCTAAGAAACTCAATACCATTAGTTTATATGGCGACCCCAAGGACCCCACAAACTTTCAAACTATTTTGCTGATTTAAATCTTTACGGAATGAGTAGGGTGTGGATAAGAGGTAACTTTAGTCCTGTAAACAAAACTATTTTGTTAACATCTGTAATGGATTCGAATAAAGTTAAGTCAGATATATTATATATAGGTGATAAATTTAAAAAAAAGTTAATATAAAAAACTTACCTAATTGCTGCATCATATGAGACAAATCTACCCATAAATCTCTATACTCGGCCAATCTAGTAGCCGGATCTGAGCTGTTTAAGGCATTATGTAAGTTTTCGGATAACCATCTTGCTACTCTACCTTTTCGCTCGGCAATTGATGTACCATAAGGAACAAAGACAGTTTAACATAGCAAGTATATGATAGTAAGCAATGCTGTGCCACAGCAGCATATCAGGTTGAAGGTAAAACTGAGCTAACATCATTAGAATACCAACTGCCCATGATACGACGCATAAGGAGTATGTAATTACTGTCAAATCTTTGAAGACTATAGGAGTACCTGTTACACAGTAGTATTTATACTAAAAAAAAATCCGTTAATTAATCTTCAAGAAAGAGGAAAAAACAAAGATACGGTATGTATCTTACATACTTTATGTAACCAGTATAAGTATATACATTGCTAATATTCAAGATTAAAAAAAAAATTAAATAAATTTTACTTTTATTAAATATTTGATTGATCTATACCTAATTATCAAGTCGTGATACGGTTATTAAATCTTTAACATAGAAGCCTATATTTTTTAATTAGGTTTAACTAAATCATTCTTCTTTGAGTGATTTTCCTATCAAAGATCGGCAACAATTTTGACAAATTCTTTTCTGTTTTGGATCTTTCTCAGCAAATCTTTCTAGCCAAATCTGTTCAATCTTATATGTTTTAAGTCAGACATGTGTCTTCTTTCTGTCTACTTTGCCCTCATTCTTATCCTCGATTACCAGCGAAAGAAAATCGTATCTGTTGTTTCTCATTGCATGTCCGAGATATACAGATTTCCTCTGTTTTATGATTTCAATGAACTCACGTTCTCTGCTCATTCGATGGGGAATTTCCAACTTGGTGGTGTGGAAAGAGCGAGGTATTCGTAACATACGTCTCTATACCCGGGCTTCAAAGGCTTCAGTTCACAACTTGTTTTTTTTGCAGATTGACAGATATAAGAGGCTTATTATATCATACTACTATCATAAAAGTTTGCTTTAGCTTTCTCAATTCGGGCTGGGATTTCTAAGTCTGGATATAGATCTTCACTGATACATCGTCCCAGATATTTATACTTGGAGACTTCAGTTATCTCTGTACAAAACACATTTTTGTGCACTGGTTGGTTCGGATTCCGGTTTGCCGCTAATATGGTTTTTGCAGTGTTTGCGATTTTTGAGCTCATAAGATCTCCGTCTACAAGGACCATAATTTTATGTTAGGGGGGTGATGTACCCAGTGGTTACGCGGAAAAAGCCCTCGGGAAAGTGAGAGTAGGATTTGTAGCAGAAGCTGAGTTTTAATTCTAAAAGTCCCAACCTTTTCGTAAGAAATAATGGACATTACTTAAAGTTTTATTACAGTCTAAACATTGGCAACCCATACTGTCTCCAAGATATTTTACCAACCTAAAACCACTTTGTTTTTTCTTCATAATATTCCGAATTAATCTAAGTATCTAAAGGTATCACTGGGTTGGTGCTTATATAGTCACTTTTTAAATTATAGACCAAAATTCTTAATAATTTCTAGAAAATCTCAGTTTTTCAACTTTTTAGTAAGAGCATTTTCCAGTCACTTGTTTCTTAATTTTACATTATTTAAAACATTTTTCAAGATAAAATAAGTCAATACGATATGATTTCAAAAAACTTTAATTTTTTTAATTACATAATAATATCATCATTTTTAAATTAAAAATGAACATATGTTCCAACAAATCCTTTAAAAAACAGAATATATTGAACTTTATACAAGTTTAAAGATTGTTTAACAAATTATCAAAAAAGATTAATTACACCTCATTACAGTAAGACCTCTCATTATTATGGATTACAGTAAGACCTCTCATTATTATGGATTACCGAAAGTTCATAAAACGAATATACGTAGAATTCACTCAGCCCTATTTGTAGTACCATGAATTATCCTTGTAGAAAACGTGAACATTTTTCTTAAATATTTGCAAATATAAATGCCATTAGATAAGACTTTGAATATAGTCAAGACAAAATTTTAGAGAGTCATGATACATTGGTAACTATAACAAGACTAAACATATCAGCTATAATGGAGTTATTGACATTATGTACTGATAATATATATTTTCAACTAAATAATGAATTCTATAAATAAAATTTTGGTCTAGCAATGGGCTCTAGTTTATCTCTATTATTAGCCGATATATTTATGGAAGATTTTGAAACAAATATTATTTCTAAACAAAATTTAAAACTCACAGTATGGTGGAGATATGTAGATGATATATTCTCAATATGGCCTCATGGATCAGATTTGTTTGACACATTCCTGAATGATATAAACGATAAAGAAGAGACAATAACATTTATCATGAAAAAGGAATATAATAACACAATACCTTGGTACGGGGCACGAGGGTCATAAGGGAAAGAAAAATCAGATGAAATGGCCAAACAATGCTCATCAATGCCATTCATTGGACCGAAACCCTTCTGTTCAAAGTCAGTAACAAGAGCGGCTACAAAGTTGTTTGTTTTTTCTTTGGCTCACAAATATCTGGAATGGTGGAGGAATTCACCAGGTCAAAGACAGGCCAAACAGTTCATTACAGAACATTCGTCAAAATTTACGGCAGACCTAATTAGCAAAGACAGGAAAACAGTCAAAGCCATAGTAGGTCTTCTAACAGGGCATTGTAAGCTGAATAGGCACTTGAAGCTAATGGATTATCAGATGATACCTGTGCAGATTCTATCACCTCGAAGAAGAAACAGCAGAGCACATTCTATGTCAGTGTAACAGTCTGGCAAATTGCGGTTTTTTGCATTAGGAGAAGAAAATCAACCGGCAAATAGCTACATGGAAGGTATAGTCTCGAAGCTACTATACTTTATAAAGAGGGTCAGGCTAGAGAATGTTATCTAGGACTAGAGAAACCATAATAGATCTAAAAGGTCGCAGTGGAATAGGCCGAAAGGTCACTACCTTTCCTGGCACCTGGTCCTTGAATATTGAAGGCGGAAACTCTATCAAAACTTCAGGCTTTTGGGCTGTGGCTATACAGAAGGATCCAGAAGATATCATGTACAGACAAAGTCACCAATGAAGCGGAGGATAAACACAACTGCGGATTTAGTAACTGTAGTACTTGGGACATATAATGAGAAATCAAAACAGATACGAGCTACTTCAATGCATTTTGCAAGGTAAATTGAAAGAAAAAGGGCCCCAGGACGAAGAAATCTCCTGGCTTGCTAACCTGAGAGCATTGTATAGCAAGACATGAACACAGCTATTTAGTATAGTAACCAACAAAGCCATCATAGCCAGAATAATCGCCAATATTTGGAACGAAGAGGCACCCTAAGAAGACTACCTTTCCTGCATGTTTTAATTTCTAAGAACGATACTGAATATGAGACTCAGGTGTATAGAAAACAAGAAACACTAACAGATATTCAAATTTAAATCAAATTACAATATTAATATTAAAAAGGTAATCATTAAATCCTTATACCATAGAGCCCAAATTGCTTGTATAACGAAAATTCGTTCCTAGAGGAAAAAACATTTATTAACATCTGTTGTATTAAAAAAGATTATCCTTTATCCTTTATACATAAGGAATTTTCAACAATCGACCGAATAGAACAGAATAACTTAGAAAGAGATCCTACAGCATACACAAAGAATAATACGAGGAAAATAACAATACCATACATAAAAGGATTACGAAAAACTTAAAAGAGATAGAAAATAAATTCAACATTTCACAACATTCAAAACAACAAACACATTGAGATCTATTTTGTCTAAAACAAACTATAACAATGAACAAGAAAGGACAAAGAATTGTATTTATACAATACCTTGTGAATGCGATCATTTTTATTAAGGTGAAACATCAAGACCATTAAATATTAGAATATATGATTCAAGTATAGTTCTAAAAGAAACGGGTGGTAAAAAGAGAAAAACTAAAGAATCGGCTCTAATTATGATAAATGAGATCAATTGTGTCGCAAATTCCTCGACAGAATGCAGTAGGATCTTGTTACCCATAATAAAAGATGAAGTTAATAAAAAGAAAAATATCAGTATAAGTCAATAACATATCGACGATAAATTATTTGTTTTTAAAATGATGTATTAAATTGTATGTTTTTTAAATAACTAACTTATAAAATCAAAATTTGGCGTTTATTGAGAGTAAACTAATGTAAGACCAAATATTGCGAATATATATACGACCAGATATGCGACCAAATTTATGTGATGAGAGGCGAAGGATACAACATCTTGAGATTCATAATTCAAGGAAAAATAGAGGGTAGGAGAAGTGTAGGAAGAAGACGCGTTTCCTGGTTGAGGAACCTTAGAGAGTGGTTTAGTTGCAGCTCAAGGCAATTGTTCAGAGCAGCTGCCTCGAAGGTCAGAATTGCCATTAACATTTCCAACCTTCGTCGCGGAGATGGCACTTAAAGAAGAACACCAAATACTTACCATGTCGGGATAGTATTATGAGGTTTTTTTACTCATGATTTATTATGGAATCACTAAGTGTCATCATGGCATGTGGTTGTCTTTCTAAAGACGGATTACATGCTATGATTTTTTCTGACGGATATTCGCAAGTTAAAGTTGATTTCATGTAATCGAATAAACATCCTACAATAAAGTCGTCCCAGGAACGCAACTCAGCAATATTGGTAATATCATTTAAAAGTTGTCAACTTTAAAATGTGTAATATATGTCTGAATTGTCAATATAAATAAGTCCATTTATGCCCGAGCAATTTCTTTGCAACACATGAACAATGTATTGGGACTCTCCTTAATTTTAACCATAAGAGTTGACGTCCCTACTGCCTTGCCTGCTCCACCGATAAACTTAGTGATTCGTATTTCCCCTTTAAAGCGATCGTGTATGTATGTACTTGAAAACACATATGTGCTATAATGTACCTTTCACATAAATTAGGTCTCCCAATTATTAATCTATACATTATTACATTGTAATAATTATTACCTGAAATTTTGTCCACATATTTTTAAATTTAGCCACTTCTAATCCATTCGTCCATGCTCCAATTGGTAAAAGAAAGTGCGGAATAAGTATGCTCAAAAAGATGATTGCATAAATGTATTCGTCAAACCGTTTTCCAGGAAGTAAAACTAAATTAAGACGTTCTTGAAATACTCTCGTGACAAATATTGTTTCAACTCCAAAAACAAAGTAAGCCCATACGTTTGTAGCAGATGTCCATCTGTAAAAGTTATAAGAGTAATAAAACATTTTATGAACAAAATAAAGAAACCATAATGCGATAAAAAAAAGAAATATTTTATTTTTATAGTTTTGTTATAGTTAAGATACCAAAAATAATTCCAAAAATCTTTTTAGATATACAGATATTTGGAAGAAAATATAATAGTACCTAGTAATAGAACCATTCTTTTTAAACAGTATTTTTCTTGTGGACCTCTATTCTAAAAATGTTTTATTTTATTCAAAAAAGGTGTACTCAGTAGATCGTTTTTTTTTTCTGTTTTTTCATTGATATTGATTTCCTATTATAAGTAGTCTACATTGCACTTCTGTGTATGTTAATTATGCTGAATGCTAGTTTAAAGCAACTAATAATGATTTTTTTTTGGCATTACTGTATTCAGAGTAGATAATTATGCATTATGTCAACCAAAAGTCCAGACACTGTTAAATATCTTTAATGATCGATAAATACTTTTGTTTTCTGATATAGTTGCATCTGCATCTGAAGAAAGATCTATTTCATACTCATTTAATGCTAATTCTCGACGCCTTTTTTTCTACTCTGATAACTTACTATACAACTTCGATGCAACTAACAATCTTGTGTAGTAAATCCAGGAAACTTATTTAACTTGCTAATATCTTTTTTCATTAAGCTACTGTGCTTTTAATACTTAGAAGCTACTGTGTTTTTTAAACTAAATCCTCCATATTATCACAAAACTAACACGAAAACTCATTTAATCTTCTTCTCATTTGTATTTGTAAATTATATCGGTGAACCTTATAGAATATACCATTACTGATACATTATTCTTCGCTGATAACGCATAAAAATTAGATATGTTTAGGTATACTATGACTTAGACACGCCTGTAGAAAGTAGTTGACAGGAAAGGAAAGAGATTACCACATACACTAGCAACATCGCTTTTAAGATAATTTGGGATATTAGGTATAATATACGGAATAAATATGCTGGTCCTCATATTCTAATATTAAACTAACTTTGATACCTGCTTTGTAGTGATAACAACACATAGTACCTATTATCGTGTTTCCTCCACTAAACTTGGCGTTATTGAGATTCAAAATCTTAACATCATGATGACACAAACATTCGACATCGTCTTTGATGTCTTCTTCAGAGATTCTGAGGTCTCAGTCTCCAGAGCCCCAGACACTACTGCACTGATCAATAAACCAATGCATTACACCTACTGGGACGGTTTAGTTATACTGTCGATGATGACGTGGTTGGCGTGGGGATTAGAGTGTAGACTAGGCGGCATCTGTAGAAATTCAGACCATAATGGAAATTTTCGAGGGAAGCTATTTTTTTGCTGGAATCACTTCAGGATATGCCCAGTATCGATAATCACGATATGCGCCAGTCGCAAACCCTGTGCTAAATTTTTTATTTAACAAAATCTGAAAACAATTGAAAATTTCTCATTTTTTTGCTCCTATTTTCATTTATAATTCGAAAAATATTGATCTTAGAGAAAAAATTATAAGTGGTTAAAAGTTTCGTTATTAAATTTTACACAATATTTTGTTAGCTAGAAATTGAAAATTTAATGGTTATTGTTGAAAAAATAGCAATAATTGGAAAAAAAAGTACAAAAAAATGAAGTTAATCCTTTAAATGTTTTCGACTTTCTAAACTTGACTTACAAGTTCCATATTCCGCCTAGAAAAACTTTTTAATATGTTTAAAACGTGTGCTAAATTTTGTTAAGATCGGTCGGATAGGTTTTGCATAATAATTTTGCAATCCAGCCTACTGGAAAAAAATCGCAAATTTTCAAATTCATAGTAGGCCCTAAATAAGGCCCTCAGATAGTTGCAATTTTTTTACATATAAAGGAAGTCTCACACTTTCAAACGCTTTTTGTAAAATTCAAATCGGTTTACTAGGAAAGCCTATAAATTTTTTTAAAGTTATAAACATTTTTTAGGCTTATAAACAAATTAAATAACTTTACGAGCTTTAAACATATCAATTTCAAAATGTATACACTTAAAGAACATTAAAAGACGCTTCTTTTAAAAAACAAAAAGATACATTCGGCTTACTGGTTGCCGAGATATTGAAGGTCAAAGTTGGCATACATTTGCCGTGTAACCATAAGTGATAGAGGGCTCGTTTTTAAACAAATACCCTCGTCTTGTCAAATACTTTTTATATGAAAAGTTTTACGTAATGCGCTTTATGGCAATATCCATAAAAAAGACAAATAAAAAACCGTTTTCGCGTAATATGTCGCTCGGAATGCATGAGAGGTGGTGATGAGGGACATTCACTTCAAATGTGAATCGGCGAGTATCAAGTAGGGGACCATCAGTTTGTTTAATTTCGGGTTTTGAAATAAAAACAAATAGTAAAGTGCTCCAAAATCTGTAAGGGCTTGTATTAAAGGCGTGCTGAACACGTTTTTCAGTGGTTTGATCATATTATGTTCAACGCTATTATATTATTATTTATGAAAAGAAAATTTTTGTTTCATTCGCCTTTGTTTTAACAATTTAAATTATTTATTAACAATTTATAAATACATATTTGTTTACTAAAAGTAACAATTTACTTCAATGTATAAATTGCAAGCTCAAAAAAAAACAATTTCGAGCATTACACAGCAGTATAATAACACGTCAATATACAATATACACGTCACTTTCGAATCAAAATATATTCTCAAATCAAATAATGTCATTATTATGATAAAACTGCAGAAATAAATTATTTTTAATGTTAATTATTTTAAAATGTTTGATTTTTACAAAAAAAAATTTCCTTCGTTTTAACAATTCAAATTATTTATTAACAATTTATAAATACATATTTGTTTACTAAAAGTAACAATTTACTTTACAAGCCCTTACAGATTTTGGAGCACTTTACTTTTGTTTATATTTCAAAACCCGAAATTAAACAAACTGATGGTCCCCTACTTGATACTCGCCGATTCACATTTGAAGTGAATGTCCCTCACCACCACCTCTCATGCATTCCGAGCGACATTTTACGCGAAAACGGTTTTTTATTTGTCTTTTTTATGGATGTTGCCATGAAGCGCATTACGTAAAACTTTTCATATAAAAAGTATTTGGCAAGACGAGGGTATTTGTTTAAAAACGAGCCCTCTATCACTTATGGTTACACGGCAAATGTATACCAACTTTGACCTTCAATATCTCGGCAACCAGTAAGCCGAATGTATCTTTTTGTTTTTTAAAAGAAGCGTCTTTTAATGTTCTTTAAGTGTATACATTTTGAAATTGATATGTTTAAAGCTCGTAAAGTTATTTAATTTGTTTATAAGCCTAAAAAATGTTTATAACTTTAAAAAAATTTCTAGGGTCTCCTAGTAAACCGATTTAAATTTTACAAAAAGCGTTTGAAAGTTTGAGACTTCCTTTATATGTAAAAAAAATTGCAACTATCTGAGGGCCTTATTTAGGGCCTACTATGAATTTGAAAATTTGCGATTTTTTTCCAGTAGGCTGGATTGCAAAATTATTATGCAAAACCTATCCGACCGATCTTAACAAAATTTAGCACACGTTTTAAACATATTAAAAAGTTTTTCTAGGCGGAATATGGAACTTGTAAGTCAAGTTTAGAAAGTCGAAAACATTTAAAGGATTAACTTCATTTTTTTGTACTTTTTTTTCCAATTATTGCTTTTTTTTCAACAATAACCATTAAATTTTCAATTTCTAGCTAACAAAATATTGTGTAAAATTTAATAACGAAACTTTTAACTACCTATAATTTTTTCTCTAGGATCAATATTTTCCGAATTATAAATGAAAATAGGTGCAAAAAAATGAGAAATTTTCAATTGTTTTCAGATTTTGTTAAATAAAAAATTTAGCACAGGGTTTGCGACTGGCGCATATCGTGATTATCGATAATGGGCACATCCTGAAGGGATTCCAGCAAAAAAATAGCTTCCCTTCGAAAATTTCCAATCCAAAACAGATCCCGCCTAGACTAGTGGGGATTGGCGCTAGGATTAGCGCGGACTTTGGCGCGAGGATTAGCGCGGGCTTTGGCGCGAACATTTCTAAGAGTAGGATTTTGATTGGCGGGTGGAGAGGACGATATGCTCTTTATGAGAGGTTTCCATGATAAAGGTAATCGTATGTTCTCATCTCTTTTATTAAGACAATTTGGCCTTTTTTCAATTTCCATGGCTTCTCGGATAATTTTTGGTTTATAGATGCGGAGAGGGGCTATGATTTTGGAGTTTCCAAAATCAATTTTGTGACCTGTATGAAGATGTTGTTGACCTAGAGTTGAAACTGAATCGGAATTGCGAACAGAAATGGAATATTCATAAATCCTATTTTGGATTCTATGATTTTTTTGGCCTACATACGAACGGGGGCAGTCTGCACAAGGATGTGCTTTGCGCGTTGTTGTTTTGTGGTAATTACCAACGTCAACAAGAACTTAGTAAGCCATATTAGCAATAATAAAGCCCGCAGAAAAGAGTAACAGGATGTCCCTGACACTTCTTCATTTTATAAAATTTACTTTTATATTAAACAAGTATTAATAGGGATTGTAGCTAGCTAGGGATCTGTTAGCTCGTCTTTTTCAATCGTGAATTTGTTTTTTTCATCTGAAATCGTTGCTGTTAAAAAACACAAGTTCTATTCAACGGTAGTAGATATCAGTGCATAGTTACTAAATTGATGGTGAAGTCAAGAAATATTGCATCTCACAATACTATAAATATATGTGTTTTTGTAACGTCAATTAACTCAAATAAGATCAAATAAGAACAAAAATATAACAATATAAGACAGGCCATGCACGTTCCGAATTTTAGTCCGACTAGTGGTCCGACTTCTGCAGTTGGATCTGAAATCAGACCGTGAGTGGGCTAGTTGGATTAGTTGGACAACTAGTGGTACGAGTCGGAACATCTAGTGGGACAGCTACCGACTTGAAAGGTCCGACTTCCGACTGGCGACGAAGTCGTAGCGTGAATAGTGAAGTTGGAAGTTGGATCACAGGTCGGATCGAAAATTTCCTCAGTCAGTTAACCTTCAGCACCTGTTACGTATGAGATTTCTATGAAATACTTTACGCAAAGATCTCTAGTTCGCAAATATTTAATAGAAAATAAATTTTCAAGTGCACGAAAATTACCTTTTTGTTAGGGCAAATCGTTTTTCTTTCTGTAGATCTATTTCGGACATTCCCATACAGGTACAATTTTCAACACTCCGGATTGGCTACGGAAGAATTGTCAACAAACAATCAAAATTAAATCATAGTTATACTAAAATTAGACGTAACTGTTTCCTTATATTTTTCTGAAGTTATTTTCTTGTGGCATCATATGCAAATTTACTATTTTAATTGGAAATAAGCCTGAATATTAGTTAGAAATTAAATTTATTTGACGTTGAACTGAAGTTGGACCGCTAGTTGAATAGCAAGTCGGAGCGTGAGTGGAGACGAATATCCAACTAGTAGTCCTACTAAGTGGGACCGCAAGTCGGAACGTGAATGGCCTGCATAACAATATAGCTATATTTTTTTAAACTAATCTTACCTGTAAGTAGTTTTCCCCAATTCTCTCTCTATGGGCATTATACCCATTATCTGAAAAAGAACTAATAAACTTTTTGTAGTATGATAAAAATTATCATAAGCATGTAGTAATTCCGGATCAGGTTTATTCTTGTTCGTCGGCATTGGCGTTTCTGAGGGTTCAATACTATCATTATCTCTTATGTTAAAAGCAGCAGAGAGATACTGCTGCTGTTGCTGGTGTGGATTTCTCCGGTAAATATTAGGCTGTTGATCGTTGTACTCCATTATGACGTTACGGTCTTAAAACTAAAATATAATTTAGAAGATGATTATAATAGTATGTTTCATTTGATTATTTGCTAAACAAATAATAAAGTTAATAGCGGATATATTAACGACACTAATCAGTGTCGTTTTTATCCTTCTGTATATACCATACATTTGTCCATACCAGCAGCAGATTTACTACACGAAGACAAGGCAATTTTTAGTTTATGTAGAATAAAAGGACATGAAGGTCCCACATGTCAGAGAACAGCTCAAGATAGGGAAAGATGGAGAGAACTAGGAGAGACCTATATCCAACAATATAAGGATAGAGAATAGGTTCAAAAAAAGGGACATGGATAAGCAGGAACTCATGTGGAGCTGGCGAGAAGGTGAAGAAAGATTAAGTGTGTAATTAACTGGGAGGGGAAAGCGTATTATTTCTATTGAATTGATCTTCGAAATAATAAGCGAGTGTGTCGTTAATTACTTGGCTGTCAGAGATAACTGTATTGTCGAAAATTAGTGAAGATATTAAAGTTAGTTTCATTGTCTTAGTTTTATGAAATTTTCTTCCATTGTTGAATGATTTTTGCATTGTATGCTAGGGAGAAAGTGTAATTTAGCCATTATGATCAAAAAATAAAAGTAGAGACCTACATAGACTGTCACGGACCGTAGGAGAGCTCTGTCTGCGGAACATTGCCGTCCGTGCTCATCGGCTGTGCGCCATGATCTGTAGAATCGCCGATCGTGGGAAGCCGCTATGACTTGCACTTGTCTGTTCAAACAAGGACGGGCTCGGATCGCGTCGCACGGGCATGTACTGCACCTTTGATTTTACCGACTCTCGATGGATAGGACGCACCAGCACAGACGTGCCTGTGCTACCACGAACGAGACTCTTTCCACGGTCCGTCGGTGCGGGCTGATCGGCGTCCGTCCGCAATATCGCCGATCGTGGGAAGCCGCTTTTACACGAGCGTTATTGTTGTAGCGTTAGCAGCGCTTCGTTAGCGTCGGCCAAATCGGACAATGACATTACCATGAAGTAAATAATACGAACAGCAATGTCGTCCTATATTTTGTTTCCATATTCATTCAAATCTAATTCTGGACAAAAATTATTTTTACTTTCTTGAAAATTTTTTATATTTATTACACTTTTCTTAGGAACGTACGATATGTCTAAGTCCACTACTCCTATAATGGACATAGGAGAGTTTTGAGTATTTTGGCATCATGTGTTAGTTTGAAACAAATAGTGCAAAGATAGATGATGAGAGGAAGCCGTATTGACATATACCTATAAAATAACTTTTGCATATATTTTAATGCATTGTTATAGTATTTATCGTGTATGAATAGTAGTCAATTTAATTCTGGTACATAAGTAAAGAGATATCCAGATTTCTGATATCACAACATTGCAGTGATTCTAAGCTCATTTCGATAGCAGAGCTTAATTGTTCTACATGAAGAGTGTATATTATAAATATTTGTCTATATAACTTTTCCATAAGTTGTATCTAGTTATTAAATGATGGCAGCACACAACTCACGGCATTATAAAACTATTTCATTATACTACATAATGTGTAGTACAAGTGTCTCATGTACTTAACATAATTTATACTTTTAAAAGTAATTGATAATTTAATATTTTCAATTTAACAGTACTTCTTTATTAAAATCTAATGCGCTTTATCATCTATAGTTGTTTTCCGTCGGTAATACCTAGACACTGTCCAATAAATACACTTAAGTACTGAGATTATGTAACATACCTTGCATTTTATTCATTCATGAAGTAATTGTGTAAAAAGATATGAGGAATGAGGTTTATGATGCATAATTTAACATTAACATTGGAATTACAAGCAGTTAAGCACAATTAAAATAATATTAAGTTATACATTACGGTTTTTTAAACATGTTTCTATTACCAATGAGGAGATAAACTTCATTTTAAAACGAATTGCGACTATAATACTAACCGAGTTTGTTTACCAATTGATACTGTTGTAGTGCATACCAATTGGAATCTAATAAAAAAATGTTATTAAAGTTTTATTGAAAAAGTAAAGCATACTACATATTAATGACATATAATAATAAATACATAAGAACTGTACCTTTAAAAGTTATTTAGAGAGGAAAACACCATATATATATATATATATATATATATAATATATATATATATATATATATATATATATATATACATATATTATATATATATATATATATATATATATATATATTATATATATATATATATATATATATATATATGCCGGTTTAGAACGTCCTTCTCCGTTGTCCGACACCTAACTTCCATCCTCTTCTATCGTGGCAATTCGTGATGATTCGTTCGTCATTGACTTTTTATGTTTTGCTGCCACTCTAGTTTGGGTCTTCCTCGCTTTCTATTCCCTATTGGGGTCCAGTTCAGTATTTTTTTTGGGCCATCTAGTATTTTGCATTCGCTCTACGTGTCCGTACCAGGTAAGTTGTTTCTTTTCGATATCCTGAATTATCGTACCTTCTATTCCCATTCGTTGTTTTATATGGTCATTCCTCATTCTTTCTCTTCGTGAGACTCGCATAGATCTTCTTATCGCGTCCATTTCGACTGCCTCTACCTTCTTTTTTTGTCTGTCTGGAATTCTCCATGTTTCCGCTCCATACAATAGGCTGCTCTTAACCATTGTCTCGTATATATTAAATTTTCTCCTTTTTGTTATCTCCTTGCTCCACAAGATGCCATTCAGACATCCTATTATCTTTTTAGCTGTAACTATTCGTTTTTCTATCTCTTTCACATCTGTTCCGGTATTGTCGAATGTGATACCTAAATATTCATATTCTTGACATTGCAGAATTTCTTGACCGTTGTCCAACTCCAAATTTTCGCTCTGAGAGCCTACACATAGATATTTCGTTTTATTTACGTTAACTGTCAAGCCCCATTCCTCATACTCTTCTATCAGCTTTCTAATCATATATTGCATGTCGTCTTTGTCATTGGCCACTATGACCTGATCATCTGCAAACTGAAGAGTAAACAGGTATCTGTCATCTATCTCTATACCCATTCCGTGTATTTTCCTTTTCCAGTTCTTAAGTGCCGCTGCTACATATATTTTGAATAGTGTAGGAGAGATAGGACATCCCTGACGTAGTCCCTTATTCACTATGAAGGCATCTGTGAGTTTTTTACCTATCTTAATTCTTGATTGTGAATTTTCATACAGTTCTTTAAGTGCAGCTATATAGTTGTGATTGATGTTCGTTTGTTCTAATACCTTCCACAGTCTCGATACTGGGACTGTATCATATGCTTTTTGTAGGTCCACAAATGTAAGATGGGTTTCCAGATGTCTAGCAGATCTCTTCTCTATGACTTGTTTTAGACAAAATACGTTGTCGGTACACGATCTACCTGCTCTAAAGCCGCTTTGATCTTCTTCTTCTTTCTCTTTATAGTCTTCTTCAATTAGATCTCGCAGTATTCTACTGTATAGTCTGCTCAGTGTACTCGTGATTGATATGCCTCGATAGTTGTTACAGTCCAGTTTATTTCCTTTTTTATGGATGGATGATATATAAGCTGTTTTCCAGTCTTCTGGAACAGGATGTCCATTTAGGCATTTATTGATAATTATTGTTAGATTTCTAAAGAGTTTTTCCGTTCCCCATCTTAACATTTCGGAGAAAATCCCTTCTGGTCCGCTAGCTTTCCCTAACTTAAGGTTCAAAACTGTCTTTTTTACTGTTTCTTCGGATACCTCTACTTCTTCTCCATTTACTACAAAATGTTTTGGAGATTCTATCATGTATTTCTGTCTAGTTTCTTGTAGTAGACCTTTGTAGTGTTGTATCCACTGCTCCGGTTTGATTATCTGGATATTTGCTCTGTCCTTTGCTGGGTTTTTGACATTTGATATAAATTTCCATACCTCCGAGCATTTCCTTCCTCCGATATAATTGTTAACTTCTTCACATTTCTTATCCCACGTCTCGTTCTTAGCTAAATTAATGCCCGCTCTTAATTGTCTTTTTGTTTGTTTATAATCTTCCAGATCTTGTTCATTTTTTGTTGCCAACCATTTTAAATATTTTTGTTTCTTTTCCTGAACTAGTAACTCTATCTCCTCGTTCCACCAGTATTTTTTGTTGATCTCCTTTGCCTTTATTCCTACTGCTTCTCTGGTGGCATTTCTTAGACTTTCGATAACGTTCTCATAGATTTCATAAAAGGTGCATTCTTCCGCATTTGATAGTTTGCTGTCAAGGCGCCTCTGATAAAGAAATACCGTGCTTTCATCGTTAAAACTTTGAAAATTATACTTTGTTGTACACATTTCGTCGGTGAGTACGGAATCGTTGTTATGTTCATCTTTGGCCTGATTTGTTCTTCTAAATTTTATTCTTACTTTGGCTCTTACTAAAAAATGATCTGATCCGCAAGTGAGTCCTCTCAACACTCTTACGTCGTTCACCTCTATATTTGTTTCTTGTTTACTTATCACATAATCAATGATGGATTTTAGGTTGCGGGTATTCTGTGTCCATGTGTGTGAATATCTTTGTGTTTAAAGAATCCATTGTTTATTCTGAGATTGTGGGTTTCGCACATATGTATCAGCCTTTGGCCATTATCGTTGGTTACTTCTTCCCAAATGGGCCTACAACTGGGCTATTGTTCATCTTTCCCGTTCTTCCATTGAAGTCCCCCATCATTATAATTTCTCTATTTTTTCCAATATTTCCTAGGATTTCGTCAAGTTTGTCAAAGAACTCCTGTTTAATGTCTATTCTTTCGTTCGCTAGACCCAGCGAGCTTCCCCTAATTCCCATAGAGACGCATCCGATGGAGGTAACTGTCAAATCCCTCACGGGGGAAAACACCATATATTAGAAAGTTACCTAACTTTACTTTTACTTGTTTTTTTTTTTCTTGGAGTATTACATAGTTCTGTATAACGCGCCAGCTCTGTATTTACAATACTGATCTATCTATCTAAAGAATATCTTTGATATTCCCTTTGATCGTTAAATTTATTCTATCGAACTGATTTGTCACTCTGCTCACATTTCTCCTAATGTGTACTAGTTTTCTATTCTTTCTTAAGTGCACTTCTTTAATACGAGTAGGGGAGGGTCTTGTACCTTGAAGCCAGTTTTTTTTCAAATATTTGTGAAATGCAAAAATATGCTAATGATCAAAATTTTTATCTTTGCGTCAACAATAGGATGTATTTATCTATATAATAAGCATTTTTTGTAATTTTAATAAATAAAATTTCCACATTTAGATTTAAAAAATAATAATAAAAGTGGCCCAAGATACAACCTGCGTTATACCTTAAGCCAGGGTGTAATGTACATTGGGTCATAGACAGAAAAAGTAAAGAGAAACACCAATAAGGGTTTATTTTACAATCTTATTTTATAAAATATGGTAACTTAACTATTAAACCTTGTAGGACGAAAAATCAATTCCAAAAGTTAACATATTCTTTTGTCCTTCTGACAAGCCTTGGTGGATTGGCTGGGGTAAAGCCAAAATAATGCATTCTCTATCAATAAAAAATATCTCGTCACTTTACTTTAAGAATTTGTTCGTGGAATGGAACCTTTTTAAATAATTTACATGAAATTCCTCACTTCTGATATGTATTATCTCCGCTACATAAAAATGCGCTGTTTTCTTCCCAGATATTTTCACTAATACATAATTGCCTGTTTTAAAGCGCTGATATCAAACCTGTGTTCCTATGGCTGAAAAATCCCATCAAATATCTCTGAACTGTCTGAACTAGACGAATTGAAGTCATCTTCATCAGACGTTTCAACTTCAGCTTTAGATTTCTTTTTAACACTCACCACGTTCCGAATAGTTTGTTTGCTTTTCTGCAACTCATCTTTTCGTCGTTTTTTATTAAAAAATTGTTCAATTTGTCTTATCGGAGTGTCGGTCAAAATTCGGCTTTTAGTTTTCTTCTTTTGTTTCTTCTTCAGCGGATGTAAATATTGAAGCGTCTTTACTTGCGGAAAGAATTGATTGTTCCGCTGATACATTGAGGTATCTTACAGGAGACATCTCTGCAACTGCAACTCTAGTATCCTCTCGAACGGTTACTGATAAGGAAAGATATTCAGCATCTTCAAAAATGTTTTCATTTAGGTGCCAAAGTCCTGCCACCTTAATTAGGTGGCAGGAATTGGCCAGGTAGGATATTTTTGGCGTAAATGCCATGGATATTCTTTTCTGCCAATTCAGCGACTTTATATATAGTCATTATTTGCCCTAAGTGGTTTAAAAGCCATTCATCACAAGCAGTAAATATTATAATATATGTTTGTAATGCCCAAAAATGGTGCGTTCCAAAGGTTGGAGTTTGTGACTCGTATGGGGTAGCAAAATTATCCTATTATTTTTGGCTAATGTTACTGCTTCAATAGAACAATGGCTTTCGTGGTTATCCAATATAAATAGCTTTTTGTTTTCAGCGCTTGGTCTTTCCTTATCAATAAATTTGACCATCCAGTTATATGAGCAGATCCGATTGAATCTGTTGGCGCACCACTCATCATGTACGGTTTGAATTTGACCCTAGGAAATATAAACATAAGCGTTACACTATTTCCCAAAGCGTTAATGCAGACTATCATTGTTATGTTTGAGCCCCTTTCGCCAGATCAAGCAGCACCTGCTTGTTTTTTGGCTCCTAGGTGCAATTATCTTTGTAGTGTTTTAAACGGAGCAATTTCCCGTTTCGTCCATGTTGAAAACGTCTGCTGCAGTAAATTTGTATTTCATAATAAGCTTCTTCAAATTTGTAAAAAAACTTCCAACATTATGTCTGTTAAAGCTCGTAGCCCTAGAAACGCTAGTTGCCTCGGGTTGATGTCTTTTCATAAACTCACGGAACCACTGCTTTCCAGTTTTTTCATTTGTTCTCCAATATTAAGGAATATTTTTGTTTTGTATATTTAATTTGGCAAAAACATACGCTAACGATCTAACCTAGTTTCTGTGAAGACAATAATGCATTTTTACTGAAACAGTGAGATATTTTACGAAACTTGCTTCCTCTATCGGAGTACAGACTGCTTTTACCGTACAATTGTTATAGGGCTTATAATCTTGAAGTTCGTTTTTATCGAATTTAATAGTCGTTGAAGGGTTGTCCTCCAAACATTAAAATCGGCGCTGGCTTTCGGCTGACTCATTCTATTTTTAACAGCAGCTACAGCTAGTGTAATTTCCTCTTTACTGGGTCCTATTTTTGTCGCTTTATTTCTACTTCTAGGCATCTCTAAATTAAAAAAAAATTGTTGTACCTATTTGCTTAAGATTATATCCTTGTAAATTAGGTCACGGCTTAAGGTACATACCCCAACCAGGTAGCGATGGTATACCCGCAGAGTGCTTAAAACATCGAGGAGAAGCGTTGTACAGTTTTATATACAAGCTAATTCAAGACACTTGGCGAGAAGAAATAATGCCAGATGAATGGAAAGAAGGAGTTATTGTACCAATACACAAAAAAGGAAACAAAAAGCAATGTATTAACTGCAGGGGAATAACACTCCTAAACACCCCTACAAAATCCTTGCAAACATCCTGCTAGAAAGAACCAAAACATACACAGAAGAAATCGTTAGAGATTATCAATGCGGAGATTATCAATGACAATATAATACAATACAAAAATATACAAAGTTTTCATTCGGAACAATAAATCAAACTCTGTGTCTATTTTTAATTTTAACTTAAATTACTTACCTCTTTGTAAGGGTCTTTCGTAATGCTGTATTTCTTTGTAACGATTATTACATATGTGTAATTGATTGATTTCTTTTTAATTCATTCAAAGTATCTTTCGCAGTGTACGCTCTAATAAAGAAATTTCAAAACTGCGTTTTTTAAACACGTTAAAGGTTCATTATTGCCAAACGTTGTGCGCTTAATCTTAATTCGTTTTTCATTGTCAGGGGCCGATCAAAAGAAAGCTCCATATCGGAATAATGTTGCGTGCTTAAGACCATTAAAAGAAGGTGTTGTATAAAAAATGTCTTCAATAATTTCTATAACCTATAATGACTTAGCAATTAATCACTTTTGTAATTAATCCAACACTCCTACTTGAAAGCCACATAAAAATTGCAGCGTTATTAAGTACTCACTAGGGCGATCCTGGTCGGTTTAATCTTTTCTTTTTTTATTTGAAGGTATATTTATCACTTAACTCTATGTAAGATGTCTAAAGGATGCTGAGCTTTAGAAGATGATCGCACAAAACTTTTTAAAATTTACACGTGGTGCAATTACAATGAATAATTATTCACATGATTATTGTGTTCAGTTTCGCAGCAAGATATGTTTAAAAATTCAATCCCGATTTATGTGCTTAATTGATAAATGCTTTTATTCGACGTACCTTATTGTTGTATGAGAATACATATTTAATAAAACTCTATAAGGAAAATTATTTATATATAATTATAAGTTATATTGAAAATGTGTTGTTTTATGCTTTAAATCATAGTTTGCATAAATCTCAGAATCCAATATTAAAAGATAATATATAAGCAATAATCATAATAAACTATAAGTCAATCTATACTTGAACGGCGTTATGCATCACTAGACCAAGCGCCATTTTCTCAAATTGTAGATTATGGCACTTTCTGGTGGGAAATAGCATAAACTATCTACAAAATAAATCCCATTAGTTTGTTAGTAACGGTTAACCAGATATATTTAAAAAGACCAAGTGCCGTGGAGTTTGGAAACTCATCCTTCCATTGGAAAGAATTACATTACGCTCTTACATCTCTTTCCTGGTCATAGTTTTAACCCAATAAATAGTAATTTTTTAAATATTGAAGGCTTATATACCGTTGACGATTACCTAAACGTGATGAAGAAATCCATAAAAAGAACCACTAGTAGTTCACAGAATGAGAAAAGAAGAATTCGTTGAATAAAGAAGTTGGAAACTATGATTACAAACCGTAAATCAGACATAGAAAACAGTAAGGTAAGCTGGCTTAAAACAAGAGAAATTGAAATAGAAAGGATAAACTACTGAGTATTTTTATGAAAACTGATTTTAACACTAGTGAAGTTGAAGTAGATCTTCACAAGAAACTTAAAAAGGACGGCCCGTTGCAATGCAATCCCTAAGTAACCACTTGATTCCTCTTTGGTCCACAGGCAAGCCACTTTCTGTGCCTAAGCTTAACGAATTAAGATCTTTAATGCGCCTAATACCAAATGATGCAAAACCTCTGTATCGCTCCCTTTTCAGTAACAATACAGTAGAAGATGACATTGACGGATTTGATGGAGACTTAGACTTTGGCATACAAGATGAGTAATGTTTATTTACTATTTTTATAATATTCAGAAAATTGTTAACACTGAGTTCAAGTTTTTTTTTCTATTTTTGATTAATTTCTTAGGTAATATCATAATCATCTTGGTGCTACAGGCCTTAGAGGGCCTCGACCTTCTCAAGCTTTCTACGCCATTCTGTTCATTTCTTGCATTTTCCAGTTGTCGACTCCGATCTTCTCCGCATCTTGTGTTACCCCATCCATCCACCGCAGCTTTGGTCTACCCCGTCTTCTCATTCCCACGGGTTGCGCTGTTAGAATCTTTTTTATCATGTTCGATTCAATGGCCCGGGCTTCTGATCCGGGCAAGTAATATAAAATATTCAAAACAACGACTTTTATTGTCATACTCAAAAAGAAAAAATAGCTTGTGGCCTACTAATCATTCACTAAAAGTGATATTTAAGTTACGCATCACTAGACCAAACGACCTCCATGTCGCTTGGTCTATTGATGTATAACACAATTACACAATGTGGCGAAAATCGTAAGTCGACCAAAAGCCTTTTTATTTTTTTTTTTTTCGTTTTTCTTCAACATTAGCAAGTTACTATTTCGCACTTAGAAAAACATAAAAAACTGTCTTCGAAAACAAAAAATTATGACTATTGTAACATATTAGTGAATTTTAATAAAGTGAAAACTTTGATGTCAAATAACTCAAAATCAATTTTTGGCGCTTGGTCTATGTGATGCATAACGCCGTCCTCTTGTTAGTCTTACTTATTTCTTCAGCATTTGTTTTTGAGGTTGGAGGCCGTTTTAAAAGTAAAATCTTTAATCTAAAGAAGCTATACTATTTTGTTTTATAACTTAATCTTATCTGTATTGTGGATTTTACCATCACTTGGATTTATCAGTATACTTTTTAAACTACAGGACTTAAAAATAGTATATTGGGTATTATTTTGATATGCGTTTCTGAAACAATTTGATGCGTTAAACTTTTAGTTTAACAGTAAGTAGAGGAGAAAACAATGAGTATCTTTGCAGCTGAACATGACTTAATTGTGCTAAACACATTTTACAAACTACCATCTAGACGTCTGTATACGTGGAAATCACCTAGAGACACCGGAGAACACGTTATTATAAGAAACCAAATAGACTATGTACTTGTTAACAAAAGATGTGGAAATAGTTTCAACAGTGTTAAAACCTATCCAGGCACTGATACTCAATTTGACCACAATACTTTAGTGGGCATTAAATTAAAAAAAACAGGCGGAAAAACTGTAAAAAACATGACACGAGAAAACTGAAATGTAGTGAAGTAAACGAAATAGTCAAAGCTAAACAATAAATAGTAAATTCAAAGAAACCGATAATACAACCAAAAGCACAGAAGAAAAGATACAATCCCTTAATAAAACGATAGACGACAATAAAGACCATTTTATGAAGTACGGAGAAGGTAAGAATAAGATATGGATGACGACAGAGATTCTGCAGCTGATGGAAGAAAGAAGGTTAATGACAACGAAGAGGTAATCGTGGACAAAGAGAGTATTGATAATACCTACGGAAACAGGAACACCTATGTTAGTGGCAGATATAAGAGCAGCCATAATATTACTAAAAGAAGGGAGAGCTTCAGGACCAGACGGAGTACAGTCTGTAATTTCTTAAACTTCTTGTTTATGAATCTTTAAGATTACTATGTAAAATATTTAATTATATCTATGACACAGGCAATACATATTCCAAAAGATTAGCTAGTTTCAGAATTTATAACATTGCTAAAGAAACAGAGCGGGTAGCAGGTAGGAACTCTTTAAATTCTTGAAGATAGTCCTATCAGCGAAAATGAATCAATCCCTGCCATCCGCAGATTCCGGGGTTTCCTGACCCGGAAACTAGTACCTGTTTAGGGTCCCTTGTCCAGGGTTACGGATGAAGTCCACAACGGCAGCCACGGCGGAGAAGCAAAACTTCGGTACGGTGCGGATGGCGTAAGTGGCAACCCTCGATTTTAGGGTTGATATAGAATCAAGTCAAATACTGGCCAACGGTTTCGGGCGGAGAAGCTGGTAGATGTAAGGGCACTCTTTTGTCCAGAGATAGAGAAATCTATCTCAGGACAAGAAATGATGCGACTTAAGATCGACATATTGGGAATAAGTGACACAAGATGGCTCGACTCCGGCGAACTAAGTACAACCAATGGTCGACTTTTCTACTCTAGTAGTACCGACAGCCAACATCGGTATGGAGTAGCAATTAATGTCAGTAAAAAAGTTGCAAAATCAGTTGTAGGCTTTATACCAATATCGGAAAGAATTATGCTAATACAATGATGACAACACATGGGAAATTAAACCTTATTCAGATTTATCCGCCAACCGCCGATAAAACAGATGAAGAAATTAAAAAATTTTACGATGACCTTCAAAAAACCCTACAAAATACAACATCTAGAGATATAACAGTAGTCATGGGTGATTTTAACGCCAAAGTTGGAGAAGAAGATGTGAGTCTACTGTAGGACCATATGGACTCGGTGTTCGAAATGAGAGGAGAACGCCTTATAGAATTCTGCCTAGAACATAATCTTGCGGTAATGAATACTTTCTTCAAACTGCCTAAACGACGCCTTTACACTTGGAAATCGCCAGCTGACAAGTCGATAAAATCGTTAGAAACCAAATTGACTATATTTTAATAAACCACAGATACCGAAACGCAATACAATCGGTGAAAGAGTACCCAGGTGCAGACGTAGCGTCGGACCACAATCCTCTTGCAGCAAAATTCCAACTTCGATTTAAAAATCAGAATAACTACAAAAATAAGACTAAAAAAGTGAAATTAATGCAAACCTAGAATCCATACCGGAATCAATTTATGGTGATGTAGAACAACAGTGGCAATTCTTTAAAAATGCAATTATCGAACCAAGTCGCAGAGAACTCACAACAACCAGATGCAAGAAAGGAGATTGGATGACAGAAGAAATCTTGGAAATGATGGAGGACAGAAGAAGGCAAAAAATATCAACATAACTCAGTATCAACAGCTGCATAATCAAATAAGAAGGAAAATAAGAGAAGCTAAAGAGACTTATTTCGCTGGAAAATGCCAAGAAATAGAAGACTTACAAAACAAATATGATAACTTTAATCTCCATAAGAAAGTTAAAGAATTAGCTGGGGTAGCAAAACAAAAAACTCAAGCATACTATTGGACAAACAAGGAAATATTTTAGTGAGACGGAACAAAAATTAGAAGATGGAAAGAATATATAGAGGAATTATTCCATGACCAGAGACAGGAAAATATATATGAAAATAATCAGAGTAAAGACGAAGGACCCGAAATAACAAAGTCAGAAGTTATGCATGCAGTAAAGTCCATGAAAAATAATAAAGCTGCTGGTCCAGATGAAATACCAAGTGAATTGCTAAAACTGGTCAGTGAAAAAACATAGATCTTTTATGTTATCCTATCTTTTATTTTTAAACATTTATTTGCTCTGCTCTACACTGCTAAAAATTATCCATAATAGAATACACGCTAAGCTGGAGATGGATATTAGTGATTCCCAGTTTGGATTTCGGAATGGAGTGGGCACAAGAGAGGCACTATTTTCTTTTAACGTGCTGACCCAAAGATGTTTGGATGTTAATCGAGATCTTTATGTATGCTTTATAGACTACAACAAGGCATTCGATAAAGTAAAACATGACCGACTTATAGAAGTACTCAAAAACAAGAATCTGGATGTGAGGGATGTAACATTGATATCAAATTTATACTACAGCCAACGATCAAATGTGAAAATTGGAAGAGAAGTGTCAGAAGAAGTGGAGATAAGGAGAGGGGTCAGGCAAGGTTGCATACTGTCGCCGTTATTGTTTAATGCTTATTCTGAAGAAATCATACAAGAAGCTTTGGTAAACGAGACAGTCGGCATAAAAGTGAACGGAAGTTTAATTAACAACATTAGGTATGCCGACGATACAGTCATAATAGCCGACAACTTGGAAGACTTAGAAAGAATAATGAACAAAATATTAAGATATAGTGGAGAATACGGACTCTCTCTTAACATCAAAAAAACCAAATTCATGAAAATTAGCAAGAACAACAATACAAATGAAATATTAACGGTAGGCGGCCAGCAGATTGAGAGAGTAAAAAGATATACTTACTTGGGAACGATAATCACAGAAAATAACGATTATACTGCAGAGATAAGAGTCAGAATTGAAAAAGCACGTGCCAACTTCGTGAAAATGAAAAAGATTTTATGCAGCAAAGATCTGACATTGGCCCTCAGAATAAGGCTAATTAAATGCTATGTACACAGTGTACTCTACTATGGAGCTGAATCATGGACATTAAACCGGAATACAATAAATCGACTTAACGCGTTTGAAATGTGGACATTTAGAAGATTGTTAAGGATTCCATGGGTAGATAGAGTCACGAATGCAGAAGTGTTAAGGAGAATAGGCAGAGAGAGGGAAATGGAAAATACAATAAAAGAAAGGAAATTGCAATATCTCGGACATGTAATGAGAGGCGAAAGATTCAACATCTTGAGACTCATAATTCAAGGAAAAATAGAGGGTAGGAGAAGCGTAGGAAGAAGACGCGTTTCCTGGTTGAAGAACCTGAGAGAGTGGTTTGGTTGCAGCTCAAGGCAATTGTTCAGAGCAGCTGCCTCGAAGGTCAGAATAGCCATGATGATTGCCAATCTTCGTCGCGGAGATGGCACTTAAAGAAGAAGAAAGAAACAGGGAGCGAAAAAGTGCAGACAATATAGGCTAATAAGTCTAATGAGCCATACACTAAAACTTTTTCTTAAAATTATACATCGCAGAATATACAAGCTATGCGAAAAGAGAATACAAGACACACAGTTTGGATTCATGAAAGGCGTAGGTACGAGAGATGCACTGTTTAGTCTACAGGTATTATTTCAAAGATGCAGAGATATGACTTGCGATATCTACACCTGCTTTGTGGACTACCAAAAAGCATTTGACACAGTTCAATACCGAAAAATGATGGATGTTCTAACAAAAGCCCAAATAGATGATAAAGACCGGCGTATAATACAAAATTTATACTGGAACCAATTAGCCACAATAAGAACAAATCTTGGAGATAAACCGACGGAAGCGATCCAGATTCTGCGAGGCGTTAGACAAGGATGTATACTTTCACCTATATTATTCAACCTATATTCAGAGGAAATATTTAGTGAAGCTTGGAAAATTGCGAACATGGAATCCTTTTAAATGGAGAACGCCTAAACAACATCCGCTATGCAGATGACACCGTTATTTTTGCAGACAGTTTAAACAGTTTACAGCAACTAATAAACAAAGTAAATGAAGTAAGTGAAAGATTTGGACTACAAGTAACATATCAAAAACTAAATTTATGGTCATCAGCAAAAATAAAATTAGAGACGTCCAACTGCTTATCAAGAATACACCAGTGGACCAAGTAAAACAGTTTACCTATCTTGGAACAATAGTAAACGAACAATGGGATCCCTCACAAGAAGTAAAATTAAGAATAGAGAAGGCTAGGAGTGCATTCAACAACATGACAAAACTCTTTAAAAGCCACAACCTTAATCTGGATATAAAAGTAAGGCTCCTACGATATTATATCTCTCGATATAGTCACAGTATATTGCTTAAGCAATACGGATGTATCGAGTTGAATCCTGTTCACTCACTAACGCGATGGAGAAAAACTTGAAGCCTTCGAGATGTGCTATACAGAAGGATATCATGAGGACAGATAACAACGACTGTATACGAATGGAAGAAGGATGTATACGAGTAAAATAGAAAAAGTTTGAATATCTCGGACACATAATGAGAAACGGCACTAAATACAGATTACTGAAAATAATTCTTCAAGGCAAAGTATTCGGAAAGCGAGGAATTGGAGAAGAAGAATATCATAGTTAAAAACCTGAGGAAATGGTTCTCCACAACAACAACTAATCTATTTAAAGCATCAGTTAATAAAATAATTATAGCCAGAATGATCGCCAATATTCGAAATGGATAAGCACCAAAAGACGAAGAAAATTTTAGTTTGACATAATATATATTTAAAATAAATAATTCAGTAGTTTAAAAATTAGAAAAATATATGGAAACACTCATTTTTGTGTAGGTGTGTGTCTTTTATTTTTATTTTATTTTGTCCAAATAGGTATTTGTTATAGTTTTCTTCAGTACTAAGTGATAAGAGGAGAAATAATTATTTTTATTTTACGAAGTTTTTTAATAACCTTATAACTTTATGTAATTCATGCTTTTTCTTTCAGGATTACGGCTGCCATCGCTTTCGTGAATTTTTGCAGTACACAAAAACTGGATGAATCTGCAAAGAAAGAAAGAAAGTTTCAGAAATACCCTCTGCAAGTAAGATATACGTTAGATTTTAACATTAAATTTAAAATAAAATATAAAAGTAGAACTATTAAAACTAATATGGTAACTATATATGGAAACTATAACAAAATGTAGATTTATTCAGTTTACAAATATACATTTCGTCTTCTTCTTGTCTGGCCTCACAACACAGAGTGAGTCTTAGTCGCATTCACTATAGCCCTTCATCTTCTACGATCTTGTGCTTTCATTGCTCATCGTTGTAATCCAATCCTAGACCAATCTGGTCTCTCAAAAAATGCTGCTGTTAATAATCTATTGTTGTCTCATCTTACCAGATGACTTGTCCGTTTTCTAGAGTTATCTTTTATATATCTTATTATGTTTTCACTACCACACAGAGCCACAAATTCAACATTGCAGTGTCTTCTTCAATCTGTCATTTTTCGTCTCTTTGCTTAGCTTATTTATTCCGTTGATTGAGGGTCTAGGTCTCATTGCTATAGGTCTAAGTAATAACTGGGCGAATAATGAACTTGTACAGTGATAGTTTAAATTGTCGTTCTGAGATCTCTTTTTCTACGTGGCTGTCCTCTGTGATTCTACTTTCTACCCGTGGAAGAGTACAAACCTAGATAAAAGGCCAAAAATCACGAGGAACATCTCTAACAAGATGTATCGAACAAATTACACAAATAGGCAAAAGACCTATGCATGAGTTAAAATAAATGGCCAGAGACAGATCTTCGGAGACGGACAAAATACGACATCATGAACTACTTCTACACAGGACTAAAGATAAAGAGAAGAGAGTTCTCTGTGATACTTAAACTCCTTAACTACTTCGAAATGGTGATCATTAATAGTTATTATAGTTTATCCGTCTTCCGGGTTTGGACCGTGTCATTTGTGAGTGACCCAAAAGTGGGTTCATCTCGACGTTTCGCTACAATTGTATGTAGCTTCTTCAGGAGAACAAAAAGAAAAAGAAAGAAAGAAGAAAACAAAAGAACAGGAAGATGGGTAGTTAGCAACGGTAACTCAGTTACTCAACGCAACCAGAGGCGAATACTAACTACCAAGATGGGCATTTGGTCACAGTAACTCAACTACTCAACGCAGCCAGAGGTGAAAACCAAATGCCAGGACAGGGATTCACGTCCAACAGCTCAGAACACTAACGCGTCGAGAGGCGGGGAGTGAATCCGGATTCACTCCCCGCCTCTCGACGCGTTAGTGTTCTGAGCTGTTGGACGTGAATCCCTGTCCTGGCATTTGGTTTTCACCTCTGGCTGCGTTGAGTAGTTGAGTTACTGTGACCAAATGCCCATCTTGGTAGTTAGTATTCGCCTCTGGTTGCGTTGAGTAACTGAGTTACCGTTGCTAACTACCCATCTTCCTGTTCTTTTGTTTTCTTCTTTCTTCTTTTTCTTTTTTGTTCTCCTGAAGAAGCTACATACAATTGTAGCGAAACGTCGAGATGAACCCACTTTTGGGTCACTCACAAATGACACGGTCCAAACCCGGAAGACGAATAAACTATAATTCTGACTCTGGCCGTGAAAGCCTACGATTTCATTAAAAGTTATGTTTTGTATAATTCTAGGCTATTACTACCAATGTATTTCGAAATTACTACCATGTGTTACGTCTTTTCTTCATTTATTATTCGAAGACACAAATTAACTGCTTGCTCATCGAGTTGGTATCTTTCGCAGGTGTCTAGTAAATGAGCCACTTTATCTATTCTATCAGAATGCCGTGATTGTATGGATACAGTGTCATCATGAGTCAACGTCAGTTGTGAACTTTGATTTTGATTTGATTTTTGTGTCCTGGAACAAGTACTGGAATTACTGCAATATTTTTTCTTCTTCTACGTTTTGTGTTCAAGTGGCCCATCATGATTATTTCTCGCTGATTGCTTATTTTTGATAGTACGTCTTCCAGATGTGGGTAGAACGTATCTTTTTCTTGTCCTGATGTATCTTCATTTGGGAAATATTAGTGTAATATAGTAATATATAGTATAACTTAATGTCC
This sequence comes from Diabrotica balteata, assembly GCA_918026665.1. Classification (NCBI taxonomy): domain Eukaryota; kingdom Metazoa; phylum Arthropoda; class Insecta; order Coleoptera; family Chrysomelidae; genus Diabrotica; species Diabrotica balteata. The sequence goes on along the minus strand of OU898277.1, from coordinate 143,983,456 downwards.
GTAGATGTTTTGATTCGCAGTTCCTATACTTTCATTAAATGATTCCCAATTTGTTATTCTGTTTTTTAGTTTTTGTTCAATAAGAATAGATAGTCACTTTGCCGCTCTCTTGTCTTCTGGCACACCGCTAAAAAGTGGAAAAATTTCCAGTAAGGGTGATTCCCTTGCCTTTTTTCTTTATTTTGTTTGTATGAATAATCTTTAACTTCTTCTTAGTCGTTAACCTGATGCAGGTATCGTGATATCATGAAGCTATTAGCTAAATTTCCCAATGTTCCTCCACGTTTTTCTATCTTCTGCCATTCTAGCACATTCTGACAATGGAGCGCCAATGGTAGCAACAATATGGTCCGTGTATCGTGTGGGAGATCTACCTCTATTTCTTTTGCCTTCTACTTTTCCCTGGATGGTAAGTTTTTCAAGACCATTTCTTCGAAGCACATGTCCAAAATAGCTTATTATTTGTTCTGATATTTGTGTTCTTAGTCTTTTCTTTATGTTTAGCTGGTCCAGTATGGATTCATTTGTTATTCGGGCCACCCATGATATTCTCAGTATTCGTCTTCAGCAGTACATCTCAACTACATCTATGTTCTTTTTGTCTTTCTCAGTAAGGGTCCAGCGTTCCGATGCATAAGTAAAAACTGGAAAAACTAGACTTCTTACTAGTCTCATTTTTGTATCGGTAGTTATTTCATGGCTTTTCCAAATTTTTGTTAATTTTGCCATAGCGCTTTTTGCGATTGCTGACCGCCGCTTTATTTCTTCAGTACAGCCTCCTTTGTTGGTTATTAATGAGCCCAGATATACAAATTTATCTACAACAGCGATATTGGTTATCATGACCAGATGATTTTGATTGTTGTTAGCTCTGTCAATTATCATAATTCTCGTTTTATCTCTGTTTATTTTAAGGCCCATCGTTAAGCTTACGTCTTCTATACGTTGTAGCAGGTGAATTAATTCAGCTGAATAGTAGTATCATCTGCATATCTCAAGTTGCAAATCTTCTTCTCGCCAATGGTGATGCCACCGTTCCAGTCCTCAGTAGCTTTCCGCATTATCCATTCACCATAGATGTTAAATAGAATTGGGCTTAGTATGCAGCCTTCGGGGTAGCGGGTAGGTAAACCTCTATGATCCCGATAGAGGGTAGACTTACTTCAGGGAGGTAGCGCCCCTGCCCACGCGAGCTCCTGGCTTTCCCTCTACTCCCTACTTAGGGGAAACCAGGCCCAAACCCCAATATTATCCTACCCAAACCCCAAATTCCTTCCCTATATCCTCCCCCAACTCGCCAACACGTCTGGCCAGCGTGGCGTTTTAAGGCCAAACCCCCGTAAACATGCATGAACTAATACGTAGAATAGGGTTGACATGGGCAGCTTATGGAAAGCTAAGAGATGTTTTCCAATCAGCTCTTCCCATCTGCTTGAAGAGAAAAGTGTTCGATCAATGTGTGCTGCCGGTTCTAACCTATGGTGCGGAGACGCTAACACTTACTAAGACGTCCGCAAACAAAATTCGAACAACACAGAGGGCAATGGAACGGTCCATGTTGGGATTAACCCTGAGAGACCGAATACCCAACACAGAATTGCGCCGTAGATCGGGAGTAACCGACGCAATCAAAAGAATATCAACCTTAAAATGGAACTGGGCAGGGCACGTCGCGAGAACGAAGGACGGCAGATGGACAAAACGCATTCTTGAGTGGAGACCCAGACAAGATGCCTTTAGGAATAGAGGACGACCACCAACAAGATGGACGGATGACCTGAAACGGACACATCAAAATTGGATGCAGGCGGCTCAGGACAGAAATTTGTGGGGTGAACTACGGGAGGCCTATGTTCAGCAGTGGACGAGTATGGGCTGAATGATGATGATGATGCAGCCTTGTCTCACGCCCTTTGTGATCCCGAAACTATCGATTAGTTTCGCATTTAGTCTAACTCTGGCATAATTGTTATTTTTTTTGATGGTACACAAGGCAAATATCGAACACAGTATTTAATTAAATCTTGCCCGAGTACTTTCGATCACAAGATCATCCTCAGGGGCATTTCGTCAATTGGTGGCCTATCCAGCAATAATGGAATGTCATATATGTAAACTGGGACATAACAAATACACTAAAGACAAACAAACACTTTAAAATTTAAATTGGAGAAGCTACATTTTTATATTATAGAAGCCGGAGACCAGAATGTCTCCGGCATCTATAATATAAAATTCATTCTGTCTCCGGCTTCTATAATATAAAAATGTAGCTTCTCCAATTTAAATTTTAAAGTGTTTGTTTGTCTTTAGTGTATTTGTTATGTCCCAGTTTACATATATGACATTCCATTATTGCTGGATAGGCCACAATTGACGAAATGCCCCTGAGGTTGATCTTGTGATCGAAAGTACTTGGGCAAGATTTAATTAAATACTGTGTTCGATATTTGCCTTGTGTACCATCAAAGTTCATTTATTCGAACATTCAACCTTATATTGATAATTGTTATTGTACAGGCTTTTAATCAACAGTATCAGATAATTGGGGACTCCCATTTCAGACAAAAACTGCCACATTTTACTCCAGTTGACAGTATGAATAATAATTACTAACAAAAATAATTTTTTAATGGCAATATGTATAAGAATGTTTGTATTAACACATTATGGAATTCACCAAACAGCAGAAAGAAACAAAAACTTATGCCATTTCTTATACTTAATACACCTTGTAGTTCTGAGGAGTAGAAACCATACATACATAAAAACCAATAACGAACTACAAAACATAAAACAAATGTTAACTGTAACCATAATCACCCACAACAGCGGATCGATTGACTCTTTTCGTGTCCATGACCAATTAACATTTTTCTCGAGAGTCCATAAAAAAACAAAAGGTAGCTACTCACCAGGGGTTGCTTGTTGATGATAACTGGTATTATTTACATAACATGATCTTAGCATTATCTCATGTTATAGTTCGATAGGGCGTCAGAATTTCGTGAAGATGCGAGCTTAACATGCTGTTCAAATAAATTAAGCATGGGCGTAGAACAAAAGAGTCAGTTTATGAAAATTAAAACAATAAACATAAGTAAGAAGACAGGACAGAATACGTTCTGAAACTTTTTCTTTACCGTATTTCTTTTTAACTTTTTACCTATTAACAACCAAGATAACTAATTACATCTTTAAAAACACTTTAAAATAATAATATATTTGAGGTATTTTATTGGGTAGGCTGTATTTTATCATAGTTCATTTTTAGTTTTATCAATATTGACGTCTTTTTAACGTTGTTTTAGAATATTCTTATCGTTCAAAAAGTTTTCTCTTTTGAATTTAAGTGCAATGCAAAATATAAAACTATGTTACAGTGTTCTTGGCGTTTGATTTAGCAAATTAAATATTCTAAATGTTCTTCATTAAAAAATTGGCAAAGACAGTCTGTTAATACATAATAATGGCTGATTCATTTAGAAGTACTTTTTTAAAAAAGAAAAAACAATGAAAAAAATTAACTTTATTTGAAAATATTTATTATCGTACAAAAGAAACGCTAACCTTAAGACCATTTTTCATTTACATAGTTTTGCTGCTTGTTCTATCGCGTCTACTGTCTTTGTTCTGGTTCTGATCCACTGGTTACGTTTTCTATCTTTAAGTGATATACCCAACATTTGTCTCTCCATCGCTCTTTGTGCCTTCCTTATCCTATCCAAATTGGCCTGTGTAAATGTCCATGTCTGTGCTCGTAGGTGAGCACCGGTATTATACAGGAGTTATATACCTTGCTTCGTAAGTATAGAGGGATTGTTTGATTTTTTAGAACGTAAGAAAGTTTGCCGAACGCTGCCCATCCCATTCTTATCGTCTCGATATTTCGGCTGTTTGATTTTCTCTGTTAGCTCTGATTGCTTGTCCTAGATAGATATACTCATTTACCTGTTCTATTTTTTCTGTTTGTATTTTTATTGCCTCTTGGTCTTCGTGTTTGTCATTACTTTTGTTTTGTTGAAGTTAATTTTTAGGCCTTTTTGCAGTGATTTTTCATGAAGTTCATTCAGCATTAATTCCAGTTCTTGTCGTTCCGAGGAGATCAGGAGTATATCATCCGCATATCTAAGGTGATTTAGGTATTTTCCGTTAATACATATTCCTCTGTTTTCCCAATCTGTTGATTTTATTATGTCTTCGAGGGTCAAGGTAAACAGTTTAGGTGAAATTATATCGCCTTGTCGGACTCCTCGTTTAACTTTTATATTAAATATTTACCAATAACTAATAAATTTTAAGGCATTTTGGATAAACCAAAACATTCAGCCTATTTATTAAACGTTGTAAAAAACTTTTAAAAGAAATATTCTCTTTAAACATACCGACAATTATAATGATTAATAAATAATTTTCCTTCCTCTTAAATGTTTCTCTTTGATTGGATACAATGTCACATGTTAGTTCATCCCTATCAAACGAGTTTTAGTAGAAAGACGTTAGGAAGTTATATTAGTGAATTTAATTGTCATCATAAATTATTATGTGACTGTAATGGCAGAAACGGCTAGTATGGACTTCATGCGTATACCATTTTTCAAAGTAGAACACTTGCAGGTCACGATTTATATAAAGTGACGTCACTTGTATTTAAAATTTCCAGAACATCAACCTTAAAGTTAACATTTTCCTAACACAGCTAATAATACGAAACCTATACGGAACTGCTCGATCTTTCATGGGCGTCAACATGGTGTAATAATCAGAAAAATGTAACCATCATTATATTGGAAATTTTAGAATTATATTGATTAAATAACCAAAAACATTTGATTTTATTAATAATATAAATTTTATGAAACAACTCTTTAAGTCTAATATTCCACAAAATAATAATTTTAATTAAATATATAAGACCATTGTACGCAACTGATACGGAAATACTTCAAATTTTATTGACAGTTAAGCGTGTGTCAAAAGTGTATAAAGTGTTGCCGCTTTTTTAGAGTAGGAATTTTGTTTATGTTTTGATTTCTTACACAATTTGATTATAATATAATATATATTAATAAATTGTATTTATAAATACATATTAAATTTAGATTAATAGCTTTAAAACTAATTATTGTTGTATTGTGATTGTGATATGCCAAAACAAATAAATAGTCTGTAGAAAGCTGATAAGCTTTCATATAAGATAGATTATTTTGAACAAGAAATAATGGCGGGACGTTTTTACTATTAAAGCCCTAAAAGAGGTAAGTTTAAAATTTAGAATATATAATTTTGTATTAAAATGTTTTCTTATGTATTTTAATGTGTTGCAGTAGTCTTAAAACTAAGTGTATTTACTGTTAATATAATAGTTTGACAAATAGTTGACATTTTAAAAATTCCTCACTTACTAACTATTCTGATGTTTTGGTAACGCTGTGGGGTTCTGACGACGTAAATCTTGAATGACGTGCAAGCTTTTTTATATGAAAAATGCTATAGTTTATTTTGTTGTAAGGATCATTACATAAACTGTTATTTTTAAAATATTTTTTTATATACGGTAACAGAAATATAACGTTTATAGCCTCTAATATTCTCGATCGGTTACGCCTTTGGTGTATATAAGGAGAGAACATTATAAACGATGCAATGTGAATCCTGTCGGACTACCAGGAATAAGAATGCTATTTAACATGCATGTTACACGTCATCCTAGTCGGTGATTCCACTTTGATGTCATGATTTATTTACATGGGATCGGTTACAGTTCCTTTTTCATTATGTGGTCCATCGATTATCATTAGGTTTGAACAAAAAGTGAGATTACCTTTACGTTTTTTTCTTATGTATAAAATGGGTCAGTGGCTATTGATTGAAGGTTAAATAAATAACAGTTTTCGTGCTAGCTTTAGTTATAGAAATATGCTTTATTGTCACTGAAAGTTGTAGAATTTTATGGACAAAGTTTACAGAAAGTAAAAAAAATAACAATAACAATTAAAAATTACTAAAATACACTAAATCGCCATATCACAAATATAAATATATTATATATAATATAGAATATATATAGAATATATATATATAATATAGATATATAATTATATTAGTTTGCTTTAGTTCTTGAACCTTAATATATATTTTTTAGTGGATTTTCTTGGGCTTAGGTTCATAAACAAAATTAATTTGATACTAAGACATTTTTATATATTTTTTTCGACGTTTCGGCAGGAAATCCATGCCTTTTTCAAGAAGTAATATTGACTAAAAAAAACATTTTATGACAGACATAATACGGTTTAAAAGTTAAACTTTTGACTTACCAAGCATGTAAAAATTCGGTACTAACAAGTAGACGTCACAATTAAAATAATATTAAAAACATAGGACATACCCACTAAGTCACTACATGTAAAATGTATTTTAAATCTAATGTGTTGTTTATTGATGTTAGTTTATCGTTTAAACAATCAGTTATTTTAACATCATAGGCGTTCTGAGATTGTCTTTTTATGTGTTTTTAAATTAAGTTAAAATATATTTTGTTCAAATTTTTGACATCTTTTTTATCATTTATTGCGTTATTATTTTTTTTATTTGTATAGACTCTAGAAGCTCTCTCTTCTTCCTGTTGGGTTCACTTTTTAGGATCTTGGTTTTCTCAAAATCAAATTTATGTTTTTTTTTCGTTTTCATGTTTTGTGAGGGCGGTTGAGTTTTTTTTGTCATATTTGTGGGAACGTATTCTTGAGTTAAGTAGCTGACTGGTTTGTCCAATATAAACTCCATCACAATTCGAGCAGGGAATTTCATATACAACATGCGATCTTTTTAATAGAGGGGTTTTTGTTTTTAATCTTGTAAAATTCCTTTTCAAAAGATTGTGCCCTTTATGAGCAACCGTAATATTATGTTTAGACAGAAGATTTGCAATTTGTTCTGATAATCCTTTTATATAGGGGAGAGACATATAGTTTTTCTTTACCGTGTTGGTTTCATTGTTATTATTGTTATTGTAAAATTTATGCAGTCGCGATTTGAAAGTGTTGTCGATAAGGTGGTGTGGGTATGAATTAAGTGTTAGTGCTGTTTTTGCTTTTTTAATGGCCTGAGGTCTATTGATAGGATCGGATAATCTAATAGCTCTATCAGCGAGTCCGATAACTACTGATTTCTTTTGAGACAGGGGATGATGAGAGTTGAAATTCAGATATCTCGACGACCAGGTTTTTTTGGTGTACCATGAAGTAGTTATAGTGCTGTTTTCTCTATGTAAGGTCAGGTCCAGAAAATTAATTTGATAATTTTTTTCAATTTCTAATGTGAATTTTAGTTTTTGGTGAAAGTTATTGAATTCATTTAGTAAAATATCCATTTTATCCTCTGGTGCTGCACTCAAGCAGTCATCTATATAGCGATAGAAAAAAGGTATATCAAAATCTATTTTATTTAAAACAATTTCCTCTAGATGCTCTAAAACTAATTGAGCGATGGCACTGGATATGCTAGCACCCATAGCACATCCATCTGTTTGTTGGAAGATTTTGTTTTTATATTGGAAATAGGTTGACTTTAATGTTGTTTCGACTGCTAGCAGAAATTCTTCTCGAGGGATGTCTGTGAACGCTTTGATTTCATTCCACTTTTTTTTTAATAATGTCTTTCGCTAAAGCTATTGGAATATTGGTGTATAAAGATACCACACCGAGAGAAACTAATTTATAATTTGGAGGTAAATGTATATTTTTGAGGTAAATGTATAATTTCATGTGATCAGCGTCTTTTAAATAGTGTGGATTTTTATTTATTACGTTGGAAATAATGTTCTTCAAATATTTTGGAAGTTTTCAAAAGGAGACTGAATTAAAACTCAAAAATATACATTTATCTCCAAATTTCATTTTGAGAAAACCAAGATCCTAAAAAGTGAACCCAACAAGAAGAAGAGAGAGCTTCTAGAGTCTAGACAAATAAAAAAAATAATAACGCAATAAATGATAAAAAACATGTCAAAAATTTGAACAAAATATATTTTAACTTAATTTAAAAACACATAAAAAGACAATCTCAGAACGCCTATGATGTTAAAATAACTGATTGTTTAAACGATAAACTAACATCAATAAACAACACATTAGATTTAAAATACATTTTACATGTAGTGACTTAGTGGGTATGCCCTATGTTTTAATATTATTTTAATTGTGACGTCTACTTGTTAATACCGAATTTTTACATTCTTGGTAAGTCAAAAGTTTAACTTTTAAACCGTATTATGTCTGTCAAATATTTTTTTTCTATTCTTGAAAAAGGCATGGATTTCCTGCCGAAACGTCGGAAAAAAATATATAAAAATGTCTTAGTATCAAACTAATTTGTTTTTATGAACCTAAGCCCAAGACAATCCACTAAAAAAACATATGTATATATATATATATTTATATATATATATATATATATAATACATATGTTATTATAATATATATATATATTAATATATATATATATATATATAAATTTTCAATATTGGGTTTGCAGCAATAAAAATAATACGTGTACTCTTTTAAATTTTTATTCCGAGCTTTCGGACATGGTTATGTCCTTCATCAGGGAGAAACTTAATGAGGTTGGATCATCAATGATTTTCTACAATGTCGATAAAACTTATCACAGCTGTCATATTTTTACATAAAACTTATTCCTATATTTAAAAATTTTTAAAAATTTCGAAGTTTTTTTAGAAGATTTTTAGAAGTTTCGATAATTTAGAAAAACTAAAGGGAGATTCAAAATTGCTCTTTAATACCTTTAATTTATTTTAAAATACCATAAATCTACCCATGATTCAGACTACAGAGACAGGTAGAATCACAAATGATATACAGATACATCTATTATCGCAGAAACCCTATATCTTCAGATATTACACTTAACCCTGTAGTTGGCAATGAAAGCATATGCAACTTACAAGATATTCCTATTATTACAAAAGAAAATCCACTTTCGGATTTTCAAATTCAACTTTCAGAAAACGGTGATATTACATATAATAGGTATAAAAGATGTCACATGAGATACAATGACAGAATATATTAATCGAGATCCAATAATCTGCCTTTAGTTAATCAAGGTATTTCATTATCTAAAGAAATTGGCACCTCAATCAACAAATTCCTTTTTTGGCCAAAAACCCCAGAAAGAAAGGCAAAAAGCAAACAGAAAGGTTGCCTTTCGTGCTCACTTCTTCAGATCATCAAAATGCAGAGAAGCGTCAAATTAAAGAAAAGCAGAACAAAAAAAAAATAAAACTAGAACAAACAAAAGCGCATTGAGGCAAAAGCAAACAATAAAGGTCAAAAAAACAAGAAAACAAAGACGAAAGTAATAAAAAAAATTGCCACAAGAGTCAATTCCGGGAGCAAAAAATGTCAAACTGTTGAGAAGAATAAAGAAAATGTTACAGTTGATATTGCAAATACAAATATTTTAAATAAAAAAAATTTTGAATACACACTTATTGATTATACAATTAAAAGCACTACTTTTGAAAAGTGGAGTTAGAAACACCAAACTCTGATTTTATATGTATGTTATTAAACAAAAAAAAAACATAAATGATGTATCCTCCATATGTTACTGACTTACTAATACTGGTATTTTCTTTTTAATAACTTCCTCTTTCAATATGGGTAACCAGATCCTACTACATTCTGCCGAGGAATTTGCGACACAATTGGTCTCATTTAGCATAATTAGAGCCGCTTCTTTGATTTTTCTCTTTTTACCATCCGTTTCTTTTAGGACTATATTTGAATCATTCCATTGAACCCTATGTTCATTATCCCATGCGTGTTTACATATTTGAGATCTATCAAATTCTCTATTTTTAATATAAGATTGATGTTCACTTATTCTAACATTTAATGGCCTTGATGTTTCACCTAAATAAAACTGATCGCATTCACAAGGTATTTTATAAATGCAATTCTTTGTCCTTTCTTGTTCATTGTTAGGTTTGGTTTTGGACAAAATAGATCTCAACGTGTTTGTTGTTTTGAATGTTGTTGAAATGTTGAATTTATTTCCTATCCTTTTAAGTTTTTCTGATAATCCTTTTATGTATGGTATTGTTATTTTCCTCGTATTATTCCTTGTGTATGCTGTAGGATCTCGTTCTAAGTTGTTCTGTTCTATTCGATCGATTGTTGAAAATTCCTTATTTATAAACGATAAAGGATAATCATTTTTTAATAAAACAGATGTTAACAAATGTTTCTCCTCCAAGAACGAATTTTCGTTAGAACAAGTAATTTTGGCTCTATCGTATAAGGATTTAATGATTCCCTTTTTAATATTAATATTGTGATTTGATTTGAAATTTAAATATCTGTTGGTGTGTGTTGGTTTTCTATACACCTGAGTCTCATATCCAGTATCGTTCTTAGAGATTAAAACATCCAGGAAAGGTAGTGTGTTATTATATTCCTTTTCCATGGTAAATGTTATTGTCTCTTCTTTATCGTTTATATCATTTAGGAATGTGTCCAACAACTCTGATCCATGAGGCCATATTGAAGAATACATCATCTACATATCTCCACCATACTGTGGGTTTTAAATTTTGTTTAGAAATGATATTTGTTTCAAAATCTTCCATAAATATATCGGCTAATAATGGAGATAAACTAGAGCCCATTGCTAGACCAAAATTTTGTTTATAGAATTCATTATTTAGTTGAAAATATGTATTATCAGTACATAATGTTAATAACTCCATTATAGCTGATATGTTTGTAACGATGTTATTTTTGCCTACCATTAGGCAAAAATGTATTAATACAAGGGGTAGAAAATTGGGGACTGAAACTAAGGGGGTGGAGATAAGGCAAGCAAAATAATCGCTACTTGTGCGAACGGCACTCAGGGTTTGTTAGGAGAGCTGGGGTCGTGGATAAGTAAAAGATAAGGGGGTGGAATGGGGCAACTACAAAAATATGAAACAAAAGGTCATGAATCTCTTGGAACAAACAAAGCAAAAAGAAACAGGAAACACCTCTAGTAATTTAATATAGGGCGCCACTTGAGGTGCCTAATTATACCTATTACAACCACTAGTTGTAACTAGGGAAATAATTATAAAACATCAAAAACATATCTTTTTCAAATAAAACTCAAAAAAGGGTTAGTTAAAAAAATAAACAAAATGTTAAGAAAACAAAATTTAACATTTATTGTGTCTTACCACAAACAGTTACACAAATACAGATGACACAAAAAATAAACTATATAAATAGTTGTAAAATACACAAATACAAAGAAAAAACTTACATGTTCATCTGTTTACAAAGAAGATTGCTACAAAATCTTTCAAAATGGCATAGAGGTTAACCTTCTTTAAAAATAAAATAAACTAAAATCAAAAAATAATAAAACGTGCTGTCATAAGTTAACAATAAATTAAAAAAAAACTGAACACACAAATTGACAGCTAAAGTCAAACTCTAAAATTTTATAATTTATTAATTATTATAAATCCTTTAAATTTCAATGAAAGCAATTATTGTTATTTAAAATAAAAGCTATTTTACTATGAACACATAATGTTACCTTTTAATTCACAAACTTTGCCACTTAACTTTGAAAAACTTGCTACTATCTCTGGGATTGGAGCTGCAAGGACGAAACTCTCAACTGGAACAAAAGGAAACCATTTCCATACTCAGGAACGAAGATCTGACGTAGATGGGGTTGGATCAAGCAGGCAAACGACAACAAAGCTGGTGGGACATCCTATATACTGCTTCAAAATTCTACCATGTTCTGGTATACTACACAATTTATTTTCCACTGCTACACATTTCCACAAAAAGGGGCCAAAAACAGAAAACTACAAATTCGACGGTGAATTTGGATTCATACTGAGCCTACAGCGACCCAAGTAAGAATTGATCCACACCTGAGCTTACCGCGACCCAAGTAAGAATGACGAAATTCTCTTAAGAATTCGTTCACTTAACTTGAAAATAAACAAACGCTGAAATAACAAAACACAACGAAAATTAAAACGTAAAAGATTCCATTTCTACGACGTACAAAAATTATAAGGCGACTTCGAATAAAACATTAAAAGAAATTGCCGAAGTACACATCTTTAAAATAATAAACAACTCTAAAATGGTTTTATTACTTGGCGACGCTGAAAAGAACGAAATATTATTTGGGTTTTAAATTGAAAGAATTCGGTGTTTTAATACGTACAAATAGGAAACTAAAATAGATTAAAAAATATTCTGCGATTTTTCAAACATTTATGAGGGATTTCAATATATTACATATACGAGGGGATTTCAATATACACCAAAAAAATCAATGAATAGCAAATGCTACATGTTTAGTATTGTTCTAGTTGCCAATGTATCATAACTCTCTAATTTAGTCTTGAGTATATTTAAAGTCTTATATAATGGCACATTCGCAAATAAACTATTTATGTCAAAACTTACCAAGTTAAGTTTTGAGTTAAGTTTAAGTTTGATGGTTTTTAATACTGATAGTTAGCTTGATGAATAAACTTTCGCACCATAGTCTACTTTGGATCTAACTAAAGATTTATATACTGTAATACTGTATTTTGATCTACTCCCCAGTTTTTTGCTGGAAATGGTTTTTATAAAATTTAATCCTGCTTGGCATGATAATAATAAACGTTTCTTCGTTGCATTTGAACAGAAAGTCGAAGCACAAATAAGCCATTTAAAACAAGCAGTTACAGATACTATTCATTTTGGAAAGTGTGCACTTTTCTGCGAAATCGGCACTATTGAAATTTTTTGTTAAAAAGAAAACCTCTAAAACGACAACAATGCTCAGAAACATGCATTAGTTTGTATTTGTGTTATTATTATTTACGATAAAGCACGCTAAAAATGAAATATCGGTGATTGTGACCCGGATTTCATGATCGCGAGGATATGATCATGCAAGGAAAAATAGCAGGCAAACGCAGTCCAGGCGAAGAAGAACCTCATGGTTGAAGAACTTGCGAGACTGGTGTGGTGTAGATACAAGCATGCTATTTAGGGTGGCAGTGGATAAAATTAAAATAGCTATGATGGTAACCAACGTTCTGAAAGGACATGGTACAGTTGCGGTCACGGAATAGTTTACAGGTTCACGTATCTAGGAGCCCATTTTTTAAATTTTTACTTCGTTTAAACGCACCTTTTACGTCAAAGTGACGTTGCCAGTGGTGTACTAGCTAGAATAGGTAGATTAAAATTAAAATATCAAAATATTTTACAAAATGAAAAATATAGAAAACAGTTTTTTGAATAAAATGGATTATGATCTTAATAACGAAAATAAAGAAGTCTTTTTTTTTAATATGCATTTTATTTTAAATCTATTTTATATTAAATAACGATAAACAATGATAAATAATAATTAATATTTGGTGGAAGCCCCATTCTTGTCAATACAATTTTGCAGTCTTCTGTTCATAGATAGCACCAATCCCCTCATGTTATAGTTAACAAGCTCTTCCCATGCCTGCTCAATTGCTTCCCATAATTCAATTCTATTCCGTGGTCTAAGGTTTCTTTCATTTAGTTTCTTTGTTAACTCTGCCCACACATTTTCGACGGGGTTAAAGTCTGCACTACGGGAAGGCCACGGAAGAACATTAACATCAGTTTCTTCTAGCCATTCTCGAACAATTCTACTCGTATGCACCGGGCAATTGTCATGTTGGAAGATAAAGTCGTTGTTGGGGAATCTCTGGATCACCGATGGCAACATTGTGTGCTCAATAATATGTTTGTAATATAATCCTGTTAACTTCTCCTCTACATGATAACAAACGCCCGGGCCTTCGGCACTTATCCATCCCCATACGTTGACAGAGAATCCTCCACTATTTCTTAAATGATGCGTATACTGTTCATCATACCTATGATTTCTCGGCCTATAAACTCTTATTCGACCATTATTATACGACTGAAATACTTTTTCATCGGAAAATACAACCCTAGACCAAAAATTCTCATCGCGGTTTATAAATTCATTACAAAATTCAACTCGTCTCCTCTTGTGATCCTCAGTCAAAAAAGGTTTCCGTGCAGCTACACAATTTAGCAGTCCACTTGCTTTAATTCTTCGACGTGCAGTGCGAATACTGCCTGGAAACGCTGCCTCTTCTCTTGCCTTTTGAGCTGTGGCAAAAGGAGATTCTCTCAAATAATCTACTAACATCTCATCCTGTTGATCTGTGGAAATCTTCTGCCCTCCTGAACCGCCCAACCGTGCTATAGAGTGAAAATTATCCCATCTTTGTTTAATCTTCCATATGCACATATGACTCACGTTCAAATCAGCAGCAACTTGCCTTAGTGACCAACCTTCTTCGAGTTTGGCAATTGCTCTTGCTTTTTGCGCATAATTCAAATGTATTCTAACCATTTTGGAAGAGTTTAATATACTTTTATTTTATTGTTGAACACTCGCGAAAGCATTGACGTTTTGAAATTTTTTGACTTTGACATTTATCAAATCCGTACGACACTGCAATTTTACAGTATTACAATATAAAAAGTAAGGTGTAAACTATTCCGTGACCGCAACTGTACATGAAGAAGAAGAGGATATAATAATATATATTATATGCCTTGAGCTATAAAGATGTCTTAAATATTAAGAGTATTATAACTTAAAAAAATTTGTATTATAACTTAAAATTAAAAAATAACGAAGTGCTAAATATATAACCCGGTATACTCCGGTGAAGTATTATTATCGACCCTAACCTTTAAAATTGATCAGAAATTATGATTTTAAAACTGTTAAAACTGCTCCCATAAATCGTTACCTTTACAGTAAAGCACCTAGCACCCACCCAATAATTAACTAGCGTATTCAAATAGTAAAATACTCGAAACAACGTGGGCACATGACAAATTGCTCAATATTTTATGGTCCAATTACAAAGGAACAAGAGTACATAATTGTATAAATTATCACTTTGGGATACTTGTCCACCGTCACTTTATGGGCATTTTTCAATTGAATACACCGATATATCACTTCAGATTACCGCCGGAAATTAATTTGAATGTAATTTAGTAAACTTTACAATTTATTTAGTAAGATATCGAGTATAGACAGATAAAGAGGTAAAAAATATTTTTTTAATCGAAAATGTTAGTATTCTGTTGTTTTAATTTGTTGATTTTGAGACACGCAAAATTTATTTGTGTATTTTAAACGAAAAATTTTAAAATGATTAATAAACTGAAACATTTAATAAAATACAAAGTAAACACAACGAATCTATTTGTCAGAAGAGAACATTCGCGATCTAATATCCTCTTTAAAATGATCTATATTTTTGTGCGATATAAACTTTAATTCAATTAGAATAGCGGAGCTCGCAAAATTAAGAGAAAAAAGGGTATAAAGATGTAAGGCAGACATATACATGTTGTATCTTAAAAATATATGTGAGCTAAAATTATTAGAGAGAACTATTAAAAACATATATATATACTATATATATATATATATATATATATATAATATATATATATATATATATATATAATATATGGATTTACTCACTATATATATATATCAAATATTTAATATATATTTGCGCCAGTTTATATAACTATATATATATAGAATATATATATATATATATATATTATATATATATATATTCTAATATTGGATTTTCTCACTATAAATAAAAAAAAATTAAATATTCATATTTGGCGCCACTTTATACGTAACCATAATATCAATCGAGAGCTAGTTATCAACAACAAAAAATATAATAAACAGAAACGAGTGTCTTTCTGACATAAATCAAACATCAATATAATAATCAATGTCATAATGAATTTATACGAAATTAAATTAAATTAAAATATTGTACTTACATAAATATATAATTTGAATAAGTTAAGTTTTAATGTTTTGTCAATTTAAAAATTTAATGGATTAACCTCATGTTGTAAGTTTTTATACTAGTTTTATACAATGTTTTTTAATTCTAATTTCATTGTATTTACTGATACCATATTTTAGCATATCCTGAAGAAGCAAATAAATTTTGCGAAAGCTTGATAAAAGAACAAAGAGTTTCACTTATCCTGCCCTATTAATGACGGCAACCTCAAATAAAACTTGTTTTACATAACGTGTCAGTCAATAATACCTAACCTTAACTATATATATATATATATATATATATATTATATATATATATATATAAATATATATATATATATATTATATTATATTGATATCATATTTATATTATTAATATAATTTTTTATAAATCGGTGTTCTCTATTGAGAATCTAACTTGTCTTGGTCCTAGTCGGTTACAAACTTTTAACTGCAGGGTATCCTTAAAAATCATGCATATAAAAGACCATAAAATAAAACGTACCAAATCTACAGTTTACAAAACATTTAACTACTACTACTCTTGGTTCAAGAATTTTGTCGATTTTGTTAGTGACACCGTTGATGTAAGGAAGAAAAGCTTTCGTATGATAAGTGTGTAAGTCTTTGGATTGAGATTGAGTGGGAGATTGATGTCTGTGGATGCTCCTATTGATGTGATTTTCGCGGTAACCGTTTTGGATGAGGGCTTGTTTTAAACAAGAGAGCTCAGCGGGTCTACTTGCATCATCGCAAAGGCGTATTGATCTGGAGACAAGGGTATTAATGACTGAATTAATTTGTGAAGGTGGATGATGAGAGTTGGCATGCAAGTAACGATTGGTATGTGTGGTTTTCGATAAACAGAGTGATGAAAACCTTGGATTGGTTTTTCTTTATGATAACGTCGAGAAACGGTAGGATGAATCAGTTTCCACCTCCATCGTGAACTGGATACTAGGATGTATACCATTCAGATGGGTTTGAAAAGACACCAAAGCATCCCTGCCATGGGCCAAATGACGAATGTATCGTCAACATATCGTAGCCAACATGTGGGCTTGAGCATTGATGTGGATAGTGCTCGGGTCTCGAAGTCTTCCATAACGATATTGGCAATTACTGGAGATAGTGGGGAGCCATTGGGCACCATTTATTTGTCTGTAGAATTGATTTTGGAAGATGAAATAAGTGTTGGACTTACAATGTTTAATGAGAGATAAGTGGTCTTGCTGGATACTGTATTTAGTTTTCAGAATGTTTAGAGTTTCTCTATAGAAATGTTTGTAAAGAGAAGACATATCGAAACTTACTAGAATGTCTGACGGTGTATAGGGTATTGTTTAAGAATTCGATGAAATGAAAGAGAGTTTTTGACGAGGATGAAGCATTTTCGGCGAAAGGTTGTAGGTTTTGGCCAAATACTTGGCCAATGGTTGTGTAGAGCAGTTGTATGCACTGACAATGGGACGTAGAGGAATATCGTGTTTGTGAATTTTGGAAAAGCCATATATTCGAGGTGTTCTGGAAGACTTTTCACGAGGAATTAGAGATTGTTTGGTGTCAACAGGAAGAGAGGTGTCTTTTATGTCAACCCCACGCTATCCCGTGATAGAAGAAGCTATCTCACACCAAACATCAACTTTACCATACATAATTTTTCCACCTCAATATATTTTTGAGGTAATTTTTTTACTAATTTTAGCTTGCACACGTTTGTATAATCGTAATATTTTCTTTAACATAAAGGTATATAAGCGTTCAGTAAAATAGTGGTTTATATTTATCAAATCAATCAACTAAATCACAGCTTTTTGTTTACAATGTATCTTCCAGAAATATATCAAAAATACTATGTTCATTGTAATCTAAAACAGTTCTTTAAAAATAAAGCCCATTGGTATGCGTCTGCAGAGTATTAGCTTTAGTTATTTTAGTAGACTAGTTTACTTAGCTACTTTATGTTGAACGTTGAAATTAATATTGTTGTGTATACTACGAATGTCAGTGATGCATTCCACTTGTTATTTCAAATAGAGTTTCGAATACACAAGTCTGCAAATCCGGAGCTTAAATAAATATGCGTAATTTTCACGTATACATTGTACTAAGTATGTTTTATTAATTCGAGATCCATTTTCAGGTTAGAGCTCCAGAAAGAGATGCAATTTGCGAGTACATTAATTAATGATTTCAGTGCCGTCACAGTAAAACTGGATAATATTTAATGAATATAAGAAGCAATAGTGAATGTAAGACGTTCATATCGTTCGTTTGGAAGAAGAGAACATATAAAAATTTTCACTTTTTCAGTAGAGATGTTTTAAAATTCCTATTAATTTATTTCATTTATATTGTGCACTGTTTATTGATATTATAGGATTTAATGATTAAGTATGATAGATTTTTGATCTTTTAATCGCTCTGACAATTTTTTAAGATATCAGGTTAAAAAAAACTTAGAGATATAACCCTCTTGAATAAAGAAATATTATCTTTTTAAGAAATTGGTTTTGCTCATATAGTTACATTTATAGAAATTGTATTGGTTCTCATGCTTCTCCAGTTGGCAATGGCAAAACATGCTTCAAGATCATACACTACGACTTTGGTTGTACCATCACTATTTTTGTCAATATCTTTTTCTGTTCAGGATAAGTCTTTTTCTGTTAAATGTTTATCGAACTTTTCTTGTAAAGATGCCTTCTTTTCCTCTGACGAATACCAGTATCGCAAGCACTCTTCACATCGGTCTTTTTTAGGGACATGAAATGCTAGATTAAATTCTTCGTTGAAGAGCTTAAAGTACATAAGGTAGTTCCCCGAAGAAACATTTTGTTCCTTACATAATTCAAGGTAGTCCCTGTGTAAATCGGCTATGGTTTTACTTCCTTCAATGTACTCTTTAGTGGAATGCGACCGACAATAATGGCTTTAGATGGAATAATTATAGATATGTTCAGCCATAAACTACTCACGGTAAACATAGATAAAACACTGTACGTCATTTAAAACTAAAAGTGGTTTACCCAATTAAAACTCTTTGATATAGGAAATCTGATAATTAATAGAGCAAGCAGTTCAAAATATTTAGGAATTCAGATGATTCATATCTTCGCTGGGATATTTACATAAACCAAGCCTGCAAAACCTCAAGATGCGTAATATATAAATTTCGATATCTACAAAGTATATTAGATACACATCATCTAGAGATTATTTATTACTACTTATTAGAGTAACGTTTACAATATGGTATTCTTAGGTGGGGTGGCATTACAAACACGCATCTAAATCAACTAAATATTATACAAAGAAAAATATTAAAAGTTATTTACACGAAGACACAACCGAAGAAATCGCTCGTTTCATGCATAACCTGGAGGCCAAGGACTCTTTTGTTAGGGTTGTCATAGCATAGTCTGTTTTGGTTCACGGGTAGTATTTTATTTTCCACCTACCCGCCGGTCTCAGGGCCGGTTAGGGCGTTCTCCTGTCCACGACTAAGGACTCGTCAGATGGGAGACCGGCAACATCTACACTGAAATGATCATAAATAGCCCATTAATACATTGTCATTTCTACACATTTTTCGTCACTTATACTTTTTACATCATCATCATCATCAACTAGCCTCTAACGTCCACTGCTGAACATAGGCCTCTCGCATGCTCTTCCACTTAGTCCGATTTTGCGCCATCTGAATCCAATTTGTAGTCACTCTTTTTATGTCATCTGTCCATCTCGTTGGGGGTCGACCTCTATTTCTGTATGCTTGTATTCGGGGTCTCCATTCCAAAATTCTTTTTGTCCACCGGTCATCAACTGATCTTGCTACATGACCTGCCCAGTTCCACTTTAGTGTTGTTATCCTTTCAATAACGTCTGCTACTCCTGATCTTTTGCGTATAGTAGCATTGGGTATTCTATCACGTAGAGAAATCCCTAACATAATTCTCTCCATTGCTCTTTCCGCAACTTGTAGTTTACTCACTGTTGTTCTTGTGAGCGTTAGGGTTTCTGCGCCGTAGGTCATCACTGGCAAAATACATTGATTAAATACTTTTCTTTTCAGACACATTGGAATCTTAGACCTAAAAATATCCTTCATCCTTCCAAATGCAGCCCAAGCGAGGTTTATTCTTCTTTTCAGCTCGATTGTTTGGTTGTCTCGACTTATTCTGATCTCATGGCCTAAGTATTTATAGGAGTCAACTGGCTCAATATCTTTGTCTTCTACTGAGATGTTTTTGTTGTGGACTAAATTTGTCATAAATTGTGTTTTTGAAAAATTTATTTTAAGACCAACTCTTTTTGTGGCAGTATGGAGTTCTTGGAGCATTATCTGTGCCTGATCAAAGCTGTCTGCAATAAGAACGATATCATCTGCAAATTTAAGGTTATTTAAAAATTTTCCATCTACATTGATGCCCTTTTCGTTCCAATCTATTGTTTTACAAGCGTATTCTAGCAAAGTTGTAAATAATTTAGGAGACATGTTGTCTCCTTGCCGAACGCCTCTTTCAATACGAAAAGTCCCAGTATCTTCATTAAGTCTTACACAGGCTGTAGCATGTTGATAGATGTATCTGATGAGAGATATGTATCGGTGATCTATTCTACATTGTGTTAGAGCTTGGAGCATTTCACTTTGATTGACCGTATCAAATGCTTTTTCAAAGTCGACAAAGATAAGTATCAGGGGTCTATTATATTCAATGGTTTTTTCAATCAACGACTTAATGGTTTGCAAATGATCATTTGTTCCGTATCCAGCTCTAAATCCTGCTTGCTCGCAAGGTTGATAGAAGTCTAGTTTTGATGTCAACCTATTAGTTATTATCTTCATAAACAACTTATAAACGTGAGATAACAAGCTAATAGGTCTATAGTTCTTTAGCTCTGTTATATCTCCCTTTTTGTGCATGACTACTATAACAGCTTTATTCCACTGAGATGGTGTAACCTCGTTTGAAAGGCATAAGTTATATAATTGCGTCAATGCTTTCAATACTGTCTTTCCTCCTGCTTTAACTGCCTCAATAACGATTTGATCATCACCAGCTGCTTTATTGTTTTTCATTCTATTTAATGACTTTAAAACTTCTTCGGTTGTTATTTCTGGGATATCCTCTGAACCCACATTCTGGACTTTTCTCACTTGGTGCCGTCTTTCTTCCCCTTTCTCTATATAATTCTGTGTAAAATTCTTCAACTACCTTAATTATCTTATCTTTATCTGTTACCACTTTTCCATTTCGATCTGCGAGCTTAACAATGTTCTTCTTACCTAGAGCTTGACATCTCTTCAGCACCTTTAAACTTTTATTTTTCTCGACAACCGTTGTAATCTTTTTTGTGTTATATTGTCGTACGTCCTTTCTCACTGCTTTATTAATATCTTTATTAAGTTGTTGTAGTACGCGTGCATTCGTATCGTTTTTGTTCTTAAGTTCTCTTCGTGCCTCCATAAGTCTTTTTGTTTCTTGACTGAGCTTTTCCTCCTTATCTCTCCTAGAATTTGTATTGCACTTTTTCTCTGCGTTCTTAATAGCTTTTATTAAGTTATCATTTAAGGTTTCGATATCCATAACTTCTATATTTGTTGTCTCTAGACATCTCAGAATTTCCTCTTCGAAGGACGTGGTGTTTTCGATTGGATTCCATTGTATTGGGTGTGTTTTTGTTATCATTTTGTATCTTTGTTTTTGGAGATTTAGCACGATCTTCGCTCTTACCATTCTATGATCACTTCCCACTGAACAGCTATTAAGAACTGTTACATCATGGATCATGTCTTTGTTGTTGGTTAAGACAAAATCAATTTCATTTTTGGTGACTCCATCTGGACTTGCCCAGGTCCACTTTCTTTGGGGACTTTTTTTGAAAAAGCTATTCATTGCAAAAAGGCCATTTCGTACCAAGAAACCCAAAAACATTTCGCCTCTTTCATTTCTTTGTCCGAATCCATAGGGACCTATTGCTACTTCGGTCCCGTCTAGTTTACATCCCAACTTAGCATTAAAGTCACCCATTACTAGGTTGTGTGTAGTAGGCGCTAGTTTTACAGCATTTTCTAGGTCTTCATAAAAGGTTTCCACTTCCTCGTCCGAGTGTGTAGATGTAGGTGCATAGGCTTGAATTATTTTAAGGCTGGTTTTTTTATTAAGCTTCAGTATGCAGAGTATTATTCTTGGGTTGATACCTTTAAGTTGTTGGATATTTTTAGTGTGTCTCTTATGTATAAGAAGTCCAACTCCTCCTATTTTTTCTTTGTTTCCCATATAGAAAAGTTGATGCCCTGATTTAAGAGTTATACAGTTTTCTTCTTCACGTCTTACTTCACAGAGACCTATAACGTCCCATTTTATGTGTTTTAACTCTTCTTCTAATTCCAGTAATTTTTCTTCAGATGACAGTGTTCTTACATTGTACGTGGCGATATACATTTGTCGTCGTCCGTGGTAGCCTGATCTGATCTGAGCCTGATTTTACATAATGACTACAAAACTATTAGGAATTAATTCTCGTCGTCATCATAGAACTCTCTATAACAGAATTTTTATGATTTTAAAGATAATTTAATAAAATAATATTTTCATTGTAGCCTTAAAGCACCATGACCAAGTATAAATATTTTCCTTATTTTATATCGGCATCATTATAAACGGTAATAAACAATAAAAATTACGCGAAATCGATATTCTATTCTTTACAAGTCATTGTGGATAGACGTGGCATTTATCTTAATATCGGAATCAAAGGAGGCCGAATGCAATTGACTATTGTCAATTCATTAGACACGGATAACGTGATAACGTCAGTTGGATGTATTGAATAGCATTTTTGTTGTTATGAATATTGAATATCTATTAATATCCGTTTTGTGCTACTTACACAACCTAATTTTTGTATTTATTGGGAGTAAATCACCTTAAGAGTTATAAGCAAAAAATATTTAAGATATCAATACGACTACACAAAAATAAGTCCTACTAAATAAAAAAAAAGAATTATTTAACATTACTAAGAAATGGAGAAAAAGATACGCAATTAATATACCCTGAAAACAACTTGCATATATCACGCTTTCTCGATGCTAAACAAATATATACTCTAACCATTACAGTTTTTAAAAGGTCAAGAGAAGATAAAAATCAGATGTTGTATGAAAAAATATGTCGTAATAATCATCATCCACATAGATAAGCATTTTAAAAATGTCAGACAGTAAAGCTAAACACAAACGAACCTAAAGTAAAGAATACATACAAAACCAGCATATTTCTAGTTTGACAACTCATTTGTTGGGAAAGCTCGAGTTTTGTATTATATTTTTTACCAATTACCAAATTCGCAACCAATATTTTAGTCAATAAACAAACTTTCAAAAGAATTAAAAATTAAATTTTTAAATAATAAGTGTACTCGTCTTTTCACATTAAATTATGTTGCGGTTCCTTATCTGTAAAATAAACATTAAATTTATTTTGGAACACACCAATATTTAATTAATTGTCAACTATTATCACTAATGTTTTAATACTTCTTTTGATTATACAATTTGGGGAGGCAGGAAGAAATTAAATTATGTAGGAAAAATTTAATAACGAATAAAAAAATAATACATGTATATTAATGATTCTTCCGAGGCTTCTCTCCATAACACTAAAATATTATATAAGGTTAGCTTAAACAACTTCAACTTTAAAACGTTCAATAATGTCTTCATTTATCAATTCATCTTTAAAATTGTCTTCATTTTTATCTCTTGCTATGTTATGCCGGGTCCAGACCAAACAGACAAAACAAAAACATTCATGTTTCGCGACAAAGTGGCGACAAATCGAAAACATTTGTTGAGACATTTCTGAACAATTTTGTTTTGTTTGCAAATTTGAAAACTTTTTCAGGTCCCGTCTCAGGTCGGTAAAGATCAAAAAGTCTGTGTTTTGTCTGTGTATTTGACGACAAGTTGTCGGCGCAGTGTGGACGCGTGTGCGTGCCAAAACGAGTTAAGCAGTAGGAGAAATAGAATGTACAATTTTTATCAAAATTAAGTGTATTTTTCTGTTACTTAGTCTCAACACAAATGTTCACTCAACTCCATCCAACTCCAACCCACAACATTTGTACTCAAATCCACCCAGCACTGACACACAACATTCATACTCAAATCCTCCCAGCATTGACACACGTTCATACTCAACTCCTCCCAGCATTGACACACATTTATACTCAAATCCACCCAGCATTGAACATTTATACTCAAATCCACCCAACACGCAACATTCATACTCAAATCCACCCAGTGCTGACCCACAAAATTATTACTTAAATCCACCAAACACCAACACACAACCTTTATTTTCACATCCACCTAGTATTGACACAGAGCTTTCTCAGTATTCAGATCAAGAAAACGAACGAAATTGATGATGAACTTTTTGAATGTAAAAACAAGTAGACTCGTCATTATTTTGCATGTAGTATGTACCTATCGTCAACTTCTTTTGTATTAAACATTTAACCAATAAATATGGAGTTTATTTTAAGGGATATTAACAGAAAAATAGTAATGAAAAAAGTTTAACATACCTGTACATAACCACTAAGACTGTTAATTAAAGCTTTACATACTTCAGGTATTATTACAGATATTGATTGCTTTGATACTTTTGAAAGATACATTAGGCTGTGGTAGGAATCACCTGTTGCTAAAAATCTTAAAGTGATTGCTAACCTTTCTGTTACACTCATAGCATTTCTAAAGTTAGTATGTCTTTTTGCAACTGCAGGACCAACAAGGCATATTAGATTCTCAAAATCTTCGGTGGACATTCTTAAAAAATTTTTGAAGCTTGATCGAATTTCACCACTTAGTCCAATATCATCTGCTCGCAGCTGAACTAACAATTTGTCTATCGAACAACTTTCTCGCATTTTTAGGCTTGGTCTAATCCAAAAACGTTTGGGTTTTCTTTTAGCAACCTGGGATGATGATGAGAGCAAAAAAAAACTTGCGGCTAGCAATAAATCTTCAGTTTCATTTTTTTCTTGATTAAAACGCCACATGGTTAACCAACACTAATCACAACAACAACGTCACCAACTGAATTTGTTTTTATATTTTGTTGTTCTGGTGTGGACAGTTTGTCTCAATTTTGTTTTGTCTTTTGACGACAAATTTTGTCGCCGGTTTATCGTGTTTTTGTTTCAGAATTGTGTTTTCGTTTTGTCTGCTTGGTCTGGACCCGGCATTATAGAGTGTTGCTGTACATTAAAACGGTCTAATTGTTTTAAATTTACTGCCACTTCCATTGAATAAAATAGTACCTAAATCTTATCTTCCATATACAAAAAGTTCTGTTACATATCTAGATTTAATATGAAATTTATTATAGAAATTTTCTTCATAGATTATTTGGTCCTTTAAAAATGGTTTCAAGAATCTCCAAGTAACAATAAATTTCTATTATCTTCATTTAAACTTCTTATCAAGGTTACAGAATTATTTATACTTTACTTACAGGAAAGATATTTTGCCTGTAAAAAATGGAAAAAAATTAATTTGGGTCATAATTAATAAACATAATAGTGACCATCCACAAAAAAGAGGACAAAACAAAATACGCCAATTATAGAGGAATCTCATTTCTAAACACGGCATATAAAACTCAAACACCATTCTTAGTAGACTAACAATAGATCAACTATTCACGCTGAGACAACATCTAGAAAAGGGATGGGATTATAGCAGACCCATACACAATCTTTTCATAGACTTTCGATAGGCATATGATAGCGTAGAATGAAGCCAAGTATGGAATGCCATGGCGGAGTTCTCATTACCAAAGAAACTCATTCGGATGACCAAAGTCTGTCCAAAATTAATAAACTGTCTGGCAGCTTTGAAATCAACAGTGGACTTAAACAGGGTGATGCGTTATCTCCACTACTTCTTAACCTTGTATTAGAGAAAGCCATGAGGTCGGCCGAAAAAACAGAATTGCTATCAGTTCAAGGTTCCAAGCTGTTACTCACATATGCAGATGACATAGATCTCGTTGGAGACACCATCCTATCCACGAAAGACATTTTCAACAAGGTGGAAGGAGCAACAAGTGAAGTAGGGCTGAAGATTAATGAATAGAAGCAAATATATGTGTATAAATAGAACGACACGAAGAGACAGAATAGGACAAAATGTGACGGTCAACATCTTTCAATTTCGAAAGAGTACTAACGTTTTAAGTATCTGGAGGCCGTAATCACAGCTGACAACTATGTTACTGAAGAAATAAAAGGCAGAATTCAATCTGCAAACCGCTGTCTATTCTGCACTGGATAAGCTCATAAAATCAAAAAATGTCACAAGAAGTTCAAAGATTAAAATCTATAAATCCATCGTCAGATCTGTAATAACATACGGATGCGAAACGTGGACCATGACCAAAGCAAACGACGAAAAGCTCAGACGGGATCGAAAAATACTAAAAAAAATTTTCGGACCCCACCATGCCACCACCACAAACTGTTCTCGGACGCGACTAGTTCACGTTCGAGACGCATCGCCCCGCCCCTTATTTTTCCTGTTGGCCCCTCCCTGACCTGGAAATCCCTAATCGCTACTTCGGAAAGTATAAAAATAGGCGATTTTCAGGTCAATCAAGTCAGTCCTTCACGGGCTCTCCGAGAGCTTAGTGCTCTCGGGGCGCTGCTTTTCTTGTTTTTTAGCTTTCCTATACTCTGTGGCTGAGTATTTTATTTCAACAATATTTGGTGTTTTTATTTCGACTACCTCCTTTTGTTCATGTAAGAAATATCTTGCCTTTGTCAAGGCAAGTCACCGAAGACCACAACCTGATGTTTGTTTCGACTTTCTCACATATAAGTCATGTAAGAAATAGCTCGTCTTTCTCAAGACGAGTCATCAGAAGAAAATTTCACAAGTCTATATCCAGTAAATAGACTTGGGTAGAGGTGCATTCGTTGACGTCTCCGAAGCCCTCTACAGAGCACCCGGAGGCAATAGAAGGAGTTCAGACCGCTATTTGTTCCCCCGCGGTGACACAGTATAAGATCAGAACCAATATCGAATTAAAAGCACTCTACAACGACGCCGTTGTACAGTCAGCCAAGATCCACCCAGCGCTACGTAATGATGATGATAATTAATAACAATTTTCTTTCTCATGTTTTTACAGATGTCGTAGATTAAGTACGACCTACATGATTATCAAAACTTTTGTATCAGTACACATGTATCGAAAAGAAAATGCAAAGTAACCAAGTAGGCAACTAAGTAAGCAACAACAATTTTTAATTAGGAATATATTTTTAATCCTAAAAAAATCTCTTTCAGCTGTCAACTGTCTCATTTAAAAAATAATTTATAGTATTAAATAGAAAAGATTAGTATTAGAAAGGGGTACAGCACAACTGACCACCTTCACACTCTTAAAATATTCATAGAAAAGACCAACGAATACAACTTCCAATATACCAGCGTTTGTTGACGATGAAAAAGCGTTTGATAGCATAGAACTATGGGCAGTGGAGAAGCGCTAGTTAATTGCCGAATAGATTCATGGTACAGAATTTTAATCCACAATATATATATGAAAACGCCACTATGAGAATTCAGCTAGACAGAGATTTGCAAACTCTATTAATTAGAATTTGTAGAGGTGTCAGACAAGGGGATACAATCTCACCCAAACTATTTACTCTGGCGTTGGAAGACATCTATAGACTGGGATAATAAAAGGATTTGTATAAACGGGAAAGATTTAAATCGTCTAAGATTGGCCGATGATGTACTCCTGATAGCAACAACTATGGAACAACTACGAATAATGATTTCAGACCTAGAAAAAAGGACTTCTTGAGAAAGGACTAAAAATAAATCTAAAGAAAACTAAAATAATGCCTAATACAGAAGACAGAGCAGTAATTACCATAGGTGGAACAAACATAGAACACGTCCAAGAATATATTTACTTAGGACAAGCTATCAGAGCAGACAAAAGTAACCAGACGAAAGAAATAACCAGAAGAGTAAGAATGGGAGTAATACCTTTAAAATTAAGAAAGTATTTAATGCATGCGTCCTACCTGTTCTGACATATGGTGCCCAGAGGTGGACGTGTACCAAGAGCAACTAAGATAGAATAAAGAAAACTCAAAGAGCTATGGAAAGACAAATATCATTGAGAGATAAAAAAGAGGAACGAGTGGGTAAGATGCAAAACCGAAACAACAGACGCTGCGAACATGCATTGAAATTAAAATGGAAATGGGCTGGGCATAACGAAAGATATCAGGATGGAAGATGGAATAAAGAAATTGGCCGCTGGAGACCATATACTGCAAAAAGGTCAAGAGGTTGACCGCAAATGAGATGGAAAGATGACATTGAGTAAAGCGCAGGTCCAATGTTAAAAAGACAAACAGAAGTCAGAGACAAATGGAGACAAATAGGAGAGGCCTATATTCAACACATGAATAGATTTTAGGCTGTAGATAGATAGACAGATAGTATTAAATAGTATGCCATATTTTATATATTCAGTTTCTTCCGTACCTACGTCGTGTTATGCTTTATTTGGTTATTTTCGATCTGGATAATGGCTTCCTCTTCATTTGGTGTATCATGAAAAGAGAAATCAATATATTCATACATTTTTAAGAATCGTTCGTCTCTAGCTTTGCTTCTGGCATTGCCCTTTGACTTAACAATTGACAGCTTAATATTTTCTTTGTTTCTTAATAGTTAGATTGCTTATTACTACACTTAATAAAAGTTATAGTTTTGTAGTCATATAAAATTGGAGATCTAAATCAAATAATTAAATATCGATCAATACTTCAATAATCTGCCACGTCTACAATAAGGAAGAGCAACAAGTTTATTTGTTTTAAAATGCGTTTTTCTATTACTAGTAAATAAATAACTAACAACAATCGATTGTGGCGCCATTTAGACAATAAATTTAAATCAAAACTAAAAAATATATTACATTGTTGCATATAAGACGCCAATTTGACGCCAAGTAGTATAACAGACAATCGTATTTTATTATTCTATGATATTTCATAGAACATTATCATCAATTGAGATTATTTTGGCATCGTTAATCGTTGGCAAGGACCAACCCTTTAATCATAATTATACAATATATATATTATATATATATATATATATATATATATATATATGTGTGTGTAAATAATTCATGGGCTACTACTAAAATATCTGTAATGTTCCTTATAAAAACCTTTGGATTAAATAGGGATGAATCAGTTTCCAACTACATCGTAAACTGGATACAATGATGTATACCATTCAGATGGGTTTGAAAAGACAACAAAGCATCCCTTTCATGAGGCTAAATGACAAATGTATCGTCAACATATTATTATAGTCAACGGGTGGTTGAGCATTGATGTGGATAGTGCTCGGGTCTGGAAGTCTTCCTTAAAGATATTGGCAATTCAAATCATGAATGTGTTGCTTGTGTGAGTCCATTTCAAATAGGTAAAGAAATAATAAATAAGACTTACTCACAATCAATTTAATTTAACTATCAGACGACCGGTTTCGCTTTCTACAATATGCAAAGCATCTTCAGGTCTCGATACAAAGTTAAATAAATGCTGAAATGATAAAAACCCATATTAGGGTGTTGTCTAATAAAGATAAACAAATTAGATGTTGTAAATTACAATAATTATGCCAATATTACATGTCTGTGGTTTTATTTCAAAATGAGTAAGTTGAATAAAAAGGTATAAAAAGTTTTAAAAGTTTAAACAGACAAGGTAAGACCCACAAATTGTTATAAAATAGTCTATTAGATTGTAATAAATTAATAAATGAGCAAATAAATAAACATTACTTACATGCCGGTACTCTATTAATTGATGGATGGTAGAACATGGTTGAAACTACTATGTATTGTTGAATGGAGAACTCAATTCTGCTATTGTAGTTGTTTGACAGTAAACGGGAAGTTCTTGAGGAGTTCTAGTTGTCAAACAACTACAATAGCAGAATTGAGTTCTCAGAATTAAATTGATTGTGAGTAAGTCTTATTATTGTGTAAATAATTTAAATAATACAATAGTAAAGAACATCACTTTCATTTGACAAACAACCACAATATACCTATCTCTAATTCATTGGATCAAATCTGTTCTCCTCAAGAACTTCCCGTTTATTGTCAAAACAACTGCAATAGCACATTAAAGTTCTCCAATCAACAATACATGATTTTTGCAACCATGACCTACCATCCATCAATTAATAGAGTACCGGCATGTAAGTAATGTTTGTTTTGTTTTATTTATCTGCTCATTTATTAATTTATTACAATATAATATTACTACTTTATACCAATTGTGGGTCTTACCTTGTCTGTTAATACCTTTTATATATTCAAATTTATTCATTTTGAAAACCACAGACATGTAATATTGGCATAATTACTATAATTTGTATGAACTAACTTATTTGTTTATTTTATCTTTATTAGACACCACCCTAATTGGGTTTATTTTATTGCAGCATTAGTTTAACTTTGTATCTAGACCTGAAGATGCTTTGCAAATTGTAGAAAGCGAAACCGGTCGTCTGATTGTTAAATTAAATTGATTGTGAGTAAGTCTTATTATTATTTCTTTACCTATTTGATATGGACTCACACAAGCAACACATTCATGATTTTCCATTCCATGATTCCATAAATTGCTCATTTAATAAACTGTGAAACTATTTTCCCATCTTTTTATGACATCCTTTTCATGAATTAGTTTTTAATTATTTTCATGTCAGATACAACTAATCTGATTAAAATCTTTTGCTTTCTTTGCTCTCTGTGTAGCTTTATATCTTTGCTTCATTCTTGCATACATCTTTGCTAAGTGCTAATAATAAATTAGAGTTCTTTTTATTTATAAAATGACACAACAGTAGTATTTAATAAAAACTATTTTTATAGCACAATACAACTTTAAGAACAAAAAATTTTTGTTAGAATATCCTTTAAAACTTTTTCCATGCAGTTCAAAAAATATTATTAACTTATTAAGGATATATAATAGTTTTTATTTTTAAACTCTGTGATATACTGTATAATTGATAATCTTTAATTAATTTAAGTTTAGTGTTTATCTTCTTTTATTAGTTATAAATTACAATTATAATGCAATTATTCACTTAGAAAAAATAAGTTTCTCCTAACCAATTGTCCTTTGCTCATTTTTCCCAAAAATGTAATTACCCTCATCCAATATTTCAATAATTAACCCTATCAAATTGACAATTTATATTACGTCGTTATGGCATTGGTTATAATTAACACAAGTGTCAGTGACTTGCTTAAAAGTAAATTACTGTTGCAGATTCCCAACGTTTTTAGTTATTAAACTTCATTAATTGGGATTAGTATTTTAAATTCTTAGAAAATCTTGACTGAAAATTAACGAATTTTTTAATTGCCTTTTATTTCATCTATCCTCGCCGTAATTTTGTAAAAGGTCTCATTACTTGAACGTATTTATAATATTAAAAAAAGAGTCTGTCTGTCTTTTAAATGTCCATATTCAATTATTTATATATTATACCAATGTATAGCATCTTTTTTAAACAATGATTATATTTTATACTGCAAAAATTTGGTATATCTACAGTTTTAATTTGTTAATTACGATTTATGGCTATCTTATGGTCTCAGCTAATATTATTTAAAATATAATTGGAATTATCAACAGAATTTTATAGCAAATCTATATAATGAGTAACATAAAAATATTGTGTGGTTTTCCCAAGTACACGTAGTTAAACTAATTTTTTTTAAACACTCAAGTACAAAAAAAATCAACTACATTACTATATAAAATAACAAATGTTTTCTTTATCGCTTGTAAAACTGCCGCAATGTTTGGCTCCTTTTTACACACTTGTCTGTTGTTATAGACTTCGATAGACTGGTCATGTAGTGAGAATGGAGATTGGAAGATTGCCAAAAAGAGCTCTAGATAGTAAAATACACGACGCAAGACGAAAAGGGAAGGCTACGGACCCACAGGATTGGAGGCATAGTTTGGAGGAGGCCGAGGTTCGATTTGGGCTGTAGCGCAATTGGAGAGAATAGTTAGATTACATCTTAGCTCTCTTAAAAGAGAGGTAGCTCTCTTCTTTTAGGCTGTTTGGCTCGAACAGTTTCTAAATGAACCATGTCGGTGGATTCTGTCCTTCATAAAGGCACAGTCTTTCTAGGTGGATGACCTACGTCTTACTTCGTGGCGTTAGTTACATTCTGTATACAAGGTTGTTTATCTTAGTGACCAGGTATGGTTCCTCCCAGAGAAGCTGTAACTTTGGACATCTTTTAGGCCGCTGACATCCTCGGGGAGTGTCCCTTGCTTCGCCTTAATATCTAGTATATTGGCATGTAGGAGATCGATAGGAAGCTTCATCTCTCGACCAGTCAATAACATTGCTAAAGTGTAACCAGTTGCTTCATAAAGAGCTTCCGTAGGCTAGCAGAAACAGAGGCACCAGTTTGTCCCAGTCTCTCCGATTTTTATGTAAAAACAGAGTCAGCTAGTTGTTGATGGTCTCGGTATATCTTTATATCATGCCGTCGGACTGAGGATGAAGCGGTATCGTTCTGGCCTTCTTAATTCGCAGCAAAACCATATTGGTAAAGTGGAACCCCATGTCGCGAAATAACATTTTCAAGTAGAACCTCACTAACTATGATTGCTTCTTGGTTGGGTAGTGCAGCTACTGCTAGCCATTTGAAAAAATAGTACATAGCAGCCATCAAATACTTGTTTTCTGTTGTTGTTACTAGAAATGGTCCCAGAATGTTAACAGCCGCACACATGACTATCTTTAGATTTTGATGCTTTACATCTGGATCTTTCTTCTGCTTACGGACTAGCTTTAGATCTGGATCTTTTTTGTGCTCAGCCTGTAGGTTTTGCTTGATTAGAGTCTCTTCATTACTCCAGCCCTCTATGATTTTTAACTGTTGAATCTGGCCCTCTCTTTCTTGTTGGCGTTTGCAGAATCGGTAGTTGCATTCCTTATATGGTTTTCTCGAGAAGTTGTAGGCATTCCCACGACTGCTTTTTGCCCGGTGACTATTGTAAAGTCCATCGGCATCTAGACTGTCGCTGCTTAATCTTATTGTGAATACTGATAACCTAGGGCTGCGTTGCTGTGATGGTTCTGTCGATTTTTGTTCTCTGCTCTTACTTGTTGTCTGCAATGACGTTGATGGTGGGCTACCAATCGTGAGTTTTTCGTTTACCATTTAGCGGTTACAATTTTTTGAAAATTATCTTCTTCACAAATCCTGTGATAATATCAAATACAACAAAAAAGAATTATTTAATTTATTTTATTTAATCATTCAAATGTAGTCAACTTTAGTAGATGATAACAACGAAATAGTATCTAGTCCAGAAAATGTAGGAGATATGTGGGAAAAATACATCGAAGATCTGTTTGATGACGAGAGAACAGAACCACAAATGAATATAGTACAAGAAACAATACTTGATATATTAACATCGGAAGTTACAAAAACAATCAATACGGCAAAGCCACGAAAAGCCTCAGGTCCAGATGAAATATACGTAGAGATGATAAAGCTTATCAATGAAGAAAATCTTCAGACGTTAACAATATTATTTAACAAAATATATACCACTGGAATCTTCCCAGAAGACTGGCTTAGATCGACATTTATACCTATACCCAAGAAAAATAAAGCAAATAGATGCTCACAGTTCAGATTAATTAGCCTGATGAGCCATTTTCTGAAAATTTTACTCAAAATTGTACATCAACGAATATACAGAGAATGCGAAAGAAACCTGAGCGACAATCAATTTGGATTTCGTATGGGGCTTGGTACAAGGGAGGCATTATTTGGCCTCCAGATATTACTACAAAAATGCCGAGATCAGCGAAAAGACGTGTTTCTCTGTTTTATCGACTACGAAAAAGCGTTTGATCGAGTAAAACACACAGAACTCATAGAAACCCTAACACAACATGGTATAGACCATAACACTGTAGCACTTATTAAAAAACTATATTGGGATCAAATGGCGTCTATCAAAATAGACAATCGTCTGACAGCAGAATTGCCAATAAAAAGAGGAGTTCGTCAGGGCTGTGTACTTTCTCCACTGTTATTTAATATATATTCCGAAAAGATCTTTCAAAATGCCCTCGAAAATATTGAAGAAGGAATAAAAATCAACGGAGAATACGTAAACAACTTAAGATACGCAGACGACACCGTCATTATTGCGGACAGTGCTGAGGGTTTACAACGACTTTTGAATGTCATAACCAGAGAGGAGATAGCTTGGGACTAAATATAAACACAAATAAAACAAAAGTAATGGCTGTTACACGTGCACCAAATGTCGACATTAATATTCGTATCTATAACAAACATATAGAACCAGTACAAAGATTCCAGTATCTTGGTTGCTGGATAACAAACGATCTTGACCACGAGGTCGAAATACGTGCTCGTATAGAATATGCTAGGTCCGCATTTCAACGAATGAAAAAATTCCTAATAAACTCTACGTTATCGTTGGATATCCGATACCAATTTGTAAAAACGTTTATTTATTCCATATTGCTATACGGAGTGGAAACATGGACTCTCGGAATTACAAGTATGAGGCGTATAGAAGCCTTTGAGATGTGGGTTTTTCGAAGGATGCTGAAGATCTCTTGGACAGAGCACGTGACCAACAACGAGGTGCTAAGAAGAATGGGTACTGAGAGAGAACTCCTAAATATTGTAAAAAACAGAAAAACGAGTTATCTAGGACATATTTACAGAGGAGAAAAATACAACTTCCTACGACTTATAATGGAAGGGAAAGTGGAAGGAAGAAGAGGTCCAGGAAGAAGAAAATGCTCCTGGTTGAAGAATGTAAGAGACTGGACAGGTATGGACACACATTCGATACTAAGAACAGCTCAAGATAGAGAGCAATTTGCTGTAGTTATAGCCAACCTTCAGTAATGGAGAAGGCACCTTAGAAGAAGAAGAATCATTCAGATGCTATGCGCATACAAACATAACAAAGATTTATTTTTATTTATATGGATATTGAATTTATTAAATGTTTTAAGTATATTTAAATTGTAATTCTGATTTTCTGTTTTAGCTTCATCAAATGTATAAAGATCAGATTCAAAAGAAAATACCAAAGAACTTAGGAGAATGGTCTGAGTGGTCTCCATGGTCTTCATGTTCCAGAAGCTGCGGAGGTGGGGTTACTCAACAAACTAGGCATTGTATTCACCGGCCAGCAGATTCTAGGTAATTGTATAAAAATTATTAAGATTTCGTTTTAACTTTTATTTTGATTTTTAATTTAAAAAAATATACGTCAAAACACTATTATTAAAATTTAGATGATTATTTATTAGCAAAGAGAAGTCAAGCTTTTATATTGGTGGTGTATTACTTTTTCTCTATAGTAAATTACTGAGGCGAGCGTCACGGAAGTAGTGCTACGAAATAGCGTATTTTTCAATTTTATTAAAATCTATAACAAGGCTATTAACTAACAGCGGTTTTATTTAATAAATATAAATAAAGAAATGTAAATAAATAAATAATTAAATATGTTTTTATTCAAATTATTTATAGATTTTCTGTGTGTTTATTACAATTATATGCGTATTTTTCTTCCTTAGCCTTTCCCTTTTTAAAAGTTGCAGTTCCTCACTATTCATCGCCACATGTTTCTGTCTATTGGGTCTTCTTCGCCTAAACCTTTCTCTCTCAAGTCCTCTGCGACACAGTCCTTCCATCTTGTCCTCAGTTTTCCTGTACGTCTTCTTCCATCAACTTCTAACAGCTGTATCTTTGTCCCACATACTTTCCATTTTTACGTCTGACATGACCAAAGCATATTAGTCTTTGTTCTGGAATCTGTTTTAGAGACTGAAGTCACCCCTGCTCTTTCCCTAATTAAGTCGTTTCTGATCCTGTCCCTTTAAGTTTTACCAAATATCCACTTTAACATTTTCATTTCAGCCAGTTCCATCTTATTTTCCTGAATGTTCTTTACAAGTCACACTACACCATCAATGGTCTCACCACACTCTTGTATATCTTTCCTTTCAGCTTTTTCTCAATTTTTTGATCACAAAGTACCCCGGTCCTTTACTCCCGGTTAAACTAACCAGCTTGCATCCTGTGGGAAATTTCTCGATCTATTATCTCATTTTGCTGAGATTTTTCTGATTCCAAAGCTGTTCATTACTGTTCTTGAGTATGCATTTAAAAAAACTAACATGGCAACAGAAAGGAATATCCATCGATGGAGAAAGATTAAACCATCTACGTTTTGCGGACGATATCGTGCTTCTGTCAGATAATCTGGGAGAGATCAAAGACATGCTCCAAGAACTGAATGACATACTACAAGAAACTGGGCTGGAGATAAATTTCGAGAAAACCAAAATGATGACCAATATGGTTCCCAGCGAAGAGATACAGATCAATAACAACAAGGTAGAATTAATCGATAAA
The DNA here is from genome assembly GCA_918026665.1 of Diabrotica balteata. Taxonomy (NCBI): domain Eukaryota; kingdom Metazoa; phylum Arthropoda; class Insecta; order Coleoptera; family Chrysomelidae; genus Diabrotica; species Diabrotica balteata. Next base: position 143,946,923 of record OU898277.1, on the reverse strand, counting down.
TACACATACTTGGGTCATGAAATTAGAATAACCAGAGACAACCAAACCTGCGAGCTAAATAGACGAATCATGTTGGGATGGGCGGCATATGGACGGATGAGAGACATTTTTAAAACAAATATCCCAATTCACCTGAAAAGGAAGGCATTTAACCAATGCATCTTACCAGTCTTGACCTACGGAGCAGAGACCTTAACTTTAACGAAAGCTACTGCCGAAAAACTGAGGGTAACACAAAGGCGAATGGAGAGATCAATGCTGGGCCTGACCTTGAAAGATCGCGTAAGAAATGAGGAGATACGCCGACGAACTGGCGTAGACGATATTATACTGCGAATCAATAAACAAAAGTGGAGGTGGGCTGGACATGTTGCTAGAATGGAAGACGGAAGATGGACGAAGAGATTATTGGAGTGGAGACCAAGAGCCGACAAGCGAAGTCGAGGCAGACCACCCACCCGATGGACCGACGACCTAAGGAGAATAGAAACAAACTGGATTGCAGCAGCTAGAGATAGAGAGAACTGGAGACGTTTGGAGGAGGCCTATATCCAACAATGGATGTGAAAATTCGGCTGGATGATGATGATGATTATCTCATTTTCCGTTATGTAGAAGGCAAGGTATTGAAATTCTATAACTCGTCCTAGTTTTTCTTTAAACAATTCTATATCCGCAACCATTCCTGTTCCTTCTAACCACATATACTCTGTTTTCGATCTAATAACCTTAATTCCTCCCCTATTAATAGCCCTGTTTGAACACTCTAACTTTTCCACCAACATTTTTTGAAGCATACATCCATAACAAGATTAAATAGATAAATACTCAGTGAAGAGCCTTGATGCAAATCAACCGTCACTGGAAAACTTTTAGTCAATCGAAGAGCAGTCTTTACTTTGGTGTACGCCCCCTCATACATATCCGTCACAAGCCTTACGTACTTCTCAGGAGCCCATTTCTCTTTCATCTCCATAGCTTTTGTCTAGAAACTGTATTGTAACCCTTCTCAAGATCTTTGAATAATAAATGTAGCTCTCTTTTCCTCTTGCTATATTTCTCTACCAACTAGCTTAAAGCAAGCAAGACATCCGTTGTCCTCCTTCTTGGCATAAAATCAAACAGTTCTTCTTCTATCGATGTATCTCTCCTTAACCTTGGCTCTACAGTTCTCTTTTAAATTTTCATACACACCTCTCTCTCCATGCATTTTGCCTAGAGCCTTTCACCCTCCACAGGTATTTCATCAGGTGCTACTTCCTTACCATATTCATCTTATTTAACGCCTCGAAAACTTCATCTCTCGATATCCACGGTATTACATTCTCACTTAGTTGTGAAAAATTACTTATAATTATAGTAGTGTTTTTTGTGACAAGATATGTATTTTAAAACATTACCTTTAAACGCAACTAACTTGAAAACTACTTACTGTATCTCAATGAGACAAAAGAATGGTATTTACGTTATGATTATTACGACAGTGACGCAGATAACGTAGATTATGAGGAGAAAAGGATGTATCCATCCTTAAGCACACCTCTGGTAACATTTGTTGATAACAGTTTACTAACATCTGTAAACTGTTTGTTAAATTTGAACAAAAATTATTGGAATGTGTTAAAGCAATGAGCTAAAATCATTTTAGGATATTTGTAATAAAACACTTTCTATCTCAGTAAGGAGGAATATTTTGTTTAAGTGTTTTAGGTTAAATCTGGAACGATAATTTTGCTTACCACCTAGGTTATTACTATAGGTGGTTGAAAAATAGAGAGAGAAATTACGGGGCTAGAAATAGGGAAAGCACAACAAACCGAAACATTTGCGAACAGCTACTCAGGGTTTCTTCGGAGAGCTAGGCCACAGATAAGTAAATGACAAAGGGATTGAAATGGGGTATACAAAAATGAAACAAACAGGGGTACTAACATGAATCTCCTGGACAAACACAATACAAGAAGGTTCTTAAGCTATTTAAAATAAGGACGCCGCTTGGAATAATCTTCCTGCTGGATGAAAGAAAGGCTCTTCCTTTCTAAAAAATATAAAAAAAGGGTTAGAAACTTTTTAAAATAAATAGTATTCTTTTTTAGGGAAAAAAGTTAGATATTTATTGTTGTCTCAACAAAAATAACAACAAAATAACAAAAAACAAACTTACTATGTTATTATCGGTTTACGAACTCTAGAAGTTGAAGAACTTACAATTGTTAATGGGCTATATTTTTGTAGCAGAAATAAATTATTACAAATGAAAAATATCTTTTTAAGTGGATCTATGCATAGTGGTTAACCTTTTTTTAGAAAAAAAAACAAAACAAGATCTCAATTATGATTAGGTATGTGTCAATTGTCATAAAAATAAAGCCAGCTGTCAGATGTCAATATTAAATTTTAAAACTTTGAGAATAATTAATATGATAGCTAGGCCACACTCTAATATTTATAATTTCACTTATTACAATTTCTCAACTTGTCATGAAAGCAATTATTGATGGAGAATATCTATTTTTACTTTAAAAGTTCAACAAAAAAGTTACCTGAATTTTACTAAATGTTATTTTTTTTCCTTTAAAATTTCTGTGGTTGGAACTGGTCTCGAATTCACGGCAACGTAAAAACTGCATCTCACACTGCCAAATAGCCTGAAGTGACTTGAGACAAACAAAATTAGGATGGAGGCTGGGCACTAGGATGCAATCTTTGGAACTTAGCTTCTTAAAAACTCAGACACCCAAGTCAGTTCCTAATGGAACCATGTGGGTATCCTTCTAAGTTGTTGGAAAAGCCGTTTTGCAAATATTTTAAATGAAAGACGGCACGAAACAAAACAGTGACTAATTCCGCGAAAACGGACACATTACATACGAGTATAATCTCTTCCAAAACTTAATTTGACCTTGCCTTAGTTTGTGTACCGGCTTCCACCGTTTTGCTCACCCGCTACAAGCCGAAGGGACTAGCCAATCGAAATTCTTTTTTAAGGACGTGTTCTACATTTGGTATCTGACCTTCATCATTCCTAACTTTTAAAATTGCAGAAATAAGACGTACCTAATATCAACGAAATATAATCATATTTTTACTTAGTAGTTAAAATTCGAATTTTTCTTCGATGTCTTCAGACGTTTATGTCACAATATAAACAGAAACTTAGCGAAATTTTAAACATAGCTCAAAAACGTACCAAAAAAATTCTATACTTTGAATATTCGATGGTTATAAGAAATTTATTCATGCTACACATCTTTATATTTTGTGTTTAGGTTTCTCCAGTTACTATATGGACAATTATTAATGAAATACCCTGTATACATTAGTAAGTTTAATAAGTTTTATTATAGAAATTATAGCAAAAATAATTTTAGCCTCAATTACTCTTTATTTTCAAAAAAAAAAATGGGAAATAAAAGATAAAATATCTCTAACAAACAGCATTTTTAATAAAAAAAAGCGAGCTTAACTAGTTACTACTACATATTTCAGTATGATACAAATACTATAAACAAACGTACGTTTTTACAAAATACATAAAACGAATTTTTAATTTATTTCCATCGCTTGTCAAAAAAGCTAATATTTCAATTATTTTTTATGGTTAAAGCTGCATTCCCCTATGAATCTTTAAATAGATTGACGATTTTTATTTGCACAATAAAAAACCGATTTTTTTGTGTCAGTATTCGTTTAGTTCGAGTGAAAATAATTGGTTAAAAAATTCAATGCAAATCAAATGAGCCGTCGAGCACGCTTTCAACAAATGCGTGGTTAGCTAAAGAGCAAAATAAATTGCCCATAAAAATTCGGTATCAATAAAAATGCTAATATTGGTTTTATGTTTTTACGACTCGTCAACAATCAATTCCATTATGTAATTCTACAATTGCTATTGTAATCACTTTAGAGCTTTTTAATTTAAATTAAATTCTGAAATCATCCAGAACGAAGTATGTTAGGAAAATCCCCGTCCTATTCATTGATAGATTCTATTTTATAACGTCAAATTATTGTTAGGTAGTAATTGTATAACCCAGTGTTAGGCAAACTCGTTATTGAAAAGAGCCAAATATAAGCAAAACAAAATTTAAGCTTTGTTTTAGGAGATATTTTTATGAAAATGATTAGGATTAAAAGCACTCTTGATTCTGCCTTTACTAACTATATCTTAGTTAATGTAATTAACTGTGCATTGAATAAAACTTGGTATCATATTAACATAAAAATAATTTTTAAAAAATATAATAAGTTAAATAATATAAAAGGGTAAGGGTGATATCCCTACGCCAGTGTGAGATTGTCAGTCTGAGCTCACCAGTGTTAAACGCAGATGCAGAACGCGAAGGATTTCCTGGCTGAAAAATCTGTGTACGGGATTGAACACAACAACCACAAATCTTTTAGTTTGAAAAATATAGATTGCCATGATGATCGAAAACATCCGAAACGGATAGGCACTATAACAGGATACTGCGTTTAACATAGCGTGTCCAATAGGCTAATGGAAAACAATTTAGAACATGAAATGTATACTCTATACAAATGTATGCTGTAGGAGAAAGGAAAATTCTTAAAAATAAATATTTCCAAAAGCGGAAAACTCCGTGGTTCTGCGCAGAAGTGAAAGAAAAAATGCAAAGAAAAAAAGAAAGCTTACTTAAGATACATGTCTAACAAAACACCACAAGAATACAACAATTACAAAAAGATAAGAAACGAAACAATAGCACTAGTAGGAAAAATTAAAAACGAACACTGGGAACGCTTCTCAAAAGAAATAGAACACGACTTTTACGGTCTACAAAAGGAAATATGGCGTTTCATAAGAGGCCAAAGATCAGAGATGAAAGACTTAATCGAACCGAAACACATAGATAACGACACATGGATTGAATAGCTAAAGAAGCTTTATAATGATGAACAGCAAATGATGTAAGAACCAGAAACACCAGAAATCATTACAAACGAGGAAGTCGAGATAACCGTACAAGAAGTAGAACAAACTTTAGAAAAACTGAAGAACAGAAAAGCTACAGGTAAAGATGGAATTCCAAATGAATTATTGAAATATGGTGGAGAAGCATTAACAGAACAGCTAACAGCACTAATTAACAAAATCATCAAACATAATAAAATACCTGAAGAGTGGAAGAAAAGCGAGCGTATCCTACTATACAAAAAAAGGAAATAAAAAAACAACCTGAAAACTACAGAGGTATCAACTTATTAAACACCACTTTGAAGCTTACAACCAAAATATTGCAAGGCCAAATAAATCAGAGAATTACCTTAGCGGATGAACAGCAGGGTTTTCGCACAGGAAAATCGTGCACAGATGCAGTATTCATCATAAAACAGATTACCGAGAAAGCACTAGAGTATAACAGACCAGCATTCATATGTCTAATAGACCTGAAGAAAGCGTTCGATAAAGTAAAGCTTAAAGATGTAATTCACCTTCTTTACGATAGAGAAATTCCACTAGATGTTACAAAAACAATAGAGAACATTTACCAGAACAACAATATGGAAGTCAGAATAGATGACCAGCTTACAGATCCAATAGATATGGGCAATGGAATAAGACAAGGAGACTCGCTTAGTCCAACGCTATTCAATCTAATCATGGATGAAATCATCAATACTATTAATAAAGGAAGAGGATACAAAATGGGGAACAAAGAAATCAGAATACTCTGCTATGCAGATGATGCGGCCCTAATTGCATCCAATGAAGACGATCTACAAAGACTAACCCATAGATTCAACACAAGGGCAAAGGACTTTAATATGGTGATCTCTACACAGAAAACTAAAACAATTGTAATCAGTAAAGAACCAATTAGATGTAAACTGGAAATCGACGGTATCAGCATTGAGCAAGTAATGGAGACAAATTACCTAGGAATTACACTGTCTAGCTACGGAGATGTGGAGAAGGAAGTGAAAAATCAAGTACAAAAGGCTAATAAAATAGCAGGTTGTCTTAATAACACGATATGGTGCAATCCCCACATTAATACCGACGTGAAATCAAGAATCTACAAAGCAACAATAAGACCAATAATGACATACACTTCAGAGACAAGACCGGATACCTCCAAAACTCAGCAACTACTAGAAACAGCGGAGATGCGTTTACTGAGGAGAATTACAGAAACACACTGAGGGATAGAATGAGGAGTGAAGAGATCAGAAGAAAATGCAATATACCAGAAATAAATGAGTGGACACTGAACAGAAAAAAGGAATGGAACGAACACATAAACAGAATGGAAGAGACCCGATTAGTCAGAATAGCGAGGGACAAATCACCAAGAGGTAGAAGAAGTATCGGGCGACCACGCAAAAGATGGAGTGATAACCTCCAATAGAGGCATTAATCGACATTGAACAAGCATTTTGCTTATAAAACAGAAGAAGAAGAGAAGAAGAAGAAAATGTATACTCTGAGTATTGCAGCTCTTTTATTAACTCTTTTATTGATTTATTAATTTTCATACGTTTACACCCAAAGACAGAATACACATACCCACATTATATCTACACAATAATAATCACTGTCACCGTGATATAGTGAGTCCTAAGAAAAGCAGGTCCAAATAAAAGATTCAACGTAAGGCTACCGAAGTTCTGAGAACTTGTATAGTTATTAAATGATGTTCAAAAAGTTAATTGGCTGCAGTATAACGCATGTATACGAGACGGCTTCTAGAAAAAAAAACTGTGATAGCAGGTCCATTTTTGCATCTATACTGGTTTGGTGTATAGATCTTCAACCCAGATTGTCGCGTCTTGGGTTTTTAAAATTATCGCCACAATAGTTCTTGGGTTTTTAAAATATGTACCATGGATTCGGCATTAATATAGTTTATGTAAGAGTATGGCAACGGAAAGGTACTTTTCCACAATCCCAGTGGAGGACAAACTTACTTCAGCAATGCGACCCTGCCATATGCAAGCCTTGATTCCCTCGTAACTCCTGCACTGGAGAGGAATCACGTTCTTATCCCATTCCTACTTAATGCCTACCATATCCTACTAATTTATTAAACCAACTTACTAGGTTGGTCCGATAAGTACTTCGCCTACACAAGGAAAACAAAAATTTTGGAAAAGTGGTGATTTATTTCTCAACATAGCTCCTTCTCATTAGCAGCATTTCTCATATTTCTCCTTCTAGCTCGATACACTTGACCCAGCGATGCATCGCCTAAAAAATACGTTTTATGGAATTTTTATATTTGTATTTTGAGAACGATTTCCGAATTGGAAATTGAAACGTCAATAAATGTATTTTTATCTTTAATGTGGCTTATTCCCAGTTATAAATAGTAATTAATAGCTTTCTCATGCCGAAAATTTTATGCCTGCCTAAAAAATATTTGAGATGCCTGATGCTATCTCGCGACGGCGGTCTGCCAATACAAGATCGTGGATGTTTGTCACGTTATCCTCGGTGGTAGCCATTTTCGGGGCAACGAGGTGTGGCTCATCAAAAACTGACATGCGACCATGTTAAAACTCGTTAAACCAATTTTTAATAGTTGCCATCGAAGTAGAAGAGTCATATTACACAGCATATAAGCGCTATTTGATTTGGCTGTGCAATTTCCCTTTTAAAAATTAAAATCAAATCACCGACCGATATTGTACTTTTTAAATTTTTCTAAAAACCGAAATAATTCCAGATGAGATTAGGGAAACTGCTAAAGCCGCTATTTATGCATTATTCCCGGTAAAGTCAAGAAGGAGGTATGAATTGGTCTACGATTTATTTCAAAAATGGAGCAATGATAAAAATGTACACACTATAAATAAAGAAGTCATTCTTGCATATCTAATGAAAAAATCTATTATCTTAATTCCACAGTTAACATTAAAAATAATATAGATGTAAGCCGCTATCCAAAAGTTATTGGTTTCCTTAAAAGAAAATTCATCGGCATCCAACCAAAAAAAATCGAAAATATTGAATAAAGAAGATATGGATAATTTTTTATCAGAAGCTGAAGATAAGATCTACTTAATGACAAAGGTTATATAATGAAATCTAATTTCCCTTTTTTTATTTTTTTTTTGTAAATTTTAGGTTGCATTAATAATTGGTTTGGCAGGCGCTAGTCGTCGTGAGGAGCTTTGGAAAATGAGTTTAAATGATATAGAAAATAATCATGTTAGTGATTAAAATTCCCAATTCTAAAACGAACATGGAAAGAACCTTTGTGGTTATTGGAGAAAATAACATTTCTGTATACAAAAAATATTTGTCATTACGTCAAGCAAACACACCGCATCGTAGATTATTTGTATATACAAAAATGGCAGGTGCATACAACCTATTGGTATTCACACTTTTGAAAAAATCGCCTGCACTATTGCTGAATTTCTTAAATTACCGCATCCCAAAGAATACACTAGGCACTGTCTACGAAGGAGCTCAACCACTTTACTGGCTGATAGTGGTGATACTATAACCAAGTTGAAAAGACACGGAGGATGGCAATCAACTAATGTAGCAGAGGGATGCGTAGAAAATCCTTTAAGAAATAAAATTCACATAGCTTCACAGATTGAAAATGCGCAACAAGTATACTCAAAAAATATGACACGTCTAACACTAATTTCAATGTAAATAATTGTTATAATTGGTTATTAATATTCATAAGTAGATTTTTCTAATGTTGAATTCAAGAGAGTAACTTTAAAGTGTGTTAAAAAACTCATTAGTTAAGTTTATCCATATATTCTTTTTAACATACAAAACGGCTGTAGAAAAAATATTGTACGTAACACGATCCAAAAGTAATTTTAAGAGACTCGCAGGATTTCAGAACTCGCCTACGGCTCGCCCTGGAAACTTCCTACTCATAAAATATCACTTTCCGAATTTGTTACGTAAATTACTATTAAAACAATAACAACTTTCAATGCCAACCTCGCAATGATGTAATAGGGACATCATGTAACAAGGCAATCCCCGAATTGCAAAGGCTCACTATATTGACATCTAGATGTGAATAGTTAATACTAAATAATAATAGTTAATAATAGAAATTTTTGGATGAAATACAAACCGCATAACTTTACAATCGCCTAAAAATAATCCGCATAAAAAGAGACCATACTGTATGTATATGGATCCAGAGTGAACTATTGGAGAGTTGAGGTTCTATCTTCAGATAAGTTTATATTTTTTATTGAAAATATAGTTTGAAAGCATAAGAAAATAATGTATGATAAGTTTAATTAGGAATTGGAAAAAGACTGTATGACTTTTACACATTTCTAAAATATAGGTCAAACCGGCAACAGGTGTGTGTTCTCAAACTTAATAGTCTGTAAAATTCTGTATTAAAATCAGCTGAGTACTTTCGGTATGTAATATGACGTCTTCAGAGATTTGTCTCAGTTACAAATACCTCATTAAAGATGAGGTATTTGTAACTGAGACAAAGTTGGACATAGGTTTCCTCCAATTTCTTTCAGCTTGCAGCCAATTCCCGGCGACTCTTTTGATGTCGTCTGTCTATCATGTAGGTGGTCTACCTTTGCTTCTTCTGTCAGCTCGTGGTCTCCAAACTGTAGTTTTTTGAGTCCACCACCTGTCATTCATTCTGGCCACATGACCCGCCAAGTTCCACTTTAGCCATGTTATATGCTCTATGACATCTGTGCTGCCTGTCCTTCTGTTTATTTCTTCGTTTCTAACTGCAACTCTGAGAGTCAGTTCAAGTAGCGAGCGATACATTCCTCTTTGGGCTACTCTGAGTTTGGTTGCTGTAGTTGCAACACAAAAATTGTCATCACAAAATACATTAAAAGCATTAGAAGGCCAAGCTGATTTCCCCGTTTTAACGAATCAGTCATTCGTAGACCAAGCACCTTTTAAATGTAATTTTTACAACTTTATAACAGAGGCGTTGGCCTAATTACAACAATTTGATTTTGAAATTTCTACTTTTATTCACGAACTCCAATTATATTTTTGTGAATGATATCATTCAGGTAAACTATTGTGGGTCACTCAATTCGTTACAACCACTATTCGTTTATTTAAAATTACGTATTTTACAATTTGTGTGCTTATTATTTCTTGTTATTAAATATTGAAAACATTCCAGAAAATATTTACAATAGCTTCTTTAGAAATAGTATGTTAATTTAAAAGGTAGTAGTAGTTCGCAATATAAGATATATGTGCACATTCGGGCGTGCAGAATAGAGGAAGTGACGTTATCTCACGCCCTGACCACTTCACTGCCCTCAAACAATGAGACATTAAATCAAAGCCCTGTCAAACGTTTGTTTGTGCGGTTTGCCTTTCGGACACTGCCTAATGCTTGCACGATGACATCTTTTACGAAGATGAAAATTGGTGCTTTCTGTCATTACACTACATGTGAAACAGTTAACTAAAGTGGATCTAATCGACCAGAAACATTCATTGCTATTTTACAGGATGATTTAATGGCATAGAATTTAAAATGCTTAAGTTACACTGCCTTAAGAAATTAACAAAATTATAAAATAAAATAAGGTATGCATATAAATATAATATACACAGTGTGGACCAAAAGTCTAAAAATACTAATTATCTCTTAAATGAATGGTCCGAATTGCTATATTGTTGTCACTCTATATATTGTATTATTATTAGCATCCTTACTTCAATATGAGTTAAATCATACAGATTGAACGAAATAAATTCGGAACATAGGAATATAATGTATTTCGGCTCAATTCTGCTGTAGGTGGTTGGCCAACAAAAGATTGTCAAATAATTATATTATAAAAATCCAATACTTCAGCGGGCTGCTGGATTCTGAACTCATAAAAATTGAAAGCTACACATAAATCTACGATTTTATTATGCTGTCAAACCAGTTATAGTCCAGGAAATGAAGTATTTCACCTCGCAATTTTTTCGTGCTGCGTAGATTGACTTGAAATTTAACAGAAGGTAGGTAATAGCCTAAGGATCAAAATCTATATCGAACCAAAGTGCGCCAAAGCCTAGGGGGTGGTTGCCACCCCATCTCCGGGGTGAAATTTTTTTTTACGTTTTAACTACAGGTTTCGATTAAAAAAGTGATTCTAAACAAAAAATGTGCTATACATTTTTTTTATAAAATGATATTTTTCAAGTTATTCGCGATTGAAAGTAACAACTTTTAGACGAAAAAATCCACGTTTTTAATCGATTTTTCGCGAATAACTCGAAAATGGTGCATTTTATCAAAAAAATTGTAGAGAACAAATTTGTAGCTTTTAAAAAGACAAATACAATTTATTTTTAAAATGTTTTTGCGATATAATAGGAACCGAAATACGGCCTATCAATGTTTAGCGGTTTTCTTCAAATGCCAAATTTGAAAGATTCAAAGTCAAATATCGGGAAAATGATGCATTTTTGGAAGAAAACTCACAAAACCAAAGAGCATAAATAGACCTATCATAAAAAAGACTCTAGCTCAAAAATTGAGTGAGTTATGATGAAAATAAGGTCAAATACCTCATTTTTTACGAAAAAATCGATGAAAACAACCCCCTAACCACCCCATAATCAAAATCGATCTTTACCCTTCTGCAATTCCCTTTGTACATGTATTGTTAATACGTACAAGAAGTTTGACCCATTTAAAATGCTTAGTTTTAGAAAAAGTACAGCTTAAAGCGAGAAACGATTTACAATTTCATATTTTTTACCCTTCTTTTTTTAAATATGCCCGAAAATACTGAATATATGAAAAAAATAAAAATTACCAAATTGTAGCTTTTTTAATGACTAAAATTATCCTTTATTTAGATTTGTTGTACAATGAATATTTGGCGAGATATAGCCGTTTAAAGCATCGATTTACGATCAAGCACCATCTTTTTCGAGCCCTTTAAACTCACCCCATTTAAAAACCAAGGGTTCCAAAAAGATTTAATTCACAGATCCTTGTAGCTCTTAAAAACCTCTACAAATCGTTTTTGAAGAAACACTCTATCGTTAAAAATTAAAGGAAATACGTTAAAAAAACTAGTTAATTTTTTTCCGGAAAATTCCATTAGTATAGTACAGTACATTTCGGAGCATAATATTCTACAAAACCGGTATATTAGCTAGTGGGGCGTTATACATTCGAAATTTTAAGCGTTCTTATTTTGAAATCCCATACAACAGAATAAAACATCTGCTCATATGTCTATGGCTTGACAATGAAAATATCAGAGCAACAGATTGGGGATGGTATTCCAAAGATGGTTTGTTATTACCCGTACGCATGAACAAACAACCTGCACCCGATGAATTTTGAAAATTATTTTTTGCCAATGCAAAAAAGGATGCGGCGTTTCATGTGGGTGCAGAAAAGTTGGTTTATACTGTAACTCTACTTGTTCTGGGTGCTCAGGTGAAGGGTGCAATAACAGTCCACCAATAATTGAAGAAGATGAGGATGACATAGATCACGATGAAGATGTAATTGATGACGAATAAAATTAATATTATAATTGTTTTACCTATAAATGTAAATATTTTCAACTATTTATGTAAATGTATAAGAATAAATGGTGCCTTTTTATGTTGATAAATTTTTTTGTATTTAATTTTACTTTTTTCAATTTATATCTTATAAAATAGTTTATAAAAACTGCAATGTTGTAAAGGGTGATTTTGAAAAGTTGAAAAGTTGCAAAATTTTGGCAAAAAATTGTTTTCACCTATAGCACTCATAACAATTGATTTTTAAGGGTTGAAAATGTATGAATTTGTATTTTAAAGTATAAAAAAATCACTATTTAACCAATCCAAACCAAATTTCACTCATCTTAAGATTTGTAATATTATTTTACAATTTTTGAAAATTAGGGGTAGTTTTCACCCCTAAGAACAATCAGGGTTTATCGGCATGACATAAACTATAAAGCAGAGGGTGAGTTGAGCTTAATTCCAAATTTTTATGCAAATCGTTCCAAGGTGAAATCATTTTCTTCGCATTACTAAATTTTTTTATATTAATCTCTAATAAGGGTCGCTTTTTAAGGGTTGAAATATGATGGAACTTTATTCAAAAGCACGAAACTATCATTATTTAATTAATTCAAACCAAATTTTACCCATATTCAGGTTTAATATGTTATTTTATAATTTTTGACAATTAGGGGTAGTTTTCACCCCTAAGAACAATCAGGGTTTGTCGACATGACATAAACTATAAAGCAGCGGGTGAATTGAGCTTAAATCCAAATTTTTATCCAAATCGATCGAAGGCGAAATCATTTTTTTAGAATTAGTAATTTTTTTACATTAATCTCTAACAAAGGTTGCTTTTTAAGGGTTGAAATATGATGGAACTCTATTCAAAAGTATAAAATAATCATTATTTAACTAATTCAAACCAAATCTTACCCATATTCAGGTTTAATATGTTATTTTATAATTTTTGACAATTAGGGGTAGTTTTCACCCCTAAAACCCTTCAGCGGACTTCGGTTCGATATAGATTTTGATCCTTGGGCTATCACCTACCTTCATTTAAAATTTCAACTGGATACATGCAGGACGAAAAAATTGCGAGGTTTTAACTTTTTTGGAGCTTTATTTCCTGAACTATTATCACTTCCTTAGACAAACCCGTCTTACGCAAACAACTTTGTTGCGAGACAGATAGTTGAACGATATTTTATACAATGTCTATACCCAGGTATGGATTTATTTTTGTCCAAGTTTTATATTGGTCCACTATTTCAAATGCAGTTCAAACAGACATGTATTAAATTGTATGTTCCGTTTTAATTTGGTTCAATCTGTATATAACATTTGGTCTTCTATGTAGTGACGAAATTCCTAAATAAATAAATCTTTTGACTGGCAAATAGTTTTGAAGTAATTCAGTAAATATATACTTAAACTTAGGTTGAACCCATCTCAAACATAGAAGCCTTAAACAGAATAGGCGAAGGCGAAGTTGACTTGACTAAGATGATAAAAAAGAGAAAGGTTGAAAATTTAAGGTATATTATGAAAGATAGCCAACGTTAATAAGAGAGACGTCGATAGGAGAATTACAGTTTGGGTTTATGTCAGGAAGGAGGACAGCGGATATCTTGTTTAATTTGAGACAGGTAGAGAAATACGGCGGGAAAAAAATAGCTGCATTTGGTATTTATAGATCTTAATACGGCGTACGAAACAGTCCCTAAAAAAGAGCTATGAATATGAAAGAGAAATGCACTTGCTCGTAAAGGATATGTATGAGGGATCATATGCGAAAGTTGTAGCATGTATAAAATTCCATATAACCATAGAATATTCAAATTATAAAATTTATCTGATACGCCTCTGGACCAAGTAAAAATATTTCGCTGAGTCTCTGTTTATATTGATGGATTATATTGAAAAATTCCAGTTACCACTGCGAAGTAAGATAATTCATATTTTGCGTTTTAAAAATTCTTTGAATTCTAACACAACCCATGTTAAGATTGAATCTCCCTTGCAGCGCGTATTTGAAAAACATTTAGATTAGCCTAGATTTTTTTTAAAAACAGTTTTCAAAGTTTTTGTTTCAGTGCCAGCCTCCATCCTCATTTTGTTAGTTCCTGGTCGCTATTTCATATAGATGCAGTTTTTTGTATAGCAGTGAATCTCCAGTTCCACCTCCAGAATTTTAAAATAAAAATATCAATTGCTTTACCTGTTTTGTTTTCTGTACACCGAGCTGAGGATCGAACTCACATCTCTCGCAGTTAAGCGAATGAGAAGCCAGCCGCCCAGCCCGCTTGGCTATTTGACCGACCGAAATTCATAGATAGCTAGATACCTTTTTAGAATAATCAATCAAAAGACTGATATTTTTTTGTACACACTTATGACAAGTCGAAAGAAAATGCAAAAAAGTATTTTTGAAGTGTGTATATTTTAGGCAATTCCTAGCTGAGCGCTTTCGGCTTTACAAAGCCATCATCAGAGCTATGCTACAATAAAATGTTCTTATAAGTACTAATTGGTAAAGATTGTAATTTTTAACTTACGTCAATTTTTTAAATACCACTACAAAGGAGAGATCTCATTTCCTTAAATTTCAAAATTATGATTTTGTAGGTGTTGAAATTCTTAAAACATATAAAAAAACATATAAAAAGCCGACACTGGACTTCACAAACACGTTAAAAAATTGAAAAAATTTTTGTCATGGTACGGGTTTAAGAACCCGACCATTGATTGATGTGAGGACGTAGACTGAATAGAACTAATGAAATCAAATGTCGGTCCTTTTAAACGATTTTTCAAAAGTGACAGGTGACAAATGTCATATATAGGAAATAGAGATTGTTTTTTTAAATTCTTACAAAATTATTTAGTAGTTTGGAATTACTAATAGTCATCAAAGACTTTCTAAAAATTAAGTTTTTAAATTAAATTTTATGTGTTCATCACATCATACAGAATGACATTAGTTTGTAAATTCACTCAAGTCATTGCTCAAGGTCAATGTATGTTCAATCTGACAGCTATCCTTAAGAAACAAGGGCTCAAATTGTTCAACAACAATATAAAGAAGAAACATGGTATTAATGTTACGTTATCTGATACTTAAGTGTATTAAGAATTGTATGTCTTGATGGAAAATTGTAAGAACTTTGCATAAAAATTTTTTTAAGAATGTATTTTCATGTTTCAATTAAGAACAACTGTCAAATGAATTACAAAATGTTGTAAATTTCTAATAAAGTTTAAAATTTGTTTAAAAATATAAAAGTATGAAAAATATATAACAAGATTGCATGAGGTCACCCTTCTTCCTCTAAAGTCTCCCATAATAATTTAAAAAGAGGTTTATAGTTGCAATTGAGGTTGATTTGTGTGTTTAAGCAACAATCAGGGTTTATTTTCATTTCTTTGGATATCTCTAGATCTTCCAAGAGATTCATGAGTCTAAAGTTTTTATTGGGAATGTTGTGTAAAATTTTACTGTTTTCAGAAGGAGAAAATGAATGATTATTAAATTTAATGTGATATCCAAAGTTTGATTTTTCTGGGTTATTGAGGTGTTCTTTGATTCTTTGATTCAGAGTTCTCATTGTTCTACCTACATAAGTCATATTACAGTCACCACAGGACAGCTTGTAAATACCACTTCTGTTTAGTTTGTCAACTTTGTCTTTGGTCTTGCTGAAGATGGACTTGATGTTATATTTGGTTTTAAAGGAGATGTTTAAGTCACTAATTTTATTAACAAGTACTCTTGAAATTTTTTCTGAAATTGGTCCTAAGTAAGTTAAGGATCTATATATGGAAGTAGTGTTGGATTTGTTATCAACATTAAAAGCTTGGTTTAGTCTCTTTTTGAGTATAGATTTTCTAATGACTTTATCAACAGTAGTAGAAGGAAAACCATTGTTGTTTGCTATCTGTTTAATGATGGAGATTTCTTTATTGTAATTTTCTTGAGACATAGGGATATTAAGAAGTCTGTGGACATAACATTGAATAGCTGCCATCTTGTGTTGAAAAGGATGATTTGATGATGTTGGTATCATATGGTCAGTTTGAGTAGGTTTTCTGAATATTGAAAATTCTAGTGTAGGCAAAGAAGAAAAGGAGGAAGTATTCTTTTTGATAGTTAGGTCTAAAAAGTTGATAATGTTGTTGCTTTCTACTTCTAAGGTAAAATTAATTGCAGGATGTAGATTATTAATTATTGACAAAATATTGTGAGGTTCTGAAGGTGGGCCTTCTATAAAGGCTAAAATGTCATCCACATATCTGTACCATAGGATTATTTGTGGTTGAGAATGAACAAAGTTAGTTTCGAGAGAGTCTAGAAAAAGATCTGCAAGTAGAGGAGATAAAGGATTTCCCATTGCTAAACCCTCTGGTTGTCTATAAATTTTATCGTTAAAGATAAAGAAATCTTGGGAAAGGCAAAATTGGAGTAGAGAAGTAATTTGTGAACATTTATTTTGGTCAATGTTTTTTCTTTGTAGAAGGTTATTGATGATTGGAATGGTGTCTAATCTGGGAACATTGGTGAACAGATTTGTTACATCGAAAGAGACCATAGTGAAGTTATTCGGAAGAGTATGTGAAGAAATTTTGGAGATTAAATCTAAAGTGTTGGCAATAGTATATTTGGGAGTGTAATTAAGTAGATCTAGTAGAAGAGTGTTGATAAATTTTGCTAGTGAAGCTAGTGGGGTATTGACAAAACTAACTACAGGTCTTATTGGAACATTAGCTTTATGAATTTTAGGGAGACCATAAAGTCTTGGTATTAAAGGATTGCTAGAAATGAAAGTTTTGGGGTTAGTTCCAAGTTCTTGAAACAAATTAGTTGCATTAGAAATGTTTGATTTTAGATCATTTATAAGTTTATTCATTGGGTTCTTGTTAAGTTCTTGTTAACAAAGTAGAATCTTTTCTATCCAACAACTCATTTATTCCACTTAACAAGAACCCAATGAATAAACTTATAAATGATCTAAAATCAAACATTTCTAATGCAACTAATTTGTTTCAAGAACTTGGAACTAACCCCAAAACTTTCATTTCTAGCAATCCTTTAATACCAAGACTTTATGGTCTCCCTAAAATTCATAAAGCTAATGTTCCAATAAGACCTGTAGTTAGTTTTGTCAATACCCCACTAGCTTCACTAGCAAAATTTATCAACACTCTTCTACTAGATCTACTTAATTACACTCCCAAATATACTATTGCCAACACTTTAGATTTAATCTCCAAAATTTCTTCACATACTCTTCCGAATAACTTCACTATGGTCTCTTTCGATGTAACAAATCTGTTCACCAATGTTCCCAGATTAGACACCATTCCAATCATCAATAACCTTCTACAAAGAAAAAACATTGACCAAAATAAATGTTCACAAATTACTTCTCTACTCCAATTTTGCCTTTCCCAAGATTTCTTTATCTTTAACGATAAAATTTATAGACAACCAGAGGGTTTAGCAATGGGAAATCCTTTATCTCCTCTACTTGCAGATCTTTTTCTAGACTCTCTCGAAACTAACTTTGTTCATTCTCAACCACAAATAATCCTATGGTACAGATATGTGGATGACATTTTAGCCTTTATAGAAGGCCCACCTTCAGAACCTCACAATATTTTGTCAATAATTAATAATCTACATCCTGCAATTAATTTTACCTTAGAAGTAGAAAGCAACAACATTATCAACTTTTTAGACCTAACTATCAAAAAGAATACTTCCTCCTTTTCTTCTTTGCCTACACTAGAATTTTCAATATTCAGAAAACCTACTCAAACTGACCATATGATACCAACATCATCAAATCATCCTTTTCAACACAAGATGGCAGCTATTCAATGTTATGTCCACAGACTTCTTAATATCCCTATGTCTCAAGAAAATTACAATAAAGAAATCTCCATCATTAAACAGATAGCAAACAACAATGGTTTTCCTTCTACTACTGTTGATAAAGTCATTAGAAAATCTATACTCAAAAAGAGACTAAACCAAGCTTTTAATGTTGATAACAAATCCAACACTACTTCCATATATAGATCCTTAACTTACTTAGGACCAATTTCAGAAAAAATTTCAAGAGTACTTGTTAATAAAATTAGTGACTTAAACATCTCCTTTAAAACCAAATATAACATCAAGTCCATCTTCAGCAAGACCAAAGACAAAGTTGACAAACTAAACAGAAGTGGTATTTACAAGCTGTCCTGTGGTGACTGTAATATGACTTATGTAGGTAGAACAATGAGAACTCTGAATCAAAGAATCAAAGAACACCTCAATAACCCAGAAAAATCAAACTTTGGATATCACATTAAATTTAATAATCATTCATTTTCTCCTTCTGAAAACAGTAAAATTTTACACAACATTCCCAATAAAAACTTTAGACTCATGAATCTCTTGGAAGATCTAGAGATATCCAAAGAAATGAAAATAAACCCTGATTGTTGCTTAAACACACAAATCAACCTCAATTGCAACTATAAACCTCTTTTTAAATTATTATGGGAGACTTTAGAGGAAGAAGGGTGACCTCATGCAATCTTGTTATATATTTTTCATACTTTTATATTTTTAAACAAATTTTAAACTTTATTAAAATTTACAACATTTTGTAATTCATTTGACAGTTGTTCTTAATTGAAACATGAAAATACATTCTTAAAAAAATTTTTTATGCAAAGTTCTTACAATTTTCCATCAAGACATACAATTCTTAATACACTTAAGTATCAGATAACGTAACATTAATACCATGTTTCTTCTTTATATTGTTGTTGAACAATTTGAGCCCTTGTTTCTTAAGGATAGCTGTCAGATTGAACATACATTGACCTTGAGCAATGACTTGAGTGAATTTACAAACTAATGTCATTCTGTATGATGTGATGAACACATAAAATTTAATTTAAAAACTTAATTTTTAGAAAGTCTTTGATGACTATTAGTAATTCCAAACTACTAAATAATTTTGTAAGAATTTAAAAAAACAATCTCTATTTCCTATATATGACATTTGTCACCTGTCACTTTTGAAAAATCGTTTAAAAGGACCGACATTTGATTTCATTAGTTCTATTCAGTCTACGTCCTCACATCAATCAATGGTCGGGTTCTTAAACCCGTACCATGACAAAAATTTTTTCAATTTTTTAACGTGTTTGTGAAGTCCAGTGTCGGCTTTTTATATGTTTTTTATATGTTTTAAGAATTTCAACACCTACAAAATCATAATTTTGAAATTTAAGGAAATGAGATCTCTCCTTTGTAGTGGTATTTAAAAAATTGACGTAAGTTAAAAATTACAATCTTTACCAATTAGTACTTATAAGAACATTTTATTGTAGCATAGCTCTGATGATGGCTTTGTAAAGCCGAAAGCGCTCAGCTAGGAATTGCCTAAAATATACACACTTCAAAAATACTTTTTTGCATTTTCTTTCGACTTTTTAGAATACTTTCATTGACAGCACCAAAAACATCTTTTTATATTGTCTGCGGGAACTTGATTTCCAATTTTCCTGTCTGATGAGTGAAAGTGGTCAATTTTGTGACTGGCACAAGAAATCTTAAAATTGCGTTCCTCAACACGTCAACTTGGTTAGTTGAATAAGTTACTCAGTTGACTAAGTCAGGTGTCAGTTTATTTATTTTCTGATAAATAGAGGGTTTTTAATAGATGTCGCTGTAGTGTCTGGTGTACATTTTTTTTAGTTAATTTCTAATATGACAAAAAAATTTTGTTTCATTTAGAGCTTACCACAAGGCCCAACTATGTACGTACGAAGTGAATGGTTATGCTCTGTATTAAAATTCAACAACTCTTAACTGTTTTTCGTAGTTTTTATTAACTTAAGTACTAAAAATCAGTTCGCAATAGAATTTTTGCCTATATAAAGTAACGTGTTATGGAATGCAATTTTTAGATTCCTCATGTCACATCATTTGTCGTCTGTTTGCTTTGTAAATTGTGGAAAGCACAGATTTAGCTAAAGTAATATCTAACGAGCTTAAGTAAATTACTTATTCTTACTCATATTTTGAAGTAAATAAAAGAGATTATCACGCACATCCAATTTTAATATTAATTTGTTTGCAGGTTTGTTCGAAGACAAAGAAGACGACGTCAAAATGGTAAACGTCTTGTCAGTGGCTGCGTGGGACTTTATAAGAGGATTCATTTGTGCAATAGTCAAGTAAGTTGATATGATCTCTTGTCTCTTTATATTAATCAAAATTCTAGTTATATACTTGTTTTACTAATTGATTTTTTTATGTCGTCTAAAATATTATTTCAATTTTTTTTAATATTGGGTTAATGCCTCGACAACTAAGATCATTGGCATGGTACAGTCAGGTACCTAGTGTAGTGTGTGTGTGTAGAGTAATTGTCTTGATACTTAGCAAAGTCGACGTCATTGTCTTTGCTAAGAGACGCTAATTGTATCCGAACGTCTGCGGTCCCTCCGGTGAGTACCGATCGCACAAGGATAGAAATTATTTTCATTTATTAATTTTTAATAAACGAAAATTTCTCCACCCAGATGAGATTCGAACTCACGACCTTAAGGTTTAAAGGTAGGCGCTCTTACCACTGAGCCACAGAGGGGGTTAATATTTCAAATTGGCATAGTTATCGTTTGTGGTATATTAAAAAACGTTAAAATGGATTGCTACTCAAAATTGAAATACATTGTGTGTTATACACAGTGTTTCTCAGTAAGTTAAAATAATATGAAAAAAAATATTTTCGTATTGGGTAATTAGCGTCTCAAAGTTGAACATTCACGAACCATCTTAACTTATACTGTTTTATTTTGGAATCAATTGATACTATCCTAATATACTTTTTATCAGTTTTATTATTTTTTTGACAATAAAGTTTTCTAAATTTTTTTTAGTTTCATTGAAATATTTTTGTTACACAACGCACCACTCGCTTCTAGTGTTGCCCAACATCGGTTTTGGTCTTGCTCTTGCGTTTTCGCAAGACTAAGACCAAGACCAAGACCACGACCGCCTAATTTTAGTAAGACCAAGATCAAGACTGACCGTGCAAGATTTGAGCAAGAACAAGACTGAGTCTGCGAGACTTTTGCGACTTGCAGTTTGGACTGAGTGTCGTTTTAGGGAGTATAGTAGTAGTTCGTGTATATGCTTAGAGACTCTATGAGGCGCAAAAAATATGTAAATATATTTGGAAAATTGAATGCGCATTACGAACAATACCATAAGCATACATAGCGAATTAAAATATTTCTTTATAAGGAAACTTGACAAATGACACGTACTCAAAGATCTCAAAGGTTCTCGAACGATTTCCGAAGTGGAAATTGAAACGTCAATAAACGTATTTTAACCTTTAATTGTGGCTTATTTCCAGTTAAATAGTAATTAATTTAAAATGCCACAAGAAAATAGCTTTAGAACAATACTAATAAGAATATATAAGGACTCAGCACTGAGCACTGATGCAATCCCACTATTACATGAAATTTAAAATTTAAAGTAAAGTATCCTTATTAACACTAAAAAAATTCCACCATTTTGTATTATTGCTTCCTTTTCCGTTCCAAGTTAATTGCACCAATCTTCTTCTTCGGGTTCCTTCTCCTAGCGGAGGTTGGAAATCATCATCGCTATTTTAACTTTGTTGGCCGCATTTCTGAATAATTCTAATGAGCTGCAGCCGAACCACTCTCTCAAATTTCTTAGCCAGGACATTTTGCGTCGTCCTGGGTTTCTCTTCCCTTGTATCTTCCCTTGCATAATCAACCTCAGTAATACGTACTTCTCACCCCTCATTAAATGTCCCAGATATTGAATCTTTCTAATTTTAACAGTTTTTATGACTTCACATTCTTTCTTCATTCTTTGTAACACCTCTATATTAGTTACTTTTTCAATCCACGATATTTTATGCATTCTCCTGTAGCACCACATCTCAAAGGAGTTTAATTTTTTGATTTCAGACTGCTTTATTGTCCACGCTTCCATGCCATATAGTAAAGTAGAGAAGACGTAACAACGTAGCATTCTTGTGCGAATCTCTAGATTAAGGTTACGGTTGCAAAGTAATTTCTTCAATTTTATGAACGTGTTTCTTGCCATTTCTATTCTAGATCTGATCTCCTTTACTTGATCTCCATCTTCGGTTAGCCACGTTCCTAAATATTTATATGTTTTTACTCTTTCTATCGTTGTATTATTGATGATCAGGTTATTTACATTTTGTGGTTTTTTTGAGAATATCATTGATTTCGTTTTCTTGAGATTCATTTGCAGTCCGTAACTTTCACATGCATTGTATACATGTTGTATTATGTACTGTAGATCTTCCATGTCACTTGCAAATATGACAGTATCGTCGGCATATCTAATATTATTAATGCTATTTCCGTTGACATAAATACCTTCCACGATATCCAATAAAGCCTCTTGAAAAATCACTTCACTGTAGACGTTGAATAAGAGTGGTGAAAGGATACACCCTTGTCGAACTCCTCTAAGTATACTTACTTCCTCTGTCAGTTCTCCTTCGACTCTTACTCTTGCTTTCTGGTTTTGATACAGATTCGATATAATTTGTAGATCTCTACTATCAATGTTTTTAGTCTTAAGAATACTTAAAAGCTTCTCATGTTGAACTCTATCAAAAGCTTTCTTGAAATCTATAAAGCAAGCATATATGTCCTGATTCATATCCAGGCATCGTTGTGTCAGAACATGGACTCCAAATAATGCTTCTCTAGTTCCTAGACCCTTTCTGAAACCCATCTGTGAATCACTTATTTCTTGTTCTAATTTCATGTGGATTCTGTTATGTATGATTTTAAGGAAGGTTTTCAATGTGTGGCTCATTAACGCAATTGTTCGATAGTCATTGCAATCTTTAGCATTTGTGATTTTTGGAATCGTCACAAAAGTTGAGAGAAGCCACTCTTTGGGTATGTGTCCCGTCTTGTATATGGAGTTAAAAAGGTCTACCAAGACATCAATATTATCTTCATTAATTATCTTCAATAGTTCAATTGGTATTTCATCGGGTCTGGAGCTTTTCCAATTGCACCAATATTTTACTCTAAATTGACTCATCTTTCTCGGCTTTTAACACCAACTATTTGATTTCTTTGAGTCTTCAAATATATTTTTGATTTTTTTTTCACTTTTTATTTCACCTTAATTTCAGTTATGTGCTTCATTTATTATTATTTAAATTTGTGCAGTAACATTAAGAGCTGAAAATTGAAAAGATTGTAAACGAGCTCAGTTTTATGATCCACCTTATAGATGATATATAACGTGAACAAATAAAAGATATATTCCGTTAAAGTGATGATACTCGTAAAATATCGTCACATAAAAGTGTATGGGAAAACTGTCCGCTGTAATATTTCAGCTTGTTTCTGGTTACTGGTCATATAAGTTTCTGTTTTTTTTTTGGAAAGTTTGTTTTTTACCATATTTTCATTGTGCCTACTTATAAGCGTATGACATACAAAATTTCAAAGTCATTATAAATTTTTATAAGCTAAAATTTCAGCCCTTTTTAAACTGTTATGAATACATTTAATAAAATTTCGTAATCTTAAAAATAAAGCCTCAAATAATCGATTGCAATTTACAAAATAGTGACTCTAGATTAACTGTTTCAGCAAGTACAGTTGTTTAAATAATCCCTCCTCGGGATAAACAAATTGCATAACTTATAAACTATTTTTTTGATCTTTTAGAATTTTAGCACACTATAATAACTGATTAACTGTACAAAAAGGGTGTATGAGGACTGTATTACATAGGGTTGGTTTAAATAAATTAGGATATGTAGTAAAGGGTTATACAGACAATAGCAAATTAAGTTTATACAAAGTCTTACCAATATTCTGCTCCACACACTCGCGGTATTGACCGGCTTTCACTCGCGGTTGTTGTTCATACTTGGAATCTGTCCGGTACCGGTTTCTGAACACGTGTTTCGCGGTACTAACACTGAGATCACGAGATAGAGCACATTTGCGTCTGTACGCGATTTAAAATAGTATTTGCGGTATTTTTCGCGTAACTAAAAGCGGGAGAGAGATAATTAGTTAGCGGCAGTCAACAGTAGAGAGAGTGTCTCTTCAGCGATAGATAACAGCCAAGAGGGATACGTCTGTACCAAGCGATAGGTAACAGGCAAGAGAGAGAGTACGTCTGCCTAGCGAGACTCAGCAGACGAAAGAGCCAACGACTGTCCCTAGCGACAGTCAACAATCAAGAGAGAGTCTTTCTTCTTTTCTATTTTAAAACTGTGTGTATTTCTAAAGGAGGGAGTTTAAACTGGAATAGGAAGGGTTATCAAGGGTTGGACTAAGTTAATGATTGTAAAATTGTGGTAGAAGGATAGTTGATAATACAGCGAAAAAATGACATGATTTTTTGCATGTGAAAAATTGAACGCTGTCACAATTTTGAATGGTTGTATGTTGTATTAAATGTTAAAACAAACTTGCAAATATTTATAAATTACTGCAAAAATAAGGTTTTTTTGGAAAATCTTGATCAATTTTTATGTATTTTAACTCGGATGCTCTAAAATTAAAGATCTTTTTACGATCTAAAACATTTATTAAATTATTTTTCTCTTAAATGTACGAGTAACGTTTTATAGGCAAAAAATATTTTTTTCACTTTTTTCGATTGTTTAATAAAAGCAAAGCAAAATTACCTGTACATCTTCATGGAATTGTCATTAGCT
This sequence comes from Diabrotica balteata, assembly GCA_918026665.1. Classification (NCBI taxonomy): domain Eukaryota; kingdom Metazoa; phylum Arthropoda; class Insecta; order Coleoptera; family Chrysomelidae; genus Diabrotica; species Diabrotica balteata. The sequence goes on along the minus strand of OU898277.1, from coordinate 143,921,675 downwards.
ACCAATATATTCATTCATATACATTTTAGAACCTTTAAATACATGTATACGAATTTTTTTGCTTTTTTTTTCCTTGACTGGAGTATATCAGTATAACCACTATACTACTGTGAATATAAAAATAAATTAAAAAATTTTAGTAGCAATTCTATTAATAAAATTTTAACATTTATACTTATACATTTATTAAAATAGTATACCTAGTAGATATTGTATTATTGTTCGAGTAGATATTTTATTATTTGACAGTAATTAAATAGAATAAATACTGCAACTACAGTAATATAAACTTTAAAACACTAACAACACATTCACATTTAAGCCATTAGTTATTGTTTGTAAAATTTATTATTTTAAATTTGATTGCAGGACTGCCCGTCTGGTCAAGACTTTCGTTATGAACAATGTGCCTCATTCAATAACCGACTATTCCGAGGTACACGGTACCAGTGGGAGCCATTCTTCAAAGGTAAGTACAGTTATCAAAACATCATTGTTTGAAATGAAAAAGTGATTCCTTAACATTTTTAAATTAACTTTTGACGAGGTTTTTAAAACTTACTATACACAGACTCTCATTGCAATGGCTGAATATATTAGTCAAGTTTGAATATACATATATAATCTATTTTTTTTTAATGATATTAAAGCGAGTTAAACACGCTAAAAGTAATACATACTTAAAATTCCAATCACTATCAATAAAGTACATACCTAAAAAATTAGCAAACCGTCGAGTAGTGGTGGCATACTAGCAAAATTGTTTAAATTTGAAGATTTGACCAAATACCCAAAATAGTAAGCAGAGTTATACCGCAGAGTAATTGGTGCGTTAAAAAACTTACACTTGGTGGTGTGAAAGCTTGAGCTTGAATTTCAACCTTCTTACTCTTTTCCATTTACGTTAAATCGATATATTATCTTTATTATCCTAATCTGAGGATTCATAAGCATGGATTTCTACTTCACTGAGTACTTGGTCTAGTACATCAGGAATATCTAATACCTGATCGTTAATAGTATCCTCGTTGCTTTCAGTATCTTGATCGGCTGAATCAGGAGGAAAAATAACAATATTCACTGGTTCTGCAGATGTGGAGGTTTCGATGTCGTCGAGTGCAGATATTAGAAATCTGTTCCTTCATATAAATGATCTAAGTGTATAAAATATATTATGTATCTAAATATTATGCTTTTTTTACTGCCGCCAACTTACTATACACACTTTTTGGATCCACAAGATATCAATTTCTCCACTGAAACGCAATTAAAACTTAAAATTATTATAAACATCACATGTTTTTTCTTACAAGCTCGTGGCAACTAAACCAAGCCGTTATTGTATGGGCATTCGTAGGGAAGTTTTCATGACAGTGTTTCTCTGTTGCCAACGTTCTTATTTTGGGAAAAATAAATGCTGAGAGCATCGAAAATAGAGTTTAAGCATCGCCTTAATATGAAATATGGAAAAGATAGGTGGACAGTATGCACAATGCATTGAACGAACCCAGAAGTATGTTCCTATGTATACAATGCATGATTGACTAACAATATTTCGCATGGCCAGAACAACATCATCAAAAAAGAAACCGTTTGTTGTGCAGGAACTCAAATAAAAAGATTTTCTTGACTTAGAAGGCCTTTCTAAGCTTATTAAAAATAAAACGAGAGACATTAAAAACAAAAAGGTAAACTGGTTAAAAGTTAAGTGTTTTCGATACCAAAAGGCTAAACCAGGAATCCTTGAATATAGGTATGATCATACCTCAGATTACAAAGATATAAACGTTTTTGGGAGAAGTCGAAAAATACCTAATTTGAAAGAAATAACGCTAACGGACGCGTATACGAAGATGCGATCTATAAGTTCAAAAAAAAACAAGATTTATTGAAGTTGTGCAAATGGGTGTGATTCCAGATAAATTTCAATTATTTTATTATAATTTACCATCCTTCGACGTTTTTCAAGACAATATTCCTGAACCAGCACTTGAAGACAGTGATCCTGAAGTTGACATTTAAGTTAAAGATACTTTAAGACAAGTACGCCAATCAGTTAAGACAAAATAGGTTAAGTACAGTTTTTTTTTGCATTTTTTAAAATTTTTTAACATTTCCTAATTTTTTTTTCTGATTTTTGCAGTTAATTATCTTCACAGTACCACAATCTATGTTATTTTATCGGTTATTAAATGTTTTCTTTCATGTAGTTGTTTTACTGTAGGCTTAAACTTTTAAACTTGATTTTCACAAAACTAACACTTATCTGGTTTTGGCAGTAAACCGACGATATATCCCATAAAATTATGAAAATTAAACTGGACAGAATACCTGTCAAGATTTCCACAGAACAAGCCTTAAAATGAATCCATATTTCACACCATGGGAGAAGTGGATGTTACATTATTTCATCAATTCTACTGACTGTTTTCTTTTCTGTGCTTTTTTTATTTAATTTTTTACTGTTTGTTGTAAGTTATCAATACGTCTTATTGTTGGTCTACCTAGGTGTTTTTTGTTTTCTCTAGGTCTGCACGCCTTCTGAGTATTTTGATCCACCTCGTATAATATAAACGTGCTGTATGGCCAGCCGATCTCCATTTGGCTCGTGCAATCTGTTCCATAATATTTGTTGTTTTAGTCATCTCTGCTGTGTGATATAACAGCTCTTCTTATTACCCTTTGCATTGCTTTTTCCCTTGGAATTTGGTTACTCTTAATTTACTGGCAGATTTTTCAGTCAATGTTAATGATTCGGAACCAGATGTTATCACCACCAGTATACATGTCTTGTTAACTTTTTTCTTTAAACAAATCGGTAAGCGTTTCTTTTATAATATTCTTTTAATATACCGCATCTTACCAAATTTGCCATTCCAAATCTATACGACACTGAATCGCACAGGTTTGATTGTCCTTTCCTCTTCTAATTTTATGGCCCAAGTAAATACAGATAAAAACCATAAAGATAAACCATGCCTTAAACGAATTTTGTAGGATAAACTAGAAAAATTGATGATATACACGCTACTTTCGACAATGTATATCACAGAATGAAATGGAACAGCGGGAAGAGTTGAAAAGTTTAAGTTTCTCCTTTAAGCTATAAATTATTGAAGATGAGTCTTATTTTTAAAACTGAACGGAACCGTCATTATTAGATGGACACAAATGCTCGCACTCGCTGATGATATCGTTATAGTGGGCAGAAGTATGAGACTATAAGAGAAAACAAAACAAATATGTGTTGGTTGCTAAAAACCCGCACAGTGTTCAACAGAGAATCGAATTCCAACTTATTACCTTGAGGGTAAAAGATTCCATATCTAGAATTCTAGTATATAAGAGTTCTGTTTGCTATTACTATATTCAATTCATTGCCTTGAACATCTGAGAAATAAAAACTTAAAACGTGCAGTAAAGCTTAACATTTACCTTAATAAGACCGGTTTTAATATATGAAGCAAAATCATAGACTTTATCCCAAGACGACAAGAGACTACATGCTTTCTTTGAGAGAAAACTACTTCGAAAGATTTTTGGGGCCGTTGATGAAAATGGTCTATGGCGTCGAAGATAATATGACCTTGAAATATATCAGCTATACACAGATCAAGATATTGTGGAATTTAGTCAGGTGTAGAGACTAAGATGGATTGGACATATTGCTAGGATGTCAGATACTGAGAATACGAAGAGACTGTCATTCTTAAACCTAGAGGGCAACAGAAGTGGAGGATGGATTGAGATGTGGAAGAATTCTGAGGATCAGAAGATGGAGCGAAGGTGCTAGGAATCAACGGAAGTGGTGACTTTTTCCAAGCAGGCCAAGATCCACAAATGATTGTAGTGTCAATTATAATGGTGATGATTTATATCTTTCCGTAAACGTCCTTTTCCTCCATTTTTTATTATTAATTTTGTAATTATTTTGGGTAAGTATTTTTTATTTTTCAAAGATATACTTTTATAAAAATATTACCATTTTGATTGTTCTTATTTATCATTCTCCCTTATTGTCTATTTTCACTACTTACATTATTTCTATAAAATAATTTTAATTTGCCAATGTCCAATTTTGTCTAGTTTTGTATAATTTTTCTTTACTTTTTTAATTAGCTATAACTAATAAGCTAACCTTATTTTCCCATTACAGCATTAAAAAAAGTACTTTATAAATCCATCACATCTGATTCCTTTAAAGAAAATTGATAATTTAAAAATATACTCTAATTGTTTTGAGGGTTCTTATAACTTATTTGGTTTAAACTCTCAAATAGCTACCTAAACGTAGGCAACTCATAATGCATGAAACACGTTTTACGTTAAAACTAATGTTAGACTTCCAAAGCTCCCAAGCAGCGGTTGATTTTAAAGTACAGACTTTGATCGCCAGGAACGGACCTACCCATTTTATAATAAGATTTTCAAAACAAAATAAATTCAAAAAATGTTGAAGTTATATTGACTTAAATTTTTATTTTGTAACATTGTATAAGGGAAAGATTTAGAATTGAAACAAGGTTGTTGTTTTGTTAAAAATAGCGAATTATGAATAGTTTCATAAAACTCTTTTCGTGATATATTTTTGGATTCTTAATTTTTCTTTTCCGTAGGTAATATTTTTAAGATCATATTTTGCGTATTATTAAAAAATTATAATATTATTACCAAAATGACAGTCAAACTCATGGTGAATGGACCTGGTGAATGCCTAATTCTTTGTTGAATACCAAGAAAACATATTTCAGCCAACCGAATGAGAAGGTGACATTAAATTAATAACTTCAAAATAAATAGCTAATTAAAGTGAAAAAATCGTCGATTTCAGGTTAGCATATGGATTGAGTTTAATCACTGAAGAAGTCTTAAGACAATTCACTAGGAAAACCATAGTAAAACTTAAATATCTTAACTCGTTCAAATTAAAAAATTCCTGAGAAGTAAAAAATAAGAAATATAAATAATCTTCAATCCTAGAAAACTACCAAATACAAAATCATCGTACAGGCCAATTTATTTAATATGTCTAATTTCGAAGCTACTCGAGAATTCTCTCTTCAATCGTGATCCCCCCGAGAGTGTAGTCGTCTAACACCTTTTTCTGGATGGAATTCATTTAAGTGTATCAAGTACTTTAACCGTTCCAGTAATCGATTTATATAGTTTAGTTATAAGCGAAATTAAGTTGTGGTATGTATAGTGGGATATTGAATTCCCTAGATTTTCTATTATTTGTTTTATAATCAGATGTTCTTAAGTACCTTTACCTTTAGTAAATCCAGTTTGCTCTTGGAGTATTTCCATTTGCAAGAAAGTTTTTAGTCTCTTACTGATTATGTGCAGCAATATTTTTCTGGCATGTGAGATAAGAGAGATGGTTCTTTAGTGGTCGAATTTACGGAAGCTGCCTTTTTTTATGTATTGCCATTATTGTAGATTTTGTCCAGTCATCAGACCATTGCTTGGAATTTTTTGTAACAGAGCAAATGAAGCAATTTTATTTCGGTTTTTTCTGTAGCTTTGGCCATTTATGTTGTTATCCTATCTGGACCTGGTGCTTTGTTATATTTAAGGTTACTGATCTCCAGTCTTATTTTATTCCCAGGTATGTTACGTTCATCTTCGATTTCTTTATGCATGTGGTGAATAAGTTCCTTGCGTTAATCATCTGGGAAATATAATCTTCATGTCTGTGCTATTTCTGTTTTATTGTTTCTCAGGGTTCCTGTGTGGTCTTTAATGGCCCAAATTCTGGCTCTAAAACCTCCTTGTTATATATAGTATTTTTCAAATAGATCTCTTGGTTGATTGATTTGATCGTGGTACTTGAGGAATTCATCATATTCATCATCATCATTTGGCTCTACAACTCTATGTGAGTCTGGCGCGTTTACTATTTTCCCATTGTTGTCGCTCCTGAGCAGCTATTTCCATCTCTTTTTTGGGCCTTCTGTCATCGGCTTTTCCAGAATGTGGCGAGAAGTCTTTCGTCATTCGATCTTAGTACGTGGATCGCCCATTTTATTCAGTTTGCTTTAATGTAGCGTACCATGTTTTCATCTCCATATACTGTCTGGAGTTTATCATTGTGTCTTCTTCTCCATTCTCCTGTTGTCTCTTTTATGCAAGGCCCATAGATAGTCCGCAGTATCTTTCTTTCCGGTACCAATAATTTTGTCGTTTCCCGCTGGCTCAGCGAAGCTGGAAGTATGGAAGCAGTCCATGTCTCGCTTCCATACGTTATTGTGGGACGAATTATTGTCTTATACACTCTTATTTTTGCTGGTATTGAGAGTATTTTTGATTTAAGTACGGTCATTAATGAGTAATATGCCCTGTTTCCTGCAATGATCCTGGCTGCCACGTCCTTTTCATATTTATTTTCAGATGTTATGATCGCTCCCAGGTACTTGAATTCTTTGACGACTTCAAAGTTGTATTCATTGATTGTTACGTTTTGTCTAACCCTTGGCCTTGGGTTCTTCGTAACCACCATGTACTTGGTCTTGTCCTCGTTGACCTTCAGACCAACTTCCTTGGCTCCGTTTTCGAATAGGGTGAAAACTTCTTTTGCATCTCTGGTGGATTGTGCAATTGTGTCCACGTCATCCGCAAACGCCAATAGTATTTTTGATCCTTGGGCGGCAAATCCGTTTGTCAGTTGTGGTTGAGCTTTCCTTACCGCATGTTCCAGTGCAAAATTAAATAGCAGGGGGCGAGAGGATCTCCTTGTCTAAGCCCGGTGTCAATGAGGAATTCCTCCGACGTGGTGCTGCCAATTCTGATCCGTGCGGAAGCGTTCTCTGTGCTCACCTGTGCTAATCGTACCAGCTTTCCAGGTACTCCCATTTCTACCATGGTCTCCCACAATGCTTCTCTGCTAACAGAATCGTAAGCTTCTTTAAAGTCCACGAAGGTTCGGTGTACACCAATTTGTGGAAGTTTTTTAAAAATGGAAGAAATATATCATAAAAACTAATTATCTAATTTCTTTATACCAATTTTGATTTAGGCCGGATCAATTTAATAAGGTATAAGCCCATAGAATAACGAATAATAGAGAGAACCTTCGAGAAAAAGAAAATATACGTTTCTTCTTCCGTGACATAACTTTTGATAAAATATAAAACGAAGGACTTATATTTAAATAAGTAAGATTTAAATTTAAGTCCTCTGGACAAGATTTTTCCATAAAATACAGAAAATTATCCTTTTAGTATTCGAAGGTTTATCATAGTCCAAAGTCCACAAATAAAGACTAAAAACTGATATTTCACCAAGACATCATGCCGTGTCACGTAAATTAGTTTATTATTAAATAGCCAAGCTCTTAAAAAGGGCACTATTTGTGGCTGCACTTGGTCAGGAGAACTTAGAGCTAAGCGCTTTTCTTTCAAGAAACTTTATCCAAGGAGTCCTGTACTTTGAATAAAAACTAGCAACTTTCTTAGCGGTACTCTATAGTTTCTCCTAACTGCAAAGATATTTAAAAATATGTACATAATAAGCTTCGTTTCTTAAAATATTTACTTTTGTATTTAATGTTGCTCAGTGTTTTCCATATATTTTATTCCGTGTAATAAGCGGTAGTCTATCTGATTGTTGCAAACTTTATGTCATTAATGTCCCCTACCTGCGTCAATGTTTTTCTTTTCAACGAGTAGGGCTTCTAGTGCACCCTTGTCTAATTTACTAAAGTTTCTTTATCGGCACAGGGACTCACATGCAGACCCACTGACCGATTTATATAGCAGGTTTGTAGGTTTCCGTTATACGATTTATGTACGAACTTATGGTGAGCTTCCTTCTTTGAGCTTCAGAGAAGCGTTGTCCAGATACCTAAAGTTTCAACGGTTATTTTTTGTGGGAGTAGGTGTTTCAATTTAGTATTTTGGCCTATGATCTTTAATCTTTTAGCAATTTCTTTTGTTTCCTCTCCCTGGCGCTTGTTGATCCAAAAGATCTCCAATATTGCTTAATCTGAAGCTTGTGTTTGGTGCCCATTGTTGTTTCTTACACCCGGTCTAGAATTTTTGTACCTGAGTTAAGGTCTCCATTGTAAATGCCCATTTTATTCAAAAATTCTCTTACTGGTGCATGTCTCGTTAACATTCCTATTGCTGTTCTCAGTTTGTTCCTGCTCATATGGAGCAGTTCCTCTATCCATTTTGTACATAGTTCACAAATGAAGATTTTTTTATGTGTTTGTGTTTGGCTGTGTTGTTTGGGATTATCTTCCAATATCGCTTATGACTTTCTCTAATCCATTCCTCCACTCAGAATTGGTACTTCCAGAGTCACAGAGGATCTGGTTGATTTGTTAGATCGTCTTTTTGCAAGTTGAGATACTTTCTGTTGCCTTTAATGCCTGATGCCCAGACAAAATCAAGCTTATCCTGGTCTCTTAGTGTATTCAGTTCTTTGATACTGTCCCACACCAGTCTGGACGTCACTTGCTGATACGCTAGTGTCTTCAGTGTCGCTTGACTGTTATACAATATATGAATCTGTTCTTTTTCAAGGACTCTCTCATTATTTTCCTTTGCACATTGCAGTATTGCATAAATATTGGTTTGAAAAATGGTACAAAGCCCTCGCTAATTTTTGGAATATTGCAGTATTTGCCTGCTGCCACACCCTCTCTAGCCTTGGATCCATCTATATATCAGATTTTAACCTTTTTGGTTATGGTACTTATGGTTATGTATCAATCCTTAAGATTGTATATTTCTGTCATGTGATCTAGTTTTTCATTAAAAATAAGAACTTCATCAGTCCCAACAGCAATATTCATATACCCTGTCCCTTCATTGCAAAATTTCAGTGATTGTTTTATTCTGTACGCTCACAATCTTGCTTCTCCCTGTATTATCCAATGCAAGGGATGCAGGCCTATTTGAGCCTCCATAGCTGTTGTTGGAGTAGTACGTATGTACTAGTTATCCCCATACAGGTAACTCTTTACACCTTGCTAAGTTTGGATTTTTCCTGTTTTGGCTGTTTGAAGTGTCTGAGTCCACCACATCAACTATACATAGGTAATTAAAGGTTTTATCACCAAGGTGTATACCCAGTTCACCACGTCCAGTTTTAATCCCCATACTTTCCATACTTACGCCTGCCCCTTATAAGGGTAGTAACTGTTCTGCTTGGTATTTTTTCTTATTGAAGGTTCCAGGTAGGTAAGTTTTCGAGTCTAGTATAAACCCGAAATACTTTATCTTTTCTTTAGCTGAATTTCTTGTCCCTGCAATTTGGAGTACCTAATCCCTTTAATTTTCGTCTACATATGAAGCGACTATGGTGGATTTGAGTGGCCTTATATTTAGTCCCTCTCTATTAGTCCATTTTCTTATTAGTTCCATGGCCTCGTTCATACGATCTCTAACTACCGTGTTGTACTTCTCTTGCGAGCTTATTACCAAATTATTCTCATATCCAATTGTTTTACAACCCTTTGCCTCTAAAGTTTCTATTGGTCCATCCGTCTCCAGATTCCACAGCAGTGACGACAGAACTCTCCCTGTGGACATCCTCTGTCGACTCGGGAAAACACAGTCTCTCTCTAAGGATAGCTTATATTTACCATTCTATTTCTGAGTATAGATTCTATCAATTTAAACAAATATCCTTGACTCCTTTACCGTCTTAGGGTATTAGTTGTGGATATTATTATTGATGTCGTTTAGCTATACTGTCAAAGTACTTATTAATAAAGTATGTATGTTCCCTTCATGTTAAATCGTCGAACCATTATCATTCATATAATAAAATTCACCATGATTTTAATGTAAGGCTTACTTTTACATCGGTGTCGCAGTTTCATCTACTTTTAATGTTTATTACAAATGATGGTCACACCGGACTGAAAACATTAACAAAAGTTCTTCCGTCTATATAAGTTTTTTTTTATTTGTTAATAGTTTTATAAAACTACGTGTAAAGTGATTTAGTTCTTGATATGTTATAAAACAAAATTTGCAAAAAATAAATTATGTCACGTAACTTTTTCTTACAGCTAAAGACGAATGTGCCTTAAACTGTAGACCAGTAGGAATGAGCTTTTTTGCAACCCTAAACAAGACTGTTATTGATGGGACGCCGTGTTCATATCCCATTACGCATACTGGTAAATCAGCTCCTAAAGGATCGAGAGGAATATGCATAGATGGATACTGCAAGGTAAGACTAATTCCATATAAATATTACTAAAAAATAATACCAAATTCATTATACAACAGAACTCGAGTCGATAGTCGATTATATTACCAATTAGCTCATAATCAAGTAAGATATTTCTCAAGTTGTAACAATATTCGATTACCCATAAGTTGACCATCAGCAAAAAATAGTGCACCTCTGAAATACAACAACATAATATTGAATAATAAATGGAAAATTATAGTGAAACAAAAAAAGTATAACAGGCTAACAGTTAGAAAAGGTTAACAAATAAAACGATAAGTGTCATAGGTAATAATATACTTTTTACTAGCGTTTCATAGATATTAAACTTTTTCTTCTTTGTTATATTCATGTTCCGAAGAATTCCTTTAAGGCATTATAATCATTTTACAGTTTGAATGTATGTTTGATAGTTTTTGGATACATACTTTCATGCAGTTACGTTCCAAATTAAGGTATTGGTAACTTTGATATATTTCTTAAGATCTCCAGTATCCCTAGAATTAAGGACAGTATCTAGATTCTTAGTAGTAGTTTCGAAGGACATTTTGCCATTCAGGTAATATTGTGCGAATACCCATTACTAAGTGCAAGATGTTAAATGATTTCTATTTCTGATTTAAAATTAGTATTTGATAGTAGTAAGTTAAATAGTATTAGACAGTATTAGTATTAGTAGTTTTGACTGGACTATGATCACCTATATGGAGAAGGAGAGAAACAGACCTTCAATCCTTAAATCGGTGATAAGACTTAAGTCAGCAGATCCAGACAATGTACCCTGCGAAATATGAAAGATCCTATGTATAACAGACAAACAGTTCCTTGATAAATCTAGTTGTACTTTTTAACAAACATATGATAATAGCGGAAAAAGCGAAGAAAACCAAATGCCCATATCTGTGATGACTACCGGCTTATAAGCTTAATCAATCATGTCACTAAAGTGCTTCACTAAGATCATTCATAGAAGAAGTATATGATAAATGTGCAGTCAAATATTGAGAGATCGCAGTTTTGGTTTCGGAAAGCACTTTGAACTAGAGAAGAAGTTTTCGCTCTCCAGGTGCTTATACAGAGGTGTAGAGACGTTGAATAAGGACGTGTATTTGTGCTTTGTGGATTTTAGAAAAAGCATGTTGACAATGTCAATCATAAACAATTGATAGATATTCTGCGAAAGACACGTATTGACGACAAGGATATTCGAATTGTGGCAAACCTATACTGGGGTCACACAACAAGAGCAAAAATTGTCAGCGAACTCACTGGAAGTGTGCAGAACAAAAGAGGTGTCCGTCAGAGGTGTATCTTATCCCCACTCCTATTCAATATTTATTCGAGGAAAATTTAACAAATGTATGGGAAATGCAAATGAGTGGCATAAAAATAAACGGCGAGTTAAGAAAATATAAGATTGCGACGATAGACACATATAAGATATGCCGACGACATGGTGATCCTTGCCGTACACAGACGAATTATAACAGGTAATGGAAAAAGTATTTCAGTTAGTGAGGAATACGGCCTGAGCCTCAACTTCAAGAAGACAAAGTGGATGCTGATAAGCAAAAAGCAATAACCTGCTCGACAATAAGGATAAGCAACATACTAATTTCCATGTAGAATCTTATGTGTACCTTGGCATCAACGTAAATGCAAAATGGGAACAGGCCACAGAAATTAAGGCAAGAATAGAACGAGCTAGAGCAGCATTTATCAATATGAAAAAGCTCCTCATAAGCAAGGATTTGTCTCTTCCTCTAAAACTACGTCTAGTTAAATGCTACATTTTTCCGATCTTACTATATGGTGTGGAGGCCTGGACGCTGACAGAGACGCTCACGAGAAAACTAGAAGCATTCGAAATGTGGATGTACCGACGCATTCTTCGTATATCCTGGACCGAACATGTCACCAACATAGAGGTAATCCAAAGAATCGGAAAGGAAAAAGAAATCGTGAGCACAATTAAACAAAGAAAGCTTGAATATCTAGGCCACATATTGAGACACGATAAGTACCGTCTACTGCAATTGATTGTCCAGGATAAAATAGACAGTAAGCGAGGGCCAGGCAGGAGAAGACACTCGTGTCTCCAAAATCTGCGGGCTCACATCGGTCGAACTATTCAGAAGAGCCGCAAACAAGATCAGAATTGCCATGTTAATAGCCAACGTTCGCAACGGACAGGGCACTTGAAGAAGAGAAGAAGTTAAATAGTATATGGCTATTACAATAAAAAGAAGCCAATCTACTGTTGAAAAGGAGGATTTGAAGCTCTAGGAATAGTGTGGTCAGTCTGAGTAGGTTTTCCAAAGACTGAAAAATTTAATTTATCATCTATTTTGGTTAAAGTTAAATCTAGAAAATTAATATAATTATTAGACTATATTAGTCTGATATTATTATGATACTCTACTAGACTCTACTAGACTCCTCCGATGTCAGGATGTAGGTTGAGTGAATTTGGAATGTGTTTTTAGCATTTGAAAAGTTTTTATCTATAATGGCTAAAATATCATCTACACATCTAACTAAACTAGGATTTTTTTAAGAGTTTATTTTTTGAAGATTGATTATTAAATATATTATTATTCAATAATCAATCTTTGAAGAATGATTATACTATTATTTTCTACATATCTTCTAGAAATAGGCAGCGGAATAAGACAAGGGGATTCATTGAGCCCCATGCTCTTGAATTTGATCATGGATGAAATCATCAAAAGCGTTAACAAAGGAAGAGGATACAGAATGGGAAACAAAGAAATCAAAATACTCTGTTACGCAGACGACGCATATTGATAGCCCAAGATGAAGATAGTCTGCAAAGACTGGTCCACAGATTTAACATAAGAGCAAAAGAATTTAATATGACAATCTCATCTCAGAAAACTAAAACAACAGTAGTCAGCAAAGAACCAACCAGATGTAAAATAGAAATTGATGGCATCAGTATTGAACAAGTAATGGAAATAAAATACCTGGGAATTACACTGTCTAGCTATGGAGACCTGGACAAAGAAGTGAAAGATCAAGTACAAAAAGCAAATAGACTGGCAGGATGCCTTAATAACACTATATGGCGAAACAGACACATTAACACTGAGATGAAATCAAGAATTTATAAAGCCAGTGTAAGACCAATAATGACATATGCCTCAGAAACAAGACTCGACACAGCCACAACGCAAAGGCTACTGGAAACGGCAGAGATGAGAGTACTGAGAAGAATTACAGGAAATAAGCTGAGAGATCGAAAGAGAAGTGAAGACATTAGAAGAAAATGTAACTACAGTGTATAAATGAATAGACACAAAATAGACACAAAAAAGATCCGTGTCGTCAAAATAAGAAGAAATAAGTCATCAATCGGCAGAAGAAGTATCGGACGACCGCGCAAAAGATGAAGTGACAACCTTCCATAGAAGTATTAATCCGCCAATAAACAAGCAGCATTGCTTATAAAGAGAGAAAAAAGAGGAAGAAAATTATTATTTTCCATGTAGTTTAAAAATAAATCTGCTAACATAGGTTATAAGGGATTACCCATAGCCAGACCTTGTATATATATAGCGAGTGTTTGCAACTTTAATTTTGTCGCTTCTCGCATCCCAATCGCCATAATTTCTTATCGGCCCAGTCTCCTTCTTCAAGACCTCTATTTTCCATTTCTATATGAATATTGGATATCCATTTCTTTCTTGGCCTTCCCCTTTTATTTCTCTGTGTAGGTCTCCAGTTCCAAACCTTTCGTGGTATCCTTTCTTCGTTCATCCGTCTTAGGTGTCCATACCATTTTAATTGTTTTTCGGCTATCGTATCCATTATTGTGTTCTTTACTTTCATTCTCTCTCTTATGTTTTCATTTCTTATGTGGTCAAACAAAGTTAACCCGGAACATCTTCTCCAGTACATCATTTCCGTTGAGAGGAGTTTTTGTGACATATTATTGTTAAAGACCCACACTTCTGACCCATACGTCAGCACCGGCTGAATCATAGCCTGATATATATTTTTCTTTGTTTTCTTAGTTAAAGTTTTATTCCACAGGATCGGATGTAGTGTTTTTATCATGTTTTTTCCTTTTCCTATTTTTCTTTTTATATCTTTGTCGTCTCTCCCGTCTTCGCTTAGTGTAACTCCGAGATATTCGTACTGATCAACGTTTTTAATTAATCCGCTTTCTGTTTCCATGTCTTGACCGATGCCTCCTATATTCATGTATTGTGTCTTTTCGGTATTAACCTCTAATCCCCATTTTTTGAATTCGTCTATTAGTTTGTTTATCATGTACGTCATATCTTGTAGGTCCTCGGCAAGAACTACCTGGTCGTCTGCGAAGAGGATTGTATATATAGGAGTGTCATTTACCCATATGCCCATTGGGCTGCATTTTCTCATCCAATGTTTTAAAGCATTACCAAGATATATTTTAAATAGGGTTGGGGAGAGGCAAGAGCCCTGTTTGACACCCTTTGTTTGGGTGAAACCCTTGGAAATTTGGTTTCCAACCTTAATATAAGCTTGGTTATCTTGATATAGCTTTTTCACGGCATTTATGTATACTGCATTTATACCTGCACTTTCCAATGTTGTCCATAGTCTCTGCAGTGGTACGAAATCAAACGCTTTACGGAGATCTATAAAAAAGAAAAAGAAGCCACAGAGATCGAAGAACAAAGTGGATTTCGACCAGGGAGATCTTGTGTCGACAATGTATTTACTCTCAACACCTAACGGAAAAGAGATTAGCAAGAGGACTAGAACTTCATGCCACTTTTATAGCCAGACCTTGTGCTTATTTATAAAGAACATCCTTAAAAATCTTGTTGTTTACGATTAAACTTGAGAGGTCGCTGGTTAAATTATATCAGATAAATAATTATAACGAAAAATGCAATATTTTTTGTACATAAAATTAGCGAAAATAGCAACTATAAATTGTGAATAAGTTATGAAATCAACTGGTTTACTCATTATTGTTGTTTGTACAAAGAACAGACTTACCCTTTGGTTCTATTGATGAATTCGTAACAGGCTGAAGAATTGCTCGCTGGGCATCACGACGCCGCGGCCTGGGTCGCCGAGGCTAATAACACGAGACCGGTCTATGGAGGAGCGTTTAGTTCACTGTCTTACGAAGAAGTGAGAATGCGTTGATATGGTCAGAGCCTAGATAAGAATGCTCAGCTAAGGAACCCTCTAAGCGGTGGTCCGAGAGGGTGTACCAATAAATCATTCCATTGTATTGCGACCTTTCCGATAATTTTAGCTATTGTGACGGTAACACGATTCGGTAAACGGATACGGCCAAATCTCCGTATTCACAACATCATAAATGAGATATCCAGTTTAAGTTTTACGAGACAACAGGAAACAATGTATTTCAAAAAGGTCTTTAAAATACAGCACCAAATTAGATCATGAATTCGCACATACTTTCCCAAACATTTGTGATAAGCCAAATTTAAGAAAATAAATTCCTTTTTCAAATCTTATTATTAACCTAAGATATGCTGACAATACGACCATAACAATGAACAATATGGAGAAGTGAATATT
Organism: Diabrotica balteata; assembly: GCA_918026665.1. Classification (NCBI taxonomy): domain Eukaryota; kingdom Metazoa; phylum Arthropoda; class Insecta; order Coleoptera; family Chrysomelidae; genus Diabrotica; species Diabrotica balteata. The sequence goes on along the minus strand of OU898277.1, from coordinate 143,905,919 downwards.
ATAAACGGAGTGAAAGAGGAGTACGGACATGAACATAGCAAAAACCAAATATATAATAAGCAGCAGATAACCCAAATGGAATCTCAGTTAAATATAAATATACTCGGATCGTTATTCCCAGTCCGAACTATCCAGTAAGTTTAGTAATTATTTTTTTGTGACGTTAGTTACTTTTTAACAGACCATCGAGCAAAAAGACAATAGAGGGAATGTAAAGGTAGTGGGGGCAAACATATTGTTAGACAGGAAGTGCGATCTTTAGAGGCCACATTAAACAAGGAAAGAGAGTCTCTCTCCTTGTTTGACATCAAATTTAGTTGGGTTATGTTATTGTTTGTCCCAAATGTCACATGAAATCTTATTTATATTGAAGTTTTTTAACAATTGTGTCGCATTTTAGACTCTTATCATTAATAATTAATTAAAACTTTCTCGTCTAAGACACATTCTGAAAAATATTATATAGCTACTGTTGATAAGTGTCGGAAAATTTAAATTTGGCGCATTCGCATTTCCGGATATGTCCGCCATCAGAGGCCACTTTTTTGGTCTCCTTTTCATAAGGATTAGATTCCCTCTTTTGTCTTATTGCTCGATGTAACAGACTAAAAGTGGCTGGAAATTACTATACAACCAAGCACACGTATTCATAGCGAATACTAATAGTAAACAAACTAAATAGTAAATAAAATAGAACTTTGCGAATTACCGACAATCAATATTTATTTATCTGCACCATATAATAAATAATTGTGTTAAATTATAACAACTAAAATATATTTTTTAAATATATAATACCCAAAATTTGATGGGTTTAGTATACACTTCCACTATTTAGAATAATTCTTCTTTTTTTCAAAGAAAGAAGTCTGCAATAGTAGTATACTTGAGCTATTCATACTGAGAAGTAGGAATTGTTGTGTTGTAGGTTTCCGACAATGAATCTGTCAAAATATGCCCGAGCTAAGCGAATGGAGTATAGTAGAGCTATTGAACGAGTTGAAAGAGCATACTTGGAACTACATTAAACAGCAAGTGGGACTGTGACTTAGAAATAAATATAAGAGTAGCGATGGCTAAAAACGCCTTAATTAAATTTAATAAATAACTCCTTTGCCGTTAAATTACTTTACCCCTTAGAATACGGGTGTTAAGTTGCTTTATAAGGCCATCCCAATGTAAGGAACTGAAATCTGGTTAAAGTAAGAATCTCTGAGACGTGTGGAGGCTTTCCAAATGCGGTGTCTCATAAGGGGTCTAGAATTCCATGGATGGACCATGGAAGAGCAGAAGGTCCTAAGAAGAGCTACTGTCCAGAAATTATTGCTAAATCTCTTTAGAAGCAAAAGGTTTCATATTTGGGCCATATTCTATGAAATAACAAATATAATCTCTGAAATGTCACCTTGGTGGTGACAGGTGATAGGTAAATAAGAGGGTCAAAGAGTAGAGGCCCTTGGTGAAAGCAACATTTGATGGTTCAGAAATATAAGAAAATGGTGCCGCATACCTGATGTCAGTATGATAATATGAAGAGCGGAAGAAGGGCCTCTGTACATTCGACAATCAGCATGAATTACACCGCATAGCGTACGGCACCCAAAGAAGAAAGCGTTCTAAAATTACTCACTGTTTAAAATTTAATTTGTGTGCTTTAGACTTTTTGACAACTATCTAATATTTAATTTACACGTATGGGCGTAACAGATTATATCGACTGTTTCTTTCAAAATTAAAAAATTTTCTTTTAATGGAAATCAGTTTTAACGGAACGTTAATTTTAAGAACAGTTTTAACGGTTTTAATGGAACTTTAATGGTTCGTAGTTCGAGTTAAAAACGTGTTAAAATGATGATACTTACAAAATTTCTTGGAAAACTCAATCCACTAATATCGTAGATTATTTTGCAAATAAACTGTTTTTAAAAAGGTTTTTTCATAAATAAGAAAATACCTGGACAAAAATATTGAAATGAATTTTTATATATTTTAATGTCCATGTCTGTTGTTACAGGTTTCAATTAAAGAAGGTTTAAATATACAGGCTTGATGATATTTATTTGAAAAACTGTCTATGTAGAGACGGTTGTCTATATGGCAGGTGAGATGTGAGTATGAAAAGACCTATTGAATAGGGGTGTCTGTTAAAGAGAGTTCACGATATATAACTCTCCTATAAATTATCTGTTATACTAGGAAGTAATGTTATATAAATAAATCACTTAATCGATTAAAAGAGTGTTTTGTTTTATATTTACATATATTTATGGAAAACTGTTTCTTTAATTGGTATATGACATGAAACTATCTATTCGTTTTCTTTTTATAGTGCCGCCAATAAACATGATTAGTTTTTCAATTAACTTGGATTTTATACTTTATTACAGTAATGAAAAGTTCTGCTATATTATTACTTACTATATCTTTGCCAATTTATCTCGAACAAATAGAGATGAATGAGCTCTTATACCACGCCTATATTACTGCACTCATTGCCGTACTGCCAATAAAGATGAAAAATTTTAATCTCCGACTTAAAAAGTAAATAAAGAGTTAAAATGAAAAGCTTGTCGATGAGAATATTTTACCTAAAGAATTTTTCATTTTGATTTATGTATTTCAAAGCAGAGATTTTCTTTAAAAGATTATTAGTGGAATCATTTTTGAGTCACGGTAAGCCATAATTTCTTAAGTTCGCAATCGTGAAAAAGTTTGAATTATTACGATTTTTAAATGAAAAAAATGTATAAAAAAATTTATTGGCGGCTAATAACAAATTAGTCAGATACTTTAAAGTAAGTTACGACTAGCAGAAAGGAAGTGAAAAAGATATGCTAATAATAAAGAGCTATAATTCATTTTTAATATACAGTGAGTGATAAAATTATTAGAGTGCCACCCCGTAAAATTTATTTTGTGTTTATTTTGAGTGCTTTATCAGCTTGTAAAGTTTATAAATATTTAAAAAAATGAGTAATTATAATGAAAACACTTAAAATTATTATTGTTGTGAAGCTATTTTCTTGTGGCATTTTAAATTAATTACTATTTAACTGGGAATAAGCCACAATTAAAGATAAAAATACGTTTATTGACGTTTCAATTTCCACTTCGGAAATCGTTCTCAAAATACAAACAGTAAATTAAACAAATTTTGTTTTTTGTTACATAGTGAAAAATCTTCTAATAATTTAATTTTATCTGACTCATTTATATTGACAATTCAGACATACATTATGCATTTTAAAGTAGACGACTTTAAAATGATATTGCCAATATTGTTGAGTTGCGCTCCTGGGACGACTTTACTTATAAGATAGTTCATTCGATTACATGAAATCAACTTTAACTTGAGAATATCCGTCAGAAAAAAATCATAGCATGTAATTCGTCTTTAAAAAGACAAACACATGACATGATGACAGTAAAATTCTCCTGTTAGTGATTCCATAGTAAATTATGAGGGAAAAACCAGGAAAAAAACCTCATAATACTATCCCGACATGGTAAGTATTTGTTCGTGCATTTAGTTTACCTTCAATAAACACCAAAATTCTGATTTTATATGTTTCGTTATTTAAAAAACATAAATGATGTATCCTCTATATGTTACTGACTTACTAATACTGGTATTTTCTTATTAATAACTTCCTCTTTCAATATTGGTAACCAGATCCTACTACATTCTGCCGAGGAATTTGCGACACAATTGGCCTCATTTAGCATAATTAAAGCCGCTTCTTTGATTTTTCTTTTTTTTAATATCCGTCTCTTTTAGGACTACATTTAAATTATTCCATTGAACCCTATGTTCATTATCCCATGCGTGTTTACATATTTGATAATTCTCTATTTTTAATATAAGCTTGATGTTCACTCATTCTAACATTTAACGGCCTTGATGTGTCACCTAAATAAAACTGATCGCATTCACAAGGTATTTTATAAATGCAATTCTTTGTCCTTTCTTGTTCATTGTTAGGTTTGGTTTTGGATCTCAACGTGTTTGTTGTTTTGAATGTTGTTGAAATGTTTAATTTATTGCCTATCCTTTTAAGATTTTCTGATAATCCTTTTATGTACGGTATTGTTATTTTCCTCATATTATTACTTGTGTATGCTGTAGGATCTCGTTCTAAGTTGTTGTGTTCTATTTGATCGATTGTTAAAAATTCCTTATTTATAAACGATGAAGGATAATCATTTTTTAATAAAACAGATGTTAATAAATGTTTCTCCTCCAAGAACGAATTTTCGTTAGAACAAGTAATTTTCGCTTTATCGTATAAGGATTTAATTATTTTTGTCTTTAATTGTGGCTTATTCCCAGTTAAATAGCAATAATTTAAAATGTTACAAGAAAATAGCTTCAGAACAATATTAAGAAACCGTTATGGGCCCAGCGTTATTCAAAATTTTCGGAGATTGGAAATTCTATACAAGAAACTGGCACATTGTCAAAATTCAATTAAATTTTTACGAAGATGTAGAGACAACAACCTAATACCAAAGGGCTTGAAGTTACGTCCAGCATATTCAAGCAGAAGGTTGGAAAACATTCTACATAGAGCCAGTTTGTCCATGATCCGAGAAAGATTACAATATCATAGATCGAATTTATTTTTTGTTGAACAAGATATTGTAAGTATTGAAGATTTGCTTTTCAATGTGATATCAAATTCTGATTTTGATCAAATTATTTTTAGTTTACATATAGTATATGAAAATTCATATAGAAAACAAAGAAATATACATTTAAATAAATTTAATATTCTTTTAGAACAAAACAGTATACACACTTTAGATAACCTCAATAGAAATGATGACATATTAGCGACAGTTGTCAATCTATCAAATAGACATTTAAATGCAACGGAGAATTTAATACTGTCAAAGGGTCTAAACTTTGCTATTACTCAGCCATCCGTTCCAAAATTAGACATAATAAGCTCAGTGGAGAAAATATCTCAATGCTTACCAACCCACGAAAAGGAAGAATACAGAGTGTTATGTAAACTTGAATTGGAAAAATCTACTAAAATTGAACAAAACATAAGCAAAGAGGAACTAAAGGCTATAAGAACTTTAAAAAATGACGACTCCATAATCATCCTACCAGCAGACAAGGGGAATGCAACTGTGATAATGGATAAAATTCAATACGAAAACAAAATTAAAGATCTAATAATAAACGGACCTTATACAAAATTAACAAAATATCCAACAAAGCTTTGGAAAACAAAATATATAGAACTTTATTCAAGTTTACACAATATTAATGTAAAAAAAGGGAATAATTAAATCCTTATACGACAGAGCCAAAATTACTTGTTCTAACGAAAATTCGTTCTTGGAGGAGAAACATTTGTTAACATCTGTTTTATTAAAAAATGATTATCCTTTATCGTTTATAAATAAGGAATTTTCAACAATCGATCGAATAGAACAGAACAACTTAGAACGAGATCCTACAGCATACACAAGAATAATACGAGGAAAATAACAATACCGTACATAAAAGGATTATCAGAAAAACTTAAAAGGATAGGCAATAAATTCAACATTTCAACAACATTCAAAACAACAAACACGTTGAGATCTATTTTGTCCAAAACCAAACCTAACGATGAACAAGAAAGGACAAAGAATTGCATTTATAAAATACCTTGTGAATGCGATCAGTTTTATTTAGGTGAAACATCAAGGCCATTAAATGTTAGAATAAGTGAACATCAATCTTATATTAAAAATAGAGAATTTGATAGATCTCAAATATGTAAACACGCATGGGATAATGAACATAGGGTTCAATGGAATAATTCAAATGTAGTCCTAAAAGAGACGGATGGTAAAAAAAGAAAAATCAAAGAAGCGGCTTTAATTATGCTAAATGAGGCCAATTGTGTCGCAAATTCCTCGGCAGAATGTAGTAGGATCTGGTTACCAATATTGAAAGAGGAAGTTATTAATAAGAAAATACCAGTATTAGTAAGTCAGTAACATATAGAGGATACATCATTTATGTTTTTTAAATAACGAAACATATAAAATCAGAATTTTGGTGTTTATTGAAGGTAAACTAATTGCACGAACAAATACTTACCATGTCGGGATAGTATTATGAGGTTTTTTTCCTGGTTTTTCCCTCATAATTTACTATGGAATCACTAACAGGAGAATTTTACTGTCATCATGTCATGTGTTTGTCTTTTTAAAGACGAATTATATGCTATGATTTTTTTCTGACGGATATTCTCAAGTTAAAGTTGATTTCATGTAATCGAATGAACTATCTTATAAGTAAAGTCGTCCCAGGAGCGCAACTCAACAATATTGGCAATATCATTTTAAAGTCGTCTACTTTAAAATGCATAATGTATGTCTGAATTGTCAATATAAATGAGTCAGATAAAATTAAATTATTAGAAGAATTTTTCACTATGTAACAAAAAACAAAATTTGTTTAATTTACTGTTTGTATTTTGAGAACGATTTCCGAAGTGGAAATTGAAACGTCAATAAACGTATTTTTATCTTTAATTGTGGCTTATTCCCAGTTAAATAGCAATTAACTTAAAATTATGTCTTAACTTTAATACTGATAACGTCACTCTTTGCAGCAACGGCTGTCTGGCACCCCCTCGTCATACTTTCTATGCATTTCTGGTAGTTTTCTTGAATTGTTTCACTCCTGTGACATACTTTTATTAGTCACCCGATCAGCATACGCTTTGTGGTTGTAATTTTCTTTCTTTCTTCATTACCTTCAATATTTTCTATTGGATTTAGGTCTGACGAATTCTCAAATCAGTAGAGCACTTTTATCTGGTTATCAGTGAGAAATTTTGTAACAGTTTTTGCCTTTTGATAAGGCACCGAATCATACATAAACATGAAACTCCTATTCGTAAATCACTGCTGGACTTGGAGAAGTATTTTTGTTTGCAGTACTCTCAAGTAATGGCCCCGTCGTATTTTTGCTTCGACAATGTACCTTTTGTGTCTGAACCTTTTAAAACAAATAACGTACTGCGCCAGTGTGACCCTTTCTCATGTATTCTGTTCAATCTGGCTCTGTAAAAAGTAAAACGTATGTTACAAATCACAACCACCGTCTCAATATATAAAAAATCACTTGCCTATGCTGATGATATATATCAATATTGTTAGAAAAACGAAGAAAAAATACTAGAGGCGTATGTAGCACTAAAAAATCGGCTACAAAATGGGTTTAATAATAAACACCAACAAAATGAAGTACATGAAAATAGGCAGGCATTCACAAATCCTACAGCAACTTGCTATAGAAAACAATGTCATCGAAGCAGTGAAAAATTGGTATATCTGGGAGTGCTCGTTAACACTGAAAATAATACTACTGGCAAGATAAACCGCAAAATTTGCATTTAAATAAACAGCAGCATCTACTGCAGGCCAACAGATGCTACTTTGGGCTTAATCTCCTTATTAAATCTTGAATTATATCGAGAAATACAAAAATAAAACTCGCATACTACAAAACAATAATACGCCCAGGCATAAGAACGTATATGAACTCATCACTTTATAGCCCCCATAAAATTTTTAAATTCTCCGAGATATAGTAAACTGATCACCGGCATCCTTTGGAGACCCGTAAACTAATCACGGCAGGTAGGTAAAATCATCACCAGCATTTTTGTTCCAAAACGTTGATTTTTAATGCGGAAGATTACTTGTTACATGTTACATTACTTGTTCATGTGGTAATCTATTAAATCAAGCAATTATTTTAAGCAAATTGCTTTAAAATTTAACTGATATATTTATATCGGGTGTCTCATGGTGAGTGGCCTATTAGATGTACTTGATGTAATCAATAAGCAATTTTGAAGGAACAACGACAAATAAAGAGATTTTTTTCTTTTCGCATAGTTTTAGGGAGTTATAATTTAGTGGAATTCCCAGATACCAGCCAACAACCAGCGATTATTCTTTTAAATTATCAAACCTTAACGGTTTGCATGCATTTTATGGTCTTTACCTGCCACGTGGTGCAGGTAGACCAGTGATCAGTTTGTAAATCTCTCCAAGTTTATTTTAAAATCCTTTGTTTTATTAAAGTGGTGAGTTTGTCCTATTTAATAGTACATTTATGCTAAAGGTGAGTGGTGATCAGTTTATGTGTACCTAGTCATATGGTTCAGAGACCTAAACTGTCCAAAAAGTAATGAAAACATGTTAGGATGTTTCTAAAGAAAAGTACTAAGGCGAATCTATAGAGCAGTGAATGACAAAGGAGTGTGGAGTAGATGATACAACTTTGAACATTATAGAACATACCAGGAACCCGATATTTTAAAAGATATTAAGATAGGATGTCTAAGGTAGATGGAATATCTAATGGAAATGGCGCAAAATGACCTAGCTAGAATACACTCCTTGATAGACATATTGGTCAGAGAATTAGACCACGTGACCTAAATGGCCAATGAGAAGGACACTTAATCGATAAATCCGGCCCATTAGACAGATATGCAGGGACTGCTTTGCGACAGTTTTTTCTGTTGCATTAGGGGAAAGCGAATGCATTACAGCAGTCAGTCTATCTTGTATTATATGTCTCTGGTTGTAAAGCCAAGACGATGACGAATGAGGTTAAAAATCCTAGATTTTTATTCTCCGATGAGTTTTCATTGGTGTGACGCCAAAATATTGCATCATTTTCGTTAAAATCCTGCAAGTTTTCTGTTTGCCAAAACAATAACGCGAATTTTTCGATTACGCCGTGGGGCGAAATTTTTTTAATTAAATATTATACCACTTAAAACAGATATTTTTTCTTCAATGTTCGAGTTTTTTAACTAATATAGTATAGAGTCAACTCCCTGGAACTATCCCATTTTAAGATTTCAATTTAGTTGAATCGTGTGACTATAATTTTAAAATTAAATCGGATTCTGAATGAGAAGACGTCGAAACTAAATTAAATTAAAATATTTATATTATTTACTACGTATATTTATACTTATACTAGTCGATCGGATAGCCAAGCGGGCTGGGCGGCTGGCTTCTCCTTCGCTTCAATGCGAGAGATGTCAGTTCAATTCCCAGCTCGGTGTACAGAAAACAAAGAGGCTAACGCAGCAGTTTAAAATTCTAAATGAATCTGCGGCTTAGTCTAGAATATGCTGGTATCTGATCGGCCTATGTTGGAGCAGTACGGCAAGAGATAAGGCCTTGTGGTTCGGTGATAATCCTCCAATACTTATTTTAGAAGTATTTGATCAAGTGATTGGGACAGTGCAAGAAGACGTCGCAGGATTGGCTCAAGAGGACTTTTCGGAACCAAACTGAAGCAATGGTTCCGGCGAAATAAATAAGTTTCAATTTACAAAAAGAAATACTGGAAATAGAAAATTTACAAAAATTCTTACGTAAATCATAACTGTATGCTGAAAAAATAGTGTGCCAGGAGGGGACTACAGTATACTCGAAAATTACCGGATGAAAAGCACTTGACAAATTTACATTATTAACATTTATAGGTCTGGTTTTGCATATACCTACTATAAAACTCAATGTTTCTTACTAATAATAAGATGCTTCCTTTTTTCGAAAAATCCATGTCAGGGAGAAAACATAAAAGATATATTGATGTCTCTGTATATGTAATAAAACTGTATATGTTGATCGAACCTGACGGGCTCGTTTGAAATCATTGATTTATGCAGGGGTATTAGACGACATGGAAGAAAAAGGTTATACTACCAAAGTAGTTTTAGAATTAGTAAAAAATTATCTTGACTTTTTCATTTCATTTATATATATTATTTTACATTATATAACTAATGGTCATTGGCATGGTACAGTGAATTTTTACAGTCAGGTACCTAGTATAGTGTGTGTTTGTGTAGAGTAATTGTCTTGATACTTAGCAAAGTCGACGTCATTGTCTTTGCTAAGAGACGCTAATTGTATCCGAACGTCTGCGGTCCCTCCGGTGAGTACCGATCGCACAAGGATAGAAATTATTTTCATTCATTAATTTTTAATAAACGAAAATTTCTCCACCCAGATGAGATTCGAACTCACGACCTTTAGGTTTAAAGGTAGGCGCTCTTACCACTGAGCCACAAAGGGGGTGTTTTATAATTATTTCTATATATATTGTAAACCTTGTATAAATATTGTATTCCTTTATTTTACAAAATGCACAACGAAAATAGATTTGAACTTAAAAAAAAAGTGTAAAAAAAAATAATTTTTGGCGTTGCAAAGGGGTCTATACTGAGACACCCAGTGGTCTATAACGGGACATCCTTCATTAAATATGTAGTGTTCAATTCAAAATTCACTTCGAACTGAACACGATAAAACACTAGCAACTTCAGGAATGTTTGGATAAAAGAACTTGTTCGATTTATTTTTTGTTCTCAGATAATATTGATCTCATATTCGAAATCTTTGAGATAGTCAAAATTTTGCCAAACAAATATTTTACCGACTTTTTGCTTGCGAACTTTACAAGAACATAGTCATCAATGACTGCATTCTGCATTTCTATCCAGTTCTTCAAATCCTGTTATTGGAACGTCAAGGTCTTCATCATATTCAGATGAGCTGTTCAGAGATTCTACTTGGTTACTTAAAGAACTATTTTCGGGTTTGATAAATCGTTTTTTTTACTCTCTTAGATTTAGCTTGCGGTTTTAAGCGTTCTTTGTTTGAAGTTAAATTTTTTCTCGAGTGTCTGTTGGAATAAAACTTTTACTGCGTTTTCTGTTGTCTACTCGTTTTCTTGGATCTGCTTTGGGGTAGCCTCGAAACATTTGATGGCTCGAAAATGATTTTGTTGTCATGACGGTTGCTTCAGAATCATGGTCTATAGTAAGTGTTGTTCTCTCAGTATCAAGACTTGAAGTAGGATCATTTTCTCTATGTTTGTCATTTGAGCAGGAATCTGAAACTAGAGATTCAACAGTACCATTTGAAGATGTTGACTGTTTTATCTGTGACGGACTTATGAAGAAAATATTCTCATACAAAAACATCCTGATTATAAGGGAAAATACTCGATTGATGGAATCCTGATGTTATAAGAACAAAGATAACCAGATGTACAAAAAAGTGGATAAACAAATAAAATGCAGAATTAAGAAAGCGAAAGAACAATGGTTAAAAGAAAAATGCGCAGAAATAAAACAATATCAGAAAAGACACGATAGTTTTAACAAACATAAAAAATTTAAAGAATTAACTCACAACAATAGAACAAGAAAATCATGAATACTGAAAGATACAAATGGAAAACTTGTGTTGAATACTAACAACAAATTAAAGTGATGGGCAGAATACATCAATAAACTGTTCAAAGACAATAGAATAGAACAGATGGAGATAGAAGTAGAAGAGGATATGGTTTTAAAAATATTAAAAGAGGAAATTAAAATGGCATTAAAAACAGCAAAAGTGGTAAAGCATTAGGTCCAGACCAAATCCGTATAAAAATCTTAAAATGCGTGAATGATGAAACCTTAGACATTATAGTAGACTTATTTAACTCAGTATACAAAACAGGACACACACCGAAACAATGGTTACTCTCCGCCTTTTGGGTTATCCCTAAAAATACAAACGGTAAATATTGCAGTGGATACGGACAATATCACTAATAAGTCACATTCTCAAATTATTCCTGAAAATAATACATGGTCGTATAAATAAAAAACTGGAAGAAGGAATAGATAATAGTCAGTTTGGGTTCAGAAACGGACTAGGAACCAGAGAAGCATTATTTGCTTTTAATGTGTTAGCTCAAAGATGTATGGATATGAATGTTGATGTGCATGTTTGTTACCTTGATTTTGAAAAAGCATTTGACAAAGTAAGACATGAAAAATTAGTCCAAATTCTAAAGACAAAAAACAAAGATCATAGGGACTTACGAATAATAACAAACCTCTAGAGCACAAATCGTAATAGATTACGAACCCAGTTCAGAAATTGAAATCAGGAGAGGAGTTAGACAGGGATGTACTACGTCCCCACTACTATTTAATGTATATACTGAAGCCATTTTTGAAGAAACATTTCTATCTCAAAGTGAAGGAATAATAATTAACGGAAGATCTATTATTAACAACATAATATATGCAGGTGACACCGTGATTATTGCAAGCTCTGCTAAACAACTCCAATTACTGCTAAACAGGATAAACAGTTTCTGTGAAAAATATGGACTAAAAATTAATATAAAAAAGACCAAATACATGATAATAACAAGTAAAACAAATATACCAACAAACATACATTTTGGAAATGTACCGATAGAAAGGGTTGATAAATACAAATACCTAGGAACCTGGATTTCAGACAATAATGATCAAACAACCGAAATAAGAGCTAGGATATAAATAGCAAGAAATGCGTTTGTAAATCTAAAAACAATTCTCTGCAACAAAGATCTTAGATTAGAACTGAGAATAAGAGCACTGAGATGATACGTGTTTTCGATACTGCCAGATGGACTTGAAAGCTGGACATTGAAGCAAGAACACATAAATAAGTTAAGTACAGTCCTTTGAAATGTGGTATTACAGGAGGATGCTTACTTAGAATAGCATGGACACAGAAGAAAACTAACACGGAAGTATTGTGAGAAATGGGCAAAGAATGCGAAATAATAAACATGATAAAAATAAAAATGTTACAATATCTGAGACACGTAATGAGGTGACAGCGATATGAACTGCTAAGACTGATAAAACAGGGAAAGATAAGAAGAGGAAGAAGTATAGGAATAAGGAGAATGTCATGGTTGAAGAATTTAAGGGACTGGTTTAAATGGAGTTCTATAGAACTCTATCTAAAGAAAGTGATGATGATATCCAACCTCCTATTGAGAGACGGTACTTAAAGAAGAAGATGTTATATTAATCGGAGTCATTGAATGCTGATCAAAGTCATTCTGGTATATCGTATATGGTCTGGGGTGTATATCGTATATGATCATTGGAACTCCGGGGTGGGGCATGAGCCAAGAGTCGACAGCTCTGTTAGAGTGTGACTTAAATGAAAAATAAACGAAAAATATTTGACTTCTTTATTTTGCTGAGTTTCGATTGTTTATTTCATTTTAGGTAATTTGTATTGATTTCATTTTTTATTTTGTAATTTATTTTGGAATTTATTTTGTAAAACAAAACTCGTAATGAATTAAAAAAACTTTAATGTGCGCTACTTTTTTTGATACTGTGTGTAATACATCTCGTTATATTGTTGAGTTACTTAATATCGCTCGAACAAATCTATCTCAATTCTCGCCTTAATTGTGTGACGTTTGCGTTGAAATACATTAGCCAATTCAATGAGTCTCACTGTATAATTGCTGGTGGCAGTTAGCAATAGTGTAATCTATTACGGAAGATGTTTGTTTTGCGGTAGGTTCAACTGTTCGCTTGATCGATATCATAAACAAGCAATTAGTGTACCATGAACACTGGGAATTATAAATTAAAGAAATGTCTTTCCGTTTATGTGCATTCACGATCGATGAATTTAGCGCGAGAGATAAAAGACTTTTATGCGCATATTGGCACCCGGTTGGCATAATATCGGCACATTCGCTATAAATGTACGTAATAACAACATAAATAATTCAATAGTATTAGATGTTGGGATAAAAATAAATGTTTTCAGGCAGGTCTGTATTGGGGTAAATCAAGTTGCGATATATACAAGGTAATAAACGTTTTATAAAGGTGAAGATTCAGTTAAAACTATAGTTTATTTTAAAAATAATGATGAGTATATTCTCAAACTACTAATCTCCGAGACCCAAAATACATAGGAGTGCATAATATCCAAACACAAAGTATTATTTCAATAAGTATATGAGTGAAACATTGAAAGAATATAAGTGATGGAGTCATTCCGTAGTCATTGTTCTGAAGCTATTTTCTTGTGGCATTTTAAAGTAATTACTATATAAATAGGAATAAGCCATAATACAGTTAAAGTAAATTTATTGACGTTTCAATTTCTACTTCGGAAATCTTTCTCAAAATATAAACATTAGTAATTTAAACAAATTTTCTTTTCTTGTTACTTAATGAAAAAATTCTTCTAATAATTTAATTTTATCTAACTCATTTATACTGACAATTCAGACATATATTATACATTTTAAAGTAGACGACTTTAAAATGATATTGCCAATATTGTTGAATTGCCTTGCTGGGACGACTTTACCTACTTACAAGATAATTCATTCGATTACATGAAATCAACTTTAACCTGAAAATATCCGTCAGAAAAAATCATAACATGTAATTCGTCTTTAAAAAGAAAGTCATATGCCATGATGACGGTAAAATTCTCTTGTTAATAATTTCATAGTAAATCATGAGGAAAAAACCAGGAAAAAAACCTCATAATACTATCCCGACATAGTCAGTATTTGGTCTTACATTTAGTTTATTCTCAATAAACACCAAATGCTGATTTGGTATGTTTGTTGTTCAAAAAACATAAATAATGTAACCCCGATATGTTACTCACTTACTAATACTGGTATTTTCCTTTTAATAACTTCCTCTTTTAATATGGGCAACCAGCTCCTACTACATTTTGCCTAGGAATTTTTAACACAATTGGTCTCATTTAGCATAATTTGGGCCGCTTCTTCGATTTTTCTGTTTTTACCATCCGTTTCTTTTATTTTTATTTTTAATATAATATTGATGTTCACTTATTCTAACATTTAATGACCTTGATGTTTCACCTAAATAAAACTGATCGCATTCACAAGGTATTTTATAAATTCAATTCTTTGTCCTTTCTTGTTTGTTGTTAGGTTTGGTTTGAGACAAAATAGATCTTAATGTGTTTATGGTTTTGAATGTTGTTGAAATGTTGAATTTATTTCCTATCCTTTTAAGTTTTTCTGATTATCCTTTTATGTATTGTATTGTTATATTACTCGTATCGTATAAGGATTTATTGAATGCCTCTTTTTATATTAATATTGTGATTTGATATTTTTTTCTGACGGATATTCTCAAGTTAAAGTTGATTTCATCCAATCGAATGAACTATCTTACAAGTAAAGTCGTCCCAGGAATGCAACTCAACAATATTAGCAATAATATTTCAAAGTCGTCTACTTTAAAATGCATAATGTATATCCGAATTGTCAATATAAATTAGTCAGATAAAATTAAATTATTAAAAGAATTTTTTCACCAAGTAACAAAAAAACAAAATTTGTTTAATTTACTAATGTTTGTATTTTGAGAACGATTTACGAAGTGAAAATTGAAACGCCAATAAACTTACTTTATCCTGTAATTGTGGCATATTCCCATTTAAATAATAATTACTCCATAGTCATATTGAATTCACAATAGAAATAGAACAGAATCACTCCATAATTTTTCTAGATTTAAAAATTATTAGACTTAAAAACAAATATGTCAAAAACTACATAATAAAGCCCTGAAATTAGTATTTTCACAACCAGGGAAAAAACCCAGTACCTTCTGCTCGATTACAGATAAGGCAAGATATCAACAAAAATAGCCAAACACATAAAAAGAAAAGAATAACACCAGCTTTTAGAACAAATAACATTTTAGGCAAATATACTATAAAAAACAAAAGCTAAAAGAAAAAGCAATTACACAGCGCTGTATACAAACAAATGTGGACACTACCCAAAAACTTACATCGGTCAAACTGGTAGAACTTTTTTCAAAGTCATAGCTGAACATAAAAATGCTTTTAATTTATAGAAAGACGGACTCTATGTACGCACTTCAATCAAAACCATATACATCATAATAATTGGAAAAAATGAAAAATAAAATTCCCTATCCCTCTCTCTCTCCCTCTCTCTCTCCCTCTCTCTCTCTCTCACTCTCTCTCTCTCTCTCTCTCTCTCTCTCTCTCTCTCTCTCTCTCTCTCCTATAACAGTTGTGAATTATCGAAAGATGATTTGACTAATAAAACCTTCTTTAGGTGCCTTGTCCGTATTCAGACGTTCATATTGGCAGTTGCAGTTTTAGACGTCATCATGTTTACAATTTTCTGAAACATTTCCTTATCAGTTGCTGCGCGGAATAATTTTTCTCCTGTAATAACACACCATTGTCTAATATTACGCAGCCATGAAAATTTCTTTCGACCAATCCATCTTTTATGAGCAAACGTTCTGAATTCATCATTTTAAGCATATCTTTATTGAAAGTGTGCGAAACCCATGATATTTATGATTCTTCGATAGCTCCACAATTCGAATGATTGTAATTTATTAAGCGTTGTGGTTTTCAATGCTTATTTCTCAGAACCGTATAATAGGATATGCGACCAAACTGATTAAAATGGAATTTTTGTTCTGCTCACTACAACCGTCACGCATGAGCCTCATAGAGGAGTATTTGGAAGAGAAGAAAAGTTGGTGAATTTAGATAATGTAATACACAAGACGAAATTTCGTTCACACTTTTGCGAAGTCATTTTCTGTCCAAGTATAAGCAGTTAAATGTTTTTAGTTAAGGTCAACTTCACTACTACAGTGAAAGTGTCTAGATATATCTGCTATTATTTTCCATGCCTTTTTCCCAGTTCCTACAAAAGTCACTTAAACATCCATTACGAATGGAAGAAAAATATTCCTCTAATACTACTTATTTTAGAAGAAAAGAAAACTATGCAACTAATTATTGTTAAAAGTTGACAGCTAATTAAAGTAAACAAACACTGAAATTGCATCAGACAAATCTGAGTGAATCCCCTCCACCCATTTATAAGCCTCCTATCGGGTTTTAAGCAGAACTCATAGGAGAAAGACGGGTTTAATTAAAAATGACAATTTTAACATTTAATTTATATTAAATAAACCTAATTTTAAGTCAAACTAGTTCTGGATTTATATAGGGATCAACAAGCAGATTCAGAAAACACAAGCAAGTCAATTTTGGCCATTGATGGAGAAAGCAAGTATTGGTTCTACACTCTTCAGATATAAAGGCTGATTGTTTTTTACGTGACATAATAATATGGACTTTGTACCAATAAGGTACCAAACACATTGAAATTTTATTTTCCATTTATTCCATTGCACATGGGTAACTAACTCACTGATCCTTAGTGGTTGGTTTCATTAAGCCAGTTAAATGTCCTTGTAGAAAGTAGGTACATCATTTTTATTAAAAATTTAATGTTTAATATAGGAATAATATAATCAATCTTATATTAATATCGTATTTTACATTCGTTGAAAAAAAACTGAGAGGACTATTATTTATTATGTTACATAAAGATAACATACATTACAACATTACGATACTTAGACCGCTTAAATATGATACGTAGTATCATCCGTCAACATCCATCTTAGACCATAGTTATAGTCCATTTTTCGGGACATCAGAGGATCCAGTTATGTCTAGTTCCCAGTTTTTACCTAAGATGAGCGATTTCAGCTTACACAAAAGTCTAAATTCATCTTAGATACCGTAGAGTATATATTAATTAAGAAAAATTAAAATATAATATATAATTAAAATATAATTAAAAATTATGATCTGTATGTGTGTGTGTGTGTGTTTTTCCGGTTGGAAAAACATTTACGTGTCTTTGGGACTAGATGTATTGCCTGATATGTTGGACTCATATATTACAATAAAATACCGATTAAAACATGTTCCGTTTTCTGCCTATGTTTCCCACGGTACTACCATAAGGTATTACTTCATGAGGTGATCTAGCTATTGCTCTTTCTTCATGTAATTGCTTCTCTTCTTCTAAGCATCTTTAGTCCCTCAAAGATCCTCAATGACTTCCATCGCTAATGTGCTGATTGCAATTTTCTGTTTGATAACTGCTTCTAGTGTATTAAGCAGCAAGTTAAAACGAGAAAATACGAAGAACACGTGTTTCGCATCTTTATTTACCCCGAGGCAGCATGGACCTTAGAGAATCATCATATTTAAAGCGATGTAGATATGCTCGAAAACAGCCACGTCCTGAGAGCATCTGTATCAGATAGATTTTGACGTCACCATGTGTGCGGTTCAGGTATCGAGCAAAAAGACAAAAGAGGGTATGTAAAGGTAGTGGGGGCAAAAATATTGTTAGACAGGAAGTGCCATCTTAAGAGTGCCATCTTCAATCTTATTTAGATTGAAGTTTTTTAACAATTGTTTCACATTTTAGACTATTATCGTTGATATTTAATTAAAACTTTTTCGTCTTAGACACATTCTGAAAACTATTTTATAGCTACTCTTAATAAGTGTCGGAAAATTTAAATTTGGCGCTTTCGCATTTCCGGATATGTCCGCCATCATAGGCACTTTTTGGTCTCCTTTTCATAACGATTAGATTCCCTCTTTTGTCTTTTTGCTCGATGGGTTCAGGCAAACTACAGTAGATCACCTGCGATCTACTGTAATTGCCATCGATCCATGCTGTTGAGCCGTTCTCTTCTTCGAAGTTTATCTCGACACAATATATATGTAGTTGACTCTCTTTGCCAATAAAGAGTCTTCTTTTTTTAGCTAGCACTTCAATGGGTAGCACCCCGGCTACGACGTATATTGCATTCTCAGATACTAGTGCGGAAGACGCTGGCAACTCTTAAATCACTTAGACGATATTGTGATGCGACCTTCTTTCGTGATTCCTGGGAAGATTCCAAAGGTGTCAGCCTAAATCTATGTTCCGTATAATATTACTAATGTCACTACTGATGACAATAACGTACTCCTGCTTTGTTTTAGGCCACCTACATGCGACATTACCTGTGATAAGGCTGCTATTACTAGTAACTCTAGTTGTTTTCAGTTGCTTTCGTCAAGTCCTCTTAGACCTTCAAAAGAACTTCAAAATTTATACTGTATATGAATACACACTGTATAGTAAGTGTCTTTTTTATTAGACATTTACCAGATAACCTGTAAGACGATTGCTTATTTTTGTTGGGATGTTTGGAAAATTAAATCTTCACCACAATAACACCGAAAACTTTTTGAATACTCTTATAATTATTATTTATATTCTTTTATATGTTCAAATATACCATCAGTAATCTCTTTAATCAGGCCTTATTGTGTTTAGTATGATTCATTAGAAACGATCATTGTTGAAATATTTACTCCACGACTTGTTAAGTTACGGGAGCGCATGACAGTATATTGTTCCCTTATTTGTACAACATTCTCTGGCGGTATTGGTCCGAAATTAATTTCTTTGTTGAAAAAGGCATCAATGAAAATATTTACTCTAGATTGTGATGAAACCTGCACGTGCACAGCAGTGACTGGTCAGTATCTAATAATATTTAAATTTACACCTATACGGGTATTTCGTACATAATTATTCCTCTTCTATGTAACGACAAAATAAAATATATTCATTTTTTGTCAATATCTTGCAAGTACTAAAATAAATGATTATTTTACTTTGCAAGTCCACCGTTCTACTAAGTTGCCACCATATATAGTCAAAACGTGCCCAAATAGCCAAAAAGTATTTATTTGAATTAAAATAGAACAGGTAATACCTATAAGATTTTAAAATATAAAGCACATTTTCGTAACCAAATTTTTTTAAGCATAAAGAAATTAATTTTAGAAAAAACTCTGGTTTTAAAATTTCCTGGATTTGGAATCAAAACCAGTCTTTTTTATAAATACAGTTCCTACAAAATATCTTCTAGAATAATATTCTGATCACTAAACAATGCATTGTAACATTTTTTTTATTATTAATATATTAAATTATTTTTAATTCCTTTTACCCCCGTGCGATACGCCGATGATTAGGAATCCCCGTGTTTACGATAGGAAAATAATATTGTAGATACCAAGCTAAAATGGAATTCCCTAATTAAGAAAGGTTTTTAATCCTTCCGTCTTAATACTCTGTATGAAAAGAACAAATGCTTTCCGGTATGGTAAGGCCCGTATCTTTTGACAATAATATAATCCTAAGGATTTTAATATTCTCAGGTCCAATTGTTAATACCGATTATTTTACCTCAAACTTTCCAATAGTCGTTAAGGCCTTACCTTCTGAGAAATACATACGACTGTCCGATGATTTTAAGTGGGGGATATATCTTCTTCTTTTTTCTAGGATAGTTGGTGAAATTTTTAGGGAACCAATTTACTTGTTGGTGGGCAGTTGTTGAGTGAGGTAATATCTCGTGAGACTTTTTGGTGGGCCGTTGTTGAGTTAAGGCCAATATCTCGTGTTACGCTTTGCTCACTTTATTTCTTATCGTATCGTCTTTGTGAATTATTTTCTAAGTGTGTATACACTTTATATTTGAGTTTTCTTTCCTTAGACTATATTAAATTATATATAGTTCTACACTACCTTTAATGGTACCTAATTAAATTCAGTGTTGAATACCAGTACAGTATCTTAAATTCAGTGAATTAAGCTGCCTTCGTCAAGATCTACTGTAAGTAATCTTTATCTACAATTATCTGGGCGAGTAATATGGTATGGTACCATATCACCTGCCATTATCTGGACGTATCATCTATATCTTCACCTGTAGATTGCCGATTTTTGAATGTAATTGAACCATTCAAGAAATTTCTATAAATATTACCTATGAACATACAAGTCTCAGTTTTTTATTAAATAATAGTGCGAGATAGTTAATTGACTTAACCAAGTGCGGTTTGGTTTATGTTTTTATTTCTGTAACCTTTTTGTATTTTTGTACATTTAGAGTTAAGTAATTTTTGCTATCTTTTGTATTTCCTATAATTTTTGTTCATTATCTTTCCTATGATATCTCGAGATACGCCAAACTATATTTGTATATGATTGCCTTATATATCTTGGTAAAGGTATTTTTTTATTACATTATTGCTTAATTTTATACATATATAACACCATTTCATAGTTGTGTATTTTTATTACCTGTGTTGCATTTAGCAGCATCATAATTTTGTGTTTAATATATTGTTATTGTTTTATGCATGTATTTTATTTGTCGGCTCCTAACAAGTTCCCTGATAAAATAATAGCTCTGAACAATTACTATCTTTAAATATTACTATGCTTTTGAACTGTGAAGATCAGGTTGATTAATTTTCGTCACGCTAAGTAAGTGTAATACCTGTATTATATTTATTATTTGTTTATATATTCGTTGACCATCTATCTTTTTGTTTATTTCTGTATCTTTTCTAATATCTCTTATCCTATCTTTACCTATTTCTTCCGTTGGATCCATTCCCGGTTCCAAAAGCTAGTTTCGAACCCACGACTCGCTCTCCACCAACCATCTGGCTGCCGTCCGCAGTGTCTCCATTGGTTATCTTTCTAGCACCACCCAAAAAAGATTTCCGAGGTTACAGCATTACTGCCACTGGGAACAGAGGATGGTTCATTTATACCGTCGATGGTGACGTTGTTTGGGTGGAGGTTGTCGTGGGGGTTAGCGAGATCATAAGGTCATTCCCAAATTTCTATAACTCAAACACCGTTCTTCTTCTTCTCCTATCTCCCAAGTTATTAGAAAGATCAGTTTTACGCTATTTCATGAAGCTATTCATTTACTAGACAATAACTGGATGTCACAAATATAAATTTTTTCAATATATTCACTATCTGGTGTTTCAATATATTCTTTCAATGTACATGTTATGGGACATTTTTGACAGTATCAATACATAGACAGTTTTAAAGACTTTGTAATTATAGATTGAAATTCAGAAGCGCAAAATAGCGCATCTAATTGCCTAACAAATTCCAAAAACTACAACGTTAAGACGTTAAGAAGTGAAAAATACATTCTACATATTATGTGACATTATTATCTTTATTCAATCTAAGGTTTTGTGAAAGAGACATTAGCAAAATTTTACGTCTTAAAAATCAATTTTTTCAGTTATGATTTCAACAAACTTAAAAAAACTTTATATTGCTGAACGAAGGACTAAAATCCCTTTCTAAAAAGTTGCTATACGACCCCATTCGTTATTTAAAATTTTCACATTTTACCGCACTGGGTACGGCGCTAAACGGAGACCCATCGGCAGGACCCTAAGCTAGCGGGGACAAACGAGCGGAATCCAATTTAACCTAAGTAATCTTTTTTCGCCCATTTTTCACTAATTTATAACCACCTAATAATTTTTCACAACCAAACCACTCTTAATGGGAGCTATTCTGCTGGCTTAAGGTTCAAGCTAGGAGAATTCAAAAAAAAACTTTTTGGTGATGGCATATTTTTTTACCTATTTTCCACTAATTTATTACCACCCTAATAATTTTTCACCGCCAAACCACCCTTAAGGGAGCGATTTTGCTGGCTTACGGTTAAAAATAGTAGAATTCTAGAAATAATATTTATGTTATACCACAGTGCTCTGCTATGTTTTTATGAATTTATTACCACACTAGTAATTATTCACCCTCAACTACTCCTTATGAGAAGTCAATAATTCTGTTGGGTTAATATTTAAGGTGATAAAAAAATCTATTTTTACAATTTTACTGTACTCTTCTTGTAACTGAAAGTATAAATTGCTTGCCAGGTTTTTACTGAATTTTATTCACCCTCATAATTTTTGACCCCTAAGGCACAGTTAATGGGAAACATTCAACAAGCTACGCATTCACGCTAGCTAAATGCGAAATCTTTTTGGAAATACAAAAGTGCTCTACTAGATTTTTACTATATTTTTATCAGCTTAGTCATTGTTTTCTTAACTACCCTAATTAAAAACATTCTGAAATGTTACTCTGTGCTAATAAACTAATATTTATTTTTTAAATGTTTAAATATTGAAAATATGAAAATACTTTATTACAAAAATTATAAATTTTAACTGTTTTAAAAAATTGACTTTGATTATAGTAGTTAGTACATGGCTAAGAGAAATCGAATCGTAAGTCCCTTTTATGAATATAAAATAACTGAAATCATGTTGAGTTTTACTATAATACAATGGAATTGTTATATTTCACAGAAAAATTACCATGTAAGAAATATTGAAATTCAAATAATTTTATTATGTCTATTACAGTAATCACCTAATTGTAAAGGAGGGTCGGTACACGTTACACACCTATTGTTAAAAAATTAAAAGATTTGTAACACGAGAAATCATAAGATTTCTTATCTAGCCAAACTGAATTCGAATCTTTACCACTGTGCTTTCTACAACTTGCAAAGCAAACAGCTTGATGAATTGGTCGGCAAGAGAATCTAAAATATGCATTCCACAAGCCATTCATCGTGATCAAAATTCGTAGTGAATCCAGTTTCTGGTAGTCCAAACAGAGTAAAACAATAAATTCCGTCCTTATGTTTTAAAGGATTTGTATTTATTGGGTACATCCATAGACCTGAGCGAAGTGTACCGCCAATCAAGGAGTGGGGGCTGCAGTCTTAATCGGATTTTAGATTGATACCGCCCTCTTCACTATTATTTAACTTTGGCAATAAATTGCAAATATAGCGCCTCTGTACTGTCTCTGAGTGTGTTTTATGCTGAGTACAATAGTTTTTAAGTAATTTTTAATAGTAAACACCAGTGCACATTCATCTACGCACGATCACGGCTATAGTTGATTTTTAACTCTTGAAATGTGAAAACGTGCATTTTTTTATACCGGACGAAAAAGTACGACTTTACGCCCCAAAATTAGAACGTAAAGTGCGGAATTTATGCCCAGTGTGTTAGGTGAAAAATATGAAGATAGCAAAAAATAGTAAAAGGTTGAAGTAAAAGTACAATACAAAAAAATTATTAAAAATACCTTTTATAATTTTGTTTTGTCAGTTCAAAATTCAACCTAGCAGAATTATTGGCTTCTTATAGAGGGTAAACAATTGTGAAGGTGGTAAATGAATTGGAAAAGCTTTGTAGCACACAGTGGTATTTAAAAATTACTTTTTTTTATTTTAACCTAAGCTACCACGGGTTAGTTGAGAGGCGAAAAATTAGTAAAAATCGAGCAGAATCATGTGGTATTTCAAAATTTTTATTTAATTAGCTAGCTTAATATTGAGCTTCCGCTTAATAGCTTAATATTGACTTCCCACAAGGAGTAGTTAAGATATGTGAAAAATATATAATAGTGGTGGTTTAATAATTTGCTGGCTTGAATATTTAGCTAGCGGAAATGTTTCCAAATAAAATTGCTTTAGTGGTGGAAAATTATCAGGGTGGTCGAAAGTGTAGCAAAAACTTACCAGAATACTTTTTTATTTCAATTATAAGTAGAGTACAGTGAATATAAAAAAAATTTCGCCATAAATTTTAACCTAACAGAATATTGATTGATAGAGTACAGTAAAATTGTAAAAATAGATTTTTCATCATCTTAAATTTTAACTAAGAATTGTTGACTTTCCATATGGATTAGTTGATTGTGAAAAAATACTAGGGTGGGAATAAATTCATAAAAACCTAGCAGAGAACTGTGGTATATCATATATTTTTTTTAATTTTACTATTTTTGTTTAACCGTAAGCCAGCAAAATCGCTCCACTTAAGAGTGGATTGGTGGTGGAAAAATATTAGGGTGGTTATAAATTAGTAAAAAAATCGGTAAAAAACATGCCATTGAATTTGGCTAGCTTGAACCTTAAGCTAGCAGAATCGCTTCCATTAAGGGTCGTTTAGTGGTGAAAAAATATTGGATGGTTGCAAATTAGTGAAATGTGGTTAAAAAAATATGCGATAGTCAAAAGTTTTTCCGAATTCTGCTAGCTTGAACCTTAAGCCAGCAGAATTGCTACTCTGAAGGTTGGTTTGGTGGTGAAACATTTTTACGGTGGTTATAAATTAGTGAAAAATGGATAGACAAAATATAACCTAAGTTAAATTGGTTTCCGCTCATTTGTCCCCGCTAGCTTAAGTGTCCTCTTTTCAGCATGCAGCACAACGAAAACATGAAAAAATTGATGTAACAGAACTGTAGCTGTACGCGAACAACACACACCTGAAGGTTTCATTTTCTAGGACTTTCACATTACAGGCGTTTAGGATGACAGTAGTAATAAAGTACGTGGGGTGGAGTGTCTGGGAAGCATTCTGGCTGGGACGGTTTTTCTCTGGCTTCTCCGTGTGCCAATTTCCCCCACCTGAAGGATGGATGTCTGCTTGTTATTTACGGCCTCTCCAATGGAGACAAGAATGAAAGATAACTGGAAAAAACTAATATTTTAATTGATCATTATTTATGAAAAAAAAATAATTTGTTAAATTTCCGCTCATGAAGATTCTGACTAAAGGATTCGTATATATTCTTTTAAATACCTATATGTGTTATTAATTACCGTTTTTGTAGTACACTTAGGGCCAATTGTTCGAATCCTAATAAAAACTTGATTGTAATCAAATATTTAATTAAAATTTAATTCGTCACATTTTTGGTTATGTTGACTAATTTATTTTATTCAATTTTATTATTTTGCAATATATAAAATTTTATATATATTAAAATAAACCATAATTAAACTCTTTCTGGTGTGAATTTCATGTTTTTATGTACAAATCAATAATAATAATAAGCAATTTAAAACAAATTGACAGCTTCTGTGACGTATTTGATAGTAATTAAATAAATATTTGATTACAATCAAGTTTTGATTAGCGTTCGAATAATCGGCCCTTATAGTTTTAGCGTTACATTTTTATTTAAATAAAGGTTTAATAGTATATTACATAACGAGAGTTGTAAGAAGCTTATTACATGCGAGTAAAAAAGTTGCGCGCGAGCCGCGTAGCGGCGAGCGCAGTAATTTTACAAGCATGTAATAAGCTTACAACTCAAGTTGTGTACTATACTTTTTCTACGATTATTTTCGTTTATAAAAATAAAAATTAAATTACCATTATATTTACACTGACAGATTAATAATTTTTAATCTGTCAAAATAACGTCTGTTAATTCGTTTCCATGGTAACTCGACCAACTGACTTACGAGGCTTATGTGATATTACACATTTTTATAAAACTGAAGCGTAATTTTTTTTATTACGTGCTAGTCATTACGTGTCAGTATATTATGATGCATTTACTTACATCCAAATAGTAGGTAATATACAATTTACTATAAGAGAGTAGAAAAAAATATTAAACAACTTTAAAACCTTAAATTTTATGAACAAAATGGTATTCGAACGACACACGTACACTGTTAATTTTAACGGATAATAAAAGACCTTTAATACATGTCAAGGATAGAACGTGGTAGGTATAGGATATAGGAAACGTTATCTACGGCCAATTGACAACGTCCTGAAACAAGACGTTGTAAATGTTCATCCTATACAGCTTCTACAATTAAGTCGTTATCCAGTGGAATGTGGAAAGCATCCGTGTTTCAATTAATTTGCAGTGACATAGATGAATTTTTATACGGGTCGGCTTTAAAATCATTCATTTATGATTATCTCTACCGGGAATCTACTTAATGTCATAATTTATCGTGGTGACAGAGTCGGTTAAGATTTCAAGGTAAATATAGGAAACAAATTGTATATAAATTATTTTTTCGTTTTTAGATCTTTATTATTATAGAATATATTTTTAAAACGTGAAGGAGTAAACCAAAAAGTAACTTTGTAGCGATCAGTAATAAGGTATTATTCCATTGCAATATGTTTATTAACTATGGGTTGATAGGCACGCTATGCAGGTCAGCTTGCGGTGGGCACGCTAGGGGTTACAGAGGGTGGCTATAAGGGGGTTAACACATTCGCTGCCACCAATTTATTAGTTACTCACTATTGGTGCCACATATTTATCAATATTAACTCACCAAGAATGAGTTAATATTAATGGAACGAAATATTAATGGAACGGATGCAGCAAGTACTGACAAATATTTCTTTGCTAATACAGCAAGCCATGGATATATCTTTTCTCTTTCTTTCCACCAGATCAGAGGATTTTGTTTTCTTTCTAAATTCGCCTCTTCTGAAAACATTTTGAGTTTAACAATAGTCACTGCCGTTGGGCTTGATACAGTGTTTGAAGATTTGTGTAACATATAATAAAGGATACATCATTTATGTTTTTTAAATAATAAAACATATAAAATAAGAATTTGGTGTTTATTGAAAGTAAACTAAAGTACGACCAAATACTTAGCATGTCGGAATACTATTAAGAGGTTTTTTCCTGGTTGTTCCCTCATAATTTACTATGGAATCACTAACAGGGAAATTTTACTGTCATCGTGGCATGTGTTTGTCTTTTTAAAGACGAATTACATGCTATGAATTTTTTTCATCGGATATTCTCAAGATAAAGTTAATTTCA
This sequence comes from Diabrotica balteata, assembly GCA_918026665.1. Lineage (NCBI taxonomy): Eukaryota > Metazoa > Arthropoda > Insecta > Coleoptera > Chrysomelidae > Diabrotica > Diabrotica balteata. The sequence goes on along the minus strand of OU898277.1, from coordinate 143,878,630 downwards.
TGTAATCGAATGAACTATCTTACAAGTAAAGTCGTCCCAGGAACGCAACTCAATAATATTTGCGCATATCGAATTTAAAGTCGTCTACTTTAAAATGTATAATGTATGTCTGAATTGTCAATATAAACGAGTCAGATAAAATTAAATTATTAGAAGAATTTTTCACCAAGTAACAAAAAACAAATTTGTTTAATTTACTAATGTTTGTATTTTGAGAACGATTTCCGAAGTGGAAATTGAAACGTCAATAAACTAAGGTTAACCTTTAACGGGTAGCGGGTAGGAACTCTTTAATTTCATAAAGATAGTCCTATCAGGGAAAATGAATCAATCCCTGCCCTCCGCAGATTCCGGGGGTTTCCTGACCCGGGAAACCAGTACCTGGTTAGGGTCCCTTGTCCAGGGTTACGGATGAAGTCCACAACGGCAGACACGGCGGAGAAGCGGAGCTTCGGTACGGTGTGGATGGCGGAAATGGCAACCCTCGATTTTAGGGTTGATATAGAATCAAAACAGTAGCGTCTGATCCAGAATGGACGGCTGCGAACAGCGTCTGACCCAGAATGGGCGGCTGATATAAAACTCACCAACCCGTCTAGCCAGCGTGGTGTTTCAAGGCTACTCATCCTTCCAAATACAGAAATGGCGAATACTAAAACGAAACGGAACGGTCCCCAGGTGGGTGGAGTATGTTATGCCAAATCCCACACCCAGAAAAGGGTCTGCCTCGTGGAATATGGGGGAGGCAAGAATTCGCTTAGTACACACAGAATGCACATCGGAACATATAATATCAGAACGATGAGGACAGAAGATAACCTAGAAGAGTTGCAAGAAGAACTTAAGACCATCAAATGGGACATAGTAGGCCTATGCGAGACAAGGCTTAAAGGCGAAGAATCGACTCTACTAAAATCAGGGCACACTTTGTACCAATACAATTCAGGAAATAACCAAGGTATAGGAGGCGTAGGCTTTTTAGTACATAAGAGAATTGAAAACATGGTAACCAAATTCCAAGCAATTTCTAATAGAGTTATCTATATGGTAATAAAACTAAATCGTAGATACAGCATTCAAATAATCCACTGTTATGCACCAACTTCTTCTGCAGATGATGAAGAGGTAGAACAACTTTATGAAGACATTACAAGAGCCAGAAACCTAGAGAAAACATATTACGTAATAATTACGGGAGATTTCAACGCTAAAATAGGAAAGAACGAAAATAACAACGACAACGAATATATTGGAAATTTTGGACTGGGAAGTAGAAATCACAGGGGAGATATGCTCGTAAATTTCCTCAGCAAAGAAAAACTATTCTGCTTAAATACCTTCTACAAGAAAAAGATGCAGAGAAAATGGACGTGGTTAAGCCCAGATGGCAAAGTAAAAAATGAAATTGACTTTATACTCTCTAACTTCAAAAACATTGCTAAAGATCTTACTGTACTAAATTCTTTCAACACTGGTAGTGATCATCGATTAGTTAGGACGCGAATAGAAATAAATACGAAATTAGATAGAAGAAAATTATTAACACAGGATAAATTGCCAAACATAGAAGCACTCGAAATGAATCAAGAGGAATATCAAAGTGAACTAAAAAAGAAACTAGGACCTCTACCAGTATTCAACACGAAAGATATAAATGAAATAACACAAAAATTAACGAACGACATAACATCAACTGCAAAAAAGATCTGTGATAAAAATAAAAATCCCAGAAAAACGAAACTGAAACAAACAACACTTAATTTAATGGAAGAAAGAAGAAGAACATCGAAAGAATTACCAGAGTATAAAGCTATCAACAATAAAGTTAAAAAGAGCATAAGGTCAGACTTGCGGGCTTATAAAACAAAACAAATATTGCAAACCATCGAAAACAATAGAAACATGAGAGTATTGAAATCAAATTTAACTAAAGGAAAATCAAATATAACTAAAATCAAAAATCAACAGGGGAATACGGTGACCGAAAAAACTCAAATAATCAAGGAAATACAAACGTTCTATAAGAATCTTTATACATCTACTATACAGAACCCCGAAACAGACCACAGAACAATTCTAAACGTCGGCTCGGAAACCCTCCCTAAAATAACCTCTTCGGAAATTAGACATGCCTTACAGCAAATGAAAAACAAAAAAGCTCCCGGCGAGGATCGTATAACGTCTGAAATGTTAAAAATGGGCGGCAACATCGTTGTAGAAGTTGTGGAAGTCTTACTGAATAAGTGTCTAACAGAAAAAAGAATACCCAGCCTATGGGAAAACGCCGAAATAATACTTTTACACAAGAAAGGAGACACTACTAATATTGAAAACTACAGACCTATAAGTTTGTTGTCACACTTATACAAATTGTTAACAAGAATAATAACCAACCGCATAACACAAAAACTTGATTTATATCAACCGGTTGAACAGGCGGGATTTAGAAAAGGGTTTGGCGCTAATGATCACTTACAAACCATCAGAACACTAGTAGAAAAAACCACAGAATATAATGTACCTTTACATATGGCATTTATCGACTTTCACAAGGCTTTCGATAGTATTGAGACTTGGTCCTTTTTGTCAGCCCTGAAGGATGCTCGAATAGACTCACGGTACACTACACTCATTAAAAACATTTATGAACAGGCCACATTCCACATCAAAATCAATGAAGACGAAAAAACTGAAAAAATGCGCCTTGATAAAGGTATTAGACAAGGTGATACTATTTCACCAAAGCTTTTTACCTTAGCATTGGAAAATGTATTCAAACAGCTTGACTGGGAGGAAAAAGGTCTAAACATTGATGGTGTACGTTTGAGTCATTTGAGGTTTGCGGATGACATAGTATTATTTAGTACAGATATCAAGGAACTGGAGCAAATGTTGAAGGAATTAAACCAGCAGTCAAATAAAATAGGTCTCAAAATGAACCTTCAGAAAACAAAAATAATGAGTAATTTACAAACTAATCTTGTTATTGACAACGTCAGTCTTGAAAATGTAGACCACTATATATATCTTGGACATACCATTAAAATCGGCAAAGAAAATCAAATAGCCGAAATAAAAAGACGCATACAACTGTCTTGGGGAGCTTTCGGCAAATTAAGCTTTATTTTGAAGAATAAAGATATACCAATGTGTCTAAAACGTAGAGTTTATGACAAATGTATCTTGCCTGTAACTACATATGGACTGGAGACCATGGCCTTCACAAAGAAAACCTTAGAGCAGCTCAGTACAACCCAAAGAGCAATGGAGAGGGCCATGCTAGGGATTAGTTTGAGAGACAGGATTCGAAATAACGTCATTCGTGAAAGAACAAAAATTACTGATGTCTCAGAACGTATTGCAAGGCTCAAGTGGCAATGGGTCGGACACGTTGCCCGAGATAATCCCGAAAAATGGACACAAAGATTAACAAACTGGAGACCAAGAGAGAACAGGCGAGGAGTAGGCAGACCGCAGAAGAGGTGGACAGACGATATCAAACAAGTCGCGGGCAAGCAGTGGATGAGAATTGCCAAAAGTAGAAATCGATGGAAGCAAATGGAAGAGGCCTATGTCCAGCAGTGGACGAACACAGGCTGAAGAAGAAGAAGAAGAAGAAGAACCTTTAATTGTGGCTTATTCCCATTTAAATAGTAATTAGTTTAAAATTTCACAAGAAAATAGCTTCAGAACAATATTAACCTTATATATTTATAATACGTAAACGGTCCTGCAAAACTTTTTTATCAAACCTTAACATCTTTATTTTCTGTAGTAATTATTTACAAAAACTTGTTTACACAAGTAATATTTAACTACAGCGTATATGTTATAACCAATAATCAATAAAAGCAAATGACTATATTGGTTATATTTATCATAGATATAAGAATAATTAATTATTCGTAGGTACTTTGGTCTATTTGTTAATTTACATAATAATTATTATATTCAATATTATTCAGAGAATCCCTACATTAATAAAAAGTAACTTACAAAAAGAATAGACTAATAATAATCATATTTTAAATAAAATGAATATGATTTAAATTATAATCCGTGTTTGAGAATTTAGCACAAACAGTACCAAACAAAACAGTACCAAGAAAGAAGGGCCTACCTTTTCAATATATATATATATATATATATATATATATATTATATATATATATATATATTTGTTTAACAGGTTAACTTTGTCTAACAAATGAAGCACTACAAATAATTTTTTTGGGCGTTACCCTTATCCGTGTAGTAATCTGTAAAAATTTTTTTAATAGCTTTATACACTTCAATTACAAACTTTATATAATTTTAACACTATCGAGTAGAGGGCAGCACATATTTTATAAATATCATTCTTTATCTTCTTCTTCTTTTTCTTTTTACGTAGAAATGACTCTGTCTCTTTTTCAATGTGCCTCCAGTAAGTTGTCGTTCCATCGTCTTCGTGGTTTTCGTACTAATCGTCTTTCTATTATGAAACCATCTCTTGCCGTCTTTACTATTCTATTTATTGTCGTTCGGCTTATATGATCGTTCCATTCTACTCTTCTATTTCTTACCCAGTTCTTGATGTTCTCCACCTTGCATCTACATCGTATATCTCTACTTCTAGCTCTATCTTACAGACCTTTCACACGGACGTCCAGTTCTGCAGGAGTGGTTTTTTACTGAATCCCGTAAAAACCACTGGTGTGTTCACACACAGTAGTTTGCATCCCGTTTTTTGCGGTAGAGCAATGGGCGGTATATTATATTTGCCAGATTAAAACAAAAATTCAGAGGTGATGGACGTGAACACGCTTGCGATATTGTATTATTACCGCCGCCGCCGGCAGTGTAAAATTTTGGGTCCACCCGATTCTGAAACAACGACCGAAATTGGGTATTTTTCGTAATCTCATGGGCGATTTGAGAAAGGATGAATCAAAGTTTTTTAATTACTTTAGGATGTCTATGACCACGTTTGGCAAACTTTTAAAAAAGTGGAGAAACATTTAAAAAAAACAGAATACAATGAGAAAAAGCCTCACTCCTGAAGAAAAGCTTACAATATGTTTAAGCTGAGAATAAAAATACATCTATTTGTAGCTTTTAATTCTGTAGCTGTAATTTTGAATAAGCTTTTAAAAAAGACAAGTTACGATCTTCATTTTGCGAATTGTTTTGTATTTTCATCTGGTGATCGATAAATGACATAAATTTTTTATCCACTACATTAAACTTTTGTCTTGGTACATCACTGTTCTTAAATCGCTTAGCATCACTTGTAGGATTTTCTTGTCTAGAGCTTTCATTTACAACAGACGGTTCATATTAAATTTCTTCATTTTGAAATAGGTAAAGAAATAATAATAAGACTTACTCACAATCAATTTAATTTAACAATCTGACGACCGGTTTCGCTTTCTATAATTTGCAAAGCATCTTCAGGTCGAGATACAAAGTTAAACTAATGCTGCAATAAAATAAACCCAATTAGGGTGGTGTCTCATAAAGATAAAATAAACAAATAAATAAATTAGTTCATACAAATTATAGTAATTATGCCAATATTACATGTCTGTGGTTTTCAAAATGAATAATTTGAATATATAAAAGGTAGTAACAGACAAGGTAAGGCCCACAATTGGTATAAAGTAGCAATCTTTTGTTGTAATAAATTAATAAATGAGCAAATAAATAAAACAAACAAACATTACTTACATGCCGGTACTCTATTAATTAATGGATGGTAGGTCATGGTTGCAACCATGACCTACCATCCATTAATTAATAGAGTACCGGCATGTAAGTAATGTTTGTTTGTTTTATTTATTTGCTCATTTATTAATTTATTACAACAAAAGATTGCTACTTTATACCAATTGTGGGCCTTACCTTGTCTGTTACTACCTTTTATATATTCAAATTATTCATTTTGAAAACCACAGACATGTAATATTGGCATAATTACTATAATTTGTATGAACTAATTTATTTATTTGTTTATTTTATCTTTATGAGACACCACCCTAATTGGGTTTATTTTATTGCAGCATTAGTTTAACTTTGTATCTCGACCTGAAGATGCTTTGCAAATTATAGAAAGCGAAACCGGTCGTCAGATTGTTAAATTAAATTGATTGTGAGTAAGTCTTATTATTATTTCTTTACCTATTTGATATGGACTCACACAAGCAACACATTCATGATTCTTCATTTTGGTTAATAGTGTAACGGAAATATTTTGCCTACCAAAGGGTTCATTAATACAGGGGGTAGAAAATTGAGGGAAGAAACTATTGGGGGTGGAGATAAGGCAAGCAAAATAATCGCTACTTGTGCGAACGGCACTCAGGGTTTGGTAGGAGAGCTGGGGTCGTGGATAAGTAAAAGATATGGGGGTTGGATTGGGGCAACTACAAAAAAGAAATAAAGGGGTACTTATACAAATCTCTTGGGACAAACAAAATGAAAATAAACAGGAAACACCTCAAGGAATTTAATATAGGGCGCCACTTGAGGTGCCTAATTATACCTATTACAACCACTAGTTGTAACTAGGGAAATAATTATAAAACATCAAAAACATATCTTTTTCAAATAGAACTCAAAAAAGGGTTAGTTAAAAAAAATAAACAAATGTTAAGAAAACAAAATTTAACATTTATTTTTGTGTCACCACAAACAGTTACAACATGAAGAAATACAAGAATACAAAAAACTTACGTGTGTCATCCGCTTACAAACTCCAGGAGTTGGAGATACTACATAAAACTTACAAATGTTACCGCATTACAATTTTTAAATGTTACAATTTCTAAATTTTAACGAAAGCAATTATTGTTCTAAAAAAATATCTGTCTTTACTTTGAAATTAAACAACAATAAACAGTTACCTGGATTCACATATTTCCACTTAACGAAAAAAAAACTTGTTACATCTCTGGAGTATCTATCCGGACATCATCAGCGAAGAGCTTTATCCATTGGGGCTGGAACTAGTACACTTGGAAAAACGGGAACTCTCAAAAAAACAGGAACTAAACTTGTTCAACTTTTCAACAGGAACTAGACTTTTCAAACATCTTAAAATCTTCAAAAAAACGAAACAGTGGTCACTCTTTCTAAAATGACATTTACATCGAGCGAAAACTCCACCAATTTTGGCAAATTAATGCCGGTCACTTCATAATAGATAAAAATCCACCACTACTGCTACTTATTTCCACAAAAGGAGCCAAAAACAGAAAACCACAAATTCGACGACGAATTCGGATCCATACCTGAGCCTAACGAACTGCTCGGGGACCCAAGCATGAATTAAGATCCATACCTAACACTACGACGACCCAAGTATGAATGACGATATGACGAACCTAAAAATTCGTTCATATAAATTGAAAACAAACAAAACAACGGAAATTAAAACGTAGATATCCTTTTGCGACGTATAAAAATTACAACGCGACTTCGAATAATACATTAAAAGAATTTGCCGAAGTAAATATCTTTAAAATAATAAACAACTCTGAAATGGTTTTATTAACATCCAGCAATGCAAATACAATTATTGAAAACACTTTTGCGTATTTTAACTTGAAAGATACGAACTAACAAACACGGAAAAAATTCTTCGTTTTATTTTTTAAACATATATAAGGAGATTTCAATATATTTCATATACGAGGGGATTTCAATATACTTCAAAGAATCAATGAAATTGAAAATGCTACAATAGAAATTTCCGGCTGAACTTTCACAACATCTGTATTATCCTGATTTTTTTCTTCATTATTTACACTGTCGTATGTTTCTCCTGGTTCCATATTTTTTTTTAAAACAACAACTGGCTGTGATAACAGTATTTTTTTACATTCACTGAAGCAGATCCAGATTGCTTGGTCTTCTTAGTTGCAGTTAAACTTCTTGACCAGCTGTCTCTAATCTGATTCCATTTCTTAACGACATGTTTTGCTGAAAAAGAAAACAATGATACATTCAAAAATATTTGCAGGTACTTGGCATCTGGGTGTTCATTTATGGATTTACATTATACGTATCGAGTGGGAGTTTCAACAATCAGTAATATTATTATAGACGTAACAAATGTCATATGGAACAACTTGTGTGAAGAGTATATGAAACTGCCAAACACAAAATTTGAATGGGAAGAAATTGCTGACGGATTCTTTACTAAAGCAAATTTCCCTCACTGTATTGGTGCAGTAGACGGGAAACACATAAGATTAAAGAAACCAAATAGCAGTGGTTCTATGTACTTTAATTACAAGGATTTTTTTTCCATTGTATTACTAGCAGTAGTGGATTCGAATTATAGATTCATCTATATTAGCGTAGGCTTATATGGCAAAGAATGTGATTCCTCTATATTCAAAGAATCGACTTTCTGGAAAAAGCTAACTGATGGCAGTTTAGATTTGCCGGATGCTCGTCCTCTTTCTGAAGGTTTGGAATCAAGAGTACCTTTTGTGATAATAGTGGATGAAGGATTCGGTTTACATTATAATTTGGTGAGACCCTACGGAGGAACTCATCTAGATAAAAATAAAAGAAGATTTAATTATCGATTAACTAGAGCCAGACGCTACGTAGAATGTGCGTTCGGATATAAACTAATTATTGTATGTCTAAAGTGGGAGCTGTACCGTGGCAAGATGAAGCAATACAGAGCTAAATTAATACTATTTCAATAAAGATTTAAATTTAAGACTTACCATAATTTTTTCTTTCTTCCTCTTCCATCCCCTCAAATTCGTGTATTTTGCTTGCCCTATCTCCACCGCCAGTAAACTTCTGCCCCCTTATAGTAATACCCGATGTGGTAGGTGGTGTTCATTACAAAATAAGTAGTTACCGTTTCGGATAAACCCTAAGTTTTCCACCCATCGTTTTATTGTAAGACTCATCATCAGAGTTATCAGAATCTTCATCAAGATTTATTAATATATGATAAAAAATTGATCAAACAAAGGTTGTTTATTTATAAATCCGTCTTCGATTTGGATCTTTTCCCATCACCTCGATTAATATAAACGTCACGTTTGTTGATCCCACATAGTTTTTTAGTGCCACCCAAAATTCGATAGATCAGTTCATTAATGGCTTGATATAGTTTACATCTTAGAATCATGTAAAATGGTAATTTATTGTCTGCAAAGGGGTGAACAGTATCAAGATGGTATTTTTTAAGTTTCCATTTGAAGTAGCACAAAAAATCTTAACTAATATGTACCTACAATGTTTAGAACAACTTTGATATTCACTAAGAAGTTTTTCCAAGTATGCCATTAGACGACTGTAGAATATGGTTAATAATATCCTGTATAACTCAATAGATATAGCTGCAATGTTCAAGGTCACTTCATCGATAAAGGGAGGAGCCAATAGTCAGTTATATGCAAGCGCCCGAACCGTAATCATCCATATACTTAACATTGAACATAAATTTTGGCGCATTTGCTACGTTGTCAGATAACTTCGTAATTCGTGAAATAGTTATTGTTTGTTGAATTTTCATATTAAAAACTAAGAGGTTCTAAGAGAATCTATTTTTATAAGCTTATTTCCACAACCGTTGGAAACAATTTATTTTAACTAAATATCGCAATTCTCAATATGAAACAAATTTAGCTTTTTAATTTAATAGACTTCCATTCATTCAGTTCATTTGAATGATTATGACTAATAACTTCAGCAAATAACATATTTTATCAATTACCTCAAACATTTTAACTTTGATATTAGTGCTCTGATAATAAATATAATTATAAACTCATTACAGTAATTATGGAGTATTAATATTACAGTTCAATACCTCTAAAATAATATTCGATTAGGCAACACCGCATCAACCAACGTCTGTCGTGTCTGGTCGTGTCAAATCGTCACTGTTGCAGTTAAATCTGTTTAGCTGTACATTGCGTTCGACTGGGTTACACCCCAGTATTTTTTGCATTACATTCGATCTCTTTTCTGTAGGCCATTCCCGTGCATTATTATTTCAGTATATGTATTTTGTTATTTAATAAAATATACGTTGCGCTAATTTGTTACTCTGGTAGTACGTTAAAAACTATTTGCTAAGTTATTATAAGATTCAAATCAACGAGCTTTTTCCCAATGTATTTAGAGTAAGCGAAAAGCTTGACACTTTAAATATTTGTTGAAAATGATGTTATATATTCTATAAAATATTGACAAAGTAATATCTTATTTGGTAAAGATTTGGCCCAAATACGCTATCGATCACCTTGCAATTTTTAACCCAACATATATTTCGTATAAATTCCAACAGCCAAAAGTGCACACTCTTGTAAAACGAGATTGCTTCCATCAGAAACGTCAAAAATAAGAATGATGGACTATTGTGTACATATACGCTATACAAAATAAGTTACGGTCTTAGAGTTATGGAGAAATGCCTTCTTAAACATAAAATGTACGAAAATATTTAAAAAAAAATACTGATAAACTCTAAAATATATTTAATTTTAATTTTTTTTGTAATGTGTTAATTAGCAATACGATAATAGTATTGTAAAATATAAAAAAAATAATAGGACACAGTGCCAATCCTAAATTATAAACACTCTTGAGATAATCAACCTCTAAAAATCATACTATACAAGTGATTTACCAAAAATCGTAAGTCCCATAAAAAAGTTAAGTCCATTTAAACCCTTTAATCGGCAAAATAGAAAAAGGGGGTTCAACTTTTTGAAAATTTTGGTTTCGAGGTAATTTTGGTATGTGAAACACAAATGAAAAGTTATCATTTCGATATCATTATTGAGTCAGCCACAAAGTGAAAAAGAACAATGCCGGCCATACGGCCGGTATATCGTTATACAGAGAAAAATAAACTAGTGCTTCTTTGTTGCTTATAAAAACATTTACATTGACATGCAGTTGCATTGACTTTTTTGTCATACAATTTTTGTGATTTCTGCTAAATTTTTGTCGATTGCATCCAAGCCTGAAAGAAGAAAGCGAAAAAATTAGTATTTCATTATAACTTTCCGTGTTTTATTAGCATCCTGTGTCAGTAAAGCCACCCGTACTATTTGCGGTTCCGTGGCTTCTACAGTTACAAACCAAGATCTGGGTCTTTTCTTTGGTTCGAATTTAGTGGTTGTTGCTAGTGCTAGTGTGTGCTGAAGTTGATGCAATTGGTTCTTTTAATGCTAAAGGTACGGGTGATACTGAAACATCCATTTGAGTATCCGGATCAGTTGTTGAAACTTCTGGTAATGTAATTTCTGATATTATAAGTTCGGGCAAAGTAATATTGCCATTTTAAAAGTAGATGTGTGATTCTCAAACAATCACTGATACACACATCAGTGATATTACTTAGCTCCAACGGAAGGTTCATGGAGAGCTCCATCTTATTTGCCTAACACGAAATCATTTCGTTCTCACAGTTCGCTGCTCACAGCCGAGATAGTCACAGCTTAGAGTCATAATCCGGATCGGCTATGCTATCATCATCATCTTCGTAAACTTACTCGTCATCTGAATCAAGAGTAGAGTTCATGATTTCGTGGATTTGTTTATCGGTTATTGTGGAAAGATCGTATTTTGTCCTTTTTTCCGCGTCTACCAGCTCGTGATACCTTTTCGCACCATACTTTTTTCGTCTTTGAGATCTATTAATTATTGTCCATGTTCTACGATAAAAAGAAAGAAATGTATAAATAATAAAAGTATAAATAATACAAATATGTATTTTTATTCAAATACGTGATGGGCTTATTTACCGTACACCGACAAGCCGGCCAAAAGGCGGGTATCAGTCAATACTTAAAAAACAGCACTAATTTTGTATTTTTTACCAAATACGAAATTAAACTATCAAACAAATACTATCGTACTTACCAAAAACAAAGTTAAAATCAATTGGACAACAAGAACTATATGTATATGGACAACTTTTTTATTTTAGGGTTCGATTACACATGTTCCAGAGCAATAATTTCTACGTACGATTCACTTGCATGCTTCCACGTAACTGACCATATCTCTCAAGTAACTGAACCTACAACTTTTAAACCATTACCGTTGGTCGACTCTATTCTTGTCGAAAATCGATGTAGTCTAGTGTTGCCCAAATGCAAGAACAAGACGAGTCTTGGTCTTGGTCTTGCGTCAATATACCTGGTCTTGGTCTTGGTTTTGGTATTGTGCTCCCGGTCTTGGTCTTGGTCTTGTAGCAAGAGTCTTGCAAGTCTCGCAGTTACCCATTAGCCTATTGCTATTTATTAAACGTTACTTTAGATCTTAGAACAACGTAACAGATTAGGTACATTTTAAGCTTAAATTAACATAGTTATAATAAAGACCAACCAAATTAATAAATTTTTCTAAACAACTAACACCGAACGGGGATTGAACCGACGATCTAAATTAGCGATCCGTGCCTATGCTCTAACTAACCGAGCTATCTACCATGTCTAATGGGAGTCAATCTGTTTCTTAATAAACTTTTGCATTTAATAAGCTTATAGGTGCAAAAAAATGGTTAAAATACAAATAAACCTATTAGTAATTACTAATGATGCTTTAGAAAATAATCTCCCAGCGGGTACTGAAGTTTCAGGTACAGGTAATGAATGAAAATTACGGGCCAACTCCGATAGTCGGATATTCTGTCTTATGCGTCCTCCACCACTCTAACATGTCTATGGGACTGGCAGTTCTGGGTTTACTTAGGTGCTCCTCCAACTCATGCCTTGATGACAGAATCCAGATGAAATCGAGGGGCATGCATATAGTTTATCAAAATCTATTAAGTCTTTATCTTTATCATATTCACATACTTTCTTTTCATTTTTTGGTGATTTTAGAGATTTATTCACTAAGTGTAGAGTTTTATATTCTTTATAAAGTTCATTAAATTTGCGCAGGCTTTTTGTTTTAATTTGCTTCCCCCATAATGGCATGTCAAAAGTGTGAGTTTTATGCCTTGGGTCTAAAATTAAAGAGATACAATAAATCCAGTTGCTCTTTTTTAATATTTAAGCATTTGGTCTCGAGTGCTGAAAACCCAGAATGAGCCTTTTATCCACTTCAGATCGATTAGGTTTCTCATCTAATTGTTTAACGATGGATTAAATTTTATCGAGCAAGAGATTGAATGATACAATGACTAGTGGTAATCTAATATATTTTTCTCTACCAAGTTTCGTTGACAAAAGTTTAAAGTTTATTAGAAACTTATGTATTTTTCGACTATTTGTCACTCACTATCTGTGATGTGAAAATCATTCAATTCGGTGACGGATGTGCACAATTTGTTAATGCCAGTTCTCACTTATAACGAAATCCAATCATATCATGTGTGGAATTCCATCTCGTTGGACAGTCGAGTATGGGATTCAGATTTGATGGCACGTCAGCTGCTTCAGAAGCAGACTGAAACTTCTCTTCATATTCTTTTTATTTTAACTAACTTATTACCTAACTTATTTGAATCTTCGCCACTCATGTCAAATCACTCCGAGAACCACAAGGATTAGATGAAAAACAATTATTACGTTAGACTCGAAGGAAAGTTCAATTGAGAATGAAGTTTAATGATGTCGAAAAAGTAACTACTCGTTACTTTATATTCGTTACTATCCAATACCCTAAGCAGAGTATATTGCTTAAAAATAATGCTTTTGAGCATTAAACTGTGCTCTATGCATATGCACGAACTACTATACCCCTAAAACGACAGTCAGTCCTAACTGCAAGACGTAAGAATGTTGCAGGCTTAGTCTTGTTCTTGCTCAAATCTTACACGGTCAGTCTTGGTCTTGGTTAGCTAAAATTAGGCGGCCTTGGTCTTGGCCTTGCGAAACGCAAGAGGAAACCAAGACTGCAAGACCAAGACCAATTTTGGGCAACACTGTCTAGTGTAGTCGATATGAGAACAAATAAATTTTACACAATTCGGTTATTTTAACTGCCTGTCTTATGGCAGGATTGCCGATTAAAGGGTTAAGTTCTTTCATTTTTTCTTCAAAAATTTTGTTTAATGATTTTACTAATTTTCAAAATTTGTCAAATATAATATAGAATTTATTAGATTATCTAGATTAAGCAAGGCACACTACCACTAAAGCTCATATAGTCATTTTTATATGTATGGTCCCCAAGGCTACCCATATAGACCTAGTCTTCTATTTGTCCATGAAAGCTTTTTTTGGTTCATCAAAACGATTGATTAGTGGTCGAGGAAATACTCAAATAATTTACTCTGAGAATGGCCGCAATTTTATTGGAGCTCGTAATCAATTACGAGACTTATCCTCATTTTTGAAATCCAAAGCAAATAATCAGGAAATTTGGATTTTTTTTCTTCCACCGAAATTACCTAGAAAATAATTCCTCCCAGATCTCTACATTGGTGCGGACTCTGGGAAGCAGCTGTAAATCTCATTTGACTAAATTTCTCAGCAATACTTTCCTTGCTTTTGAAGAACTTTCTACTTTATTAGTGCAAATTGAAGCTATATTAAATAGCCAGTCCTTGTATCTCATTTCCAATGATCCTAATGATCTGTTGCCTCTTATTCCTGGTCACTTTCTGATTGAAGCTCTCCTTACTTCTTACCCAGAAATGGATCACGTTAGAATCCCTACTAATCGACTTTCTCATTGGAAAGTGTGTTCCAAACTCCAAGAGGAGTTTTGGAATAATAATGATCTGTGGATTATTTGCACCGTCTGCATTATTGACCCAAATGGCAACTATCCACAAACTTGGCAATCAATCAGCTAGTTCTCATATACTCTAAATATCACCCTCCTTTAAATTGGCCATTAGGTAGAATAATTGAATTATTGACTGGAAGGGATGGAAAAGTTCGCGCTGCAAGTGTTAAAAACAGCAGAAGGTGAATATGTTTATTGAAAAACATCAGAAGCAGAGGTGTTAAATTAACATCTTTTCCAATTTCTGATTAAACCTTTTCTTAACGGTCGTTTGGAACAGTTATATTTGTATATATATTCTAAATTTTGCCCACCCCAGTATGTAGAAAACTAATTGTCTCTTCTACAATAGTTTGTTAAATAACTAAACAATAATAATTAAAACTTTCAATTTCCTATCTCACTAAATTAAAGACCTACCATCAGCACGACATACCTTCTTCATACTGTTTCGTATCCCTACGCCTGTATGTTTTTCACATTCAAACCAAGCTACCCTTAACTTACTTCGTCTTTGTCTTCTCAAATAGAAGCACGCTAGTAAAAACTCAATCTTTGGTTTCTCAACTAAAAAAGTAAATCCTTTTTACGCTTCTCAAATACAGAGTTTCTGGATAAACAACTAAATTTTTTGGTCTATAAATCGCATTTATTTAGTTTTAAGAACAATTAATATGAACAGTTGGGTATTTTAAGAACATTTTTGTTTTTTATTATCATTCAGAAGCGCGATTTGTTGGCAATACCGATAGTGCTTCCTATGAAGTAGAGAATATAGTTTTTCAAATATTTGCTTTTAAATCATCGAACCAGCTAGCTTATCCTTGCCTCTACACCTATATTAAATAATGTTGCCTTAATTGAGTGACTCCAAAAGTTCTCTATAAAAAATTTAAAATACATAACCTGTTATAATTATTAAGAAATTGTTCTATCAAGCACTTCATTTTAAATTCATTCATTTTGAATTCATTTTAAAATACAGGATTGTGGGAATTGTATTAATTGATGGATTCGACCGTTACTTGATGGAAATTCATTTTATGTAACAATAAAACACTGAAAACTTTGTTTTCAAACTTCCACAAAATTTATTTTAAATATTATCACTACAGCTGTTTCGGCTGATTGCCTTTCTCAAGTGATCTATTTTGGCTTGGGTTTACAAATTTATAGTCTCTAATGAAATAGGTTGAGGAGGGGAGAACTGTTTGTCTCAAGTTGGTCATTCAGAATTATATCTGTGTTTTTTAATTTGTTGATTTCCATAGATTCTAACAAAGATAGCTTAAGGCCTTTATTTTGAATGTGAAGAATTTTAAATTTGTCATTAAAAGAATGATTATGATCTAGAAGGTGAAGTGCGTATGTCGAATCTGTTTTTCTATTCTTGAAAGTCCTTTTATGTTCTGCTATTCGTTTATCAAAGTTTCTACCAGTTTGACCGATGTAAGTTTTTGGGCAGTCGCCACATTGAAGTTTGTACACACCACTATTTAAGTGTTTTTTTATTTTGGCTCTTGTTATTTTTAATATATTTGCCTAGGTTGTTATTTGTTCGGAAAGCTGGTGTTATTCCTTTCTTTTTTATGTGTTTGGCAATTTTTGTTGTTATTTTGCCTGTATATGTAATCGAGCAGAAGGTACTGGGTTTTTTCTCTGGTGGTGGAAATACTAATTTCAGGGCTTTCTTGTGTAGTTTTTGATTTAACATTTTATTAATTGCTTGTTCGTTGTATCCGTTGTCCTAATTTTCACCTAAATTTACCATAAAAAATACAATAGAACTAGTTAATAAAATACAACATTTTCAATTACCTAACAACTCCAGATTAATTTCATTTGACGTAAAACATCTTTTTCCTAGTATCCCTCCTACAGAAACTTTTATTCTAGTAACAAACCTTTTAGATCAAAATAGTACAAATCCAATAATTACATCTAAAATTTTACATATTAGTTTCAAATCAAATCAATCCATAAATTTTTTAGATTTAAAAATTAGCAGACTTCAAAACAAACATGACTTCTCCATATTTCATAAACCTACCCATACTGACACGACTATACACAATTCGTCATCCCATCCAACACAACATAAACTGGCAGCTTATCATAGTATGTTACATAGATTAACAGAAATTCCGATGTCAAAATACAACTTTGAGACAGAATTAAATATAATTAAGCAAATAGCAGTAAACAACGGATACAACGAACAAACAATCAATAAAATGTTAAATCAAAAACTACACAAGAAAGCCCTGAAATTAGTATTTCCACCACCAGAGAAAAAACCCAGTACCTTCTGCTCGATTACATATACAGGCAAAATAACAACAAAAATTGCCAAACACATAAAAAAGAAAGGAATAACACCAGCTTTCCGAACAAATAACAACCTAGGCAAATATATTAAAAATAACAAGAGCCAAAATAAAAAACACTTAAATAGTGGTGTGTACAAACTTCAATGTGGCGACTGCCCAAAAACTTACATCGGTCAAACTGGTAGAAACTTTGATAAACGAATAGCAGAACATAAAAGGGCTTTCAAGAATAGAAAAACAGATTCGACATACGCACTTCACCTTCTAGATCATAATCATTCTTTTAATGACAAATTTAAAATTCTTCACATTCAAAATAAAGGCCTTAAGCTATCTTTGTTAGAATCTATGGAAATCAACAAATTAAAAAACACAGATATAATTCTGAATGACCAACTTGAGACAAACAGTTCTCCCCTCCTCAACCTATTTCATTAGAGACTATAAATTTGTAAACCCAAGCCAAAATAGATCACTTGAGAAAGGCAATCAGCCGAAACAGCTGTAGTGATAATATTTAAAATAAATTTTGTGGAAGTTTGAAAACAAAGTTTTCAGTGTGAAATTGTATTAAATTGTATTTTTAGTAAATACTTTCTAAAAATATCCCTAACTTTTCACGAGTAATAAATTGGGTGATAACTATAGTGGACAAGATAATAAAAAACTCTATAGTAAGAAACACGTATCTTTAATAAGTCTAGTCAGCGATGTTGTAACAATTTAGAATTAAAACGTTAATTAACTACAAAGAAAATTATAGAAAAACTTCTAGTTAATTTCTTGTTTGACTATTTGATTTAAGAAAATGATCAGTAATCTTGGTAATAGTCGATGTTGCGTTCGATAACTGCATATGCAATACAAATAAACAAAACCTGTCAACGGAATGGATATGCAAATTTTACTTCAACGACAATCAAAACGAAAAGACGTGGCAAGTCATATAAATTACATGGCGTTGACATTCTTAGAAAACTAAAGCCAGTGACAGCTTTGAAAAATAGTTTTATCTTAAAATGATTTTACATTAGTTTTATATCTGTATGATCTCATTTATATTACGTAAAGAAGTAGTTACCTATATACTATTCTTGAATTAGAAAAATAAAAACACTTATTAATTCCTAAAATACGAGTTCATTGTACCTCTGCTTGTGCCACTTGTCTCCTGAATAATTAGTTGTAATTGTTCACAGTTCTTATAGCGCATTATATTTCGCAGATGTGAGGTTTTCCTAATTTTGATAAACTTTCATTTTTGACAACACTTCTACGTTGAATGTGCTTGTGGTCCAACTTTTCGCAACATTCTTTTTACATTTCAAATGCACTTAACTTGTTGATGCTGTCTTGTTTAAGTGTTCTTGTAGAAGTAGGGACCATATAAGATATTTTAATGTTCCCAGTCTTATTGATATACCAATTTTGGATTGCAAAGTATATTTCTTATTTTATGAATCTTGCTCTAGTGATATCAATTCTTCTCTGGATTTTCTTTAAGTGATCTAGTTGGCCATTTTTTCTCTACCCCTTATCTGGAGCTCTTCCTTATTTTCTGCTACTAGTACCGCGCATACCGTGCATTATCTGCATACTTTATGTTGTTTAACATAATGCTATTGATTCTTGCTCCCTCCGACGTTTTTTTATTGAAGATTGGATTATATAATTAGCATATAACAATAGCGATAGACGAAGATCGAATCCATTTGTTAGTAGACCTATTTAACAAGATTTATGAAAACAGTATAATTCCTGAAGCATGACTAAGATCAACCTTTATCCCTCTTCTCAAGAAGGCACATGCTAAGCAGTGCAGTGATCATCGCACGATCAGTCTGATGAGCCACACCTTAAAAATATTTCTAAAATAATCACAATAGAATTTACAGAAAATTGGAAGAAGATATCGGAGAAACTCAGTTTGGATTCCGGGAGGGATATGAAACTCGCGAAGCATTATTTGCCTTTAACATCTTGACACAGAGGTGTTTGGATGTGAATCAAGATGTATTTGCTTGTTTCATTGATTACAACAAGGCGTTTGATAACGTCAAGCATGACCAACTTTTAGAGATCTTGAAGAATACAATTAAAGAATACAATTATTTATAAAAGATCACAATTTCAGAATTGGTGAGCAGAAGAGAAAAACAGTATTTGAAAACTTTTGGAAAATGGGCGATTTTTCTGCACAAAATGCATTTGTTTTTTTTGGTTAAACAAAGTGTCATTAAACATCGACGTCCTCGTGATTAAAGTAGAAATAATATTAGAAGTACCACAAATACGTATTTTATAAATACTTGAAGTATTTCACACAATGTTTGTAAACAGTACTTTTTGCAAACGTTTCAAATTTCGAATGGTCGAATAAATAGAAAATACCTCGATGCTAATCTGAACATACGAATTATGTGCAATTTTTATATGGGAAAATGCTCATTAAAAAATATAAGTCCAGTATCGAAAGTAATGTACCTAAATATATTCCATCGTGATTTTAATCAACACTTTCATAATCGATCTAAAGACACATGTGTGAAGTGTAATACATTTAAGGCAAAACTAGCGTGTATCGCCAATGAACAGGAAAATACTGATGAAATAGCAATAACTAGGAATTAGCTATTGTAAATAGAGGAAAAATTTACTGTTTTACGTTCGACCTAGAAAATTAAGACCCTTGGAAGAGGAAGACCTTGAGAAACCATGATTTTTATGGTTTTTTGTTAACAAAATATTGTTTTAAGCTGTAGATATTTTTATTAGTTTTATTAGCGTTGAGAGCCAAAGTGCTCCGCCACAAATTATTAAAGAAACAAAAATCAAAATTAAAATTATAGTGCTGATTTTATACCAAAATCTAAGTTAACATTTTTGTAAAGTATATTTACCAAAAAACTTATAATAACACGTGTCTCAGGATTTTTAGTTGCATCTAAAAGTTTAAGGCTTTGTATCTCAAAATATGTGACCTGTACCACTCTGGCTTTCAACGGTTTACATGTAGTATACATTTAAAAATATATAGAAGCTGCTGTTAAAATGTTGTATTTTTTAAAATATTCTCGACATAAATGCCTGTATAGTAAATTAAAAATTAACCGAATTTTCCTTTTCTGAGAGACAAACACTCTTGTAGCATTTACAGCACTACCCTAGAGACTTATATTGTAGTCCAAGTAAAAAAAATAATTGCATAATAAACATTCGATAACCATCCCATTTTATACCATGTGTTTCAAATTAGCCCAACTCTACCAATAGCAATGGCCCATCTGTACCTACGTATTGGTATAGATGGGCCAAAAAGAAATATTTATGTTAATTTCTATTACTTTTATATTCCTCAAGTTACATGTTTTTTATTTTGCACAATAAATATATAAACTATAATAAGTGTTCTTTTCCAAAAATCGTATCATACACTAGTTAATTTTTTAAGTAATCTGTGTGAGAAAAAAGCGGCCCGTCTCTTCCGGACCTACCCTATTAATCAAAATTGGTATTTTTAAAAATATGTATGATTTTATTTTTAGGGTAAGTAGTAAAGTGGTCTACAACAGCATTTGCCATCTTATATTTATTAGTAATAATCTTATCAGCAAGTTGGATTTTGTCACAATTATTACGTTTTACCGTCTTACTACTAAACTATTTTTTATTAACCATATGCCATATATAAACTTCTGCTTTTGCTGTATAGTATTTTTACATTCTTAACTATTTTGAAAGAAACTGTTTTTTACTTCTTCGATTAGTTTGACATATTGCTTCTTTTTCAATAAACGTAACTGCTCTATAATTTCTTGCACAGCCAGTATGGAAATAGCTCTTACAAATACAGCACTTTACACCATTTAAAACTTATTTACTTACTTGATACAATAAAGAAGAAAAAATTATCATGGTTCTGTCTGCAATTGTTTACATTTATGTTTAATTATATTATATTTATGTTATTATATTTAAAACTGTTAATATAATTGTATAGTATGTCTATGATTGCCGTAAGTCAAATAAACCTGGTTTTTTTTCCATGCACACCACATAAACAACACTGGTTCCCTTTAAAATCCTCGTAAAACATGGCGGAACGTCTGCGCGAAGGAGATGCGCGTACTTAATTTTCCGTGGAGAGTGGGCTCTGTCATATAATACGAATCAACAATAAGGAAACTAACGAGTGTGGGAAACTAAATCAACAGGAAAAAACAGAAGAGGAAAACTAATAAAAAAGTGGAAGAGCGTTATAGCAGAGGTATTACAAAACAAGGGCAAATCTTTGGCAAGAAATAACACAATTGGCAAAAAACAGAAAAGAATGGAGGAAACTGATTAAAAGCTACAATCACCTCCCTCGGCACCTAACGGTAGAAGAGGAACGATTATGCATGTGTATCTATGTTACTGATTTGAAGTAAATAATTGACTCAATATTTAAGTATGTTACCCAAAAAAAAAACATATTTTTCTTGCTCCAGACCAACTTCTATCATATGGGTACATAATTTAAAGCCTACCATTTTATAGTAAGTAGATATTTTTAAATATTTTAACCTAACAGTATTTTAATATCATATAAAATTTTATTACTTTTTGTACTTTAAAACTGATCAAATTATTCACGGCGTCACTGGCTTTTACTATCTTGACAAAGATATTAAAACGACAAGATGGATATCTCTTCACAGATTATTAAATCCGTGTTAATGTCGTTATAATATATCTCCTTTATTTACTCTTTGTATTGTATACTAAATATTAACCATATTTACATCCAATTTGAATCTGAATTCCGCAACTTTGCAAGCATTTAAATTTAAATTTTCAGTTACGTTTAATGAGCACAAGAACATTACTTAGTAGTCGACATTGAAGACAATTTATTGTCTAAGGTATATTTCTGCCTTAATATTGAATGCAAATCCTAGGAATTACGTTGCCCAATTATTAGATTGAAGTTTGTGTTTAGGAGTGTAAGGTCGATTTATATCTTGGCAAACGTTTAGATCTTTAAACAATGATAAGATTTCTGATAAATTATTGATGTTGTCGGATTAAAAATGTGTATTGTTTTAAATAACAAAAAATCCATAAGTGTACTGGTCCATAAGTCCATAAGTGTACTGGTTCACTAGCTTACCCTGCTAACTTCGTACCGCCTTATAGTGTATTTTTATGTATGAGAGAGTAATAAAACAATAAATTATGTATGCAAATCCCTAAACTGTTGATACGGGTGACTCAATGAAAAACAGATATTTGTCAACAAGTTTACAGAAGTATATAGGAAAACAATTTTAAATTGAGTATGACCACCAGGTATAAAGGTTGGAGCAGAATAGAATACAATAGTTGTGAGGGTTACTAATCCCTAAATAAGGTTGCCAGTGTCGGAGTGATGGAGGTTAACAGGTACTAATGAATTTGCAAGAAATGTAAGATGTTTATTTTATTGGTTATATATAACCAATAAAAGTTTAATAAGTACCTACCTATTTGCAAAATAAAGTTTAATTCTTTAGATAAAATAAAACGTTTTATTTTATCTGAAATGAGTGCATTCCACGAAGTAAGGGTTTCAACAATCAAACATTTAATTCTTTAATTCCAGGAATCTACGACAGTAATTGACTAGATAATTACCTTCTAAACTTATTCCACAGAAAATGTGATAGTGGGTTTTTCCATTTTGTAGGAAGGTCCAAGTGGCGTATTCAAAATTCTTAACAGTTCACTAAAAGTAGGTACTTCAGTTGCAAGGTGCAGTTTATTGTGTATACTAGTGTTATGGAAAATTTGGAAGTGCCGTGTAAACGCCGAAAAATTGGTCCTTTAACAGTTAATGAAAAAACATTAATATTTAATTGTTTTAAATCATTTACAGACAAACGTTTATGTGAAAGTGTTGATGAGACCGTTGAGTTAGTTAGCAGTACACTTGGTGTTGGGAAATCTACGATTTACAGAGTTATTAAAGAAGAGAAATGTGGTAGTTTTCAAATGCCACGTAATGCTCCAGGGAAACCAAAATTTCAAATAGAATATCATTTTAAAGAAGGACTTCGACGGAAAGTGCATGAATTCTTCTTTAGACAAGAATTTCCAACATTGGATAAAGTTCTTGTCTCAGTTCGAGATGATAAGGATTACCCAGAAATGAGTCGAAGTACGTTATGGAAACTTTTAAAAGAAATAGGCTTCCGCTGGAAAAAGAATCCCAGAAAGTCTATTTTATTAGAAAGAAGCGATATTGTCATATGGAGAAGACATTTTCTAAGAACCATAAAGGAAATGAGAAACCAAAAAAGAAAAATATTTTATCTTGATGAAACATGGATCAACGAGGGTCATACACCAAATAAATTTTGGCAGGATGAAACTGTTACAAGTCAAAGGCACGCTTTTGTAAATAACTTATCTACTGGTTTAAACCCACCATCAGGAAAGGGACGCAGGCTGATAATAGTACACATTGGCAGTTCAGACGGTTTTGTTGAAGGTGGTTTATTAACTTTTGAATCAACTCGTACCGGTGACTACCATGAAGACATGAACGCTGATGTCTTTCAAGAATGGTTCGAACAAATGATAGATCTTCTTCCTAAGAACTGTGTAATAGTAATGGATAATGCAAGTTATCACTCCAGACTTATAGAAGGACTGCCCACAACCAAGTGGTTAAAAAAAGACTTGCAGAATTGGCTGAGTTCAAAAAATATTACGTACCATCCCGGATCTATAAGAAAGGAACTTTATTCGTTGTGTGCCCTTCATAAAGAAAAATTTAAAAAATACGAAATTGATGAAATTGCCAAAAATCGTGGAATGACAGTACTTAGATCCCCACCATATCATTGTGAATTAAACCCGATTGAACTGGTATGGGCACAGATAAAGAGTGAAGTTTCAAGAAAAAATACCACTTTTAAAATTCATGATGTTAAACAGTTGTTTTTGGAGGCCGTAAATAATGTAAAACCTGAAAACTGGGAAAAGGCAGTAAATCACACTATTAAAGAAGAGGAAAAAATGTGGAAGCTGGACAATATTACTGATAAAATGATCGAGCCAGTTATTATAAATCTTGGTTCTGAAAGTTCATCTTCTGAATCTGATTTGGATTTGTAACAAGTAGCTGTAAGTTTTATATTAATATTTTTATTCATCTATTTAACATACCTTAGACGGTTTTAAAAACTCTTTTTCTCTTTTGTAATTTTTAAAAATTAAAAAAAATGTGAATTTTTTAAAACCCTTTTTAATGTAGGCCAGTCAGTTCTAATATAGTGTGTGATAAAAGAGGTCACTTTTGTTTACATACACATAACACTTTATAACACTGAAATAATTCATTTATTTTTTACAATTATTCAAAGTAATTTTTCAATTAATCTTGAGCACGCCCATGGAGTGGTCGAAGGTACCAGTTAAAATTATGCTAATTACTCTCTCGTTCATAAAAATAAACTATAGAATGAAATAATAATGTGTCTAAAAAATTAACAAAAAAAATCGAAAACAAAAACTCAGATAAAGACGGGTACACGTAAACTCATCACCAATTACCATAAATACCCTCGTACATAGTACAAACTCATCACCGCCATAAAGTAAGGATTTTCAAATAGACCCCGAGAGATTGGTAAACTCATCACTGGCCTACCTGCACTCCCGTGGCAAGTATAGACCATAAACCCCTTGCAAACCGCTAAGATTTGGTAATTTGACAGAATAAATCTAAAATAGATGTATTAAATGCAAATGTAATTTATTGGTTTTTATTGGGAATTCCGTATAATTCTATTGATAGCTATAAAACGCCTAGAAAAATTTCTCTTCATTTGCCCTTGTTTCTTTAACATGGATAGTGAGCTGCTCATTACGTTTTGAGCCAACGCGGACGAGAAATGATAGATAATAATTATAATTTCAAATTTCAATTGCGAAAGACTCTAAAATCGAATTGCTTTTGTGGACAATTGCAATAAGAATAAGAAAATTAATATTTACAAAACTGTAGATACAAACCAAAGTATGTATATAAAATATGTATGTTACTTATGCATTATCCATTTAGAAAAGTACGGTAATAATAATAAGTGTGAATCGGTGTAATATTGAAGATGGTGTTCTATTAAAAACTACCTAAATCATGCGACATGCAACATCTCGTATAGCCGAAAATAATTTTTGGTGATAGACCACTTAATTCTAGAGAACTTCGCTATTTTTTTACTTGACACAATTTCCATGTTTCGTGAACGGTGGTAGAGTGAAACACCCTGCATATTTAGAAGTTTAAATCTAAACACAAATGTATGTCAATATTGTTCTTTAAAGTTTGTTAAAAATACTCTATATTTCTCTTGCTAGATATTTTTAATAAAAATTCAAAGTGCCAGGATTGGAAAATCATTTAGTATAAATAACTAATTTCTGTGTAGAATTGCAATTGTACTCTTACAATAAGTTTTGCAATACCAGCTGAAGATCCAAATATTTTTTGACTTAACCATAAATGGATCATTTTTTATAATTCAATCAAGTAATTTTTCACATGAAACGTAAAAATATGCAAAGAACTTATTAAAATTTTAAAACTAAAGAAGACTTTATTTTATGTAATAAAGTCGAGTTTTATAAAAATGACCAGTATGTGTTTATATTTCTATAATTATTTTAGTTGCGGAAAATATTCTGCACTAAGTCTTGGGACACAATCACGTAAGCGACCTTCGAAAAACTAAGCTGCCAAGTCATCAGCAACTCCTGCAAGATGAAAGCTCAAGATAGTCCATCAAAAATCATTCACACGAAGATTGCAACTTCTTTTTTCCAAGAACACATGACAACAACGGAAATCTCTTGTATTCGGAAAAATATGAGCAACGATCCTTTTCCTTCCACGCCACCTGCACCTTAGACAATGGGAAAGCGCATCAAGCAATCCAAAAGATGAATCTAAAGACGGACCGCTATAAATTTTTTATATTGGATTCACAACAAAATATTATTATTTTTGACAGTCTTGAGAATTTAAAATACTTGCGAAAGCAGAGGCATATTACTTGGATGGTACATTTCAACACGTTTCAGAAATTTTCTTGCAATTATTTACCATCCATAGCTTATTAAATGGGCATTACTCAATTAATTCGTTGCTTTGAAGAAGTTGGTGTCATTTTAAGTCCATTAAGACTTATGGCTGATTTCGTAATTGTCGTTCGACCATCTATGAACCGACTTGGGGGTTTATTTCACTTGACTCAAAGTTGGTTTCGCAAAATCCAAAAACTTGGTTTGATAACCACTTACAAGAGGGGAGATTCTAACGGCAAGTGGCTGCACCACTTATTTGGCTGGCCATTTTTTAGATCCAGAACGAGTCGGAGATTATTTTGTTAACGATTTTATGCGGATATCCCTAACTTGCCTTCATTTATGAAAATGGCCGATTATATGGTAGAGAATTACGTAAGTAATGATTCTCTTTTCCCTCTAATTGTTTGGGCATCCCAGTCTAGCAATATACATTTCAATACAAATATATGCAAATCCTTTTATTCCATTTTTCCAACCATTTTTACTATTCTTGTCCCAATATCCTCACTTTTGTATCTACGCTACTATAGTACTAAACAATGGTGTACATAAAACTGCAGAGTTTCCATGTACCTGTTCTGTTTTCACAGGATAATGTTTCTTAGGATTTACCCGTTTATAAAAGCCAGGAGACTTTACTTAAGCATTTTATTTATTTTGTCATAATAAATAGATTTCTAATTAGTTAATAAGTTGGGACTATTTCCGATATAAACGGAAACAGCACATGTTCATAAATATTTTCATTATAAAGTCACTATCGAAAACCTATGCAACTGAATTTTCAGATCTCAAAACTCTTTAGATTGGCAGATACGTCGAATAGGCCACATCGTAAAAATTGATATTAATATCTATTTTAAAACAATTTGCTTAAAATAATTTCTGAATTTAATAAATTACCACACAAACGCGAAGTTTAACTGGCAATCTTCCAGGTTAGAAACCAGCGCCTTGAGGCAAAAATGCTAGTGATGAGTTTACCTATCTCCAAAGGATACTGGTGATCAGTTTACTATATCTTGAAGGGTCTAATAATTTTATGGGGGCTATAAAGTGATGAGTTCGTACACGTCCATAAAGACATGCTATGATATTTTCTGACAGATATTCGTTATCGAGTTCGTACCCAGGAATGCAACTCAACAATATTGGCAATGTCCTTTTAAAGTCGTCTACTTTAAAATGTATAATGTATGTCTGAATTGTCAATATAAATAGGTCAGATAAAATTAAATTATTAGAAGAATTTTTCACCAAGTAACAACAAAACAAAATTTGTTTAATTTACTAATGTTTGTATTTTAAGAACGATTTCCGAAGTGAAAATTGAAACGTCAATAAACTTACTTTAACCTGTAATTGTGGCTTATTACCATTTAAATAGTAATTTCTTTGATTCTTCTTGTAATCTTCCAGTTTGTTTGTTATTCTCCAGTTAATCCCTCTATTAGAATTTACCTTTGTTAATACGGAGTCTAGTACAATGTTACAACAAAGCTCTGTTTTACTCCGTTAAGAACTTGGTTTTCTGTATTACTGTAGAGTTCTTTGAAGAAATTTATTATTTGTTCTGGTACCTCTATTTCCTGTGGTGCTTCTCATATGCCATACCTATGAGTGTCTCGAAGGCTCTTTTGAAATCCCTTATTCAAATATGCAATATGTTTAATTTGGTTTATGCATGATTAATTTAGTCTGAAACCGACTTGCTCCTTCCTTAACATTGGTTCCACACTGTGTGTTATTCGGTTATTTATAATTATTGCTTGTAATCTATTTATGTATTCAGAATTGTAATTCCTTTCCAATTTTCACAATATCTTTAACGAAATGTCATCAACATGTATTTTATATATTACTATCTAATTAATATGATGTTAGTTAGTAATTAGTTGGTAATGTATTGTATTGTTAAAAAAATGTTTATTGATTATTTTGGTTATTATTTTGCCATTTTTATACTCAAGTATTTAAATTTCATTTCTTTTCTAAGACATTTACTGCAGACATACTTGATACCTTCTTTTACATCCAAATCTTTGTTAACATGTTCAAAGATTTCGAAATTCGGTTGAATCGGAGTTAACCTTCCGTGACTGGTGCGCGAACTCACAATCCTCAGCGAAATGTTTTTAAAATTTATTTCAATTTTCCTTACCCAAACCAACCTCTGTATACCTTGACCATTTCTCGACTGTATTTAGTGTATCATATTACCTAAACAAGAGCGTTCGTTTGTTTTTGGTAGCAAGTTGCGGAGCAAGAGTCCGGTGCCAGTAACAATTACATTGTAATTTCACATTTAACCATATGATGGCATCATATATAAAAAAAGCAAGAACGTCTACAGCGGCCAATGTGCCGGTCTCATTGAAGATGAACATAATAAAAAGGTAGTGAACGACAAAGACGAAGACAGCGAATAGTATATAGCAGGAATTTCTTCTTCTTCTTCATTGCCTTATCTGGTCTGGATGTTGGCGATCAGCAAGGCTATCATGGCTTTATTGACTGCTCTGCGAAACAGCTTTCCGGAGGTCATCCCAAACCATTGTCAAAGATTTTTCAACCACGAGATACGACGGCATCCCTGTAATCTTCTGTCAAATACTTTATCCTGCATAACGAGTTGAAGAATTCGACATTTTTCTTCGTTTCGCATCACGTGACCGATGTACTCAAGCTTACGTTGTTTTACTAAATTAAACACTTATTCTTCTTTTGTCATGCGCTATTAGAGCTAGATAGTAGAGACACGAAGAAATATATTCCGATTCTGAGAATGAAATTAAAGAACGGCAGTAAACTTGGTAACTCGTATGCCGGGAGCAAAAGAGCTCGTTAAAAATTTGGAGGCACCATTTTTGATACTTGGAGGCACTTTTTCAATAATGAAATGTTTAGTACAATTATAGAGTTTACTAATATTCACATCCGAAATATAAAGTATACTCCACAAAATCTACCTATATGATCAAGCATGTTTGCCTACGCCAGAGACATAAAATTGGTGTCGTATATTTTTGAACTAAAAGAAAAATGTAATTATTGTTTGAAGTATTTACCGTATTGATAAAATCAATATAGTTACAAGAATATCTGAGATGATTATTGATTACAATAATACTAAAGGTGGAGTTGACGCTCTAAATTCCTTGGTTTTGTTTTAGTTGAAAAATCTAGTCACTATAAATAAGAGAATATTTTAGCATAGACTCTCAACCCAATTAACCGAAAATCATCATTATTAAGCAGTGAAAACTAACATTCCAAAATCGATAGTACCAAGAATCAGATAACTCTAGGCCATTCCAGTTGCTACTCTGAAACCTCAATACTCTGGGAGTATTGGATTTTAGGAAGTGTAAGACTTCCAAATTTCAGAAGAACTGGAAGAGAGGTGAATAAAATACTAAAAATATGGCTAAGCTCAGAGGAACAAAGTTAAATGGCCAAAGAGACACTAAATCTCAAGTGAGTGTTCGGGCTAGCTTCAATGCACTGAATTGTGGCTTTAAAGATACAAAGCAGATATCAAGGATAATGAGCTAATGAGACAAGAAACGAAATA
Source organism: Diabrotica balteata (assembly GCA_918026665.1). Taxonomy (NCBI): domain Eukaryota; kingdom Metazoa; phylum Arthropoda; class Insecta; order Coleoptera; family Chrysomelidae; genus Diabrotica; species Diabrotica balteata. Next base: position 143,848,903 of record OU898277.1, on the reverse strand, counting down.
AGACCTGTTAATATCAAATGTGATACAACTAAAAAAGATTACTGGGAATAAATTAATAGAAAATAACAGTAAGAAGAGAAGAAGAGGGCGCCAACTCAACGATAGTTGAGATTTTGAAGTAACAAATGACCGGAAACAAATGATACTAGAAATAATAACCTGAAATCCAAAATACTAAATACTAATCTTGTCTTGCTATATTATATACTGGTTAGTAGAAACTGAAATAAAACTCAAAATAGTAACAATAAATATATGTATAAAACGTGTATATAGATATATATATATATATATATATATATATATATATATATATATATATATATATATATATATATATATATTGTTGTGCTTTTGAATGTCCATAAGCAATAAAAAACCGATATACAAATTTTATTACTTAAATAAAAATTAAAATTATTGATATTTCATAAAGACACGGGCATATAAATTTTCAAACATCCTGTATAAGACAAAATATGTATTTTAAGTTGTTCGAAGAATTGTTCATTAGGCCTCAGAGACAAGACTTTCAAATATTATCGATAAGAAATTTAAATAAGTCGGTTATTGTGGAATGGATTTACCCGTAATAAAAGTGTATATAGAAAGTGTTTAAACAATAGACCGGGATGTGCGGTGGTTTTTCCCCCCGAAAGATTATATCGGTAAAAGTTTATTAACAAAAGACATTGAATTGAGAAACAGGTATCGTTTGTAGCTATTAGTAAGAAATATTTGTAAAGCAGATAGATTTAGTTAGAATAATTAAAGAATGTTGTTTTCTGGAATTACCCGAATGACGTTTTATAGAGAGAGTTGGTTGATAACGATATACGTCACAGAGGTAGAAGATTTTTATTGGTCAATTTTTGAATGCAAGGAGGGAGTGGTTTTGGCTATGAGATAGGAGAGAGGAAAGGAGTTAGTCAGTTTTCGTCGCCCAAGAAGGAAGGAGCTTTGTGGTTTGTGTTTGTTTGAAGTCCCGAAGACGTAATTTACCGGGTGTGTTTATTTGCTGTGTAAAAGCTGATCAGTGTGAGGAACGGGGTACAGAGAGATAGAAAAACCAAAGGGTATAAGAATATTAATATCAGACGAAGCCGGAAACATTTGAAGTTATAAACAGGCGCGGAGATTGGTTCAAAAGGAGGCTGCATAGAATTACACGAGTTGTTGGGTTGCAGATACAAGGACAGATAGGAGAAAGGTGTACGTCTTCTGGACCAAAATAGGAGCAGAAGCAGAGAAAGGTTTTTTTTTATGGCGTGGCCATAGAATTGCAACGGCAGATAACGAAAGGTCAGTCAATTTTCATTAGAGCAGGAGTGTGGTTTTCATTTATTAATTAAATAAATTGAATAAATAATAGAGACAGTTAATTTTGCGATCATTTAAAGAAAAAAATTATAAAGAGAGCTTAGTTATAACACATATTAAAAATCAATGTAAATAACATTTGGGTCCATGATAGAAAACAACTTCTCATATATTTAAAGTATTGTATTGCAAATATTACAGGATTGATTGTTATATAAAATTTCAATAAAATAAAGGACATCTCACATATACTTCAGTTGAAATTCTGTGTATTTTATTCAGGTCATATTACCTATCCCAATTAGGAAGCCAATTGGAAAATATTTTGAATCCACGATCAAAGGTAAATAGTACAAGTTAAATAGCCTGAGATTGTAATTAATTAATGCTGATTTATTGTGATTAATTGGAGATTAGATCATTTAATAAATATAGACAGGATCTTTTCTAAATAAGCAATAGAATACAATTTAAATAGCATAACAAAATGGCCCCCAACGTGTAAAGCTTTGAAAAATATTTCTAGTTGGCAAATTTGAAAGGATAGGAGTAGACGAGCAGATATTTGAAAGTTTATATGCCGTGGATAAAGTGAAATATTATGTAAAATTTGAGGACATAAAGATTTATATATTTTTTTTTAAGATACAATTTACCATAATTGATTTATTCGTGATATTGACAATTTATAGGTTACCATAATTGATTTATTTGTGTGATATTTACATTTGATAATTTTACCATACTTGATTTATTTGATTGATTTTGAGCATTTGATATTTTACAATTTGATTTATTTGTGGGATATTGAAATTTGATACTCGTACTCAAGAGTTATTACATTTGAACAAGAAAAGTTCCGTTTGTTGCAACAGACCAGTAGAATTTTATATTTGGCGGGGATAAAAACATAATAAATGCCAAACACAAGAAACAAGAGCAAAGAGAACAAAAAACAAGAAGATAAATCAGAACAGGAAGAATATTCAGACCAGGAAGACGTATTAGACACAACAGTAATGGAGACAGAAAAACAAGAATCGGGAATAGAAAAATTATTAGCAATGATGCAATTACAGACACAACAAATACAAGAATCAATAAAACAGGCCATACAAGAGAACCAAAAAGAAACATCAATAAAAATCGAAGAAAACCAACGGAAAACAAGACAAGCAATAGAACAGAAATTAGAAGAAAATGATAGAAAAATGGAAAAGCGTTTGGACAAATATGAAAATGAAGTAAAAGTCTGTTTAGAAAAAGTTAGTGAAACAGAGAGGAAACTACAGATGCAGAGAGAAGAAATGGAAACTAAAATGAAGGATATTAAGGCTGTCCAGAAAAAGGAACTGGAACAGTTAGAAGAAAAATTTGAAATGGCGTTACTAGAAGACAGGAAAGAAATGGAAAGGAAACTTAAGCAAAATGAAAAACAAATTGCAGAGATGGAGATAAGAGGAGTAGAAAGAAAGGAAGTTATCGTACATAGCACAGAAGACGTAAAAGTACGATTTGGCGGGGATATAAGGAAACTACACCCAGTGCCTTTTATAAATAACCTAAAGAAAAAAGTCACATACATAGGACCGTTTGCAACAGCAAAGGAAACCATCCGAAACCATCTCAAAGAAGAGGCAAATCTTTGGTTTGTCAGCAAGGAAGAAGAATTTGACAATTGGCAAGATGTTGAGAGAAGATTCTTAAATTATTTCTGGGGAAAAATCCAGCAACTACAAGTAAATAAAGAGTTACAAAATGGAAAATACCATGAGAGGATGGGCGTATCAGAAAAGATGTACGCATTACAACTCTATAATAATGCAAAACATTTGCAATATAATTATTCATCAGAACAATTGGTAGAGTTGATATCGCGACACTTTGAAGATACCTTGGAAGACCACATAAATCTCCAAAATTACAAGGACATTGACAGCTTATGTCAATTTTTGCAAATGAGAGAATCACGTAGGCATGAAAGAAGAGAAAGAAGACTGCAAGAAAATTATAGACAAAGAGAAATCCAAGAATATAGAGATAGAGGTCAAAATTTTAGAAGAGATTATCCAAGACGAGAATTCATACCTAGACGGGGATACGAAAATAGACCGAACGGAAGAGAGAATTATGAACCCAGAACCCAGAGATGGAATGAAAACAGGAATCGGGAAAATCAGAGTAGAAATAACCGCCCATACCAAGGAAACAGATACAATAACCCACGGAATGAACAGGAATCTCGCGGTAACCGATACGGGAATGATAGACCAAAAGAGAACAGAAGAGAAATAAATAATATGCAAAGAGAAAAAAATGAATATGAGAGAGAAGATGACGGGCGAGAAAACACAGTATAACAACAGGCGTGTTTTCAAGAAGGCGCTCACTAAAAACGAAGAAACAAACAGGAATTTTTTGTCACCCCAAGGAATTTATTAAACTGGCAGGAAACAATAAAAGAGAAATGGAGTTAATTTAAAATTTGTGGATGGATTTATAAATGAGAAACCAATTAAAATTATGATAGACACAGGCTCTGAAATAACACTGGTCAACAGAAAATTAATCGAAGAAGTAAATTTAACAAGTCTAATTTATAAAATACCTAGGGTGAATTTAGTGGGCGCAAATAAACGGACATTGGCAACAATAAATGAAGGTATACGAGTAATGGTACGATTGAAAAAAAATATGTATGCACTTCAATGTGTAATAATGCCGAATATGTCACATGACATGATTGTAGGCGTTGACGAATTAACGGAAAAACATGTAGTGATCGACTTCAAAACCAACACGATGAAAATAACAAAGGAAAAAGAAGAAGAACAGGATAAGGAACAAGAGAAACAAATTACGGACGAATCACAGAAAGAACAAACGGTGGAAATGAACCTGGTGACGAAGAAAGGAAAAGGAAGAAAGAGGGGAAAAGGTCAGAAAAAGATTAAAGAAAAAAAAACCTGGGATTCCTCAAAAGATGAGACGAGCTCAGGAGAAGAAGATGGAAAGATTTTGACAAGAAATGAAAGCAAAACTTGGGATTCCTCAAAAGAAGAGACGAGCCCAACAGAAGAAGAAACAAAGGAAATGAAAGAAATGGAAAAGGATTCAGTTGAAAAGAACATATGGGATTCCTCAAAAGAAGAGACGAGCCCAACAAAAAAAAAAAAAAAAAAAAAAAAAAACAAAGGAAAATGAAGATGACACAATGGAGACAGTGGTGTTTGAAAAAGACACGGAGTACACGGTGAATATGTGCGAAGAATTTGATGGGAGAGACAAAAAATTGATATGTGGAGAAGGCAAAGAAAATGATTTGCGTAAAATTTTAAGAGACTATGAAACGATGATAAATAAGGAAAACCGAGTGGCCACAAAATACGTAGCATAAGTACAGATAGCATACAGGAAGTGCGTTTTAGTTTGCCTCGAGAAAATTTAGTTGCATAGATTGATAAATTTTATCGATTGCAAAGGCGGGGATTTGTTGTGCTTTTGAATGTCCATAAGCAATAAAAAACCGATATACAAATTTTATTACTTAAATAAAAATAAAAATTATTGATATTTCATAAAGACACAGACATATAAATTTTCAAACATCCTGTATAAGACAAAATATGTATTTTAAGTTGTTCGAAGAATTGTTCATTAGGCCTCAGAGACAAGACTTTCAAATATTATCGATAAGAAATTTAAATAAGTCGGTTATTGTGGAATGGATTTACCCGTAATAAAAGTGTATATAGAAAGTGTTTAAACAATAGACCGGGATGTGCGGTGGTTTTTCCCCCCGAAAGATTATATCGGTAAAAGTTTATTAACAAAAGACATTGAATTGAGAAACAGGTATCGTTTGTAGCTATTAGTAAGAAATATTTGTAAAGCAGATAGATTTAGTTAGAATAATTAAAGAATGTTGTTTTCTGGAATTACCCGAATGACGTTTTATAGAGAGAGTTGGTTGATAACGATATACGTCACAGAGGTAGAAGATTTTTATTGGTTAATTTTTGAATGCAAGGAGGGAGTGGTTTTGGCTATGCGATAGGAGAGAGGAAAGGAGTTAGTCAGTTTTCGTCGCCCAAGAAGGAAGGAGCTTTGTGGTTTGTGTTTGTTTGAAGTCCCGAAGACGTAATTTACCGGGTGTGTTTATTTGCTGTGTAAAAGCTGATCAGTGTGAGGAACGGGGTACAGAGAGATAGAAAAACCAAAGGGTATAAGAATATTAATATCAGACGAAGCCGGAAACATTTGAAGTTATAAACAGGCGCGGAGATTGGTTCAAAAGGAGGCTGCATAGAATTACACGAGTTGTTGGGTTGCAGATACAAGGACAGATAGGAGAAAGGTGTACGTCTTCTGGACCAAAATAGGAGCAGAAGCAGAGAAAGGTTTTTTTTTATGGCGTGGCCATAGAATTGCAACGGCAGATAACGAAAGGTCAGTCAATTTTCATTAGAGCAGGAGTGTGGTTTTCATTTATTAATTAAATAAATTGAATAAATAATAGAGACAGTTAATTTTGCGATCATTTAAAGAAAAAAATTATAAAGAGAGCTTAGTTATAACACATATTAAAAATCAATGTAAAATAACATTTGGGTCCATGATAGAAAACAACTTCTCATATATTTAAAGTATTGTATTGCAAATATTACAGGATTGATTGTTATATAAAATTTCAATAAAATAAAGGACATCTCACATATACTTCAGTTGAAATTCTGTGTATTTTATTCAGGTCATATTACCTATCCCAATTAGGAAGCCAATTGGAAAATATTTTGAATCCACGATCAAAGGTAAATAGTACAAGTTAAATAGCCTGAGATTGTAATTAATTAATGCTGATTTATTGTGATTAATTGGAGATTAGATCATTTAATAAATATAGACAGGATCTTTTCTAAATAAGCAATAGAATACAATTTAAATAGCATAACATATATATATATTATATATATATATATATATATATATATATATATATATATATATGAACAATTTACATATAATGCAAAAACTAAATAACAGTAGTAGTGGGTGTGTAAAGATACAATAGGACCTAATAGCCCCTCAACAAGCGAATAGTCACTACCACTGGCCAAATAAAGTTTAAAATATCAGTAAAAACTCAAGAATAGTCCGTATGGTAGCCAAAGTCTTAACACTAAAGGTTAGTAATTTAAATTTAAATAGTTCTACTAAAATGAGATACTAATTACCGTATTGTAAAGATATCAAAAGTGATAAATCTGTTACAATTCTATTAAATATATTACATTCAAAAGTGAGTCTTCAATACTTCTTATATAATGTTTTTAAAAAACCACATGAAATTTATTTCCCTCCCCAATATCAAAATTGTATTATATCAAATGTATTGTATTAAAAAAAATATTATAGCAAAAGTGAGTTTGGTCAGTACTCTTGAAATCCTAGTTAAAATCCCAATTTATTTCCCTCCCCAATATTTTAGAATTATATTATATCAAAATTGTATTCACCTGATCATATGCATATGAAAAGTGTACAAAATAGACAGTAACAAAAAAATTACACAGTCAAACAACTTATCTTTACAGCACTATAAGTCCATAGGAAAACTCCTCTTGGCACGGCTAAATCGGTTTGTTGCTGTAAAGGACAAATCCCAGGAGAGTCTGGGCACAAAACCAGTCACTGGTCTATCTGCTTGGAGTGACGGCAAAATCCAGGAGAGTTGCTAACTATTTAATAAATTCTGTTACTATTCCTTGAGGGAATATTCTTAAGAGAATACTCTCAAGTGAAGTGACGGAATCTAAAAGAATTATCAGATTTAATTACTATTTTATTTAATACTTGTAGCAGCATAGATTGACTGCACCAAACAAAACATTAAAACATTAGGTTATGTCAACATGTCAAAATTTCCGAAGTTACTTCGTAGACATGACAGGCTTGCGCCATGAAAAGAACATGCGCAGAATACAGAAGGCTGTACCACATTTGTAGAACCTTTTATATTCCACCAAAAAAAAGTTAGATAAAAAGGGAACCAAAAAAAAACTTAATGATAACGACATGGACTAAAACAGAATTTAAGTTTAACTATATAAAAAATGACCTTCTGTTCTTTGCAAGTAAATCAAGGAAATTTTATATTTAAATTATTTCGGAACTCAAAAATAAATCTCTAAAGAAATACTAAACTGCAATGATAAATTTGATTGTATGATAAAGAGATAATACGTATGAAATGATTTACTTACATGGAGCCGCAGCACGCCAAAAAAAATCTTCCTTTTTATGTGGAACTCTTATAAATGAATATTGATTTTATTAGAAAAAAATTACTTATTATTATTATTATTTATGAATTATATATTTTTTTATTCTTGTCCTAGATTTTATTTGCCCCAATTCCGTCACTTTGAACGTGAGAAAAACTCACCGGTTGGCGTGTCTGCGTTTACGAGTTCTGACCAAAACTAACCGCTTCCGCACAGACTCGACCAATCTTCCTGTCAAAGCGACTCCTGCGCGTGTGTGGAAAAATGTCGATTTAAAATCGATCGCAGGCGGGTAATAAGAAATTTCGTGAGGGGTTTTAATTGGACTAGTCAGTAGCGTAAACGCTACATACTCCTCTATTAAGAATGCATATATTTCCTGCTAATCCGGAAAATCTTCGAGGCCGCTGCAGTTGTTGTGACGTGAGAAAAAATCGTCCACGTGTAAAAAATATACCAAATTTATGTTCCTTGAACGTTTAACTTGTGTATTGTGTATATGCAGAATGTTATTCTGATAATATGGTTTAAAGCTTTACCTAACTTATATTTTTTATTTCTTTGTGTATATTTACATTTTAATTGTTTATATTTTTAGTAAAATAAATAAAACAATAATTTACAATACTTGTTTATAAAAAAAGATTACATGTACTATATACTATCCTTTTCACTTGCAAAGAAGGTATGCGAACATTATATGTGCTACAGCACATATAATGTTAATCGTGTTCTTCCATTTTAACGGATGCGTCACCCATTCCCACCAATAATGGTTGAGTAAATTCCTCCATCTTCACTTGTATTTGGTCTGCTGTATACATATTTATAATTAATTTTAAATATATTTTTATTTATAGATCATAACACAAATGAAATATGTACTTCACAAAATTATCGATAACTATTAATAAACAAATACGTGGTAATTTTACCTTGATATACTACAGGCGACAATACTTCAAAACCAAATGCCAATAATCTTACATAAGTGTATCATTATGTTTACTATTTACTCACAATGCATGAACTTCTATGCCCTCTGGGTGCCTAAAAGCGTACATAACAGGTACTAAAACAATACCCTACTGCTTGTTATCTTTCCTTCATATCAACAACAAAGCTACTGTAACTCATAGCTATACCGTAAGATTAAAGATAATATATTATTATGGATAAATTCCAAACAAAATGAATGCAATCTGATTAGCCTCGAATTGTGACACTTTTTTATGCGGGTATCAGATCTATTACTATCCAGAAGAATAAATACAGGTTGATCGCAGAAAATTGAATAAGAGTAAATAATTTTGTTTATATTCCTTTACGAAACTTTTTACAGCATACTTAATATAACAGTTAGTTAACGATTGCAATTCTTGATTATAGTTATTCATTGTTCTTTCTTTGGGAACACTAATAAATGGCGAATACCTCAATGGCAATTGATACTGCCAATAAAAAGAATTTTACAAACAAAATCTAAATAGTGGTTTTGTAAATGGTACAAATTTTAGAGTTTTTTATATTTTCATATCACTATATATAAAGGGTGTTTTTCGTAAGAGGTACAGAACTTTGAAATGGAATAAACAATATAAATTGACATGAAATTGATATTATTGGAAAGATCTTTTGGCATTATAATTTAAATATGAATTCTGGCATACGACCGTCATCGCTAGCTCTGACGTAGTCCAATCTGGAGGTCCTTTTCGATCACTTTTTCCAATATTTGTCGCCGTCTATCGGCAATAACGTGGCAAATGTTGTTCTCCAAGTAGTCAATCGTTTCATACTTATCGGCGTAGACTAGCACTTTCACATAAAATAGTCTAGCAGAGTTAAGTTGCACGATATTGGAGGCCAATTCACGGTCCGAAATGTGAAACTATGTAGTTACCAAACGACATGTTGCGCCGTCTTTAAATGAAATAACAGCTCCTGTACATCGTAGCTGTTCAAGTGGGAAATGAAAAAGGCAGTAATCATGGCTCTATAGCGGTCACCATTGACTGTAACGTTCTGGCCAGCATCGTTTTTGAATAAGTACGGTCCAATGATTTCACCAGACCATAAGGCACACCAAACAGTCAGTTTTGCTGGATGTTATAGTTTCTGAACATACATTTGAGGTTTATCTTAACTCCAAATAGGGCAGTTTTGTTTGTTAACGTAGCTATTTAATCAAAAGTGAACTTGATCGCTAAAGAAAATTCGTTTATGAAAATCGGTATCAACGGCAATCTCGTTTTGGACCCACTCACCAAATCTATGAATCTACGCCTTGCTAGGTGATGATGTACCTTTAATTCTTGAATGAGTTGGATGTTGTAAGCAAGCAAAGCAATTTTTTTTCAAAATCTTTTATAACCCCAGGCATATGAAACTATTTACCTTCCGATATAAGCCCCCGATTTCTTTAATGTGTTGAAGATTATTCCGAGCTCTGTCTACTATCTGTGTTTTATTTACCCCAATTTTATTACAATCTATCTATACAATCTCAAGTCTAATTTTAAGATCTTAAATCTAGTTAAGAGTTTAATTAGATTAATTTAATTAAATTTTAACTCTAACTGTTTCCTGCAAGATCGAGACCACTGAAAAAATCACCTACTAACAACAACATCTTCTTCCTCTTAGGGTGCCTATCCGTTCCGGATGTTGGAGATCAACATGGTTCCTAACTTTGCTTGCTGCTATCCTGAATAGTCGGTTGTCGATTATTAAACCACTTCCTCAGGTTTTGAAGCCAAGATATTCTTCTTCTCCCTGGTCCTCTCTTTCCAAATACCTTGCCCTGAAGAATGAGTTGCAACAAGTAGTATCCCTGTTCATTCCTCATAACATGGCCAAGATATTCTAGTTTGCGCTCTTTGATGGTGTTAATAATCTCGAATTCCTTGCCTATTCTACGTAGGACCTCAACATTAGTCACACGATCCACCCATGAAATTCTTAAAATACGTCTGTAACACCACATCTCGAATGTCTCAAGTTTTCTTAAAGAAGCTTCGGAAAGTGTCTAGGCCTCTACTCCGTATAATAACGTAGAAAATACATAGCATCTAATGAGAGAGATTTTGGTAGCAAGTGGTAAATCGTGACTTCTGAAAAGAGACTTCATCATTATGAATGCCGATCTCGCTTTTCCTATGCGTTGTTTTATTCCACTGGAGTGATCCAATTGGCTGTTAATGTTGGTACCAAGGTATGTGTAGCTGTCCACTCTGTCAATTGGATGTTGGTTAACCAAAAGCTGTGTATTTAATATTTCGCGCTTACTGACTACCATGTACTTTGTTTTCTTCGTATTAAGATCAAGTCCGTGTTCTCTACTTATATCTGATATACGCGACATTATTCTTTGCAAACCGTCCAGACTATCTGCAAAAACTACTGCGTCGTCGGCATATCTAATGTTGTTTAGACGCATTCCGTTGACTAATACGCCTTCTTGTAGTTCTCCCAGGGCTTGCTCGAAGATATATTCAGAGTATATATTAAATAACACCGGGAACAGAATGCATCCTTGCTTCACTCCTCTATCTATGGAGACTGCCTCTGTTAATTGGTCATCCACTTTAATATTGGCTGTTTGGTTGTAACATAAATTATAGATGATTCTCAAGTCCCTATCATCTAACAAGATGTTTATAAGTTTATCATGCTTTACTCTATCAAATGCCTTTTTGTAGTCGATAAAACAAATATACACATCACAGTTAACATCCCTGCATCTTTGCATAAGCACTTGGACAGCGAATAGAGCCTCTCGGGTGCCTAAGGAATCGCGGAATCCAAACTGCGTCCATGATACTTGTTCTTCGCATTTTTTATATATTCTGCCGTGTATCAATTTCAAGAACGTTTTAAGTAACTGGCTCATTATTCTAATTGTTCTGTAGTTCTGTTGTTGTGTAACAACAACATGGATATCCATTTTTGCAGAATTTTTAAATAATCTTTTTTTAACGATTTCCGGGGTTTCAATCGAAACGTCAAACGTTAGTTAGTTAAAAATGTAATTTTTATTATAATCAATTGTGGCTTAATACCATATAAACATTTTATTATAATAAACAATTATGATTTTATTTTATTTATTTTTAAACGAACTATTGATTAAATTGCAACTGGAAGATCTTTCTGGTTTTACGATATAGGTACTGCTGGCAATAACCTGCAGATTAAACACAATAATCTCTTGCGCCCAAGGAAAAATACACTATTGAAAAATTATTAAAACAATGTTGGTTATATAGTTGTTTTAGTAGTTTTTATTGTCATGTTTGTATTCACTACCGTATCACATTTGGAAATAAATGCCAAATCCACTGGATAATAAACCTGATCAAAAATACCTTAATAATTTACAGTTATTAAAAGATTTATCACCTAATAATTTAAAGATGCACCGTTATATCTACTGGGCATTGTAGTAAATAAAGTAATTAAACTATTATTTGTAAGATAGAAAGAAGCGACTGCAAAGTTTTTCCGTTTATCATTACCACCAGAAAATCGGTATGCAAGAGCGTATCAATTTATTTTTAATAAATTTATATATTTTAATAAAAAATTTACAATAGTAAAGTATTAGGCGAGACTTTTCTCAAAAACGAGACGTATCCGCTAAATGTATCCATTGAGGGAAAAAAATGGCCATTTTTATACTGGCGTTGTATTATTTTTCTCTCTACAGTAAAATGCTGAGGCGAGCGTCATGGAACTAGCGATACAAGACGGTGTCGTTACCGGTAGCGTCATAGAATAACGGTTTTTGACATCTATTTACTACTCTCGATCAATTCGTTTTTAGTCATCGTATACTTATTCTAAGCAGGTTTAAATTAGAAGCGCATGAAGAATCACTAACAAAATATAGACATTAAATGAGACGTAAAAAAATAAAAGAATATCTGTCTGTAAAGAAAAATAAAGATATTCTCAAGTTAAAGTTGATATCATATAATCGAATGAACTATCTTACAAGTAAAGTCGTCCCAGGAACACAACTCAACAATATTGGCAATATCATTTTAAAGTCGTCTACTTTAAAATGTATATGTATGTATGTCTGAATTGTCAATATAAATGAGTCAGATAAAATTAAATAATTAGAACTAAGTAACAAAAAAACAAACGGAACCAACGGTTACCAACGGAACTGCCGATAAATGATGAAGACATCAATGTGTGGATTATGCAAGATCAGCAAATGTAACTGACTGATGGTGCAATCGCCGACATCAGTGGTTATCAACCCACACAATGTCACTGAGGATGACACAGATAAGATTATCGAGAAAATATCTCACTTCAAAGGTTTGAAAGCGATTGGAGCTGCCCTTGCCTATATTGAGCAACAGGAAGTTTTGAACAAAATGGGACCATAAGTTGACGCAGAAATCTATCAAACACTTTTTTAAAACATGAAGATGATCCAGTACGTAGGTACAAGATGATCCAAGGTATACATTAGGCTGCTGGGACTATATTATTATTATTTTCTGTAAAGCAGTTGGTGTTTATATTTGAATATAAATTTTATTTATATTTAAATATTTAATATCAAAAGGTACATAAGATCATCATTTCAATATCAGTACGTTTAGAAAAGTCTAATGTAAAAGGTTCCTTTCGAATTAGTCCTCACAATGATTTCCTTTATTTTAAAAATGTAGACGCCATCACTGAACTACACTCGTCTCTCGTTTCGTGCCCCTCCTGAGTCTATCATTTTAAAGCGATACCCTGACAATCCTGTTGAATTTGGATTAAAGTAATATAACGTCAGTTCCGTCGTCTGGCTACATGTTAAAAAATCAACAATCCATCCTTATTATATAATATCTGTGTAAATAACCTTACTTATGTGTAAAACTAGAAAGAAAAAGAATACATGAAAAAAGATACAAATGGACATCTGAAGAAACCAAAAATAGTGAATTTAATAAAAAGATAGTGCATGCATTAAATCAAGTTAGCATGCAGCAGATAAACTCCAATGATATTGATGATTTGAATAACCTTATTACCGAAACAGTGAATAAAAGCCTTCTGCAACTGAAAAAACCAAAAACAACATACAATGAATTAGACAAAGAAATATTTACAACAAATAGAAAGAAGGAAGATCTTAAATAAATCTAACAAAAGGGGAACCGACGAATATAGAGAACTTAATAGGCAGATTAGAAAAGGAATCAGACAACAAAAAAGAAAAGAAAACGAAAAATTAATAACAACAACTATTGAAAAAAATAAGAGTATGAAATGCCTCAGACCGACACTAGGACGACGTCAGATGATATCATTAATGGGAAAAGACGAAAATGAAATCACAAGTAGAGAAAACATACTGACACGAATAGAAGAATTTTACACAGAACTTTACAGATCACATCAACAAGATGATGAGATGAGACCAGCACGGAAATTAATAAAAAATGTTGGATCAGAAATAATGCCAAAAGTAACAATTTCAGAGGTAACTACAGCATTGGAAAACATGAAGAGAAATAAAGCTGCAGGAGAAGATAGTATTACCACAGATATGATATTAGAAGGAGGTAAGGAACTAATTGCAATTGTAACTAAACTTGTGGACAGTTGTTTACATCAGGGCAAAGTCCCTAAGAGCTGGAACAACTCTAAAGTAATCTTATTACACAAGAAAGGTGATAGTCGAAAATTGGAAAACTACAGACCCATCAGCCTACTGTCACACCTGTTTAAAATACTCACCAAAGTCATAACTACTCGACTAACAAGGAAATTAGACGAATACCAACCATATGAACAGGCAGGTTTTAGAAAAGGCTACTCAACTTCCGATCACCTGTTAACCACAAAAATATTAATAGAAAAATGTAACGAATACAAGTTTCCAGTTTTCCTAGCATTTGTAGACTACGAAAAAGCTTTCGATACCATAGAACACACGGCCGTAATAAACGCAATGCAAAATTGTAGAATAGACAGCAGATATATTAACTTAATAAAAGAAACTATGAACCAAGCTACAGCTACATACTACCTAAATGAAAATGAACACACGAACCCTGTACCATTAAACAGGGGAGTCAAACAGGGAGATACTTTATCACCCAAACTGTTCACCTTAGTTTTGGAGGACGTTTTTAAAAACCTAAATTGGAAATATAAGGGAATAAACATCAATGGCCGCTACCTCAGTAATCTACGATTTGCAGATGACATAATCCTGATAGCTACTGACCTACAAGAAATGCAAACCATGCTTTTAGAACTACATACCGAATCTTCTAAAATAGGACTGAAAATGAATTTAAACAAAACAAAAGTCATGCACTCCGAAGACACCGTGACAATAATAAACGATAAAGTTATAGAAAAAGTTGAAGAATATATATACTTAGGACAAAAAATAATCCTAAATAGGGAAATTCAAACTGAAGAAATAAAAAGAAGAAGAAAGTTAGCTTGGGCAGCATTCGGTAAACTGAACTATATACTCAGAAATCAACAAATTCAATTACATCTTAGATCTAAAGTTTTTGATGCATGCATTATTCCGATATTAACTTATGCGGCACAAACATGGACAATCACAAAAAAGAATATGAATATACTTAGAGTCACTCAACACGCGATGGAAAGAGCAATGCTAGGTATATCACTTAAGGACAAGAAAACAAACACATGGATAAGACAGAAAACCAAAGTCACCGATGTGGTGCAAAAATCATTAAAGTTGAAATGGGAATACGCTGGACATGTAGCTAGGAGCGATCTAAACAAATGGCACAGATCAATTTTAACCTGGAGACCATACCAACACAAAAGACCCAGAGGCAGACCTCCTATGAGATGGACAGATGATCTGAAAAGGACTGCCGGGAAAAATTGGCTACAAGTAGCGTACAATAAAAAACAATGGAAAGGAAGACTTGAAGAGGCTTATGTTCAGATGTGGACGTGAATGGCTAGACAAAGAAGAAGAAGAAAAACCTTACGTAATATTACCACTTTAAACACTAGTTTTTAATAAAAGCGAGTTTTTTTAAAGAAATTTCTCACTGCCCTATTACGAAGCCTTTTTATATTCACATATTATGTAAACAAACCGTAAATTATTTTCGCCATACTAATCGCGATATTTGGGGTTTTGTTAGGAGAAGAATAATTTTACTTACTTTTATTTGCTTAGTGCATTCACTAAGGTAACTAATCTAACTGGTAAGACGAACAATATAAGAAAAATCTGTTCAATCTCTATTCTACAAAAATGGCATCCAGCAAAGATCAATTCACCTTTTTTTACTGAACTTAATTTTGTGTGACTTGTTTAATGTTCAAAGATTTTTTTTGCCTCTACAAAATGCACATATCATATATTGGTTATTATGATGATAAAGATAAACACACTTATTTTACATATTTATGTAGTTTCACCCACGTCTAAAAAACTATTATTTCATTTATGGAGAGAAAATTTACCATACAAATTAATATATAACCAAAACAATAAGATAATTTATTTCGCCCATTATATTTGCAAACGAGTATCAAATTATTATTCATAGATGTATCCAAATTTATTTATAAGGGAGTAATGTTAATTTTTGTCTTAAATTTGAAGATACAAAATGAATTATACGAAAGTATATATTTGAGTGTGTCTATTAATTCAATAGAAAAAACGCTGGATCATTTTATCATACTCGTAAAAATATTTTTTTTAAATTTTTTATTATAACTAGTTAACCGAACTTAACACACGATTTTCTTCTACTCTTGCAGTGTTATAAATACAGTTATAAATATAGATAAATATACGTAAGTATATTATTCTTCTTGTAGTTTTATGACTGTTATCGATCGATGGATATCTATGATTGGCTACCACTTCACTTTTAACCTACTGACGGCCGATATGTAATTAAGATATGATCAGTGGATCTCAAACAGTGGGGCGTTAATATTTAATTCCGATCGCTTGAAAAGTAAAAATATTTAATTTCCTGTATTTTATGTTCAGTAATAATATTGGATTTTACTGTATCAAAGGCAAATAAAATGAATATAATATGTATATACAGGGCGTGTTAAAAGAAGTGGGACGGAATATTTCGAATACTCGAAATTATTTGTCGACATCAAATGTTCATCAAGGTCTCTATAAGTCTCTATTTTGCGTAGAGTGAAAATTATACGAATGGTTTTGCATGCAGTAAAATTGGAAAATACTTGCCAAGTTACTGGTATGTCCAAATTTGAATAAAATACATCCAAGACTTTACTTTCTGCAGACACTGTATTAAATATAACCTTGCAACAAATTGGCACTAAATCACTTCCGAGTTTTTAGCAAAACATAAACGTGTAGTCCAGTAATTAATACCAAACCTATTGAGAATATGCAGTCCAGTAATTAGACCGAAGGTACTTTATCGTTTAACTAAAACACACCACAAATCCGAATTGAATTTCCGAAACACTTTTTTGTTACTTCTTTTAGCAAACGATTTGTCCTATTCACTGTCTGATATTTCACTATCAGAGTCGTCACTATCTGAATTATCTATCCGAATAATTAGAGGCCGGACCTCATCTATAACTCGCTCGTTGAAAAGACTGAACGATTATGTCTTTCGTATGTCTAATACAATTTTGCCATTGTTCTGCCTTTATTTGTTCTAGCGATTCTTTCCATAAACTAAGAACGCTAGCGTCATCTGTTGTTTTGGATGCATGTTTATCATAAACATTTTTGGCTATACCCCAAACTAACTCAATTGCATTATAGTGGCAATGGTAGGGCGGAAGTCGAAGAACTTCATGGCCATATTTAAGAGCCATTTGGTCAGTAACAAATTTCTTTTGAATTTTGTGCTCTCCACACCTTTGAAGTAAATCGACTTTTAAAAATATGTCACTGTGACTAAACTTATTTTTTGTCAATCACAACTTTCTATGATTCTGTCTCCGGCTTCCGTACACAATATAGCTTCGCCTATTTTTAATAATTTTAATGTGTTTGTCCTTGTGTAGTGTAGTGTGATGTACCATTTTATGTTTATAACATTTTATTCTTGTCGGATAGGCCACAATTGACGAAATGCCCCTGAAGATGCTCTAGGGAGCGAAAGTACTTGGGCAAGATTAAATTAATTAAACTGTGCTCGATATTTGCCTTTTACTTGATCAAAGTTAATCACAACTTTATTTCTTCTTTTGTCCAGCTGTTTGAAGAAAATCTCTCTTCTCCTGTTGATTGGTAGGATGCATTATCCAATACTATTATGGATGGTCGCTCCCATTTTTTTAACAAATTTTCTTCAAACCATTCTTTAAAAATATTTGCATCCATATTTCCATGGTAATCACTTGTATTCTTTTGGAAAAAAAAAATCATCATCATTTCTAGCATGAAGTAAGAAAGCGAATTAATGATTATTGGAGACTGGTCCGCTTTTTAATTTAAGATGTTTTCATGAGTCGAGATTGGTTTTTGATTATTCTTAGAGCACTACATTTTGTTCAAAATCCTGATGAAGGTGAAGTTATTTAAGACAAGCTTTATAAGAATCGACTTATATTAAATTATTTTAATAATAAGATGTACTCGATTTATCAACCTGAAAGAATCTCTGCATCGACGAAACAATGCTTTTGTGGCGAGGGCGAATAGTTTTCAAACAGTTCGTCAAAAATAACAGACACAAGTACGGCATCAAGCTGTATGTTTTAACTAAATCTGATGGTATGGTTTTAAACATGCATGTATATACTGGATCACAAAATTTCTTAGGCGGAGAAGGTCACTAAACTAATCAATTCCTATCTCTCTCATCGGACGATCAGGATCAAAGTAGCTGACCACTTATCCACACCCTTTACTCCACTAGCTGGAGTACCCCAGGGCTCAATACTTGCACCAGTATTATACACAGTCTACAACAGTGACATCCCCCGCCCACAGTATAGATCGGAGTCCCTTCTACTTTACGCTGATGACACTGCTCTCCTCACGTCAGGATCACACAGAGAGCATGGACGATTGTCTGTATTCGAAAGAGCACAAAACTACCTTGATAGAGTCATTAGGTGGTGCAATAAATGGAGAGTGACCATAAATCCCTCCAAAACACAACTAATTTTATTCAAAACTTCAAATTGTCGCGATGTCCGGGGCCGAATAACTCTGTTAGGAGAAGACCTTATTCTCAGAAACTCGGTTTCCTATTTGGGAGTTCATTTTACCAGGACTCTCAACTGGAAAACCGACATTCAAGATACCCTAGATAGGGTGAAAAGGAGGTTTAAACTCCTGGCAGTGTTGTCCGGTAAACTGGGCAAGACGTCATCCAAAACTTTAGTGCACACCTACAAAACATTCATCAGACCCATCATCGAATACAAGGCATGCATCTATGCTTCTCTTAAGACCTACGAAATCAATGCCATCATGGCAACCGAAAGAAAAATCCTTAGATTCTGCATGAGGCAGAGCAGGCTATATCCATCAGCACACATACATACACTGGCAAATATTACACCAATTAAGGACAGAATCCTATCCCTCAGCAGGAGGTATGTCCTTAGAACCATTGCAGGCTCGAACAACCGAGCCAAACGAATACTAAAGACTCCTTGCAATCGCCGAGGGCAAATACTCACCAGGCTTCCTAAAAGAAAAGTTCCGTTTCCTCAGCTAAACTTCTTCACAACACTGGACATGAACTCCCTGATGAGTATTTTGAAATTTTAGAATCAATCCCTATTAAATATCGCAGTTAACTACTGCATGCCAAAACGCTGATAAAGAGCCGTTCCTACTGTATGGCTGGTAACCCCTGAAGTACCTCGTCTGACATGCTTGGCAAAGTTCACCCAAATTCCTCTTGTGCGCTTCTTATACATCGTTCACACAGACACGCCATCTTCTGAACCCCAGCTTCTTAGTAGTCCACTACTTCTCCACCAAAACATCATTCATCACGTTTGTTATACCTCCATTACTCAAAAAAAGTACCCCTTCCTTGAAGAGGCGTTAAGCCTAAACAAGGTTAAAACTCTAGTTTAACTCAACGAAAGTTGTTTGTGAATTGATCAAAAACTATTTTGGATTTGTCTACTCACTTTTTTAGATAAATATTATATTACTGGAATCGAACTTGCCGAAGCACTTCTAACACATGATAACTACTGCACAGGAACTATAAACATGCAACGTCGAGGTATCTCTCAAGAAATTAAAAGGGCACACTTGCTACCTAGTGAAGTAATTCGAAAATACCAGAAGTGTATTTAGTTGGAAAATGGAGAGATAAAAGACCAGTCTCATATCTGTCCACAGAATTCGAAAACAAAATGATCGAATTCGAAAACAAAAGAGGTCAAAAAATTAACAAAACCTTTACAAACTTTAGAATATAATAAGTGTATGGTGCGTGTTGATCGTAAAGATCAGACGCTTGCTTATTATTCGTGTGAAATGAGAAATGTGAGATGGTACAAAAAACTATTCATACCTATATTTCAAGTAATGGTTTATAATACATATTATTTATTTGTTAAATTCTCGGTATATACAATGATACTATACTACTTTCGTTTACAAATAATTACACAACTTTTGAAAAAAAACAGCTGTACCAACCAAAATAGAAGGTACCCGCTAACATATTCCAACTAAAATACCTTTAAAAAATACAAAAGGTGAAACTAAGAGAAGATGTAAAGTTTGTGCGTCAAAAAATATTAGACGAGATACTGTGTAGACCTAGTCTATCTAAATATATAATTTTAAGTTTATGTTGAAATAAAGTTTTTCTGAAAATGCAATACATTTTTTTCTAAAAAATTAAAAACGCGGAAATGCGTCTTTGAGCATGTGTACAAACCATTATTACCTCAGTGCCCACGATGCGGATCCGTGTCTTTTTTTGACATGCGCACAAGTTAGATATGTCTAAAATTATTATTATGTTTATGCTATACCAGTAAAAATTACTAAAAGCTAAAAAAATATTTAGCACCTCCCAGTACATTTCAGATCGCAGTGAAAGTGTTGGTGTTGTTAAACTAAGATTTTTTGTATTATTTTATGGTTCAGATGAGTTTATAAGTTTTTTTTTCTTCTTTTTTCTTTATTCAGTGCTTTCGTCATACACCTCCTATATGTGTTCTACTGATCGACCTTAATTTGTTTTTGTCTCTCAGGCTTCCATTGTGATATTTTTATATACATTTAATTTTGTCGCTGTCTATTGGATCGCACACCAATGTAAATAATTTGCATCCCAATATTCAAATATATAATTCCGGTAATTCACCTGCGTGGTCTGAAAGCCCCCTATTAGTGTGACACAAAAATCGCATTACCGGATGATATATGGCAGTGTTATAAACATTCAACATTTTAAGTTACATTAGTCCCGTAATATTGCAGCCACGCTACCTGAGTTAAGAGCCACCTTCCTGGAATAGATTATTCTTTTAAATTACTGCACTTTTTAACCATATAATATATTCCTCTGACACAGTTGTTTAAGATTGCCATTGTTCATCATTATTTAAGTTATTTTTAGCACACACCTTGCGTTTTTAAATTTCCAAATATGTTAAACGGCTAATAATTTGTATATTTATCAAATAATTACTAATAACCTGAATAATAGTGGATTACAAACAGAAAATTAAAGCTCATGATAAAATTATTACTAACCGAATAGAGGGTTACTCAAACTATTAACCATATTAAAGAAAATCATAGTAGTTTATCAGAGTCAGCAGAACTAATAATAGGAAAAAGAAGGGCGAAAACAAGGAAATGGTTTGATAAAGAATGCCAAGAAAAACTACAAGACAGACAGAAAAAGCGAAACATTATGCTTCAACAAGAAACAACAGAAAGTAAAGAAAACTATACAACATCACGACGAGAAACAAGAAAACTAATTAGAAGAGAAAAAAAGAAAATACGAACAACAGCAGTATGAAGAAATGGAAAGAAATAGACAACAGTCAAATAGTCGAGCATTTTACAAATCTGTGTCAAACGAAAAGAGTGGATTCAGACCTAACTGCGTGTCTGTACTGAGAAAAATAATGATGAATTAATAATCAACGAACAAGAATTACTCCAAACATGGCAAGAATATTTCAAAAATTTACTTAATATACACCAAGATGAAGAACATGGAGAGGATATATACCTTGGGGTGGACCTACCGGTAGAGTACCCAAAAATAGACGAAACATTGCAAGCAATTAACAAATTGAAGAACGCAAAAGCTCCAGGCTCTGACAATATACCAGCCGAATTTCTTAAGTACGGAGGAGAAACTTTACATAGACCATTAGACAAACTAATAACACTTATATGGAACGAAGAGAAAATACCAACAAAATGGCACGAAAGTGTAATAATTCCTATCCATAAAAAGGGAGACAAAACCAAGTGCTCTAACTATAGAGGCATCTCCCTACTTAATACGGCATACAAAATCTTATCGAACATCCTATTAAGTAGACTAACACCTTTTGTAGAAAATTTCATAGGGGAATACCAAGCCGGATTCAGAAAAAATAGATCGACCAAAGATCAGATTTTTACTCTCAGGCAGCTGCTTGAAAAAGGATAGGAATTCAATAGAACCATTCATAATCTCTTCATAGATTTCCGACAAGCATACGACAGCATTAAAAGGGATCAGATATGGAATGCAATGGCAGAACTTTCAGTTCCAAAAAAACTTATCCAGCTCGTTAAAGTTTGTGTAAATGGCTGTAGATCTAGAGTGCGGATAGGTAACAAGCTCTCAGAGTCGTTTGAAATAAACAGTGGACTGAAACAAGGAGACGCGCTGTCACCTCTTCTTTTTAATATAATCCTGGAAAAAGTAGTAAGAACCGCACAAATTAGAACAGAACTACTGACAGTAAATGGACCAAAATTACTACTAGCATACGCGGATGACATTGACATTGTAGGAAATACCGTCACCAATGTAAAAGAAACTTCAATAAATTAGAGAGAGAGGCAAAAAATACCGGTCTAAGGGTCAATGAAGAGAAAACCAAATATATGTGCATTAACAGACAAAAGAGACGAGATAGAATAGGACAAAATGTAACAATAGACCCCTATAACTTTGAAAGAGTGGAGAGTTTTAAATATCTCGGAGCGACTATCACCACAGATAACGATATCACGGAAGAGATAAAAGGGAGAATTCAGGCAGCAAACAGATGTATGTATAGCCTCCACAACACTATTAAATCCAAGAGCCTAACACGAACATCAAAAATCAGGATATATAAAACAGTAATTAGACCGGTGCTCATGTATGGGTGTGAGACGTGGACGCTGACAAAAGCAATGGAAAGTAAACTCAGATGCTTTGAGAGAAAAATCCTCAGAAAGATCTTCGGTCCCTATCACGATCCGAATACTAACCAATACCGAATGAGAACAAATGCCGAGGTCAAACAAATGTATAGTGCTAGCGACGTAGTCCAAGAGATTAAATCCCAACGTCTAAGATGGGCTGGCCATGTTCATAGGCTCCCTAATAACCGCCTTACCAAGTTTAATCTGGGAAGAAGTCCTGACAGGGAAAAGGCCCTTAGGACGTCCACGAATGCGATGGAGAGATAACATATGGTCAGATTTGAGAACAATGGGGCTACCACTGACTTAAACATCATGGACGACCGTTCGAGATGGAAGCAGGTTGTGCAGTCAGCCAAGACCCACCCCGGGTTGTAGTGCTACCAGAAGAAGAAGATAGTAGTTTATCAACTACCCCATTTCTACACAGATCTCTACATAAGTGGGTAAGGACAGAAAATGTCAAAACATAGTAATAACAGTGGAAGAACAAAAGTTTTTTACACTCGACTTTGCTGATGACCAAATAGTGACATCGCAAGATGAAGATGATCTTAGCTATATAATGAGATCACAAGAAAATATGAAGCGATGCGCCTAAAATGAATATAGAAAATATGAATAATATCTAATAGTAGGCAATGATGAAACACCCATTAAGATTTAGAAATGAGTGTAAAACCTGCAATTATTTGGGGATATTTTTCAATAAGGAAGGAAAGAGTGAAGATAGCATAAAAACGAGAACAAATAAGAAAAGCAATGTACTAAAGTAAACTCTTTTTTCTGGCATAAGTCAATCACAAAAGAAACAAAAAAACATGTATAGAAATATTGTTTAAAGTTTTTTTTATTAAAGACACTATACGGTTCGGAGGTTTGGAGTGTTACCAAAGCCAATAAAACAAACTTATAAATGCAGGCATAGACTATTTAGGAAGAAGTTATGATATATCAAAACTACAGTAGGTCTGAAATAAGCATTCACGATATGAAATGAAGCTAGATCACAACATTGCGAGAAGATTGAGAAAAACAGCTGACATGGTTCGGATACGTAAAGAGGATGCCAGAAGACAGATGGCCGCGAAGAATATTAGAATGGATTCCTCCTGAGAAAAAAAGAGGACGTGTTTTATGTTTAAATAGAGAATAAAATTTAAGGAAATAATATAAATATATTGAGTTCCAGTGTCAGTTGGTTTCTTGTCTTTCGATTCTATATATCCCAAGGTAGTAATAGAAGCGTTGAATATTTAAGGCATGGACAAACCGTACATAGAGATTTTAGCGATCATATACAGGCAAGCAAAAGCTAAGGTCAAATTTTGTGAACACAAACAAAGGCCTATCCATTGATAGGCCTTCCCGTGTATCTATCCATTGATAGATACCTCAGCCATCTTAGATTTGCAGACGACATCATTACTGCTAATAATAATTCTTCTTCTTTGAGTGCCTCTCCTATCGGAGATTGGATATCATTATTGCGATTCTAATTTTATTTACTGCTGTTTTGAATAATTCGTTAGTGGTTCAGCCAAACCACTCTCTTAAATTTCTAATCCAGGACATTCTTCTACGGCCTGGATTTCTGCGTCCTTGGATTTTTCCTTGCATTATATTTTGTAGGAATGTATACTTTTGTCCTCTCATTAGGTGGCCTAAGTATTTAAGTTTTCTCTTTTTTATATTCAGGATAACTTCTAGATTGTTATTTATTCTGCGTATTACCTCTTCATTTGTAATTTTATCCACCCAACTTATTTTTATTATACGGCGGTAGCACCACATCTCAAAGCTTTCAAGATTTTTAATATTCCTCTGTTTAAGAGTCCATGCCTCAATACCGTAAAGCAAAGTACTGAGTACATAGCATTTTAATATTCTAGTTCGTAGTTGAATACTAATATCACGATTACAAAACAATTTTTTTATTTTTTTAAAGGTAGACCTGGCAATTTCAATACGTCTTTTTATCTCGTGATTAATAATCCTGTAGAACTACAAAAGCTTACAAGCGACCTAAATGCATCTAGGAATTAAGTTGACCCAAAAATAAAGTTCTTCTTCTTCAGCCTTCATTTATCCATTGTTGGACATAGGCCTCCTCCAATTTCTTCCACGCTTCCCTATCTTTTGCAATTCTCATCCACTGTTTTTCAACTACAGCTGTTATATCGTCTATCCATCTCTTTTTGGGTCTTCCCACGCTTCTTTTTATTTCTTGAGGTCTCCAGAATGTCACTCTATGAGACCATCTGTTGGTGTCTTGTCTTGCTACATGTGCTATCTATTGCCATCTCAATGTCGCTATTTTTTCCATGATGTCGGTTACTTTAGTTCTTCGACGTATTTCGGTGTTAGGAATTTTGTCTCTGAGGCTTATATTTAAGGCCCTCTCCACGGCCCGTTGAGTTACTCTTAATTTTCTGCATTTTTCTTGTTATTACCATAGTTTCCAATCCATAAGTTGCAACTGGTACTATACAAGTGTCATAGGTTTTTCGTTTTAAGTGAATTGGAATTTTTCTGTCTTTTAAAATGAAGCTCAACTTACCAAAAGCAGCCCATGACAATTGTGTCCTTCTTTTAATTTCTAGGGTTTGGTTTTCCTTTTCGTGGTTTCCCTGGTATACCAACAAAACATATCTTAAATGTGGGCTCAGAGGATCTCCCTGAAATAATAACATCAGAAATTAGAGCCGCCCTAAAACAAATGAAAAATGGGAAAACACCAGGAGAATAAATGCCTATTGGAAGGACAAATACCAAAGGCATGGAAAACTGCGGAAGTCATTCTACTCCATAAAAAAGGGGACGCCGCAAATATAGAAAACTACCGACCAATAAGCTTATTGTCACACCTTTACAAACTACTAACCCGAATAATAACAAATAGATTGACAGCTAAACTAGATGCATACTAACCAGTGGAGCAAGCAGGGTTTCGTAAGAGTTTTAGCACTATCGATCACTTGCAAACAATCCGGACAATTATTGAAAAAACAATAGAGTACAACATACCACTACATCTGGCACTTGTCGATTATCACAAAGCATTCGACAGTATCGAGAAATGGGCTTTCTTAACAGCATTGGACGACGCCAGAGTAGATTCAAGATATGCTGCCCTCCTTAAGAATATATACGATGATGCTACTTTTCACGTAAAAATAGATGATGATCTGGAAACTATAAAAATAGACCTTGGCAAAGGTGTGAGACAGGACGACACCATCTCACCCAAGTTATTTACTTTGGCAATAGAAAATGTTTTCAAAAAACTAAATTGGGCCGCAAAGGGATTAAAAGTAGATGGAGTATATCTTAACCATTTGCGTTTCGCAGACGATATAGTACTAATAAGCACAGATATCCATGAACTAAAATCAATGCTACAAGATTTAAATCACAAATCGAATCAAATAGGATTGAAATAAATCTCGACAAAAACAAAGATATTAAGCATTAGGACAGTAGAGAAGTATGTCTGCTTCGGACAGTTAATACATAACTCTGGAATGAAACTGGCTTGGCCATTTTTTTTAATATGCAGTTATATTCAAATCCAGTATGCCCTCTACCTGAAGAAAAAATCATTCAATCAGTGTGTACTATCAATCATTATATAGGGCTGTAAAACTTGGACACTAAAGAAAGACATAATAGCGAAACTTAAAGTCACTTAAAAGTCAATAGAACGATGCATACTAGGTATAACAAAGGCATATCGAAAAAGAATAGAATGGATCAGACAGAAAACCATTTTTTACTCTTTATTATTTTTATTTTATTTCGATCCATACGTCATACTTTATATTACATACTTTTTTTCAATATTGATTAAAATCATCTAGTAAATAAACCATTAATAAAATACCTAACTTATTAAACTCGCGCCATTGACAAACACCGTAAAATGGCAATGTAAGTGTTGAATTACATAAAAAATATTTCTGTCGTTTCACAATGGATCATGACAGGCCGATAGAAATCTTGTATCTACATTTCTCAGAGAAAAAAATAGATCACATCTGTTTCCAGTCTAACGCGCATATTATACCGATGATTGTAATTAATATAGAGGCGACTACTGCGGTGCCTCAAAGGCAAAACTGACATAAACGTAGATACAGATAGGGGCATGTTTTAGTAGAATTATTATTTAATAAATTAGTTATTATTTGTTTATGAATAAACGTAGACAGAGAAAAATTGCAAACGAAGGGTATAAAAACGGATATTCCGTGCATTATAAAGTGGTGATGTAAATTATAAATGATTTAATTGGTTGTTAAAGACTACAACTAGCACAAAAATAATGAGTTGAAATTTAGCCAGAAGTAAACGTTAAATACTCTATTATTTCTACCACAGCTTATAATGCAACAGTTAAGAGACACTGTTTATATTTTTATTTTTATAAACTTTTTTTTAGTCTATTTTTTTAGAGTGAAAAGACAGCAAATATTTGATTTCACGCAAACAGCGCCTTTGTATCTGTTGATACGTATTTCGACCTAATAGGTCTCATCAGAACAGTTATTCAAAGGTGTTCTTAACGTGAAAGATCAATATTTTCTGTCTTTTAAGAAGCAACACTAAAATGGCTTCAATACGGACGCAATAGCGACATCTGACAATAAAACCGTAAAATAGTTTCGAAACACAATTCAGATTTCCGCTTTAATCTGTGCTTTCTAAAAATTGCAAAGCAAAACAGACGTTGATAAAGGTTAAAAGTGACCTTTATCAAGTCTGTTTTGCTTTGCATTTTGAAGCAAGATTAACGAATTGAATTGTTTCGAACTATTTACGGTTTTATGTAAGTGTCGCTATTGCGTCCGTATTGAAGCCATTTGTGTTGCGACTTTGCCTGATGGTGCTCGTAACCCTGTTGATAAACTTCTGTAATGCTTGTCGAGGAGTTTTCAATTATCATGCCAATTTCGGAAATTGTGTCGGCGTTAATCCAATTCATCAAGATAATAATTTTTTTTTGGAACTGATATCCTAATAGTGCGCAGATATCTTCGTTGCCATGATACTATTTCCTCTTTATCTATTAGTATTGATTGCCGAGACCGGTTCATATACCGAAAATTCAACTTATGTAAAACTGTTCTTAGGGTTTTACGGCACATTGGAGGAATTATATCGTTTTCCAGTAACTTGTCCTTAACTTTTTTGATCGTTGGAGGCTTATTTTCTAAAAAAAATGTATGCAAAGTCCTCCGGATTAAATTTATTTGCGTTTCGTTTAAATGGAGAAGTTTTCGTCCACTCTGGCGAGTTTTTGGCGCACTTAAAGTTTCTGTGATTTTTACTTCACACATAATCGGCTCCACTGTCGAGGCTGACACCTCTGTTAAAATCGAACAGCGATCTACAGCTTCCATTGTAGGATGTGTTTTCTTAACTCCATCATACACTTTCCACACGATTTGTTTCTCAGCTTTTGAGAGTGATTTGTGCCGATGAGATTTTGTGACACTTGCGCCAACAGCCGCATCCATTTTTATTTCTATAAAGACGAAAATATGCTCTCATTAATATTGCCGAATTTTATTATTTATTTCATGTTTTAACTTCTGTATTAAACAATGTCAATGAAATGTCAATTAAAGTATTTTTAAACGAACTTGAAATAAGGCTATTATCGAGCACAAGTTAATTAAATCTAGCTCAAGTACTTTCGCTTAAAATAGCATCTTCAGGGGCATTTCGTCAAAATAAGAACTATCCGGCAAGCGTAGGATGTGGAAACATTAATAATAACATAAATTGTACAAAATCCCTCCAGAAACTGACAGAGAATGTAGCGTAGAAGTAATTTTAAACTGTTTGTCCTCGTTTTAGTGTAGTGTTTTGTATAATTTATGTTATTTTTAATGTTTCCACATTCTACGCTTGCCGGATAGTTCTTATTTTGACGAAATGCCCCTGAAGATGCTATTTTAAGCGAAAGTACTTGGGCTAGATTTAATTTACTTGTGCTCGATAATAGCCTTATTTTCAAAGTTCATTTATTCGAGCATTCAACCTCATTTCATTCATTTAAAGTATTTTATTATTGAATTTTGCTTTATTACCCAGTAAACTTGAACAAAAATTAAAGGGCATAATGAACAATATTTCTTACTTTAACTTAAATATGGAGATAAAAATTTTTAATCCGGATCCTTTTTAAAATTATTTGCCGAATTTTCCGTAGCTAAAAAAAATTAATAATACAATAATTAATTACCGACTTTTCGATTATAAAAATTAAGTATAATGTAATAGTTTTTGCTTTATTACAATATAATAATTAATTCTTGATTTTTTTTATTTGACATCTAAGTCTTAATAGTTGTGTATTTCATTTTACAATGCGTTTAATGTGTTACTTGTCATTTCATGATTTCATTTAAGATAAGAAGTAGGTACCTATGGCAAATCAATAAAATCTAAATTTACCCACTTACTGCTTATGGACTAACTCTAAATAACGAAATATATTTAAATATATTTAACAATAATAATAGAATTCTGTAGCTAGGAGTTTCCAGTGGAAACTTTCCACTATTCACTATAATCTATCTAATTAGCCTTCTTCGGTCCATCTTTGGACATAGGCATCCCCAATCCTTTTCCATTCTTGTCTGTCTGTCGCTACAGTCATCCATCTAGAGCCCACGTGCTTCTTGATATCATCTGCCCATCTCATTTGGGGCCTTCCTCTGCTTCGTTTATATTCCCACGGTCTCCAACTTATAAGAATTTTGTTCCATCGGTCTTCTTTTTGTCTTATATTGTGTCCGGCAAATCTCCATTTCAATTTTGCAACTTCTTGTCTAACATCCCTCACTTTTGTTTTCTCTCTTATCCACTCGTTTCTCTTCTTATCCATTAGTCTTATGTGCAACATTTGTCTTTCCATTGCTCTTTGGGTTTTTATGATTTTGTCCATGTTTGCTTTTGTAGATGTCCACGTTTGGGAGCCATACGTAAGAACAGGGAGTACGCATTGATTATATACTTTGGTCTTAAGATGCTGTGGATATCTTTTGTTTTTAAGAATGTAGCTTAGTTTGCCAAATGCCGCCCATGCCAGTCTAACTCGTCTCTTGATCTCTGCTGTTTGGTTCTCTTTGTTAAGTTTTATAGTTTGACCAAGATATATATAATCCTTAACTTGTTCTATTTCATCTTGTCCGATTCTCATTGTGATGTCTTCATCTGTATTTGTTATAGTTTTGGTCTTGCTGTAATTCATATTAAGGCCTATCTTTCCAGCTTCTACGTCCAGTTCTTTCATCATTTCAAATAATTCTTCTTTTTTATCGGTTATCAATACGATGTCATCAGCGTACCTTAGATGGTTCAAGCGTTGTCCACAAATTTTTATACCTTTTTTTTCCCATTCTAATCTTTTAAAAGTATCTTCAAGAGCCTGATTGAAAAGTTTCGGTGATATTGTATCACCCTGTCTCACGCCTCTACTTATTTGTAATGATTTTGTTCCTTCATATACTTTAATTGTTGTTTTGGCTTCCTTATATATATTGGTTATTAGTTCCGTATATCTGTGGTCAATTCGGCTGTTAATCAAAGAACTTTTCACTGCCCAATGTTCGACACTGTCGAAAGCCTTTTCGAAATCTATGAACGCCATATATAGAGGAATGTGGTATTCATTTGCTCGTTCTATAAGTATTTTCATACTTAGTAAATGGTCACTTGTGCTGAATCCCTTTCTAAAACCAGCTTGTTCTTTCGACTGGTATCCATCGAATTTTGTCGTCAATCTATTGGTTAAAATTTTTGTTAGGAGTTTATACATTACATTGAGGAGTGTTATAGGACGGTAGTTTTTTATATCTGCTTTATCCCCTTTCTTGTGTAGGATAATGGTTACTGATTCCTTCCAGTTGTTTGGGATTCTTTTTTCTTTTAATATCCTGTTAAAAAGGGAATGTAGAGTATTAATTACCACTTTTCCACCATATTTCAGCATCTCTGTAGTTACTCCATCTTTTCCAGGCGATTTGTTGTTTTTCATTTCTTTCAATGCCTTCTTTATTTCTGATTTGCTTATTTCGGGCTGCAGCTCTGAGTTGACATTTTTTATTTTGACCTTAAGTTGGTTTTTAATTTCTTCTGGTGGTTCCTTTTTTGTTTTATATAATTCTGAGTAGAAATGGTGGATTATATTTATGATGTCATCTTTAACGTTTGTTTCTATTCCATTTACATCTTTTATTTTGTTTATTTCAAACTTACCTAATTTCGGCCTTAAGCATTTCATATTTTTGTTGTTTTGTATTACTTCTTCTATTTTTATTTCTTGTTCTTTTCTCTTATTTTCTTTTATCATTCTGCTTATTGTTTTATTAATTTCTACATATTCTATAGATTTCCTTTTGCCTTCTTCGTTCAGCTTCCTTCTTTTATCCATAAGCTTCTTTGTTTCTGTTGATATATAGTTGTTCTTTTTTAGATCCTTCTTTGCTATTTCTTTTCCTGATGTAATCATTGTTGCTGTAAGTATGTTGTCTATTTCGTCTATATCTTTATCGTCACTGTCTAATCTTTGGGTAAGTTGTTCTTTTAATAGGTCTTTGTATATCTCTTTATATTGACCTAGTTTGTTTCTATCTACTAGATTCCAGTTTCTACTTATTTTTCTTTTCATCTCATAGTTACCGTCAATACTAATTTTTGCTCTGACCATCCTGTGATCGCTACCTGTTGTGAATCTGTTAAGAACTGTTACATCTTTAATGATATATCGTTCCGTGGACAGTATGTAGTCGATCTCATTTTTTGTGGATCCATTAGGGCTGATCCATGTCCACTTTCGTTGGGGCTTCTTTTTGTAAAAGGAGTTCATTGCGTATAGATGCTTTTCTTCTAGGTAGTTCATCAAAGTATCACCTCTATCATTTCTCTGGCCATACCCGAAATCTCCTATTTTAGTTTCTTCTTTGTTTAGTTTTTTACCCAGTTTGGCATTGAAATCTCCAATTACTAGTGTAAGATGATTTTTATGTTCTTCCATAGCCTTTGATATATCTTCATAAAATAGTTCGATATTTTCTTCATCATAAGCTGTCGTGGGGGCATATACCTGGATAATTTTAATTGATGTTCTTCTTATTTTAAGTATGACATAGGCGACACGATCTGATATACCTTTGATAATTTGGACGTGCTTACTTATAGCTTTATTTATTATAAATCCTACTCCAAATTTACTATTCATTTCATTTCCTTTATAATATAGTAGATTACCAGATTTTAGCTGTATTCGGTTTTCTTCTTTTCTTCGAGTTTCTGATAGGCCTATGATATCCCATTTTATGTTTGTTAATTCTTCTTCCAGTTCATGTACTTTTTCATCTGTGGACATTGATCTAATGTTGTATGTCCCTATTGACAGTTTGACGGGTTTTTTTAATTTATGTTGTGCTCGTCTTAGTGGGTTTTTGTTTTTATCAATCAAAAGCGAATTATTGCCTCCCCCAGATACCGTAAGGCAGACCTTTGAGTTGTGTATATGTGTGTGTATCATGTTGAGAGAATAAATACTTAACAGTCTGGATTACTAAAGATATTCATCTACGACACTTTGAGTAGTCCTTTAGATCTGCGATAAAATATGCTAAGCATGCGAAAAGTTGTCCGAGCAAAACACAAATTTTGATAAAACAATTTTATTCAGTACTCCGATCTCAAAAACCTAATTAAAGACCACTGTATGTACATATGGCAAGACTACTGGAAAGATTCAGGAACCAAACTATATGAGATTTATCCCCTTGTGAAGACCATCTTGAATAGTCCATCCAATAGAAGGGTCCAAGTAATAATTAACTGACTAAGAATTGGACACACTGCACTGACCTATAAATTCTTAATCAACAAAGAATCTTCTCCAACCTGCAGAAACTGTTCTCTCCCATTGACGGTGAAGCATATTCTGATTGACTGCCAGTACCACGAAGAAGCAAGAAGAAAATATGGAATCTCTGATGACATCAAAACCACTATTAACCATAAACACTGACCATGTAATAAATTATTTAAAAGATTTACGTTTATATACATCTATTTAATGTAAATAGGATGAATTCTTAAAGTATGTTACTCCACTAATAACCCTGCGTGGTTTTGATGTGGATTATTATTGTTAAAAAAAAATTATTCATGGTGGTTTGTCAAAACAGGCTGAATAAATGATATCAAATTTGACAGACGTAGCTTAACCAATATGGTCACTAATAACTGTCAAATTTCCGACCTCCCTATTCTAAAACTTTGTAATTCAATAAAAAAAACTATTGTAAAAGTTAATATTATCTTCGCTTTCTACTACATTTATAGAAGCACAAAAAGATCTGCTATAATCTGTCTACCCAACAGACGGAGTTATCACGTGAATACCATGTGAACTCATGAAATATTATAATCATTCCTACAAACAGTCAAACTAGTCAGAATTCGTGGCAAACAGTTGGTCAGTGAGAGAACAATAATACTGTCATTAGTGCTATCCTCCCTACTGCGCTGGTCGACTATTCGTTCATAGTTTCGGACGGTTTGGCCGCTTGTTGGGAAGAACCACCACGTTCGCATTGAACCAGTGACGTACCAGAAAAATAAAATAAAAAGTTATTATACAGACAAAAATTGAAATAAACGATTATTTTATAAAAACATGTTATGTACATCGTAATAAAAAAAACCGTAAATTTCAATAGGATGAATTGGGAGCGTTATAAAAGCTTGAGATACCGCTAAAATGTAAATAGCGCAAGCTTGACTGTACGGGAAATATATATAGTGTTAATTTTAAACAATTTCTAACATTTGGCGTAGAAGTGGACAATACAATTTTAAAATATAACTTTAAAATATAACCTCAATCTGACACTATAACTTAAAAATTTTTAATGCAATACAAAAATAATAGAAGTTCCTTAAAAAGTAAACAATAAAACCTGGAAGTGTCTTTAACAAATGGGGAGAAATGGGAATCAAAATACTATAGGCTAACTTTAGGCAATGTGAACATTATACACGTGTAAATTTAAATGTGTAGGTGATGGTAGCTTACCCCATTTGTACAACATATACGCACATCGACCATGTTGAGTTCTGATGCTCTTAAGTGTGCACCAGGTCTTACGTGGTAGGTCAAATCCAGGAGGTGTCTCTGTGATGCAAGGTATAACTGTATTTGGTTGAGATTCCGACCATTCATGGATCCATTTGGTGGTCATGTTGAACTCGGTAGCTGCAGCTAATTCTGCGGTTTGTATTGGAGATTTTCTGAAGCGCAGTTGACCTTGGTTTGCATCTTTTATATAGTTATGAATCGGCAGCGCCGTGTTGCTAAGGATCTTGTTATATTCTTTGGTCAGCAGATTGAGTCGGCGAAGGTGTGATGGTGTAATGTCGCTCAGCATTGGTAGTAAATGGGTTGGTGTAGGTTTGATTACTCCAGCTATCATTCTCATGCTGTTATTGAGCTGGATATCAATCTTTTGAACGTGAGTACTGTTGATCCATATTGGTATGCAATATTCAGCTATAGAATAAACAAGAGCTAAGCCTGAAGACCTGAGTCTGGATACCGATGCCTCCATTTTCTGCCGCAGAGCTTCTGAATTATGTTATTTTTGGTTTTTAGCTTCTTGGCAACTATACTTAAATGTTCTCTAAAGCTTACCGTTCTGTCCAAAACCTCGCCTAGGTATTTTGGATGTTTATTGTGATTGAGTCATGTGTTATCAAAAGAACGTTAAGTAGTGTTCTTGACTCCAGATTGTTGTTTAGGTGAAAGTAGGTTACTTCAGTTTTAGAGGCATTGGGGCGAAGTCTCCATTTTTGAAAGTAACGTCCCATAATCGCTAGGTCTTCCGTCAGAATCTCTTCAGCTTCTTTTGTGATTTTGTTGGTGTTAATAAAGCCCAGTCATCAGCATAGCCAAACTTTGTTGATGTTGTCGGTATGTCTGCGATATAAAGGCTATAAAGCAATATTGCGAGTACCGAGCCTTGTGGTAGACTATTTTTGAGTTTTCTGGGGGTGCTTATTTCGGATCCCATAGTTACTTAAAATACTTTGTCGGTGAGCATATTTTCTATTAGTCTAGCGGTGAATTTGCAAGGCAAAGTACGTAAGAGTCTATAAATCATTTTTAAGTCATTAAAGGCGCCCTTTGAGTCAGCAAAGTTAAACAAATATCCAATTCATAAATTTCTTGAAATGTCTAGAAATGATAGCAAAATTTGACCCAGTCATGTCTATACATATTAATAGATCTCCCAAAAAATATGCCACTTTATCTCGGAGATAAAATACGTTAATTTTAAAACTTATGAATTTAGTATCGAATGTTTTGTAACATTTCAGCCATTAGGTGATACATTAAGTTTAACCAACTTTTTGCTGAAAATTTTAGAAAATTATGGTTTAGAAATAATTTATACATATTTATACTACGTGATTACATCCACAATATTTTTTTGACCAATATAATTTGACTGTCGCTTTTCAACAATTACGTGCAGAACATGCATTTTTTTACTCCGTCTTTTCGGTAGACAGATTATAGTATATTAGGTTTCTTTTTTGACGTTTATTAAAAATATATCTCTTTATGTACGGCACTGTGTTTAGATTTATTTAAATACGATACGTGCAGCAGGAATTGCATTTCCCTAAGATATCCAACCGTCTACTTGCAAATATAATTTTTCTCCATGTCACTTTCGCGTCATTTTTCATTTCTTTGATGTTTCTTTAACTACAAGATGGGACTTACGTTACCGCTCTTCAATCAAAGTCGCTTGAAATACGTAGGTCAATGTCTGTTTTCACAAGTCAATAAATAGAAAAAATCCTATTTTACTTAAAACTAAAGTTCTCCATATCTTTATTTTGAATAATTTTCAGAAGGTTATTATACACAGGATGATTTTTTTGCTATTTATAATTAGATGTTTTAGAGAAACTTAACATAACTGAGATCTGAAAATTCAAGATATGGGGTTTTTGCATAATTATGTCCAATTATTCTAAAATATTTAGAGCCTTCTCATGATAATAGAATATAAAGATATGATACCAAAGTGTTTCAAATTCGTTCGGTTCCGCGCATGACGTCAAGAGGTGACTATTAATGGCGCCAATTTAAAACAACCGATAACATGTAGACTGGAATCTTGGGGATTATTTGTGTTAAATTTCTTTTTTAGAGACGTAGTGATAAAATAATGGATGTAAACTTTTGTGAATTATGGATTTATTAAAGATAGAATGGCAAATGTGAAAAATATCTATATAATCATTGTCATTTTTAAATATATAAAAATTCTGGGAAACATAGGGAGGTATAGTCCTTGTCAGAGCCTTTTCGCAGTGTGTCATTAATTGTGACGTTATATACTGTATTGGATGTGTCGAGTATTATTTCATGTAATTATTGAGAATTCTGACAGATGCCAGAACCATACTTACTTTTATTGCAAGGTGGATTAAATAATAGTAGACAATATTGTTTATTAAATTTATAAATAAAAAATACTGTTTTCAAAGATGTTTATTAGGTAATTTATAATTTAATTACAAAAATAGGATATAATTCAAATCATAAAAACAATTTATTCACTGATGCCTAATAAAAATACTTTATTGAAGACATTGAAAAGTAGAATTTGGATATCAACTAAATAACTAGGAGATACTATGATTATAAGGAACTAAATAACACTAAATATTGCACGATACAATTAGAAAATATAAACAAATAAATACAAGAAAGTATACTGTACAACAAAATGACACAAATAGGTCTTCCCGAATGTTTGTGTCAAAAAATAATAAAACTATAAAATTACTAATATTACTAAAATCTGCATCACTCACTTTTATTTGCTTGAAATTTTTTTTATTATTGAGTTAATGCCTCGACAACTATTGATACTTAGCAAAGTCGACGTCATTGTCTTTGCTAAGAGATGCTAATTGTATCCGAACGTCTGCGGTCCCTCCAGTGAGTACCGATCGCACAAGGATAGAAATTATTTTTCCGCAAATCGCCAGGAAATTTTGACATTCCTGTCAAAATTTCTTGAAGAAAAAGTCAGGACTTCCTTACTGTAAGGAAATGTCATTTCCTTACTGTAAGGAAATGATATTTCCGTACAGTTGTTAGTGTTCTACATACATAAGCGTCAAGTTTGACAATTCAACCTCAATACGTTTCCATAGTAACCCAAGTAATTTTATTAGGAATTTCAAAGCACCATTTATTTGGGAATAAAATTATCGCGTTTTTTTTAAATCAATCAATATCTGTCGAATTTTAAACGATTTGCGGAAAAATAGTATGTTTACCTCGTAGGAAAAGCCACATTCCTGGACTCTGTGTTGCTAAGTCTCGGCTTGCGCCTCGACTTAGCAATCTTCACAGTCGTCCAGGAATGTTAAGCTTTTCCTACCCGGTAAACAATGTACTATTCATTCATTAATTTTCTCCACAAAGATGAGAAAATTTCTCCACCCAGATGAGATTCGAACTTACGACCTTTAGGTTTAAAGGTAGGCGTTCTTACCACTGAGCCACAGAGGGGGTTCATTTGCTTGAAATTATTACTATTATTTTTTTTAATTTATCGAAATAGCTACGTGAATTGTGGTGTACCGTCAATTTGACGTATTGTGATTTTCTACACGTGGTAATTCAAAATACATCGCTCGAAAACGCAAAAAATTTCTACTATCTACTTTGGATGACTAAACTGAAAGGTACTGAGAGTGTCGACCGTACAAATTTAGAGTAAGTGAGGATCCCGAATTAACGCGCAGCTGCGAATCGTCATTTTGACGTACGTCCCCAGTTAAGGATTTACCCTTAACTAGTCCGGTATTGTATCAATAGCGTAACTTGTCCGGCGCAGTCTGCGAAACTAATTTTTTCAAGAAATCAAAACAACACTCAAAATAATTTATGGTTTTTCAGTAGAGGGATTACGATAACGTCTACCATGCATTGAATATATAAGTACGGTAGCCTTTCCTACTTTTCCTACATGAGAAATTAAGGTACATTCTTCCCTAAATCCATAACTTGTTGACCCTTCAGGTCTGTTTCTGTTGCGCAAAAAAGATGGAGGTATTTCAGCCTTATTTTTTTTTCAGTGTGCCCACATAAGTCAAGTTTTTCGTTCGTAAAATATCCACTAATTGAATAGAAGAGTAGCAATTATTAGCTGTGATATTTCGGTTGGTACTAAAGAGCGGTTCAGCTAAGCGCAACGCATCTGAGTCTTTTCCGCTGTAGATTTCATAATTTCCCTGAAAGTTAATGGCTGCAGTTGGATAATCTTTTTTTTTCGTTCCTCCCTGTATTTAGGATTGTCAAATCGGATAGTAAGTAAAAGAACAGCAAATCTTCTTTTGCTCATGACTGCTTTGAAGATTTCTCTTCCAGTTCCATCTGTTGCAAATAAATGGTCTATATTTTCGTGACTGGAGTTGAAATGGCAGTGTAAACAAGGAGTCATAAAATGCTTTTAACTCAATAACATCCATTTCCAGAACTAGCAGAATATTTCTCACGCATTGATCGTAATTTTGTGTCTGTATTCTGCTCAATATGTAGAATGGTATTACTAAACAACACATTCCAAACAGACAAGGGTATCGCAGCCTCGCCGAGCATTTGACATTGATTTTAGAATTGGCACTTTTATGATAATGTGTTTACGTGTTCTAGATGTGGGGATAACTTCTGACGTACACCACCTGTGTCGATTTTTAACATAAACATAGGTTTTGTCACTATCACTTACTGCTAATTCATCACAACCTGCAGGCTCGTCAGAATCATCAAATTCCGAACATGTATCGTGTTCAGATTCAATGTTATGGTCTTCCGAAATATCGTCTATATCACATTCCTCATTGTACCACTTTAAAAGAGTTGTCTCATAATCGTTAACGCCGAAACGCACCCGTTTTGATGGCCCGGCCATAATTTTTAAAAATGCACGACACACAAAAATGTCACCAACAGTCCAGCGTCGTCTGAGGAACTACTCTCGACCTAATTATTGCGATAACTTTTTATGAACTGAGAGAAACTTGTCGCAAATTATCAAGCACTTGTCAAGCTCCAATAGTTTAGGGTTAGATAGAAGGACTTGCCTGTGGACAGTGCCAATTTCCAATAAAATATAATTAAAAGTATGGAATCGTCTCTCAGACGACGCCGGACCAGTTAAGGGATAAAAAAGTCTCTAAAAGAAAAACCCAAGGGAGATAGTAATAAATATGAATTAGTTATAATTATATGAACAAATTTATTTTATTGCTTATCTTTCAGTAGATCGAATAAAATAAAAAAAGTATTTTTCCTCATTTTTCTGAATATGTTTGCGATCATTTATCATTTATTTTTATGATTTGTACAGTTGTTTACTTTTGTTTCACTTATATATCACTTCTTATTGTTCACATAATTTTTTCGTGCAATACTCGTAGAATCTAAGAGTTATAAAAGATAACGTCTTTTAAAAAGGCTTACTTTTTTCCAAAGTGTATACCATATTTTAAATCTTTATTAAAACTTAAAACTTTACACCACCCGCAAACAATTCAAAGTTAGAAATTTATCGTATCCTCTTGCCAGGAAGAAAAATTACGCCAATAAATTAGTAGAGTGAAGCATTTAAAACTGTGTTTATCAGATAATGGCAATTAAAACCCGCAAATCGACGTTTTTTCTTTAATTTCTGAAATAATTTATGAGCCGGCGTGTATTAGTACTTGAAGAGAATTGGTCTAATTGCTCTCTAGTTGTTAACTGTTATCTATATTAAATGATATAATATTCATCTAGTTTAATGTTGGTTGAAGAGGGGTTTTTTAAGATAAGAAATATTTTAATGTGTTTACGAAAATCGTTGAAAATAGTCTCTTTACGGAAATCAACGACAATCATATAAATTTTTAAATAAGTGAATAAAACAAATAAAACACAAAATAAAACAATCTAATAGTGGCTTCCCACGATCGGCGATTCTACAGATCATCGCGGACACCGATCAGCCGGACGACAACGCACCGCAGACAGAGCTCTTCCTACGGTCCGTGACAGTCGTGTAGGTCCGTGACAGTATTGTTTGATTATATCATAAAAAGGCCACTCAGGCTTGTAAACATCATCAGCCCCACTTCCAGTTCCCATCGATTCTCCAACTTTTGTTTTTTGCCTTTTGTATGTCGGCATTAAATTATTTCTCTTCTTTTTTAATTCTTTAATCGAAATAGTACTATTCTTCAATTGATTTTTTATTCGGTTCCATACATCGTATATATCGGTTCCGTTTCTTATGCTCTGGTGCCGTAGAATTCCATAAATTTGTTTCATTTTGATACAAATTTAAAAATCAAAATAACTTCGTTTGTCCATTCCATTTTTAGCAAAAAACTGCAAAACAACTTTGACAACACTACAGACAACTACTCGTGTCAGCGAATGAAAAACTTCTGACTTGCAGTTGTCTGTTAAAACACAGACGCGCTAGGATCGCGAGCACGAAGCATATACCGCACCTTTGATGTTACCGACTCTAGATGGATAGGACGCACCAGCACGGACGTGCCTGTGCTACCACGGACGAGACCTTTCCCACGGTGCGTGGTGCGGGCTGGTCCGCTTACGTCCGCAATATCGCCGACCGTGGGAAGCCGCTATAAGGAAACATGGATGTCCATAAATGTCACGAAATTGAGGAATGTGAGGCAAGGTATGACATCGTAAAAACTAATCGGTATATTAACAAATGCAGATGGTACCACTATAACTGAAACGCAACACAAATTGACGTAGATGGAAAGAATACATTTGAACACCTATTTTATGATCAAAAAGTAGAACAATTAGAAGTTAACGGAAAAACCACGGGACCAGAAATAATGAAGATTAAGTATAATTACTATCAGAATTATAATTCTGACTGACCAACTTGAGATAAACAGTTCTCCCTTTTCAACCTATTCATTAGAGACTATAAAGTGTAAACGCATGCCAAAAATATATCCACTTAAGAAAGGCAATCAGCTGAAACAGCTGTAGTGATAAGAATTTTAAATGAATTTTGTGGAAGTTTGAAACAGAGTTTTCAGTGTTTTATTGTTACATGTGTTTCACAGTTTTTCAAATACTTTCTTCCGTAAAAGTATTTGAAGGATCCTCTTCTACAAAGTTATTCCGTAATTAAGAAGCAATTAGACTAGTTCTTGTAGAGAATATGTTTAAAAGCTTAATACATTCAGGGCCTTAATTAGTCTTTAATTGTTCTTCTAGAGCGCGTAAACATATTCGAGTTACGATTATTTTGTACCATCTTGTATGTAGTGTTGCTGTTTTGTATTGTTATGATTTGTTGGTGGCTGTTGTTGTGATTTGCTGTTAGCAATTATTGTTATTTTCTGTTGTTGGCTATGTTATATTTGACGCCGAAATTTTTTATTTATTAATTATCATATTAATCAGCATAAACAAAGATTCTGTATCAAGTGTAATTAGGAAGGTGTCAGAAATAAATGTTGTATGCGAAAAGACTCTGTTTCGCATACAACAGGAATATTTATCACCTGCTGGATTACAATCTCCAAAGAGCAGGCCCAAGAAGCGAAAGGTTGGTAAATCTGGTGACAACTAGTACGATAAAGGTTTCAGGAGCCAATAAACCAACATATTAGCTGTTGTAAATGTCGAAGAAACTTTGCCCAACTTTCCACGGGCCACGCTACATCGCTTGCTGAGTGATATGGATTTTGTGTTTATAAAACGTGGCAGAAATTCAATTTTGATTGAAAAAACCAGAAATCATCTCGTGGCGTCATCGTTATTTACACGCAATTCGTAAATACCGTGCAGACAGGATACAACATAGTGTATTTGGATGAATCATGGGTAAATGTCGGGTACAGTGTGAAAAAAAGAATGGCTTGATAAAACAATTAAATCTCATCGCGATGCTTTTGTTCGTGGTCTGACAACAGGATTAAAAGCTCCAACAGCTCGTGGTGCATGGTTCGTTTTATTTTGCAGGTTCTATCATTGGATTTTATTTAGCAGCTCACGTTTTTGGCAAAGAAAAATACTCAGGACTACCACGACGAAATGGATGGACCGACCTTCGAAGATTGGTTCGAAAATAACTTAATGCTAAATTTGCCAGAAAAAACTGTTATGGTAATGGACAATGCCTCCTATCACAGCAGAAAGTCCCAACAGTTCAACACTTCAAAAAGATATTCAAGAATGGCTTCTGTCAAAGGACCTATTTTT
This sequence comes from Diabrotica balteata, assembly GCA_918026665.1. Classification (NCBI taxonomy): domain Eukaryota; kingdom Metazoa; phylum Arthropoda; class Insecta; order Coleoptera; family Chrysomelidae; genus Diabrotica; species Diabrotica balteata. The sequence continues at coordinate 143,806,554 of OU898277.1, read as the reverse complement.
TGAAGAATACTACCTAAAATGCGAGTTATGTGGTATAAGGCCTTCAAAGCAAAATATGACAAGTACATCATAGAAGATATTCCAAAAAGCACAATGTGAAGATTCTGAGGCTTCCCCTATCACTGTGAACTTAATCCCATCGAAATGGTTTGGAGTGAAGTGAAATGGTATATAGCTGGACGCAACGAGAATTTTAAAGAAGCTGAAATTCGAAATTTAATTACAGCAGCGTACAGGTCATAACGCCTGGAAAAATATCGAACTTAGTAGTGAGTTCGGTTCGGTTCGTATGCCCTTTTTCCGTTTCTCGTCGATCGATGCTGATAGGGTTAATAAATGTTGAAGTTGTGGAGTAAAAGTGATGATTTATTGACAGCAACTCGTAATTACACAATATGGTGTTCGTTCGGTAACTACTCAATATTGACTGTGTTCATTTGTACTCAAATCCCCAATTTATAATCTCACACATAATAGATACATAAGCACCTTAGGTCATTGCTTCGTTCATATCACACCACCTAACTTTTGCTTATAATACAATTTAATCTACGCCTTAATTGCGACACTTAGGAAGTTCAATTAAAAATATTATTATTCGGCAATTTATTTAGTTGTAGGTAAATGAACTAATTATTAAATTATCATACGATATGGTTTTGCAATATATATAATGCAAACTTATACACGGTGAAACTATAAAAGATTAAGAAGTTAAGAATAATGTGAGATTACAATTAGGGGTTAATTTGTGATTGAACACGCAGAAGAATGGGAAAACTACGTAAACCACGTAATAGCAACAACAAAAAATGTGGGAAATTGACAATTTGTTAGATGATTAAAACAAATATTTTAAATATAAATAAGGGATATAGTGATGACAGTGACGATAATAATGATGATGATAATAGCAGAAACTAAATGTGACAGCGATTGACAGAAAAAGGATCTAAATATAATGGTGTACAATTACGATTACATTACACACTAAATTAAATACAATGACTTCTTTTATTTTCAACTTATTTATTAGTTTTATTTTCGGATATTTCTACGTTTTGTTACTGCCAACATATACAGTGCGGTTTTTTAAAAGTCCTTCCCCCTTAACTTTTGAACGGAACAATACATAAATAAAATGTTTCTTTATATTTTAGTTTTATTTTATTCGATTTTATTTAAATCTATAAACAAATGGTTTGTATCGCTAGCACATACTGTAGAATTAAAAACAAACTGCTTGTGTGACATAAATAAAAGGCATTTCTTAATTTCTATTTTATTTTAATTTAACCCAAGTATGTTGTAGCAAATATTATTTATGTTTGAGAACCACTGACAGAAGGAAGCCAGGCAGGGTCGTTAGTGGGCATTAGTACTTAAGCTACCCTCAACACAAAAGATGGATTAGGCTAAGTAGTAAGAAGTTTATTTTAATACAAGTTTGCAAAGAAGTATGGCATCGATGTTGTGCATTTACACATATTGCTATACAGAGTGGAAACATGGACTCTCGGAATTACAAGTATGAGGCGTATAGAAGCCTTTGAGATGTGGATTTTACGAAGGATGCTGAAGATCTCTTGGACAGAGCACGTGACCAACAACGAGGTGCTAAGAAGAATGGGTACTGAGAGAGAACTCCTCAATATTGTAAAAAACAGATAAACGAGTTATCTAGGACATATTTACAGAGGAGAAAAATACAACTTCCTACGACTTATAATGGAAGGGAAAGTGGAAGGAAGAAGAGGTCCAGGAAGAAGAAAATGCTCTTGGTTGAAGAATGTAAGAGACTGGACAGGTATGGACACACATTCGATACTAAGAACAGCTCAAGATAGAGAGCAATTTGCTGTAGTTATAGCCAACCTTCAGTAATGGAGAAGGCACCTTGAGAAGAATCGTCCTTACTCGACGAAATGAGTACAAAAATGATGGTAATTTATATCGGTAAATTGTTTATGCATATGCAAATATGCAACCTTATACACATAAAACTTTGGGTTAATTTATTTTGAAGTCTATACAATGATGAAAATCCCTAAAAACCAATTTTTTTGGAATTTTTGATAAAATAGATAAAGTAAAACTATAGACTTGCAGCCATCTACAAAAAAAGTTATAGGCAGTTTTTGAAGTAAAAACATACATTTTTAGGTTATGTACATTCAACCTACGGGTTTATAAACAATAAAAGTTTTATAAAAGATTTAATTTTTTTAAATTCACAGGTGCTGGCGCGTTAAAATTGATTGCGCTGATTTTTTAACCCCAAACGTAAAAAAATGAAAACATTGGATTCTGGAAATAAAAACAGTGATTAACCTTAAATTTTTATTGTATTTGGTGATAAACCAATTTCTTTGCTTGCTTTTACTACTTTACCTGGTAATCTCTGTAGGTCATCAATATTTTTTGCAATCAGCGCAGTATTCTCAGCGCATCGGATATTGCGCATAGGATGACTGTTGATCTTTATTCAGACTGTTTCGTTTCTTAACGACGTCCTTTAATTACTTCTTTTGAGCGACATTGGACAAGGGTCATGACAACGCCCAGTCCTGTCGAACACATATTTTTATAAAAAGAACACTAGGAATCCTAAGATTTTCTACTTGGCGATACTAAACTCAAATTCTTACCACTGTGCTTTCTAAAACTCGCAAAGCAGACAGATTGATAAATTAATTGGCATGGGAATCTATAATTTGCATTCCACATGCCGTTCATCACGGTAAAAATTCTTAGTAAATTTAAATCTAATACTACCATCTTTCTGTTCTACCTATTTTTATCATTGTTTCATCTGATGCACAGCTATTTATTCTCCCTGTAGCTTCTTATTGATAGTAAAGATTGTTTTTTATTCTCTTGTATCAATATTTTTATTTTTAAGTAATTGCATCAATGGCTTATGTTGAGAACCTCATTGGTTGTTAATTTAATATTTCAAATTGAGACACACACTCTTCTTAAATTACTTTTATTAAGAATAGAGTACTAGCCATTAAAAGCTATTGCTGCTTTTTATATCTGCATTCCTTTTATTGTATTAATTGTCAAGATTTTTTTCTGTTTGAAGTGTATACTGATACCCCGATTCCTTTGAACACTGATTGCAACATAGAGAGGTGCTTGACAAGAATGAAAAAAATAAAATCTTTAACACCATCATGAATCTTGCGTTAAGAATGATTGGTGGCAAACTTAATTTATTCCACCAAAACGTTTAGATTAAATATTAAGAGAAAAATTAAAAAAAGTACTTCGTTGGGTTATTATATAGAGCAATCAAAAAGAAATACATTTTAAAGAAAAGAAAGCAGTTTCACAATGACATTTCAACTTTAGAATAAAAACTCATCATTTATAACAAATTAACTTTAAACTTATTTAAATGAAAAAAAAACTTATAATCGCACTGAACATATAGCGAATGAAGCACAAATTATAGAAAGTTATTTTCGTTTGAGTGTAAAATGGAAATGGCAGTATTCAGTTTTAGGTTGTTAATTTTGAAATTACGAAAACCATTATTATAATGGTTTGCACAATATTTTGGCAGAGCTAATAATTATTCAGAGATACAGAACAAAAATTGAGAAATCATAAAATTGTTATCTATTTAATTCTTTTTGATTTTAGTTTAATTGTATAAATTATTTTTATAAATTACACATTTTTGGCGATCACACTGTTTCTTGTCATATTTCTGGCTCAACATGTCCAACACTTAGTAAGTTTCCAAAATCTGTATATACCTGTGAATAGTAAATAAGCCTTATTTTGGCCACACTACTGATTGTCCTTGACTATTGGTTTTTACACGCTGAAATTTGCCAAATATTAATTATGTAAAACAAAGAATTCTTCTTGCTTCATTTCATGAACAAAAATTGGTGGTTTTTGGTTATTAGACGAACAACGTTAGTCCAGTCTCTAGGAATATTTATCCTTGCAGTAGTAGAATTTTTAGTTTTTTTCTATTGCAGCATGTATAGTGTCTGCTTCCATGTGAGTGTGTCCGGGTACTAGAAATATGTGATAAATATCAATCTCCCTTCCTTGGTGTTTGGAATGTTCAATAAAGTAAAAAGCATAACTGATAGTAAAATATTTCGATTTTGCCCAGGGCGGCAGTCGCTATACGTCATGATTTTATTTATATAAGAGGAAATACTATTTAGGTAGGTATATAGACAAGAAGCAATTTCTTGTCCACTTGCCCTAAATGCTGCTTTTTAATTAGGGAGTGGGTAATTATTTTTTTAGGTCAAAACTGAAGACCAACAAATTTGAATTAAGTTTGCAGGCCAGTTTATCTTCATTTTTCTCTTTATAAGCAAAAATCCATGGTTAAAGACAGTAACAGCTATAAATCGCTTCTCAACGAGTAGCGATCCTAGACACAGACGTACGAAGAGAGAATAAAGGAAATATTGCCGACCAAGGAAGATATAGAACACAAATATATCGATGAAATAAACATGATATTTACTGAAACTCTAATGAAAGTGGGTAAAGAAATAGCACAGACAACAACAAAAAAATAAAGTTTCATATCCCAGGAAACAAAGATTCTTATGAACACAAGAAGAACATAACTAGAACAAGGGAACAGAAATAAAATGGAATACAAAGAAATAAACAAAACTATTAGAAAAAATATCAAGGAGTGTAAACGAAGATTACAGGAAGAAAACAATTGAAAAAAATAGAAACATGAAGTGCTTAAAGCAGAACCTAGAAAACATACAATTGCATAAAGAACAAAGACGAAGTGGAAACCAACAGTATAAAAGAAATTTTACGGATAACGCACGAATATTATACAAATCTCTATAAAAACAGAACAAAAACCAAACAAAGAAATCCGTAATCAGTTACAACTGAAAATAAAGAATGTTAACTCTGACCTACAACCAGAAATCAGTAAAAATTAAATAAAAAAGGCACTCAAAGGAATAAAAATACAAATCTCTGGAAAGATGGAATAACTGTGAAATGCTAAAAATGGGGGAAAACTACAGTGGAAGTCCTTTATGTACTAATGAATAAAATATTGAACACAAAACAAATACCCACCACATGGAACAAGGCAATATCACTATTACTATTTAAGAAAGGCGATAGAAAATATCTAAAAAACTATAGGCCCATAACGCTACTTAATGTAATGTACAAATTGTTTACTAAACTACTAACAGATTAACAACTAAGTTATATAATTACCAGTCAAGAGAGCAAGCCGGTTTTAGAAAAGGATTCAGTAGCAGCGACCATCTGCTTACGATAAAAATATTATTTGAAAAGGTCAACGAATATCAAATCCCAATGTATATGGCATTTGTAGACTTTGAAAAAGCAGTCGATAAGGTGGAACATTGGGCAGTAAAGAACTCTACAAATGGGAGAATAGACTATTATGATACGACAAGGAAAACAGACAGGGTAACACTATATCACCCAATCTATTCAATCAAGCCTTGGAAGACGTTATGAGGAAATTACAATGGAAAAACGGGGTATTAACATAAATGGCTAATACTTGAATTACTTGATATATACAGACGACATTGTATTAATTACAGATAAAAGGGAAGAATTACAAAATATGATGTATGAATTAAATAGCGAATTAATAAAAAACAGGTCTACAAATGAATTATAATAAAACGAAAATTATGACCAACCAACCAGAAGAATTAATAATTACAATTGCACAAACAACTACAGAACAAGCAAAAGAATATGTATATTTGGGACAACTATAGTGTATTTTTATGTATGAGAGAGTAATAAAACAATAAATTATGTATGCAAATCCCTAAACTGTTGATACGGGTGACTCAATGAAAAACAGATATTTGTCAACAAGTTTACAGAAGTATATAGGAAAACAATTTTAAATTGAGTATGACCACCAGGTATAAAGGTTGGAGCAGAATAGAATACAATAGTTGTGAGGGTTACTAATCCCTAAATAAGGTTGCCAGTGTCGGAGTGATGGAGGTTAACAGGTACTAATGAATTTGCAAGAAATGTAAGATGTTTATTTTATTGGTTATATATAACCAATAAAAGTTTAATAAGTACCTACCTATTTGCAAAATAAAGTTTAATTCTTTAGATAAAATAAAACGTTTTATTTTATCTGAAATGAGTGCATTCCACGAAGTAAGGGTTTCAACAATCAAACATTTAATTCTTTAATTCCAGGAATCTACGACAGTAATTGACTAGATAATTACCTTCTAAACTTATTCCACAGAAAATGTGATAGTGGGTTTTTCCATTTTGTAGGAAGGTCCAAGTGGCGTATTCAAAATTCTTAACAGTTCACTAAAAGTAGGTACTTCAGTTGCAAGGTGCAGTTTATTGTGTATACTAGTGTTATGGAAAATTTGGAAGTGCCGTGTAAACGCCGAAAAATTGGTCCTTTAACAGTTAATGAAAAAACATTAATATTTAATTGTTTTAAATCATTTACAGACAAACGTTTATGTGAAAGTGTTGATGAGACCGTTGAGTTAGTTAGCAGTACACTTGGTGTTGGGAAATCTACGATTTACAGAGTTATTAAAGAAGAGAAATGTGGTAGTTTTCAAATGCCACGTAATGCTCCAGGGAAACCAAAATTTCAAATAGAATATCATTTTAAAGAAGGACTTCGACGGAAAGTGCATGAATTCTTCTTTAGACAAGAATTTCCAACATTGGATAAAGTTCTTGTCTCAGTTCGAGATGATAAGGATTACCCAGAAATGAGTCGAAGTACGTTATGGAAACTTTTAAAAGAAATAGGCTTCCGCTGGAAAAAGAATCCCAGAAAGTCTATTTTATTAGAAAGAAGCGATATTGTCATATGGAGAAGACATTTTCTAAGAACCATAAAGGAAATGAGAAACCAAAAAAGAAAAATATTTTATCTTGATGAAACATGGATCAACGAGGGTCATACACCAAATAAATTTTGGCAGGATGAAACTGTTACAAGTCAAAGGCACGCTTTTGTAAATAACTTATCTACTGGTTTAAACCCACCATCAGGAAAGGGACGCAGGCTGATAATAGTACACATTGGCAGTTCAGACGGTTTTGTTGAAGGTGGTTTATTAACTTTTGAATCAACTCGTACCGGTGACTACCATGAAGACATGAACGCTGATGTCTTTCAAGAATGGTTCGAACAAATGATAGATCTTCTTCCTAAGAACTGTGTAATAGTAATGGATAATGCAAGTTATCACTCCAGACTTATAGAAGGACTGCCCACAACCAAGTGGTTAAAAAAAGACTTGCAGAATTGGCTGAGTTCAAAAAATATTACGTACCATCCCGGATCTATAAGAAAGGAACTTTATTCGTTGTGTGCCCTTCATAAAGAAAAATTTAAAAAATACGAAATTGATGAAATTGCCAAAAATCGTGGAATGACAGTACTTAGATCCCCACCATATCATTGTGAATTAAACCCGATTGAACTGGTATGGGCACAGATAAAGAGTGAAGTTTCAAGAAAAAATACCACTTTTAAAATTCATGATGTTAAACAGTTGTTTTTGGAGGCCGTAAATAATGTAAAACCTGAAAACTGGGAAAAGGCAGTAAATCACACTATTAAAGAAGAGGAAAAAATGTGGAAGCTGGACAATATTACTGATAAAATGATCGAGCCAGTTATTATAAATCTTGGTTCTGAAAGTTCATCTTCTGAATCTGATTTGGATTTGTAACAAGTAGCTGTAAGTTTTATATTAATATTTTTATTCATCTATTTAACATACCTTAGACGGTTTTAAAAACTCTTTTTCTCTTTTGTAATTTTTAAAAATTAAAAAAAATGTGAATTTTTTAAAACCCTTTTTAATGTAGGCCAGTCAGTTCTAATATAGTGTGTGATAAAAGAGGTCACTTTTGTTTACATACACATAACACTTTATAACACTGAAATAATTCATTTATTTTTTACAATTATTCAAAGTAATTTTTCAATTAATCTTGAGCACGCCCATGGAGTGGTCGGAGGTACCAGTTAAAATTATGCCAATTACTCTCTCGTTCATAAAAATAAACTATAGTTAAATTAAATAAAGAAAATCAGACTGGAGAAATAAAGAGAAGGATACGGTTAGCTTGGTATCCTTCGGAAAAGTTTCCTATATACTAAAAAATAGGAAATACCCCCAATATTTAAAAACAAGAGTCTTCAACCAATGTATACTTCCTGTTCTCACCTACGGTCTTCAAACCTGGACGTTTATAAAGGAAAACATGAAAAAAACAGTAAAGACCCAAAGAGCCATGGAAAGGCAAATACCGAACATCAGACAAGAAAAGAAATACTTGGATCTGCAACAAAACAAAAGTGACCGATGTATCAACGCAGATAGCAAAAGTGAAGTGGAAGTTCTCTGGACATACCATAAGACAGAAAGACGACAGATGGAATAAGATAATTATACACTGGAGACTATATAGTTACAAACGAGCAAAGCAAATAAAATAGTCAGATGACTTGAAGAAACACGCAGGCCCGAAGTGGATACAAACTGCCTACAATAGAGAGACGTGGAAGAAGGAAGAGGAGGCCTATGTCCAAAATTGGACAGCAAGGGCTGTATAGATAGATAGATAGAAGCAAACTCTGCAATGTTCGAATTTTTCACTTTCAAGGTGGGCTGTATTATTTTCATCTGTAACGGATTTATGGAGTAAAGACAGCTTATCACAAGCAGTACACGTATTATTATGCGGTTTGGTAGAAGTAGTTAAATTATCTTCTACGAAAATTTGTCTTGTGTCAGTGAATTGTTTCTCTCGAAAGTAATGTCATCGAAATGAAGGAAACATAAGAATGTGTTGCCTTATTACATCTTTCTCATTTTTCTTTATTTTTGGATGGTTTATATGTTTTCCACGACCGTGTTTAAGCAAATATTTGATGTTGAGGAACGTTTTTTGTATACTATTACCCGAACTTCTTTTAGGTTACATCTAACGTTGTTAAAACATAACTTGGCAAACTTCAATTATTTGTGAGTTACAATCTAAATAATAATGTCTGGTATACTTTCTTCCACTGGTTTCATTACGGCCTCTTATTTTTTGTATTGACTTCTCCCTTTCTTGGAAGTGACTGCAATAAACTGATTTTGAGCTTTCCCAAAAAGATTATAAAACTCACTAAACATGTTCTGCCTTTCTTCATTTAATAATTTCTCTAAACAGTTCTTTCTGCAATGACATGGATTTTTTAATGATTTCTATGAAACCTTTTTACCTTTAATTGTAACATATTGTTTTCCAAGTGTTTTTAAGTACTTCCTTTTATTTTTTTCCCAATTATTTGGATCACGCTTCCTTTTTCCTTGTTTTTCTTCTAAAACTTTTTTCTTCCTCTTTTATAAGAAGTTTCATTCCAAGCATTTATCGTATTTGCTGATTCTGCAGTAATATGATAGTCTTTTTGTATTTTACTAGGTTATAAATTATCTGAGTCAGAAGAGTCACTATCATAAGGTTGAAATTCATCACTTGAACTTCCATCAAAAATCTTAAATCGTTATGAGTTATCATCTACTTCTTTATATGTCACAGAAGATTTTGATCTCAATTTACTCTTTATTGTATCTTTTAATGGGAATTGTTCATTGGTTATATCTTGTAATTCATTGTAAGAAACATTGTAAATTGCAAAAAATTAATTCTCTGAAACAAAGAACTATTTGTATTGGTTTACTTACTGTCTTTACTGTCATTACTAAGTGAATGAACATTCACGAAAACATTAAATCGTACATTTGGGTATTTTCCAAAATTTAAGACGGTACAATTAAAGCAATTACTATTTTCAATGAAAATAAGCTACAATTTAAGTTTAAAATAAGTTTATTTTTTGATTTTCTTAAGTGAAAATCGAAACGTCAAAAATAAACTTATTTTAAACTTAAATTGTGGTTTATTCCTATTAAAAGTAGTAAATAAATTTAAATGCCACAAGAAAATAGTTTCGGTACAATTGAAAACTAAAACATATTATATTTATTAATAATCCTAAACTCCAGAATAGACGCCAGTTTTTCCTTTCCTAATTCCTTTGGATATAAAATCGTATTTACTCCGTTTGCAAACTTCATGTTACTTCCAGTGCGTTTTGCATCCTAAAATTTTAATACTGGAAACATTTCCGCAGATTAAATATTAAACACTTTACTTATAGCTTTATTATTTTGCCATTCTACAACTAATTCTCTATTCAAAGAAGATTAGCTCTGGAATGTTAAATTTTAGCTTACTCAAAGACTTCCTTATTATAATAATATTTGTTTCTGAATGCAAATAACTAAGAAGATAAAACAGTAGCTGTTAACTCGTGGGGCGTTAAACATATAAATACTGCAAATTATTCTGTTTGCATTTAGTTCCTCTTTGAATTCGCTTGACTACCTACAGCTTAAATTTATTATGGTTTGGTGGAATTAATTGCATGGTGAATTAAACAACGCTATTAAGGGGTGTGCATACATTTTGAATAACCTTGTGTTGCAGCGTGATGTATGTCATTTTCACAATGATATGAAATTAAGCGATAAACTGTTCTGAATACATAAACCATCACATTTGTTTATTAAAAAAGCAATATGATACCTGACACTGATCTCGGTTAATACAAATATGAGTAAGCCTTAATATAAGTATTTTGTTAACTATGTAATCCTTATACACATAAATTCATGCACACAAATAAACACATACATTATATAAGCCCTGTTCATTCGTTGCAAGTTAATTTGAAACCTTTTATTGTAATAAATGTTTAGGACTTGTTTAAAATCACGCTAGGATTAATTTCAGATATTTCATTAGCATAATTAATATAAATTCAAATAATATATATGATAAAATAAAACACAAAATGGATGTACCTGAACATAGCATGTTAAACAAATTAGCATGAGTTCAAACCCTGTAAACGCCGAATCATTAAAAACTGTAAAAAAAATTTCAACTATCCGTAAAAAAGATGTTATCGGGATATCTGTTATCGTTTTGTTTTATGAAAAAAAATATAAAATGCTGTATTTTGAGAAGAAAAAACATGTTCCCAAAATTGAACGTTAGCATATATAGCTCACAACATACAACAAAGTAATATCATTGCAGTAAAACATATTTTATTCCCCAACTCTTTCAATGGCTCTTAATTGGGATCCCTACCTTTTTATATGGGAGCGACCATTACCCAATAAAAATTTCTGTATTTTCTGATGACACTATCTCTGAATACCAACCAGTCCGAAAATGAAATCTGAAAAACGCTAATTGGGACAAGTACACTGATGCCATAGAAACAGACATAGAATCACAAAAATCTAGTTTTGAAAACACTGATATAAATGAAACTCTTAACATTTTTACGAATATTATTACATATGCGGCAGAAACACATATAGTAAAAACTCAAATATTAAGGAAACACAGACCTCTACCATGGTAGAATACAGAATGTCAAAATGCAATCAAGCAATATAAAGCATCTTTTAATAGAATGAAAAAACACAGTAACACAACTAAGATAACTGAATACAAAAAACAGGGAGCACATGCTCGATATATAACAAAAAATGCTCGAAAAACCAACTAGAGAAAATTTGTCTCTAATATAAACAGTAGAATACCTTTATCTACAGTCTGGTCCAATATTCGAAAAATATCAGGAAAAAACAAGGTTTCATATTTTTCGTTTTCTATATATATGCAGAAATCGTCAGCATACTGTGCGATTTTGAATGAACTGTTATTTATTTGGATGTTATGTATGTCAGAGCTGTATATATTGAATAAGATTGGAGATAAAACTGAGCCTTGTGGTAATCCTTGATAATTATATCGAGGTCCAATTAGCTTGTTATTATGATCTCTTACATAGATGATCCTCTTTGTGTAAAATCCAATTATTGTATTCACGAATGCGATTGGAATATGAAATAAATTAACCATTTTATTTCTTAAAGTTGACAAGCAAACTGATTCGTATGCTCCCTCAATATCCAAGAATAGTCCTGTTAAATAGTTGTTTTTAGTTAAGTTATTTTGTACATCTACCAAAATAGTTGTTAGAGCATCTAGGCTTCCAAAGCTTCTTTTATATCCAACTGATTTCTGGTAGCAAATTATTTTCTTGTAACCACCAATCCAGTTTAAATTTTATGAGTCTTGTAGGTTTTAAAAACACAGGAAAGTAACGATATTGGTCTGTATGAATTTGCAATATCTGGATCTTTACCGGACTTTAGGATAGGAACAACAATGGCGTTTTTAAATGAATCAATAACGATGTTATTTTGAAGGATATCATTAAATACCTGTAACAGTAGATGTTTAGCGTCTCTTGGTAGGTTGATTAACATAGGGTATTTGATTTGATCTAGCCCTGGGGAGGTATTATTGCAATTTTGAAAGCGAAATCTAATTCAGATTTAGTAAAAGGTTTCAAGAAAAAGTGATTAGATTGGTGACATTTTTCGTATTGGTTAGAAAAATATTGAACCCAGGGAGAAGAAACTTTATTAAAGAAGTGATCTAAAACTTCATTGCTGAACGGTTTTATACTATTCTGCGTTTTTCGATTCATTTTGTTGGCCTGTGACCATATTTGCTTAGAAGAGGTATTCTTGTTTAAATTGGAGCACCATTTGATCCAACTGGATTTAGCTTTTTGCTTCAACTGCTTTTTTGTTCGAGCAGTAACTTCCTGACATTTTAAGTAGATATCAAAATTTCATAAAAGTTTGTAAGCTTTTAATGACTTGTTTCTTTCATTAATTATTACATCACATTCTGGGTCCCACTATAGTGGTGGGAGACGATTTTTAAGTTTAAGAATTTTATATTGAGGGATAGATTTTGAAGCAGATTCATTAATACAATCAATAAGGAAATTATAATTTTCGTAAGTGTTTGAAGAGCTACTATAGTTGGCAAACATTTTTTCTATTAAGGATGTATAAAGTGACCAATTGGCTTTATTGATATTCCATTTGCTTTTTGGATAAATTGTTTCATGTGATGTGTTAGATGTGGAAAGGTTCATGGTTATAGCAAAATGATTTGACCCTAAGGTATCTAAAGAGATGGACCAGGTAACTTTATTGGCTAGATTAGCTGTACAGAGAGAAATGTCAATCATAGATTTCTGAGTACCATATTTGGGAAGATATGTGGGTTCCCCATTATTTAAAATAATAAGATCTAGGTCCTCGACACTGCTGACGATTTGATGACCTACAGCATCATTGTGCAGTGAGCCCCATAGTGAGTTATGAGCATTTATATCCCCTCCAATTATACAAGGTGATGTAACTTGAGAGAAGATATTTTTCCAATCATCTTTAGAAGTACGGACTTTAGGTGGCCTATACACAGACAAGAAACTTAATTCTAAATTGTTAAATTTAACGGAGATGCCACAAACTAAAATTTTATCATTGAAATTTTTAGTAATATTCACTTGACAGAATGGGATAGAAGTTTTAATCAAAATTGCTACACCGGCATACCCATCGTATCTATCCTGGCGGACTATATTATAACCTTTAAATGTATAATTTTGATTTGGTTTGAACCATGTTTCACTTAACAACGCTATATCAATGTTTTCAGCTGTTAAAAAATGAACTAAACTATTTTATTGGATGCCTTGGAAAACTTATTTACTGAGATGTCCTAACATCTGATTCTAACGAATAAGTAAAAAGTGGTAAAATAAAATCAATGAAAACATTTATATTGGTTTTTTAATAGTGAATTGTGACCTTGGATTAATGTTTAAATAAGAAATACTGCCAGAAAAAAGTTCCATTTGAATTACATAATTTAGATAAATAATTTTGATTTTGATATATGCTAAGAATTTTATTTCAATGTTTTAGTACCCTCCAATACTGAAAATATTTTCTGATTTATGCTCTCAATATCTACAGATTTTAAATCCTTAAGTGTGTGAATATTTAAAAAAAATTAATGACACACTCCGTCACTGCCTGCCCAATATTTTTATTATCGCCTTCTGTAGGTTGAAAGGTAGATTGCGTTGGATACTGGGGAAGAGGATGTAAGTTAAGAAATATCAGAACATTTAAAAAGACCAAACTCTTCAAGTTTTGGCCAACATTTAGAGTCTAGCAAACACAATTTCAACATCAATACTGGTTCGTCTATTTTGCATGACATCAGTAGAAAGAAAAACTATTTGGAGTTGGATCTATTGGAAGATTTGGAGATCACAAAGGAAACGAATGGAAACTCTCATTGTCTTAATACTCAAATTAATTTAAACTGTACTAAATTTAAACCTATTTTTAAAAACTTTATTACAGCTTCACCTCGTAGTGGACCCAGCTCGGCTGTCTAGACTTCCTGCACTGAGTTTATACATTAAGAATCTACCAATTTCAGGCTTTGTTCAGCATTACTATTGTATTTAACAATTTACACAACTAGCTTGCTCAGATTCAATTGATCCACAGTTGGAGTTGATTTCACTCTTCATACCTCTGCATAATCTACATATACTAATTCCACAGTTTTATATTTCAACACCTGTTGGTCAGTTGGTCTTTAGTAATGCTATTACATATTAGTTTTATAGTTCCCCCATTGGCTTGAGGTTTAACTGAACTACTTGAACTATACCCATTTACACACTGCTTTCAATTCTGATTTAATTTTAATATTTCAATTTCATAGTCAATTTTCTTCTCGTTTTGCAGTATTGACAGTGCCTGGTAGACCATTTTATTGTAGTCAACTACCCACTGTCCAATAGATCGTTTGGTCTATTTCTTTCATTCACACTTTATGTACACTTCATTTAGCCTCAAACCTACAACCTTATTATTACAGACGGGTGTGAGTGTGAGATCTGGATTATGCAATCTAGTTTAAATCAAAATATTCTATATGTCATACTTCATCAGCTGATTTTTTCAGTAGTAGTTCTAGTTGGACCTTTGGCCAATGACAACTTATACAGAATTTTAATATTTGCTGATCACAGATCCATAACTTTGACTGCCTATCAAAGTTGTCATATGTCACATGTCACCGTATCATTTCCGCTTAGATCATTATCCCTCCAGATACTGACAGAGAATGTAGCGTAGAATCTTTAAGTAATTTTAAACTGTTTGTCCTCGTTTTAGTGTAGTGTTTTGTACAATTTTATGTCATTATTAATGTTTCCACATTCTACGCTTGCCGGATAGTTTACATTTTGACGAAGTAAGTCTAAAACGTTAATCTCAAAAACTTTTTTTCATCCATTAACTTCGAGTTTTTTATCGAAGTTAACTAATTTACTTCATCTAAAAAACGTTTTCTTGGCTTATTTCAGATGCCCCTGAAGATGCTATTTTAAGCGAAAGTACTTGGGCTAGATTTAATCAACTTGTGCTCGATAATGGCCTTATTTTCAAAGTTCAATAGTTTATTTACTAAAATAACTTTATCTTCTTCTTCTTTGCGTGCAGTCCTCCTTAGAAGGTTAGCAACCATCATCATAGCGATTCGAATTTTGCAAGACCGCTGCTATGAATAGTCTTTTAGAACTGCAGTTGAACCAAGTCCTTAGATTGTTTAGCCAGTAAACGCATCTTCTACCTACGCTTTTCCGTACTTGCATTTTTCTCTGCATGACCACCTGCAGCATTTCGTAGCACTCAGGTCTCATAAAATTTTCCAGATATTACATATTTCTAATTTTAATAGTGTTTCTGATAGACTTCTTTTTGTTTTCTCATTTTTTCCAATACTACGTCATCTCCAATCTATCGGAGATCTGTTTCTTTAACATACATGCCTTTACTCTGTACATCAGCACAGAAAACAGGTAACTCCTCTCTTGTACATTAAACATTTTTCATTTTTCTAGTCCAATTCTTGATTTGATCGATGTAGTCGTTGTTGTCGTTCATTGTTATTGATCCTAAATATTTTTACCTTTTGACTCGTTTAATTTGTTCTCCTTGAATCATTGGATCACTTGTGGTCGTTGTAATTAATTGATCATCAGAAATTAAGTTCTTTTCGTATTCAGAGTTAGACCACTTTCTTCACTTCATTTCTATTTATAAGTTGCTGTAGATCTTCGAGACATTCCGCTAAGAGTACCATTTTATCAGCATATCTTAAATTGTTAGTAGGTTTTCCGTTCACCATTATGCCTATTGTTTTCCCTCTAGCGCTTCTTGGATAATTTCTTAGGAATATATATTGAATAGGATAGAAGATAATATGTATCCGTGTATGACACCTCTCCTTATTTCGATTTCGAGAAGCCTTGTCTCGAAAAGCCTCGAGATGTCTTTATAGACATTTGTTATTGAGTATGACCCGAATTGTAATATTTTCTCGACCACGAGAAAATTAAAATATTTTACTAAATGTTCTCGAATAACTAGTTTGATGTCTTTTTTAAACATAAACATATAGTTAAACTTTTATTTCCTTTTTCATTAATATCTGATATAATTTATTTGTTTCAGGTGAGTCGTTAAAGAAAATAGTTTTCGAAGAAAATTGTTTGGATGTTTATATTCACTATAATTTATAGTAACAAAAAATCCCACATCCTTTATACGTACGTATTAATCCTTTAAGATTTATGCATACACTGTAGGTTTCTATTTAGTAAAAACGTTTGTTATGACAACATGTTCTCGTTAGATATATTAAAAATACAGCAAATATTTTGTTTTTGTAAGAAATTACTGATTTTACTGAAATTAATATAAATTGTCATTTCCTTTCTTTTTTACACACACACACACACACACACACACACACACACACACACACACACACACACACACACACACACACACACACGCGCGCGCGCGCGCGAAGCGTCCAACCCAACCCCTAGTGACATGTGTATACCACTACTAATCAGTGGGATCCACATGTCCGAAGATCAAACCGGTCTCGCCCCAGAAGAGCTAATCATTCTGGATCGGTACCTATCTGACCCCCAGGTTTTTCTTCCACCCCTTCACTTTACGTCGGGCGATTTGGGTAACGAACAACCCTCCGTATCTACATGGTTGTGGTTAAGCCACCTGAAATTAAGGGGTAGCTAAAAGCTTTTCTCCCTAGTTACTTTACTGAATTTACTTGGTATGAGCATTGCTTTGGACCTGATGTCCCTAAAAAGTGTGTGCCCTGCACGGAGAGGCACCAACCTAAGTTGGTGCCCCTCCGCACAGGGAAAGTATGTGTTCGGTCACTCAGCTGCCGATTTGGCAAAAATTAATTTGTTCTCCTCGCCAGCTGAGTATCCGACTAGTCTGGCCACCGAGCCCATGCTTGCCGCACATGGCCTCGATGCTCAGAAGGTTGCGTGCTAGTCTCGCAAATAGACCTGCCTAAGGGCCCAAGCCAAAATTTTGGCTGTACGAAGAGAGCATAAGGCTCTCTTTGTACTGTTTTCAGTGTTTATGTGCGTGTGACAGGGGTCATTGTCACTTGTATCATCTTGTATCATCCTTTTTTTTTCTTTCCAATTTCTCAACCAACAATACAATACAACAACAGTCCCACCCTTTTATTTGTAAATGTGTGGAAATAGGAGCTCGTGCTTTTGTCTATTTGTCGGTTTTATTAAGGCTAATCTGTTGTCAAATTTTGTCGCTTGAGGTCAGTGTATTTAAGTTGTTATTACCTCTATTAGAGTGCTCATCGGAAAAAAAGTTTATGATAGATATACTTCTCGTCAAACTTTGACTATTGCTTTATTAGGCCGAGTCTGACACGGTTAGCCTCTGAAACTCTCGGTTTTTCGTTTGGTTCTGGGGCGTTTTTCCTCTATTATTTTCAAAATATTTTACCTGTCAGACAGGAATTTTCAAGTTCTATCAGACAATATGAGAAATTGTTTTTGCTGTATGTGTGTGTGTGTATTCAGAAAGAGGATATGGCATTAGGTAACCTTTTTGAGACAAATATTTTAAAGTTAAAAATGATGTCATATTAAATATTTATTTTGGAGTCTTTAAAAAACTGTATGATAAACTCAATATTAGTGAGTGTTGAAGCTTAGTATATGTAAAATATTTAGCGGTAAACTTATATTTTGCTCTAAGAGTCGGGCAATTAGTACTTTTGTAGGGTATTCATTAAGTTCACAATTAAACAGTATATAATTTAAGTCTGTGATATAGTTGTTTTGTGATATCCTATTTTGGACACGTAGTAAGGCGAGACCGATATAATATTCTTCAACTTATTATGATGGGTAAAATCGAAGGACGTAGAGGAATTGGTAGAAAGCAGGCCTCTTGGTTGAAGAATATCAGCGAGTGGACAGGAATAAAGAAAGCTGAGCAACTCTTTAGAATAGCTCGAGACAGAGACAGTTTCGCCATGTTAATCGCCAACGTCAAAGGGACTTGATAGGGCACGTTAAGAAGAAGAAGATATAGTTGTTATCACGTCATAAATAAAGATAATTGATACGAATTCCAATTTAAGCTAAATGTACAGGAAAGTTACCATGGTTTAATCTTAAACGGCTTAAGGATGATGAGTAGAATAGAAAGTTATGGGTATATGTAAGTTTAGGTTTTATTTGAGTTTTGTACAAACTTGAGCCAAATAGTTTCCCATTTTTTTATAACATGCAATTTTGGACTGTAGTCGCTTGAGATTATTAAATTTTCTATTTTATTTAAATTTACAGAATTGTTTGCCATTTTATCCACTACCTCATTATTTTTGATTCCGACATGTCCTTTTATCCTGATAAAGACTAAGTCATTGCTATTATATTTAAAATGAGCGATTAATTTTTAAGTTAGTATCGCATAACAACTCATTGTTATGATTTTTGATTATTGGTTGTGTTATTGCCTCAAGAGCAGAAAAAGAATCTGATAGTATAACGTATCTCCAAAATTTTGTTCAACCGCGTTAGAGCCACTTCAATGATATTAGAGTTCGACAGTGAAGATAGATATTAAATTTTTTAGTTTTAATGAATTATAATTTTTTATATAGCTATGTAATAAGAATAGATGTGTTTATAATTAGAACATTCAGATAGAATAGAATTAATTTTATAACTTTACTGTTTTGGCATGGAAGTTTTGTATGCAGGTTTTATCATCGTTGAAAAGAGCTGACAACGGGTCACTCGGCCGCAACAAACTGTATCATCAAAGATAGGAATTCCGTCCACCATGTCCCTTGATCGTTCACGTCCCTTCCCCTCAAACCGACAGGCTATTTCTAGCCACACAAGTTCGAAAATAAACTGAAATATCTTTGAAAGTCTTCCGGTGGAAGCCTTTGAAGACACTGACGAGATGCCACGAAGAGATTCCAGGAGGGATGGGGAGTTCAAACTCGCAAAAAATAAAAAGGCAAGGAAAAATAGGCCAAAAAAATAGTAGAAGATACTACAGACGACCACAGTCTAAAAATTATAGAAACCAAAAGGCAACGATAATGCAGTGAGGACAAAAAGTACGAACTGGAAACCTTTGAAACCTAAAATAATAACATTTGATGAGCTAAAAGAGGATACCTCGGGCAATACATAATTTTGTTAGATTACATTCGAAACAAAAATTTTGACATCATCGACCGAGACTAGGATCCCTCAATCCCCGAAAGCAGCGGAAAAGCAGCCCTAGAAAGAAGTACAGAAACTTAGCAAAAAATTTTATTCCACTGAGTAGACTCCGTAAACCAAGAAGCCAAAAACCAGGCTCTACCCGAGGCAAATGGGAGGCAAACCCAAATTCAGCAAAAAGTCTAGATGACTATAGGAAAATGGTTTAAAATAAGACAGGATTATATCAAAACAAAACCAAGCCAATGGATCGCCTTCTCTCTATAGAAGGACTTTAAACCAATGCTAGTATCGAGCATTGAAAAACATGAAGGAAATAAAGCTGCAGGAGAAGATAGTATTACCACAGATATGATATTAAAGGAGGTAAGGAACTAATTGCAATTGTAACTAAGCTTGTGGACAGTTGTTTACATCAGGGCAAAGTTCCTAGGAGCTGAAACAACTCTAAAGTAATCTTATTACACAAGAAAGGTGATAGTCGAAAATTGGAAAACTACGGACCCATCAGCTTACTGGACACATGTTTAAAATACTCACCAAAGTCATAACTACTCGACTAACAAGGAAATTAGACGAATACCAACCATATGAACAGGCAGGTTTTAGAAAAGGCTATTCAACTTCCGATCACCTGTTAACCACAAAAATATTAATAGAAAAATGTAACGAATACAAGTTTCCAGTTTTCCTAGCATTTGTAGACTACGAAAAAGCTTTCGATACCATAGAACACACGGCCGTAATAAACGCAATGCAAAATTGTAGAATAGACAGCAGATATATTAACTTAATAAAAGAAACTATGAACCAAGCTACAGCTACATACTACCTAAATGAAAATGAACACACGAACCCTGTACCATTAAACAGGGGAGTCAAACAGGGAGATACTTTATCACCTAAACTGTTCACCTTAGTTTTGGAGGACGTTTTTAAAAACCTAAATTGGAAATATAAGGGAATAAACATCAATGGCCGCTACCTCAGTAATCTACGATTTGCAGATGACATAATCCTGATAGCTACTGACCTACAAGAAATGCAAACCATGCTTTTAGAACTACATACCGAATCTTCTAAAATAGGACTGAAATGAATTTAAACAAAACAAAAGTCATGCACTCCGAAGACACCGTGACAATAATAAACGATAAAGTTATAGAAAAAGTTGAAGAATATATATATACTTAGGACAAAAAATAATCCTAAATAGGGAAATTCAAACTGAAGAAATAAAAAGAAGAAGAAAGTTAGCTTGGGCAGCATTCGGTAAACTGAACTATATACTCAGAAATCAACAAATTCAATTACATCTTAGATCTAAAGTTTTTGATGCATGCATTATTCCGATATTAACTTATGCGGCACAAACATGGACAATCACAAAAAAGAATATGAATATACTTAGAGTCACTCAACACGCGATGGAAAGAGCAATGCTAGGTATATCACTTAAGGACAAGAAAACAAACACATGGATAAGACAGAAAACCAAAGTCACCGATGTGGTGCAAAAATCATTAAAGTTGAAATGGGAATACGCTGGACATGTAGCTAGGAGCGATCTAAACAAATGGCACAGATCAATTTTAACCTGGAGACCATACCAACACAAAAGACCCAGAGGCAGACCTCCTATGAGATGGACAGATGATCTGAAAAGGACTGCCGGGAAAAATTGGCTACAAGTAGCGTACAATAAAAAACAATGGAAAGGAAGACTTGAAGAGGCTTATGTTCAGATGTGGACGTGAATGGCTAGACGAAGAAGAAGAAGAAGAAGAAGAAGAAGAAGAAGAAGAAGAAGAAGAAGAAGAAGAAGAAGAAGAAGAAGAAGAAGTATCGAGGGGTCTACCCTTAAATACTTAAGCATAGGATATATACAACAACTTGATACGCGAACACGAGATAGAGTGTATATCCGTAAAAAAAACATAGTATCCAAGAAAAGGAATAGAAGGAAGCTCCCCATGTTAGTGTTATTGGTCGAAAAGGAAAACGTGACCAAGGTAAAATGCATCACCAACTTGATTTATATGTTAATAAAGTTAGCGCTGAACTAATGCAGACTAACAGGGGATACTTAACGATAGAATCCAGGCAGTATAAGAACCAACCAAAATATTTTGGACGGGCTAGTCAATAGGTACGAAATGGATATCGTAGTAATACAGAAAACTAAGCTTACGAACACCATTAACTGAAAGTTTTCTGGTTTTGACATCTATAGGAACGACATTAGAGGAAGATCAGAAGGTACAGCAATAAAAAACAACAGTTAGAGTACAAATGAGGCAAGGAGCATTTAGAATTACCTCAACCTACGTAAGACTTCAGGATTCACTAATAGATGACAATCTGAATGCGTTCCTAAACCTAGCTAAACATTAAATTATTATAGGAGATCTAAATACAAGATATCCTATTTAGAATGATAGAGCTACGAAGAGAAACGGAAGACTACTATATCACTACTAACTAAAATAACAGAGACGACGTCATAATGGACCGTACTGAACCAACATACTACCCAGGAAATGGACTTCCCACCTACATCGTCATTGTAGTTGCTAGAAACTTAAAACTGCAAACAGAAATCCAATCATTTAATAATGGAACATCCAACCACAATCCCATACTACTAGAATTAGGAGAGTGGAGAAAAAATTCTCAAAAGAGAATTCAATTGGTTTGTAATTCATTTCAAATTACAGTAAAGGATATAGAAAATCAGAGCTAATGTGCTGGCAGAACCCAACCTGAAGCTGATGAACCACAGTTAGTTATCAATATTTCACATCAAAATAAAAAAATGCAACAGCATTTTATACTGATCCTCTCAGATACACTGCGCCCGAACAGGTGCGTAAAGTCATTACGCCTGACGGAAGGTTAATGTCAGCGACTCAGTGATATTCAAAAAATAAATTTGGAATTTTTTTTATATACAGCAAGGATAAAATAATCTCTTGCATAATTCTAAAGCAACGAGATTCCCCATTTTCTCGTTCTGCAAAATACCGTTCAAGATTGAAATTACTGGATTATTGAAACAAAAAATTATTGTTGTTTTCCTTTCTCCCTTTTAATAATTATTATGGCCTTGCCTCCTATTCTGTGCAGCCGCATATGAAAACATATGCGGCTAACTTCGATTTTGTACAACGGGCTTAATCGGATTTTAGTAATACATATACGTATACGGTTGTCAAAAAATTACGTTACTGTATGACGTGAAATTTTTTTTCTTTGCAAGTTTTGTAAATGTTGGAGTTAACGTTAAATTGCTCTCACATTAAAAATTACGACAAAGCGCTGCGTTAGATCTGCGCTATATTTTTCGCATAAACAGATTAACATACCGGATTTACAAGATGTAAACAATTATAATTGAGAAAACACACTGCAACATAGTTTCATATTAAAGTGATCTTGAACGAATTCCGCGAACGTGATTTAACAGTAATTAATCATCATCCCAAACATTAAAATATCTTACGCCTAGATGTAGTCATATTCAAGTACACAAAATAAGTGAAGTTTGCATTGAAACAGAAATTCAAACGGTTGAACCCTCTTGAACTCGCTGAGAACAACGACAGCACTTAGAGAAGCGCCATAGCGCCAGTTTATTGCAATTAGGTGTTTTTCACAGACGAAATATTAGTATTGGATTTATCCGTACTTCCTATCATTTGTCAGTTGGCTTATATTTCTTGAACGGATTACATAATAAACAAAGAAATAAACAAACAAATGTATAATAAAATATTACGAATTAAGAATGACTTTCCTAATTTACTTGTTCTTCCTATTCCTTAGCTTCATCTTTTCCTCATTTACCCATTACTTCTACTACCTTGTTTTTTTACGTTTCGAGAAAAGTTTACATATTTATATTTTCCAACTGTTTAGCTCGCCAGTTCTTTTCTAATAGTTGGTAATTTTTTTGTACTATTTTTGCGATTCTTTTACTACGATAGTGAAAATATAGCGAACAAGAAGTGAAATATAACTCACGCTTGTAACGGTTGGTCTTCAAGGGTGTTTTCTGCTCTTCTTCTTAGAGTGCCGTCTCCTTACGGAGGTTGGCAATCACAATGGCTATTTTTTGTTTGTTTTCTGCTAAATCAGTGCAATTGGAAGGCCGAAAAATAAAGATTGTATTGAGCCAGAAGGGCACTAAGTCATATTTTTGGTAGGAATGATTACATCATTTTGTTAGATTAGCAGTAAAGTTGTAATAAGTAAAATATTATGTTTATATGGGATTAAGTTACAATTAATTGTAATGAAAATTACATTTTTAACTAACTTATATTTGACCTTTTGTTGCCACTACGGAAATCATTCCAAAAAAAGATTATTTTAAAAAATTCTGCGAAAATGTATATCCAACAAGCTATTGTTAGAAGGATCTGGTTTTCAACTGATTTAATTAATGTGATTATTAATGAATAACATTTTCATGATTGAAAAAATCCGAGGGCGGTGTTTTTACCCTCAGAATATCAAACTATGACTGTTTTGTATGGTATTGTATGGTTGTGTAATTGTATGTATGTAATGCATAAACCGCCCAAGCACTAAATCTAGAACAACTCAGCGTTAATAAAATTAACTCAGTTATAACAAAAGAACTATTGAATGCTAGCTCAGAAGTAGCAACCCGCCATAACAACAAAAAATCCAAAATAAGTGCAGAATCGAAGAATATGCTGAAACAACGAAAAGAGCTCCTATCATTAAACAAAAGAAATACCACAGAATACAAAGAACTTAATTAAGCCATACGAAAACAGATAAAAAACGATATTAAAAAACATCATCAAGAACATGTAGAAAGAGTGATAGAGAAAAATCGAAGTCTGAAATATACCAAACCGAAATTAGGAAAGAAAAATATTATAACTATGAAAAATCAACAAGGCCAACTAGAAAAAAGCAAAGCTCAGATATCAAACATAGTTGAAAACTTCTATACTGAGTTATACCGCTCAAGAAACGATTCCCCCGACTCTTCAAAGCAATATTGTTCTGAAGCTATTTTCTTGTGGCATTGTAAATTAATTACTATTAAACTGGGAATAAGCCACAATTAAAGATAAAAATACGTTTATTGACGTTTCAATTTCTAGTTCGGAAATCGTTCTCAAAATACAAACAGTAAATTAGTTACGTCCAGCATATTCAAGCAGAAGGTTGGAAAACATTCTACATAGAGCCAGTTTGTCCATGATCCGAGAAAGATTACAATATCATAGATCGAATTTATTTTTGTTTTATTTTAATCATCTAATTTACTGTTTGTATTTTGAGAACGATTTCCGAAGTGGAAATTTGAAACGAAGCCCCACGTTGGGTCTAGCCAATTGAAACCTCAATTGACGTTGGGCGCCAATTGAAACGCTCAATACTCCGGGAGTATTGGGTTTTTGGAAGTGTAGAACTTCCAAATTTCAGAAGAACTGAAAGAGAAGTGATGAAAAAAAATACTAAAAATAGGGCTAAGCTCAGAGGAACAAATTTAAATGGCCAAAGAGACACTAAATCTCAAGTGAGTGTTCGGGCTAGCTTCAATGCACTGGATTGTGGCTTTAAAGATATAAACAACAATAACAAGAGATAATGAGCTAATGAGACAAGAAAGAAATGAGACCTGGTAATATCAAACGTGATACAACTGAAGAAGGTCACTGGGAATAAATTTATAGAAAGAGAACAATAAGAAGAGAAAAGAAGGGCGCCAACTCAACGATAGTTGAGATTTTGAAGTAACAAATGAATCTGGAGATAATACTCTGAAATACAAAAATACTAAATAATAATCTTGTTTTGCTATGTTATATACTGGTTAGTAGAACTGAAATAAAACTCAAAATAGCAACAATAAATATATTTATAAAAAATGTATATAGGTATATGTGTATAAACAATTTACATATAATGCAAAGCCAAATAACAGTGGTAGTGGATGGTGTACAGATACAATGGGACCTAATAGCCCCTCAACAAACGAATAATCACTACCACTGGCCAAATAAAGTTTAAATATTCAGTAACAACAAGAATAGTCCGTATTGTAGCCAAAGTCTTAACACAAAAAGATAGTAATTTAACTTAAATAGTTCGACTAAAATGAGATACAAATACAATATTGTAAAGATATCAAACTTGATAAATCTCTATTACAATTATATTAAATATATATTACATCCAAAAAATGAGTTGTTCCATACTCATTATATCATATTTAAAAAAAAAACATTAAATTTATTTCCCTTTCCCAATATTAAATTGTATTATATCCAATGTATTGTATTAAAAAAATATTATAGCAAAAGTGAGTTTGGTCAGACTCTTGAAATCCTATTTAAAAACCTAATAAAAACAGTGTAATATATTTTCCTCTCCCAATAATATCAAAATTATATTTATCAAAAATTAAATTATCACAAAGGTAATCACCTTATCATATGCATATGATGAGGTTAGATATATAGTAACAAATAATACATAGTAACAAAATAGATAGTAACACAAAAAGTCAAATAGTTAAACAACTTATCTTTACAGCACTATAAGTCCATAGGAAAAACTCCTCTTGGCACGGCTAAATTAATTTGTTGCTGTAAAGACGAATCCTGGGCACAAAGCCACAACCAGTCACTGGTCTCTGGGTGACAGCAAAATCCACGGGTTACATAAAGTTGCTAACTAGTTTAAGGATTCAGTTACTTGAGTCCTTGAGGGAATATTCTGAAGAGAATATCCTCAAGTGAAGTGAAATTAATATTTTCACGTGACGGAATATGGAGCTGCACCACGCCAAAAAAATCTTCCTTTTATGTGGAACTCTTATAAATATTGATTTTAAAAAATTTTATTATTATATTAAGATATTATTTTATTATGAATTAATTTATTCTTCCCCAAATTATTTTCCTTGCTCCAATTCCGTCACTTTGAAGGTGAAAAATTTCACCGGTTGACGTGGCTGCGTTCGAGTTCTGACCAAAACTGATCGTTCGGCTTCCGCATAAAATCGATCTTCCTTTCAAAGCGATAACAGCGCGTGGGGAAGGAATGTCGATTTAAAATCGATCGTAGGCGGGTAATAAAAATTTCTAAAGGGGTTAATCAGTAGCGTAAACGCTACAAATTGAAACGTCAATTAACGTATTTTTATCTTTAACTGTGGCTTATTCCCAGTTTAATAGTAATTAATCTTCAAAGCAAAATCTGAAAAGACAAATAACAAACGTAAATTCTGAAGTAATGCCTGAAATAAGCGAAGTAGAAATAGAAAATGCAATTAAAGAAATGAAAAGAAATAAAGCACCGGGTAGTGATGGAATTCTGGCAGAAATGTTGAAAGAAGGAGGAGAAGAAGTCATCAGGTACCTAAAAATACTTTTTAATAAATTTTTTAAAGACTGGGATGTTTAGATGTTTTCGCTGTTTTTGTGTTTAATCATATTTTCTTAACCGATGTTGTTACAGTTACTTTTATTTTATCGGCTAGTCCGTTTATATCCATTTGTTTCAGTATCTCTATTGATTTTAGTCTTGTGCTTAGCTCTTTTTGGTATTCCGTTTGTTTTTGAAACAGGACATCGGTGGTTGGGTATCGTTCTCGTTTAATAAGTTTGTTTCGTTCTACTCTCGTCTGTACTTTAATGTTCGCTCTAACCAATCTATGGTCACTCCCGGTATAGAACTTGTTTAGTACTGTCACGTCGGTGCATATGTTTTTGTTATTGCAGATTATGTAGTCTATTTCGTTCTTAGTTAAATCGTCAATTAAATCAACATTAAGAAATGAAGCTTGACCAATTTAACTAGAAAACCTATTTAAATTTTACCTGAAATCGGGCCTTTTATACTATTATCGGCTAACCCAGGATGTTTATGGTCGGTACTAATTAAAGTTATACATTTACTGCTAGACAAACTTTACCAAAGTTATTCTCTGGAACGACAAATCTAAATTATAAAATTCGAGAATGGTTTTAAAAAAAGAAATACCCTTACGGTATAGTTTACCAGAAAAATTAAGAAATTAAAATAAACAAAATGACTGACATTTAAAAAAACTGTTCAAGAATTGAGCTTTTTTTCAACAAAAATCAAAAATCACGAAAATTTTATTATTTTTTTTTAAATTGTCCGGATATAACTGTCCGCCAATTTTAAAACAGAGTTTTTCTCATAATCTTTAATCTCCGGATCTAGCGATCGATTTTAAAACTTTTATTAATTTTTTTTGTTTTAGTTTTCTTTATGATGAAGTTTACAACAATTTGACAAAAAAAAATAATAGTAAAATTTTGGTTAAAAAGTTAAAAAAAAGTTGTTAATTTTTATGGAGCATTGTCATGAAGCAGTAATTTTTAAAAGACAAATTTTTGTGCCATTTTTAAAATTCCTGAAAAAAGGCTCTGAGAAGGAGCACAAACTCTCTCCTTCTGAAGGTGAGAGAGAAAAACATTGCTAATACAAGTCTAGAATCTTAGGTAGGATCCCAAAAATATACATTTAACATCGTATCCGTTCTATTTGATCCAAAAAAAAAGTTAATACAAAGCATTTTTGGCTTTTTTTCAACAAATTTACTGTACTAAAAGTTCATATCACTCCTGCCCACCTAGGGCGCTCATAAATTAGCGAAAATCGGAGCGAGTTTGGGCACGTGAGCGCGAAATACTCGCTCACTCACTCGACGAACCAACCGAGATCGTCGTTTGTTTCTTGGAGTAGTCAGCGCGTGCTGTGTTGTTTGATGGTGGACGCGGCTCGCGGCGGAAGAATTTTTAGTAGTGTTGTGTATCCAGTTGGCTCTGGAAGTCCGATACTAGCGACACGACGCCGGCGTCCAAAGCGCGGTTCGGTATTCGAAAAGCGCGCTGATTTTGTAGTTGTTCTATATAAACATAAAAACGGTAATGTTAGTTTAACAATGCTGTTGATTGTATTGTGTACATAAGAGAATTTTTTTTTGATTAGCAGTAAATCATTTGTGATAAAAATTTTATTACTCTTTTCAAATAATTAGGAAAAATGTATAAATTTTACTTTTCTTTTGTTTCACTACTTTCAGTGTTTTCTCTTTTTGTTTCCAGTTTTCTCTATTTATTATAGTCATTTATTTATTTATTATTCTCTATTTATTTTGTGTTCACATTTTTATGGTGTCAATTTACTCAATTATAATCAAAATCGTATTTTAACAGGTTTTGGTAGAATTCCAGTGCATTGTTTCTAAAATATTTTATTTTACATCCCTTTTTTGAATCTATATACATATTTCATAAATTATTCCGTTTTCGTTGGGATAAAATTTTATTGGGGCTAATATATATTCCGTTGTTGATTTTAATTATTTTTCACATGGATAATATTTTCCAATGCGGCTTTATAGCCAATAACTGTCAAGAGAATTAAAATTTATTTTCTAATGTTGCAGTTTTACTTATGTTTTCTATGTGTGGAAAATCATTGTATTTTTGTTCGTACAAGTTTTTTCTAATAATTTTTTCTATAATTTTATATCCTTTTATATACAATATAACTTTGTTAGTTACACATTTCGAATGTCTATAAAATAAATGTCTTTTATTATTAATGTTTATAGTTGGAAAGAAAGTATCTAGAAATCGATTACAGTTACCCACTACGTGTTTATTAGTGACTGATCCAGAGCTTTTCAAAATAACATCTTGTTGTTTCTTTTTGTGAAGAGAAATATCGACCAACTTCTTTAACTTTCAGAGTTGATTTTATGCTCCGTAAATTGTTGCAGTGTATTGTTCTATTTGTATACCTACCTGTTGTCATTAAAAACGTTGTATTTTTGAATAATTGAGACAACAATACCTTTAATTATGGATTTTTGTTAATTAAATTTGACTCGAATTTAAAATTAAAGTTGCCAATTGTAGCAAATATAAAATTGTACACTGTATGTACTATTTTATTGTTATAGGTACTTTTTGTTAAAAAATAATCATGTCTATTTAAGTGTTTTAAGCGGAATGCCATCGAGGTCAAAACACCATTTTAATTATACAGGGTGTCTAGAAACTCTCCTGACAAACGAAAACCGCAGATTTCTCAGATAATTTTAAGACAATTTAACCCAATTCACCAAGTCGGAAAATACATCCTAAGGGAGCTAGAGCTTTTTGAAGATGGCGCCTTGTAAGTAGTTTTTTTAATAACTCCAGAACGATTCTATTTAGAAAAATACAAACTGGTACAATTATTTATGCTGTAGAGTTAAATCGATTCCATTAATTGCGAATTTCTAGTATCGTTCATAAGCGTCCGTTTTGGGTCAACGGGTATTTTACGCATAACTTTTTTGTCTGTAACTTTTAAGCATTTGTGATACTAGATTATCAAATTTTCAGATATTCTAGTACTATAAAGTACTCCTACTTTAAGTCGTAGGATACACCGTTTTCAAGAAAAATCGATTTGAAATTTTTTTGTTTTTTCATCATGAAAGTTAAATTAATATTTTTTACATTAGTAGGCTTTAAACTGTCAACAAAACTATAACCTACGTTTTTGATTTGTAAACTCTGTCAGTTTCTCTTTTAGTTTTTGTGGCATTCAAACACAATAATTTCAATTCAATAAAAATGGTTTTTACTAATGAGCAATACGCTGATATACATTTGGTTTATTGTGAAATCAGGTGTAACGCTCGAGCAGTAATGTAGATATGCTGAAAAATTTCCCGGTTAAGAGAAACAAGTTCAGGGTTCCCGAAAAATAATGAAACAGAGCGAAATAATGATGTAACAGCACATCAAGATCTCGCTTTAATGGAAGTTTAGGAAAATTTAGAAATTAGCGTTTAAAGACTATCTGTCATTTATAATTTCAAAATATTCCGCAAGAAATATCTTGCGGATACAACAAAAATTTATATCCTTTCATTTTACAAAGGTACAAGCACTGCTACAAGGAGATTTTCTTGCTTAAAAATTTTCAAATCGATTTTTCTAGAAATCGGTGTATCCTACAGACTTAAAGTAGGAGTACGTTTTAGTACTAAAATATCTGATAACTGAATAATCTAGTATCACAAATGCTTAAAAGGTATAGACAAAAAAGTTATGCGTTAAAATACCCGTTGACCTACCAAAAACGGACGCCTATGAATGGTACTAGAAATTCGCAGTTAATAGAATCTATTCAATTTTGGACTATAAATAATAGTACTAGTTTTAATTTTTATTAATAATGTAATAAAGTAAATTGGGTTAAATTTCTTGGAATTATCTGAGAAATCTGTGGTTTTCGTTTGTCAGGAGAGTTTCTGGACACCCTGTATTAGCTCGCTCCGGAGACCGTATATTAGTTCGCCCCCATGGTTAAGAAATGTTTTAAAAAAAATGATATCGGCAAAATCGGTACTGTGACTTTTGTATTTTATATAGAAATTATATAGAATATATTTTGTTACATATTTATATACGAGACAATGAAATTGGATTACATATTTAGATTTTATTCATTTCATTTTTGTTTCCATTTTAAAAAATGTTAGTGATTGATATAGAAATTCTATTAGAAATTTTGATCCGCAAAATTATTGTGATTTGTTTATTTTCTTACGATTCATATTTCATATTGGTACTGCGAATTTGTATTTTTATATAGAAATTATATAAAATATTGGTTGTTACATATTTATATCCACGAGACAGTGAAATTAGATTATTTAACAGACATTCACTTCATTTTTGTCCCTATTTTGAAAAACCTAAGTGATTGAATTAGGAATTTTGATCTTGTTTAGAAATTGTGTTGTTGTTTTCTATTTTAAAAACTACTGCAATAAGTGATGGATTCGAGCGTTACTTGATGAAAAGTCATTTTATATAACAATAAAACACTAAAAACTTTTTTGTTTTTAAAACTTCCGCAAAATTTATTATTAAATCTTATCACTACAGCTGTTTCGACAGAGTGCCTTTCTCAAGTGGTCTATTTTTGGTATGCATTTACACTTTATAATATTTAACGAAATAGCTTGAGGAGGAGATAACTGTTTGTTTCATAATTGTTATTCAGAATTATGTCTGTGTTTTTTAATTTGTTAATTTCCATAGAAAATAACAAACATAGTTTAAGACCTTTATTTTGGATGTGAAGAATTTAAAATTCGTTATTAAAAACATGATTATGATCAAGAAGGCGTATGTAGAATCTGTTTTTATATTATTGAAAGTCCTTTTATGTTCTGCTATTCGTTTGTTAAAATTTCTACCAGTTTGACCAATGTAAGTTTTTGAGCAGTCACCACATTTAAGTTTGTGTACACCACTGTGTAAGTGCTTTTTATTTTTGACTCTTGTTGTTTTTAATATATTTGCCTAAGTTGTTGTTTGTTCTAACAGCTGGTGTGATTCCTTTCTTTTTTATTTGTTTAGCTATTTTTGTTAATATTTTTTCCTGTATATGTAATCGAGCAGAAGGTAGTGGGTTTTTTCTCTGATGGGGAAAAAACTAATTTCAGGGCTTTCTTGTGTAGTTTTTGATTTAAAATTTTATTAATTGTTTGTTCGTTGTACCCATTGTTTACTGCTATTTGCTTAATAATATTTAATTCTGTCTCAAAGTTGTATTTTGACTTCGGAATTTCTGTTAATCTTTGTAACATGACATGATAGGCTGCCAGTTTATGTTGTGTTGGATGGGATGATGAATTATGTACAGTCGTGTCAGTATGGGTATTTTTATGAAATATGGAGAACTAATGTTTGTTTTTAAGTCTGATAATTTTTAAATTTAAAAAAATTATGGATTTATTCTGTTCTGCTTCTGTTGTTAATTTAATATGACTATAAATGAAGTAATATAGGATAAAAATGGGTCAAGTTGCCTGTTAGTTCCTGTAAAACATACCAATACATCGTCTGCGTATCACCTCCAATATAAGAACTGTTTGAATACGGGATGTTTTGAAATCTTTGTCTCTAGACGATCCATAAAAATATCTGATAATAATAAATAAATGTAAATAAATGGGCTTAGAGGATTACCCATTATAAGTCCTGCACTGTTATTTGTATATATTTTGATTACTAAACTCAAAGTAGTCCTGGTTTAGTAGTAGTCGTTAACATCCTGGTAGAAATTTTAACAAACGAATAGCAGAACATAAAAGGGCTTTTAATAACAGAAAAACAGATTTTACATACGCACTTCTACATTCTATATCATAATTATTCTTTAAATAAAGAATTTCAAATTCTTCTCATCCAAAATAAAGGCCTTAAGCTATCTTTGTTAGAATCTATGGAAATTAATAAATAAAAAAACATAGACACAATTCTGAATGACCAACTTAAGACAAACAGTTCTCCCCTCCTTAATTTATTTCGTTAAGGACTGTAAGTGTAAAAGCAGACCAAATATGGATCACTTGAGAAAGGCACTTAGCCGAAACCGCTGTAGTGATGAGGTTTTATAATAAATTTTGTGGCAGTTTTGAAAACAAAGTTTTCAGTGTTTTATAGTCATATTACTAAAATAATTTGTTACAGTTCAAAAATGTATAATACAAAGCAATACTGTAAAAACATCCAAAATATATATACTATATATATATATTATATATATATATATATATATATATATATATATGGTATATATATATATATATAGGTATATATATATATTTATATATAGGTATATATATTATATATATATATATATATATATATATATATAGGTATATATATATATATATATATATATATATATTATATATATATATATATATATATATATATATATATAATATATATATATCGGTTTTAAAACGTTCTCCTACGTCTTCCGATGCCTAGTCGCCATTCACTTCGGTCCATCCAAAGGTCTTCATCTAATTCTCTTTCTCTCATACTTCGATTTATGCCTTCTCTCCAACTAAGGCGGGGTCTTCCTCTTTTTCGTCTACCATGAGGGGTCCACGTTAGGATTTGTTTCGGGAGTCGTTCTTCGGACATTCTTTGTACGTGTCCATACCATCTAAGCTGTTTGGTACTAATGTCATCTACTATTGTGTGTTTCACATTCATTATTTCCCTAATTCTGTTGTTGGTTACCCTTTCTAATCTTGATTTTCCTGCTGAGCGCCTCCAGAAATCCATTTCTGTTGCTTCAAGTTTTCTCTTGTATCTTTCTTTTATTTGCCATACTTCACTGCTGTAAGTGATTATACTCTTAACAATTGTATTGTATATTCTATGTTTGTTGTTGTTTGATATTTCCTGGTCCCACAGTATGCTATTGAGAAGGGTAATTGCTTTTCTCTACTGCCAAAATATCCTCTACCTTTACAAAATTTAACAAATATAAATTAGAACAAAGCATTTATTTTGCTGTAAATCTATTTGATTTTTGACATTTAATAAAATCAAATTTACTAATTTTATTTTGCTTTAATTGTGCTATTTGTAATTAACAAATTTTTGACGTTCTTAGGGCCGATTGTTCGAACGCTAATCAAAACTTGATTGTAATCAAATATTTAATTACAATCAAATACGTCACAGCAGCTGTCAAAATTATTAAAAATTGCCTAATATTATTATTTATTTGTAAATAAAAACATGAAATTTATATCAGAAAGAGTTTAATTAATCGACCCTTAAAGTACTTTTCGGTATATTTTTTTGCTATTTACTGTCTGAAGACAGGAAGTCTGCCTTGTTACGTGAATTACTGTTTCCGAATTGCTTCGAGTAAATATTTTTTAGGCGTATCTAATTAAAATAAATAGTTTTTATTTTCTCGTAATTTTTCGAATTTTTTCGAGATATTTACAATATTTTGTTAAAAAATGCCTTAGTAATTTTTGGGATTTTTTAAATTACTAAATGAATTAATTCACTTTTATAAAGAGCTTTATATTTTCTAAAGCTTCAAGTAGAAGTAAGAATATTTTGACAAGTATCGATGGATTCGATCTTGCTCAAAATATGGAACAAAATATTTCTGATAATACGCTTGTACGGTCACGGCGATAGAGGCGATGGGGGCTTAGAAATCTTTGTTTAAATTTAAAACTATGTTTTTAGCAAGATAAAAAGCCACTTACCCTTGTCAAGATATTCTCACTTATATGTAAAGGTTTAAAAAATATAAGATTTTTATAGAATTGTAATTCATTTAGCAGTTTTTTAGATAAAAAATTCCCAAAAATCAGTAATGAAGCCATTTTTTAACCAAAAATTGAAAATAACTCAAAAAGGAAGCACTTTTAGAAAAATTGCCAAAGTGAATAATTTATTTACTTTGATGAGATACATCTAAAAAAATTTCATTTGAGACGATTCCGGGAATTGTTTTTTATTAAATTTTTATTAAAAGGTATTTATAAATTTGTTGTAAGTTAATAACAATTTCCAGTCCAATTCTGGAAAAAAATTTAAAAAATGTAACTTGAAAAAATACATAAAATAGAATAAAAAAGGTTTGGTGCTGTAGAAATGCAAAAAAATCTTTATTTCATTCGTTTATAGTCGGTATATTCCGTTTCTAAGCGTATAGAGGCATTTTTGAACTATCTTTTATAAGAAATATACAGTTCTTACCTCCACATCACTTTTGAACTTGTGCTTTGGAAAAATTGCTTTTTTTTTGGCAAAATCTACCCTTAAATATACCCCTATTATAAATAAATCGTATAAAAGCGGTTAATTGCTCAAAATTATCTTTTATTAAAGGAAATTAACATTAAACATAATTGAGGAGAATACATGCAAAAACCGATAAATCCACTTTTTCCAATTTTGAAATAAGAGCCAAAAACTTGTACAGCAAAATCCATAATAATTTAAAGAAACATATTGGAAATAAATAGTAGAAGTCGTGTATAAAAATTCTAGGATTTTAATATATTTATTATTTTTTACTGTTTTTATTTTTGATTTTTTTTTTATTTATCAGGTTTTACTTGAAAACAGAAATTTATCGGTTTTTGCCTGAAAGATCTTTGCAAGAGCATGATATTTTTGTTGCTAATAAAAGAAAATAAACAAACTAGAACGAAGAAAAATTATTTCTTTTTGTAAGTATTTAAGGGGACAGTCTCATGCGATTAAAAAAAAGAGACACATTTTAAAATTAAAGCAGAAAAAAAAACTATAATATTTATTAACATAATTCCTTTTGGAGATGATTAAGTAAGTCTTGAAGTACATAAAAAAATTTTTAATAGCGATTTTAACTTCATTGGTGTCCTGTAGATGGCGTGTAGTAAAAAGTGCGTTTTTGGTGGTAAGACACTTTGTGGGTCACCTGTAACAGATATTCAAAAAATTCAAAATGGGTTGTATTCGTGAGACTCAAAACTAGATGATAAACCTTTAAAATATGCAAATTGTATTATTTTGAAGAGTTTATACGAATTTTTTCAAAAAAGTCGAAAAATCGCTATGTTTTTGGGTGGATTTACCCATATATAATAAAAGGGGGGGTGGTTTTTAAATATTTTAAAGGTTTATCATCTAGTCTTTTGTATATACATTCGAAAAATTTTTGGTTTTTTAAAATCGGTTAAGAAGGTTCGGAGAAAAGTGTCTGACCAGTTTGAAAATGTTACTTTTGAGAAAAAAGCATTTAAAGTTTTTTTTACATAATTTTCGTGAATTAAAGGCTGATAACTTTATACTCACGTTTAATCGGCCATTCCTGGTGAATATTGAGGTCCCTCTTCATCCAACAGTTGTTGTAAATGGCTTTGTAAAGCTTTTTTCTTTTTGATTTGATGTTTTATAATTAATTCATTAGTTCGACTGGAGTCTCAATTCACGCCGCGATGCTGACAGTGTAAGTGTAAAAACGGAACACACCTAGATCGCATGTCAATTTAACGAAAACGTATCTACTTATTTATAAATGTAGATATGAAAATATTTTATAACTAAAAAAATGGTTATGTTTTATTGCCAAAACGGCGTGAAAAAAAAGTTGATTTCTAAAATTAAAAATAAAAAGGAATTTTAAAAATAAAATAATTATATTACACTCTTTTTAATTTGAAATTATAAACAATATTTGGAATAATAAATGTATTTAAGTATAAATTTTATAACTTAAATAATACCTAATGAACACAAACAAAATTGATGTTAATAAAACATTATTTATTATCTGCACAAAACCGGACTTTCAGGAAAAATCGGTAGACGGAGCAACACTGTCGGCGTGCCATATACGCTACTACAAACCGCTGAGGAGAAGTAATAGTAATCCAGTGGAACAAATAAATTAGTTATAAAACATCGCGACGTTATAAAGAAATTTACACTGGTTAATTGCAACGCAGAGAATCTTAGTATTTGTAAAAAATCCTATGTTCCGGATTTTAAATTCCAAATGTGTATAGTAACTGCCAAACGTTATACAGATATACATACTATATAAAAATAAATCACTAATACATACCCAACGTATATACAACATATATACAAAAGCAAGAACAGCTGGAGCCTCGCGCTCGCCGCGCGGAGAGAAACCGGTTTTCATATGTGCGTATCTGACGTTAATAAAATAACTATAACTTATATTCTAGTGGGAATTTCTTTTTAAAATTTTAGGAGGGAGTTTTTGAATGTAAATGGAAGCGATTTATGTAAAAAAAAATTTTTTGATTTTTTGAAAGTTTCGCATGAGACTGTCCCCTTAACAATTTGAACAAAGTAAAATCAAATTTGAAGCGTTGGTTCCTCTTCCAGGCAGTCACATGTCTCCTCTTCCTCTTCCTCCTCATCCTTTTCATTTGAACTTTTGCCATTAAGCAATTCCCGGTACCAGTCAAGTTCTTGTAATTTCTCCCAATCTTTATCGAACTGTTGATTTAATAAGTGTTTAAGGGATTTTTTTTCTTTTCGGGATACCCCGAGTCAATTTTTTTTCTGAGATGGTCAACTCAATATCGGAAAATTTTGGTTTCAAAAGTTTTTCAAAATTTTCCAACCCACTGGTAAAATAATAGTTTTGGAATGATCGTATTTTTATGAATTTGCCATTGTTAAATTTTTTTATTACAATCTTCTTTGTATCAGCTAGCGCTTTCACTTTTTTCAAGCCAACTTGAAGCTCTTTCATATTAAACAATCTCCAATCAGTGCTACTTTTAACAACTCCAATTTGTTTGTAAATTTCTTCATATTTCTCTCTAGAGAGAATTGTGGCTTTTTTTCTTAGAAGCTTTTCTACTCTCCCAAATACCCTGTCTACTGGCAAATACGAATAGCCCCTGACTGGAAATACAAGTAATATTTCTGTTACTTGAACTGGAGCTTTAAATCTAAGCCAGAAGTACAGCGAATGAATAATATGGGAGTTTTTGTTTTGTCCACCGCATCCATCGCAAAAGAGGCGAAGTGTCGTAATATTATTGTACTCTTAAGAATCCAAATAATTTACAAGTGCAAAACCTATTTCAATTGATCCCCTACCTGCCTGATCTTCAGTCCACGTAAAAAAAGTTGGATGTTTGGACTGGCTATCAACGCAGCAAAAAACATACATGCTAATCTGCTGTGCATAAAACGCATCATTAATAGGTGTTTTGGGCAAAGGCTGCACCTGCTGCATATCAAAGAAGAATGTAATGGAATTTTCAGGAGTTTCTTTTAGCAGACTATATTATTTAATTCGTAATTTCCATTCTTTTGAATCTAGTCTAGTACATGTGCGTTTACATCTGAGTAAGGTGCATGCCATATAATTTCTTTATGCTTAGATCAGCGGCAGAATAAATTCGTCTTGCTTTCTTTCTATTATAATGACTTTCTCTTCCTTGTAGTTTACTAATAAACTCTCTTATTTTATTCTTTTTGGCAACAGATTTTGTGGACACGTGATCTCCACCCCGATTTTCTTTTGGGATATTTCGTCTGACAATGTTTTAGCAACGTAGTCTATAGATCTTTTTTAATATTCACACATTTCAAGAAAAATGCCTGGCATACCTGAACTTTTTTCTTGCTGACTCTTTTCGACAAGAAGTAGTGTACAGAAAACTGACAGTACTGACATGTAATGACACAATTTGATATCCTGTTTCGACTTAACATTATTTTCAAAATTTTATTTCGAATGACTCGAATGTCACTTTCAACAATGCTATTGCAGTGATAAGTAGGTCCATTATGTTTGCAACTCTTGTAAAGTTTTCCAAATGAGGATCGCTATCACGATATCTAAAACAAAAAATGGGTTAGGTAACGAACTTAAACGAAAATCTCAATTTATTTTTTACCTGTTACCTTTGCTTTTGCAATTTCTGCCTTTTGGTCTCACTTTTCTTTTTTTTCCTATTTCCTATACTAATTTCCAACACTTGCTTCCATTGTTAAAACTTAATATAATTATGTTAAACAACTGCTTAATACGTAATTCATAAACACATAACATAACCTCTTAATCCTTTCCCCTTAATTCCGACAACGTGATTAAGGTAACACAGTCCTCTCGTTTTTAATTTACAAAGTACTACCATAGGAAAAGAAGTATACTTCTTTGTTTATGCTACTACTATAAAACGAATCCCGAAACAGCATAAAGAAACCTGCTATAAGTACGCACGATATAATGGATTTACATCATAGATTGCGAATTAATTATTTAAAGATATATCGGGTTTTGCTTGAAATTTGGATTTATCGGCATTTGCTCGAACTGGTCAACTTTGTACATCATTTTAAAGGGAAAATATCGGTTTTTGTTGGAATTTTATATTCTAGAAACAGAGAGGGCTACTAAATTGATATGAATCCATATTCAGGTTAAAAAATTCAAAAAATGGATTTATCGGTTTTTGCATGTATGCTCCTCAATTTAAGATTTTGTCACAGTTAAACCCTAATAGCACGTTATGGGTATTATCTTACAGTGCTCCAGTATACGCGTTCTGATATCTCCTAAAATATGTGATTGGTTTTTTACTTATAACTCGGTTAGCTTTTAAGCTATTAAATACTTAAAAAAAACATTTTTTAGGTTTTTTAAGTACTTTAAAACGAATTTTTTTCAAGTAAATTGTAAAGTGGCAACGATTGTGATTTTCAAGACTTTTTACCAAAAAAAGGATAACTTCATTTAAGTATAACTATTTATTCTTGACTAAAAGCTTTAAAAAAAACAAAATAAAGGTTTTTAAAATACTTCAAAAGTTTGGTGGTTTTCCCTGAAAAGTGCTTTATTTTATGCTCTGTTGAAATATTTGATTTGAATTTAACAAACGAGAACTACTTTTATAAGCTAGAACTCTGCTTTTACTAGGTCTACAGGCTTTATACCTTATTTTTTAAAATTTTTATAAGCTATATTTTTATTGAGAATATTTTTTTCGATAACTACTACTTTCTGAGTTATTTTTAAAAAACTGTCTGGTAACGTGGTTTTTATTTTGAAAAATGAACATTTTCACTCTCAATTAACTCAAAAATATTGACTATAAATAAAAAACTCTATAGTATAAAAGTTGCTTAGAATTAGTCGATTTATCCATTTCCGGACTTATTTTAAACATTATGTTTTTTCAACACCGAGAAGTGGTGGCTTTCACTTCTCAAGTATGAGTCCTCAACCTGAGCCCTGGACTCAAGTCCAAAAGTGAAGTAGAGGGTAAGAGGAAAACCCAAATTTTTAAACAAATCCGCGGCGACAAGGAAAATTACACTCCAAAACAAATTTCACAAAATTTCATTTTGTCGGGGATTAAATGATTGTTACAAAAAATATGACCATTACAATACTGTTAAGTGGCGTTTTTTTCAAATTAAGCGCTAATTATATCAGCAGTATTTTAATTTACTTTCAACATAATTTATATCAACTTTAATTTATCGAATCAAAACAGCGACTAATTTAACTCTTTCAAATATTCAAAATTTAAATGAAGCTTTATCCATGAATCAAACCAGTCAACCAAACAATTGCGTTTTCAACATTTACATTGCGAAATTAAACAAATATTTTAAATTTAGTTACTAATGTTTTTAAATATATTATGGTGTATAATTTCCAATTCAATAATTATCTATTTGTCACTAGATTTAATTTACTAAAAGTGTTTAAATAAAATATTCTAAATATCGATATTGATTTTATTATTTTATAAAGCTGTAGAAAAAATACTGTCTGAAATACATGCATAAAGTGTCTTTTTTTCATGCATTGTTTATATTTTTCTTCGTGAAAAAAGTACCACTTTATTCACTCGTTGCATAAATTACTATTAAAATGTTGTTTGTTCCAGTATCGTGAAAAATACGGAAGAAAATAATGCCACCATTATAGTCTAGGTGCCAGGCGACATACTGTATCACTCATAAATAACAGGCTACAATTTTCAGGATAGTTTTATAAGACCTCGACCTCCAAATATCTCTTGGGATACTTTCTGTACCGGGTGCTTTTTCTCTCCAGCTTATCCAAAAGTGGTCATTTTGAAGTGATGTATCAAATTTATTAATAACGTATTGCTGTTTAATGAATACAAAAGTCGACTTCGTGAAATATCCGAAAAAATCTTGTCCGACAAAAATTTTGGTTCCATAAGGGAGTCCACCAAACTAAACATGCCAAAAAAACAACTTCAAAAAATTTAGTAATAACAAGCTGATTTTCTGATCGTCAATGTGAAATTTTTTACATGTCACATGTATCGCGTTTTTCCGCTGTATCGGCTTTTCCACGAGTCTGTGGAAATTTATTAATAACTGTCGGACAAAAAAAATTAGATTTGTGAAAGATTTACATACTAAATGGAATATGTGTCCGATAAATATAATATACCCAAATTGCAGTCCGACAAAAAATGGCAATTTTTTTATTTATTTAATCTATATAAATTTCAGATATTACGCAAAGCTTAAATTTTATTAATAACCGTCGGACTAAGTACAAAGTTCGTTTTTATTATAATTATTTTTAATTTTTAATACTATCGGCTGGACAAATCAGATGGTGCGGAGGACGCACATGAAAAAAATCATGTATATTTTTCAGCAAAATCATCATGAATGTGTTGCTTGTGTGAGTCCATTTCAAATAGGTAAAAGAAATAATAAATCAGACTTACTCACAATCAATTTAATTTAACTATCCAGACGACCGGTTTCGCTTTCTACAATATGCAAAGCATCTTCAGGTCTCGATACAAAGTTAAATAAATGCTGAAATAATAAAACCCATATTAGGGTGTTGTCTAATAAAGATAAACAAAGATAGATGATATAAATTACAGTAATTATGCCAATATTACATGTCTGTGGTTTTTCAAAATGAATAAAATGTTTAAGCAGACAAGGTAAGACCCACAAATTGGTATAAAATAGTCTATTAAATTGTAATAAATTAATAAATGAACAAATAAATAAAACATTACTTACATGCCGGTACTCTATTAATTGATGGTTGAAAGAACATGGTTCAAACTATCCTGTATTGTTGAATGGAGAACTTAAGTCTGCTATTGTAATTGTTTGACAATAAACGGGAAGTTCTTGAGGAGATAGATTTTATCCAATGAAGTAGAGATAAGGTAAAGTCACCTATTACCGCACCAGTTAAGGAAAGTTAAATATTTCGTTGGATTATTTTTATATTTTTATGGTTACAAAAATCTCGTAGAATTTATCTGAACACATCTATATTATGTTTCCAAATAATTAAATTATTTTTCCAAATTTTAATTTTTATTGTTAAGAAAAAATACTAAATCAAAATCGAGCAAATTTTCCTAATACCGACTTAATAGTAATATTTTTACCTATTACCGATTTTTTATAACCTATTACCGATTGTGAGATAACAACAGATGTTATCAACATCGTCTATATTCAGTAAAACACCCCTGACTATAAAAAAGTGTTTATTATATTAAGCAAAGCAAATAAAATATATGAAATTAAACTAAAAAAAATTTTCTATTACCTTCTCAAATTTTGATTATAAAAAATACAATTATACAAAATACTATTATAAAGTTTAAGACAGTTTAAGATTTGCTAAAATTTTTGGTCAATTCCTTCATTTTCGGTACGGAACAAATACCTCTTTTATTTATTAATTTAGGGGGTTCAATTTTGGAAATTATCTCCTTTACTTCATAAGTTAATATATCGTCCTTCTCTGGCCATTTCCAATTTGGTCCAGTTGCCTCCATAGATTTTACTATAACTTCATTTTGTGCTCCATTACTATTTATATCACAAACAATTGATAGGAAAGTCGTCCTTCATATAATATTGTAACAACAAAATCGTCTTTTATGTATATGTTTTTTTAATTTTTTTATTAGTTTGGGGGTTTGTGAACTATTTAGTTTCGGTTTCTTTTTCTCGGGCTCAGTCGCATGCTTTTGTCTAGACTTCTCCGTTGATGTTGCTACGGTTGCGTTTCGGGTTGCTTCTAGTTTTAATTTCGTCTCCTTTTTGAATTTTCGTTTTCCTTTCTCATTTTCTTTGTTTTCACGGTCGACTTCAAGTCTTCTCTGATACTCGATAAATTCGTCAGACGTAGCAACGGTAGGGGTAATTCTTTTGGTAACTTTTTTGTTTGTCGATTGTTCCAATCTTTTAGGAAAATAAAACGACTTATTATTAAACGACTTAGCTATTCTATTATACACCAGCTTTGTTACTCTTCTTGCTAATACTTGCTTCTCCTTGGGACATAAAAGAAAGCTGTGTCATCGCAGTTAAATATTCGGGATTCATCCTCAAAAATATTCATAAGATTGTTGCTGATGAAATAATCCCCAACCTTTCTGAACCACTCTCTAATACTTTGCTCACTGACATTCCTCCTACTTGCGGTAAGAATTTGGGACACTCTTGTACTAACTTCAGGATGTTTTTCAATGAATTTTTGTAACCAGTGATTTCCGGGAATACCATCTTTAAATGGATTTTGTCGGTCCAAGTTTTTAATCAAATTAGCTACTGTGTGTATTAATTGGGATTTTGTGACAGGGAACCCTTGTTTCGCCAAATAAAAAATCCAAACCACAACACACTTTTCTTCATTGGCGGCAAGCACAGGTTGCACTCCACATTGGGATTTTTAAATCTTCCTGAACGTTTATCCCGTAAAGTGGTCTTT
This sequence comes from Diabrotica balteata, assembly GCA_918026665.1. Classification (NCBI taxonomy): domain Eukaryota; kingdom Metazoa; phylum Arthropoda; class Insecta; order Coleoptera; family Chrysomelidae; genus Diabrotica; species Diabrotica balteata. Next base: position 143,762,768 of record OU898277.1, on the reverse strand, counting down.
GGCAGTCCGAATCTTTTAGATGCCTCGTAAACTGACATCCCATTTTTTATAGCTTCCAAGGCGCTAGACAATTTTTCTTTTGAATATTGTACACGTATTTTTGGTGCCATAACACCTTTTTAATGCATCGGTATTAGGCTATGGTATTTGCTATTATCGACCCAATAGGTCGGTAAATTGATTTCAATATGGTCGCACTTATCCTAATACCGACTGTGTAAAACTTGAGACAAATGACTGAAACGCCTTCTTCTTGTTAATTCAAGACTTTACCAATTACCGTAATTAAATATATCAAAAGTTATATCTATATTAACTACATTATTCAGGGGTATTGGACTTAACAAAATATTAACATGTTTGTCTCTCCAGACAAAGAAAGTTTTAGAATATTAGGTTACTCAGAATATAAATCATGGGTCGGAAATTGAAAAAAACTCGACTTAATAGTATCTGTACTTAAGAAATGAACAATCACGGTACAACTACACGGCAAAGCAAAATAATAAATTATTAAAATAAAGGTTTTCAAACCTAATACCGACTTTGGGTCGGTATTAGAAATATCTATACCTATTACCGACTCATTATATTTTTACGATTTTTTCATTAATACTGCAAATCTTCGAAAAATTACTACATTATATTATAGACAACATGTCTGGAAATGTCTTCAAACTTTATAATAAATATATAAAAATATCTACTTGGATTTTATGCTTAATTTCTTTATTTGTGTACTTACCCTTTTAATGAATCACAAGCGCACGTAACCTACACTCTACGAAATCTGACCATAAATTAATTCAAATGACATCAATTCGGGTACTTTTGTGCTAGACACTAATAAATTCTTCACGTGATTTTGGAGAGTAGACTGAAATTGTGACAATACAACGTTCCTTTCATCCACAAAGCTTAATATTTCGTATTAATCATTTGGATCGGTAATAGGTGCTATTTTTGTATGGGTCGGTATTGGGTGACTTTACCTTAGGTGTAATGTGATTGTTTGTTAGATGAAAGTGATAATCTATAACATTGAGTTATTTATATTTATTTAAGAGATATATTTATGAAATGTGTGAGATTAGATGTACAAATTGTGTGGGTGTGCAATTCTTTCAACTTGTAATTATCAAATTTCTTTGATAAAGTTCTATTGACATATATGGCAAATGATTGCAAAGTCAAGTATATAAAATTATTAAAGTTAAAACAATTAAGGACAATTTAAGACACACAGAAAACACTTAAAAGGGGGGACGAAACAAACATTAAATTTAAAAAAGGAAGGACTTGAATGCACTACATCTCTTACTTGGAGACAATGAGTTTTTATGTTATCTATTAGATTTTAGAGGTAAATTTGACAAATGTAGGTTAAAGTGTGACAGTTCTTCTTCTATTTCTAAATACTGTAAGTTAAGTTATCCAGTTTTATGAAATAAGCTGATATTAATGAATGTCTCTAAAATTTTTAATTTTAGATATCAAAGTTTGTTGATGTGTTTAATATTGGCATACTTTAACAATCATTAAATAATTAAATTTCAATGTAACAATATGAATAATTGAAATACATCTTCTATTATAACTAACTCAATTTAGTCAAAATTACAGAACAAACTTAAGTGATTATTTGGTAATTAAACATGTACATTTGTAATCAAAATGTATAACAAAGTTACAAACTTTCTTTGAAAATTATTGTTGGTGTGAGTTATCTGTCATGGTGTGTATAAATATTTTTAAATATTTTATTCCAGTTCTGATATGTTAATATGGAACTAAAGTAATAAGTAGATAAATTATTGATGGTAAATTAATTGATGAATTCAAGAAATTGACTGAATTATTAAGCATTCAATAATTAGTTGGTAATTCTAATATCTGACAGTTGGGACCGGAAATTGGTTATACCAACAGGTAAACGGTTCTCTATTTAAACCGGTGTAAAGCAAATTTATTCTTATTTCAATTTTCCTGTACCATGAACAGATATATCATCACACCGACACGAACAATGGTGAGTTTGTATAATAATTTCTGTAACACTTTAACATTTTCAAATCTATAGCCGTTTATGGTTAAAGTTTAATATTTCTATTTGATAATGTAAATTTGCATATGATTAGGAATAACAAAGATCCATTTAATTAATACTACTAGTCTGAACGACTTTTCCATGTTGTGTTGGAAACCCTCAAACCACGTGTTGAATTTGAAATCAAATATTTTGTAAGATGAGTATATTTCGAAACCAGATGGGATGTAATAATAATAACAATTTTGGGTTAAATAAGTTGAGGTTTAGTATTGTAAAGTATAGTAAATAACGTCATTGCTTTTTAAGGAATAAACTTTACAAATAAATTCTTCAATGACTTTAAATGTTGGGTTTGAAGTATTCATTTCAGATGGATCGATTCTTAAAAGATTCAGGAGTTCAGGTATCTCTGGTTTTTCTTCAAAATATCAAATGATCTTTTCTTTCCTTTTCTATAAAATGCAGGTTTATAATCATTGCCAGTAAATACATGACATACTCTTAGAGCAGTCATTTGCTCTCCATAATTTTAAAAAATATCATTGATATTAAAATATATCTTTTTTTTGTTGGTTGATATATCTATAATTACTTCCACAGTAGATTTTAAAAATTCCATATTCGATAACATAATTATAGGTATATCAGAATCGGTACAACGAACTGTCACTCGGTAGTTCATGTTCATCTGGCAAATATGGTGTACAATCTTTGTATCTGCTCCTTCATGTGTACAAGATAAACTATAATCTACAGATCTCTTCATTCGATTGTTGAAAACTTCATACACGTAACAATTATCATAATTCAATTTTAATATTTTTCCTTCACATATCTCAGCAAATTCGTCGTTGCACCAGTCTTCAATAAGAAATTCCACAAACTTTAATTTATATACACAATTTCAACGAAGGGTACGACGAAATACTTCCTATTTATAAATAGGATGTATCTACAATTTTAATGCTCACATATTCTATAAAAAAGTAATCTCGACTGTATATTTTTTTAATTTTTACATAAAAGGTCCTACTTTTTTGTCGGACTATTCATTCATTAAGTTGTACTATTTATTTAAAAACTAAAAATCATAAATAAAAAACTTATTAATAAATTTCTACAGACTCGTGGAAAAGCCAATTTTCACTGTCGGACGGAAAAATCGGCGAGTACATTTTGTCGGACAATGTAAAAATAGTATTTTTCACGTTATTTTTGAACGATACAGAGAAAATCAGCTTGTTATTACTAAATTTTTTGAAGTTGCTTTTTTGGCATGTTTAGTTTGGAACCAAAATGGAACCAAACTTATGGAACCAAAATTTTTGTCGGACAAGATTTTTTTCGGATATTTCACGAAGTCGACTTTGTATTCATTAAACAACAATACGTTATTAATAAATTTGATACATCACTTCAAAATGACCACTTTTGGATAAGCTGGAGAGAAAAAGCACCCGGTACAGAAAGTATCCCAAGAGATATTTGGTGGTCGAGGTCTTATGAAAAACTATCCTGAAAATTGTAGCCTGTTATTTATGAGTGATATAGTATGTCGCCTGGCACCTAGACTATAATTAATAGCGGGCTATTGGCTAAATTTTTCAAAATTTATTTAATGTTAAAGTATTACTTCCTTAACATTTTCAAGGACCTAATATTATAATTAGAAAAATAGATTATTAAGCTAAACTTTTAACACTCGAAACACTTTTAACTCAATAACGACAAAACATATCTCACGTAGATTTTACAAAACTTTTAGTCTTAAAATTAAAAGACGAATCGCGCACAAAATATTTCAGATCACTTTGGAAACATCCTGTATAGAATACATTTTTATTTTGCTGTAATTTTATACATAAATATTTGATCCAGAATGTATGTAATGTATAAATGATTAAATAAGTGGGAAATAAATGTGTGCTTTGAAACAGTTTCGAATCACAAGTAATCACTTTTCAAGCAATAAAACCGACAATAAAATATTTTATGACGGCAAAAAAGTTATATAATTTTATTCAGGATCAATAGAAATAATATTAGTGAAAAGAGATATGCTAACAGATGACAATTCTGAAAAATTTTGTTCCACTTAAGTTGCAGTTATATTTTGGTAATTTTAGTCATAAATTTATAGAAAAAATAAACGCATCAAAACTGACAATATTCGCCAAAAAGACTACTTCCTTGCAGGGATTGATTTGTAAAATTTTGAATGAATGGTATTAAATAAATGCTTAACAAAATTGTCAGCGTTATAAAGTGCTATTTAATAAGAAAAATACAGAACTATTAAGAATACTTAGTCAAAACTTAAAAATTTGATTTTATCAAAAAAACCCACACTCAACTGTATTAAAAAAAGGTTAAAAACTAGTGTTGTAATTGCAAGCAGTTTACAACCTAAATAAAACCTGTGTCCGCCAATCAAGCGACTGGTTTTGGATCAGTTGAGTTATAATACAATCTTATTAGTAGACTTAGGCACAGAATAATAAACAATCAGAATGCCCACTCTCCATGGAAAACTGAGTACGCGCATCTCTTCGCGCAGACGTTCCGCCATGTTTTAGAGGGAACCAGTGTTGTTTATGTGGAATACATAGAAAAATTAACCCGTTTTAATTGACTTACGGCAATCATAGACATACTATACAATTATATTAACATTGTTAAATATAATAACATAAATATAATATAATTAAACATAAATATAAACAATTACATAACCTCACAAATCATATGTCTGTGTTATGTGTTTTCTTCTAAAACATGGCGCGCGTGCTGAAAAACTTCAAAGGCGGCACCTGAGAGTGGACATTCTGATTGTTTATTATTTTGTGACTTAGGCAAATATGAAAAAAAAGTGAAAAATATGCTCCTAAATATGTACAAATTTACCAACAATATGCATTTCTTTTAGAAAATATGCATTACATATGCATTGTTTTTTTGGAAATTATGCATAATGTCAACAGAAACATTTATTTATTATTGGTATATTAATTAACGTTTATTTTAGTAATTATAAATAAATTTAAAAACTACTTTAGTATGTAATTGTATTGTAGAAATTAATGTAAAAAAGTAAAATACTATTTCTTCGAATTATGCAAATATTAAATGACCAAATGTTTTTCAAATTTTTCCAATAAAAACTCATGGCTTCTATCTGTATAGATATATTTGTAAATTGAGAAACTTCTTCTCACATCATGAATGTAATGGGAGCATATTCACAAATATATTTGAATCGAAATATGTTTCTTTGCAAAAAGCACCAACAAGAATGTCAGCTACCTCAGTAAGTTTCTTAAAACCATTGTTTTTTTTTAATTATTGTTTCAAATTTTTGAAAAGTATCTTTTCCATTGTCACTGTTAGCATTTTGACGAGCTGATCTAATTTCTTTTATTGAGGCTATGCTTTCTACCAAGAATATCTTTGATGGTTTTAATAATTTAGTATTAGTATTTTAAAGCAGGTTTTTTTAGTGAGCGTTAAGTTGTGTCCAAATCCAGAGTTTTTAATACGTCAATAAGATTCATCATCATCAATGGTACTACAGCCCTATGAAAGAGCCTCGACCTTCCCAAGTCTATTACGCCAGGCAGTCCTATCCATTGCCAACCGTTGCCAGTTTGCTGCGCCTATCTTTCTACCATCCTCATCTACACCATCCTTCCATCTGAGTTTTGGCCTACCCCTTTTTCTACTTCCCACGGGTTGTGACATAAGGATTCTTTTAGGAGGGTTGTTCTGCTGGGATCTTGCTAGATGTCCTGCCCATCTTAGTCTTCCTATTCTTATAAGAGATACTACGTCTTTACCACCAAATATTTGTTTATATCTGTGGTATACCTCGTAGTTGTATCTCCTCCTCCAAACACCATTTTCACAGATGCCACCAAATATTCCTCTCAGGATCCTTCGTTCAAATATAAGCAGAAGGTCTTCGTCTGCCTTGGAGATGGTCCATGTCTCCGATCCATATGTCAACACTGGCTGTATAAGGGTTTTGTATATGGTTATTTTTGTTTTTTGGCTTAAGTTTCTACTTCTCATATGTCTACTCAGTCCAAAATAGCATCTGTTTGCCATTATTATCCTTCGCTTGATTTCTTCCGTTATGGCGTTATCTTTGGTGATCAGGGAGCCTAAGTATGTGAATTTGTCCACCACTTCAAAGGTAGAGTTATCAACTGTGAATTGGAGACCGATGTTCCTGACTCTATTGTTGGGTGTTGATGCCATCATCTTAGTTTTCTCCTCATTTACTTGCAGGCCCATAGATTTTGAGGCATTTGAGAAGGTGGTATACATTTCTTCTAGCTTGCGTGTTGTGCGGGCAACAAGGTCCACATCATCTGCATATGCCAAAATTTGGGATGATTTATTAAAAATATTTCCTCTGTTGTCTATTCGGGCATCTCTGATCGCCTTTTCCAGTGCTATGTTGAAAAGGAGACACGCCAGCGCGTCTCCCTGTCGCAGCCCAACATGCGTTCCAAACGCCTGTGATTGTTCGCCCTGTATTTCGACTTTGCAAACCACATTACGCATTGTAGCCTTAACCAATCTTATCAGTTTATCGGGATGTGGAATTCATTCATGGCTTCATACAATTTATTTCTTAGGACACTATCATAGGCAGATTTGAAGTCTACAAAAAGATGGTATGTATCGATATTGAATTCATTGGTTTTTTCCAGTATTTGCCTTAGCACAAAGATCTGATCTGTTGTTGATCGACCAGGCCTAAAACCACTTTGATATTCCTCCGAGAAGTTCCTCTGAATATGCACTTAGGCGACCATATAAGATCCTCGAAAATATTTTGTATGCTGTATTAAGGAGGGTTATTCCCCTATAGTTTCTACATTCCAATTGGTCACCCTTTTTGTGTAGCGGGCAAACGATTCCAATACACCACTCTTCCGGATTTGTTCCTCATTCCAGGCTCTCAGTATTATTTTATATATTTGATTAGTCACAGTAGCACCTCCACATTTAATAAGTTCCGCGGGTATACCATCACTTCCTGGAGATTTATTGTTTTTTGAGGTGTTTTATTGCATCTCGTACTTCTTGAATTGACGGAGGTCTAATGGTGAATTGTTGCTTGCTCCTGCGGGTGTTGATTTGGATCTGGATCTTCTACTTCTATAGTAAGTAGTTCTTTAAAGTGTTCCACCCACCTTTTTAGTACTTCTTCTTTTGTATTTAGTATATGCCCCTCCTTATCCTTACATAGTCTGAGCCTTGGTTTGAATTCCTTTCTTGCATTATTCAGAGTTTTGTAGAATTTTCTTGTTTGGTTTTTCCTTTTTTAATACCTCAAGTTCTTCCAATATTCTATTTTCGTGAGTTCGCTTTTTTCTTCTATGAATGCACTTCTCTTCTTTTCTGAGATCTTTATATTTTTGCTGTTTTTCTCGGGTTCTTCTTTGCTGCATCAGTTTATATGCATCGTTCTTTCTTCTTGTAATGTCCTCACACTCAGCATCAAACCAGTCATCACGTGGTGGTGGTCTTTCTGGCCCTAGAATATTATTTGCTGCATCTTTAATATTATTTTACACATTCCATTGTTCACTAATTGTTAGGTCCTCATGAATTATGTGTTTAGTTTCGATATAGTTTTGAAACCTTTCTACTGTTTGCGGATTTTTGAGGAGTTCAATATTGAGACTCGTTGTTTTGGTACTTCTCTCCTTCTTCGCATTTGAGATTCTAGTTCGAATTCGTGTGCCAACTAGGAAGTGATCTGAATTAATATTGGCGCCTCGATAGGTGCGGACATCCATTAGGTTTGAGAAGTGTCTAGCATCTATGATCACATGATCAATTTGGTTGTTCGTTAGTCCATCAGGTGAGGTTTAAGTCCACATATGTATTTTTTTGTGTAGAAAACATGTGCTTCCTATGATCATGTTCTTTGCGGCTGCGAAGGTGACTGCTCGGTGTCCATTCGAATTGGTATCATTATGGAGACTATATCTACCGATGTGCGGTAGATATATTTCTTCCCTTCCGATTTTTGCGTTCAGATCACCGATTACTATTTTAATGTCATTTCTGGGACAACTGTCATATGTTCTTTCTAATTCCTCATAAAAATTGTCCTCTTCTTCGTCTTCCTTGTCCTCTGTTGGGGCATGTACATTAATAAGACTAATATTAAAAAACTTACCCCTGATCCTTAAGCAGCTCATTTGTGGATTTATTGGCTTAAAATCTATAACCAAGTGCTTGACTTTATTACTGACTATAAAGGCTGTCCCAAATTCATGTCTAGTTCTATGGCAACTGTAGTATATATTGTAGTTTGTTTTTTCGATTATGCCATGGCCTATCCATCGTACTTCTTGTATTGCAGTAATATCAGCGTTATATTGTGCTAATATGTCACACAGTTTTCGGATGTTTCCAGGTTCGTTGAGTGTGCGAACATTCCAGGTAAATACTTTAAGATCGTTGTCCTTATTTCGTTGCATAGGTCGTCGTCGAGATTTCCGTCCAGCATTTTTAACTTTAGATTTCGTAAATATGGGTTTTTACAGGGTTGGGTAGTTAACCCAACGCCAAACCCCCTTTTCGGAGGGCCATTTCACCCGCTCTCGTCAGTTCCCGACCCAACTTTCCACCCGGGTTGGATACCGGATCTCCAGCTGGGTTGCTCGGTTAACAGGGGACACAATCGTGAAGGTGAGAGTCGGATTTGAGTAGAAGAGGCTAATTGGAGTAAACTGGAATCAACTCCATATATTCGCATTCTACCCCTTTATCCCCCGTCAATAAGATTAGTGAACGATTAAAACAATATTAACAGATAAAAATATTCAAAGGTACAATACTACAGAATAACAAAAAATAATAATACTTTACCATAATATGAGATCGTCATATAAATTCTTTTGCTCTTATGTTTAATCTGTGGACCAGTCTTTGCAGACTCTCTTCATCTTGGGCTATTAATATTGCATCGTCTGCGTAATAGAGTATTTTGATTTCTTTGTTTCCCATTCTGTATTCTCTTAATTTGTTAACGCTTTTGATGATATCATCTATGATCAAATTGAAAAGCATGGGCCAATGAATCCCCTTGTCTTATTCCACTGCCTATTTCTATAAATTCTGTAAGTTTGTCCATCTATTCTGACTTCCATTTTGTTGTTTTGGTAGATGTTTTCGATAGTTTTTATAATAATTAGGGGTGTTTCTCTATCATATAAAAGATGGATTACCTCTTTAAGTGTTACTCTGTCAATCGCTTTCTTTAGATCAATCAGACACAGACATGTTGGTCCATTATACTCTAGTGATTTCTCAGTAATTTGCTTTACATTACTTTTAAAAAAATAATTAAAATAACAAGTTTTAAAAATTTCTTATTAGGCAATTCATAGAATTAGACAGGTATTTACATTAATTGTTAATTTTAAATATTGTGGTTTCTTATTAATAATTACACTGACCTATAACAGTAAAATACGAATGAGATGCATCATTATTACAGGAAACAAAGTAAAGCAAAAATTATTTAATACTAAATATGATAAAGAGTATCTCAATTGAAGTATCCTACTTAACTCTGCATTGGCCAAATTATGGCCACTTTGAAACTAAAGAATATAAAACGTTGCCTGCATTTGACAATTCCTTTGATCGAACTAGTAATAGCAATACAAGGCGCAATTAACGTATATTTTAACCATAATATTATGTTTAAAACATTTTCACCTTAAAATATACCATTACATATAACGTTTATGTATTAGTTTGTCTATAAAGTATAGTGCGTCTAGAAAGTATCCGGAATTTTATATTTTGTCTAATTTTAATAGATTTCCTTTTTGTACCATTTTATGACAAAAGTAATGCATCAAGTAGGTTGTGCCGATAGTAGGTTATGGACATAATTGCATGACAAGACCATCTGTCAAATATTGTTGTTTGTAAACAGACTTAAGATTTGTGAAATAATGTCGCAAGTAGAAAAAAGAAAAGTGGTGGAATATTTGTATAGAAAGGGTGTCCGAAACGTTAAAAAATGAGTACAATTGGCTGAACTCGGAAAAAATGCAGTGTATGAGACAATAAAGAGGATAAAAAGTGGCATAGATATGAGATATAGACCAGTTTAGTCTATACCGCGTAAGATTCGCAAAAACAAAATGCTTTAGTGGCTTTATGACGACAAAATCCGCGCCTAGGATTCTAGGATTTCGAAAATTAGCGACATATTTGGAAATCGACGAATAATGAAAGTGTGCCCAGAAACTGCTAGCATGTCACTGAAAACACAAGGCTACATATATAGGAATCCAAAAAAATCCTTACAATGACACCTCTGCAAAGGCAACGAAAAATAGATTTTTGTTAACTTTTTGGAGAAGATATTTTTAATAATGTCTTTATATATGATGAAAGTTGTTTCCAGCTTTGTGTAGATCATCTAAAAGTCCTATCAAGAGAAAATTTTACCGTTCGAATTTCCAAATTTCCCACTAAAATAATGGTTTGGGGAGCAATATCTCAGCGTGGTGCTACACCTCTCTGTATAGTTAATAGTACTGTTGATAGTGCGAAATATTGTGACATCCTAAATGGTTTTCTTCTTGAACGGCTTATGTTTTATTATCCAAAGGGTGGCGTTTTTAGCAAGATAATGCAAGACGCCATACTTCCGCCATACTACTGTTTGTACTTAAGCTTGGATGCAAGAAGACGAATTGGCAAAAATTCCGTGGCCAGCAGCAATGAGCCAGCTAAGCTTCCAGATCTTAGCCCCATTGAAAATATATGGGGACTAATAAAGATTGAAGTGAAACAAGCAGCGCCACGAGATAAAAAAGATTTGGTTCGGTCAGTTTCACAGGCCTGGAACAGCATTACCGAAAATTATGGCCTTGACCTAGTTTCGGGTGTACTTGGACGTTTAGTTAAGTGTTTAGATTTAAATGGAGGTTGTTTAAGTAAATGAGATGAATTATTTGTTAAAATTTTATATTTCAAATGATAGAAATAAGTATCGTAAAATTATAGTTCTGATTTCTTTTTTCCGTATACTTTCTAGACCGGCTATATGTATATGGTGTTTTATATTTTTCCTGTCACTGTTTAAATTTCCCAGTAAAATAATGGTTTAGGTATTAAAATTTTAACATGATTCTAAACTGTATATCTCTAAATTTGTAGTTGATGAAACTATTAATAGTACAAAGTATTCTAACAGACCTTCTTAATACTGCTCGTGCTCTAGTTTCAGCACAATAATGCAGGACACCATACTTCTATATATTCAAGATATTATGCGGGAATGTCAAAATTTAGATCCCATTAAAAACATGAATATGTTAAAACAACAATGTTTATATTAAAGTAACACAAATTCAATCAGCGTACTCTGAATAGATGGAGAATATACAGAACAGGTCAAAATCTTAAGAGGAGTGAGACAGGGGTGCATAATTTCACCACTGATATTCAATCTGTACTCGGAGCACATTTTTGAAGAGGCCCTAAAAGATATTGATGAAGGCATCTCAATAAATGGAGTCAAGCTTAATAACCTGCGGTATGCAGATGATACAATAGTGTTTTCCAATACCATAGAAGGGCTGCAAAACTTAATGAACAAAATAACAGAAACAAGTAGAACCTATGGACTGGATATAAACACCAGCAAAACCAAGCTAATGATCATCAGCAAGCAAAACATAACTGGAGCAAATCTGTATGTGAACCAAATGAGAATTGAACGTGTCTCACAATACAATTACTTGGGAACTATAATCAATGAGTCGTGGGACAATACCCAAGAGATTAAATGTCGCATCGGAAAGGCCAAAAGTGCATTCTTGGCTATGAGCTCTGTGTTCAAAAGCCATGACCTCACCCTGATAACAAAAATAAGGCTCCTTAAATGTTACGTATACTCAGTGCTTCTGTATGGAGTAGAAACGTGGACATTGAAGGCGGAAACTCTATCAAAACTTCAGGCGTTTGAATTATGGTTATACAGAAGAATCCTTAAGATACCATGGACAGACAAAGTCACCAATGAAGAAGTACTGCGGAGGATGAACACAACCGCGGATTTGGTCAACATTGTGAAGAGCCGTAAGCTGGAGTACTTGGGACATATTATGAGAAATCAAGGCAGATACGAGCTACTCCAATGCATTTTGCAGGGTAAAATTGAAGGAAAAAGAGCCCCAGGACGAAGAAGAATATCCTGGCTTGCTAACCTGAGAGCATGGTATAGAAAGACCTCAACACAGCTATTTCGTATAGCAACCAACAAAATTATCATAGCCAGAATGATCGCCAACGTTCGGAACGGACAGGCACCCTAAGAAGAAGAAGAACACAAATTCTACAAGAAACTAAGAAGAATTATCGTAATGTTCAGTATGCATAGCAACTACGAAAGCACATCCTATCGATCCTTTTGTCTTGAAGAGTTTTCAGCAAGCGTTTATAGCGACGTCGCTTTTTGATCCTTCGATGTCGGCTCTTCCTATCATTGCGAAGCAGAATTCGCCAAGCGTTGGATTGTTCACCCATAGACAGGGAACGTGAGCTGGGTTTAGACCGTCGTGAGACAGGTTAGTTTTACCCTACTGATGACTCGTCGTTGCGATAGTAATCCTGCTCAGTACGAGAGGAACCGCAGGTTCGGACATTTGGTTGACGCACTTACTCGAGCGGGTAATGGTGCGAAGCTACCATCCGTGGGATTATGCCTGAACGCCTCTAAGGCCGTATCCTTTCTAGTCAAAGGTGGCAACGATATCTCTTGGAGTTCCGAGAGTCGAAAGGCTCAAAACAATGTGACTTTACTAGGCAATCGTAGTTCGCTACGATTGTCGCACGAGCCCTTATTTCCGTTGAGATTATCGGTTTACGGTGGGATCGATCCTTGCCAGTAGACCAGATCTTTAGACGGACGAACATGGGTATTATAATCTTTTCGATGTTGGAACTCAAAATTGTCTCAAACACAAAACAATAAAACAAAAGTACAAAAGTTTTAATAAAAATTTGCAATGATCGAAAAAGCATTTAAGAAAGCAAACACAAAGAATTTCCATTTAAACAACTTAACAAATTAAATTTAAAAACTTTTATTAATAATGCTATGGATATTAAATTTTATACAATGATATCAATGCATTTTATTGGATTAACAAGTCGAACTATGATATTTTATAAAGTTTCTCAACTTACAATTATACGATTTTCAGCAATATTAAAATTAATTTTGATTGTTTAAACACAAACTAATATATTTTATTCGAAAAAATGCAGCACAAATTGTATACGATCAAAAAAATTATAAAACACTCTAATTCAAAAACATTTAAAGAAAAAATAAAGATGGAAGAATAATAATTTTTGTAATTATATATGAATTATAAAAAAAAATTAACATGCATAAACATAGAGAGATTTTTATGTTACAGTAAAAAGTAATAGTCATTTACGAACCAAGTTCCGAAAGGGATCTTTTATGAGACGAGTAGGAAGTTTCCAGGGCGAGCCGTAGGCGAGTCCTGGAATCCTGCGAGTCTCGTAAAATTACTTTTGGATCGTGTTACGTACAATATTTTTTCTGCAGCCGTTTTGTATGTTAAAAAGAATATATAGATAAACTTTACTTATGAACTTTTATTAAACACTTTAAAGTTACTCTCGTGAATTCAACATTAGAAAAATCTACTTATGAATATTAATAACACAATTATAACAATTATTTACATTATATTGTTAGGAATATTAACAGAAGTGGCAGTATTGAAATTAGTGTTAGACGTGTCAGTACTTCTTACTATTTTTTAGATATTAACTTGGTTGCGGCCATTTTCAATCTGTGAAGCTATGTGAATTTTATTTCATAAAGAATTTTCTACGTATCGCTCTGCTACATTAGTTGATTTCCATCCTCCATGTCTTTTCAAGTTGGTTATAGTACCACCACTATCAGCCAGTAAAGTGGTTGAGCTGATTCGTAGAAAGTTCCCGGTGTATTCTTTGGGATGCGGTAATTTAAGAAATTTACATAGCGGCTTTATATGGAAGCATATTAAAATATATAGTTGATGTTATTGTCAAAGCCGTTATCTAGCTACCCAAAATCGTCCCGAAAGTGAAAAAATTTGTCCCGAAAGTAGCTACATTCGGTACGAACTGTTTAAAATGAAAGTTTTGTTTTCGGGACGGCTGCAGAAAAATAATTATAAACGTGGTACCTAATTATGGAAATAATTTGATTTTGGTAACCTTATTTGATCCCGATCCTGAGGCTCACAGTGTCACTCGAAACTAAGGAGTAGGCAGAATGGGACCTCTGTGCCGATTGACGGTTCTCGTATATCTGGCGAACAAGATACTGGTACTTCACTGATTTGATGTGTAAAATGCTAGGATTCGGCTATTTGCTTATTTTGTACTCAATCAGGCCTTTTTTAGGTTAATAAAGCAAATTTACCTCGTCGTGTGTCCATTGTCATTCATAGTGTTATGTGATATCTCTTATGTCGCTATACGTTCAATAATAACGAAGATGTTGAGTAGTGCCCTTTTGGTAGTCGCCTTGTTTTTTTTCTTTCTTAATATATTGTTTATATCCTCTACTTTTATTTGCTATGTGCAGTGTTAGAATTTGAGCAATTGTTTTATTTGTGATCAACCAGAGGCCTTCTTTTAGTAAATAAATCAAAATTTGTCTTAACGTAAATATAATTGTTCGATTGTATATTATAATTTGCAAATTAGAAAAATACCTTTGGTTGGATATTTTTGAGCCAAATTATATAAAGTTTTCTACCACTACTGAATCTTTTAGAATATGAAGTGTTGGGCCTTAGCAAAAGATTATTCTGCAGGGCAGATGATATGTTCGGCCTTTTGCTCTTTTGCAGCATCTGCATGCTGCTCTGTCCAGTTTGGAGAGTCGGAACACGTGAGGTTACTCTAAATTCAGATTTTTGCAGCTTTAAGAGTATTTTTATAGTAAACTGCACCTAAGTTTGCCTTATGTTTATTAATATCTTGGATAATGCAGTTTTATAAGATATTGTAGAATAATTCTGGTCCCATAAAAGTATAATATATGAGGATAAATGTTACAATACACTTCCATTTAACACCAATACTTATTTATAACGGTTTTAAAATGGTTTATCGAAAAATCTAAATCAAATCAAAACTCATCGCAGTTCATATAAACTGTAGT
The DNA here is from genome assembly GCA_918026665.1 of Diabrotica balteata. Taxonomy (NCBI): domain Eukaryota; kingdom Metazoa; phylum Arthropoda; class Insecta; order Coleoptera; family Chrysomelidae; genus Diabrotica; species Diabrotica balteata. The sequence continues at coordinate 143,747,472 of OU898277.1, read as the reverse complement.
AATAACTTTAAAATGGAAAGAGCTGCATTTATCTCATCTTAATATTTACTACTAACTGTCTAATTTTTAAAATAAAGTTGTTATTTATCAAATTGTATGAGTATGAAATACGTATAGAGACACTGCCATTATCAAGTCGTCGGGTAAATACAAACAAGTTATGCTGATTATGATATTACCTAATAACCCATAATGCTTATTTAATCTTAGTTAATAAATTATTTTAATCCTGATGGATTTTTAAATTTGATACACACCTTTATTTGCATATTACTAAACAATCGATCTATAAAAGTCATTTCTTGTGGTTAGTCAGATAGGTTTGTAAATTGTAACAATTATTTAAATTAATTACTGGTTTAGCAGAACTATTAAGAGATATTGCTTAAAAATAAATATCGTACAGTCGTATTTTTTTAATACCATCAGTAAGTAACTGACATCTCGCAAGGGCAATGATTAGTGAGAAAAAGGTAAGATGGGCCATAGCGTGATTCACTATTTTTAAGTCACCAGTGATGGCATATATCCAGCCCTACTACGGTGGGACTGGATATCGTTCTGCTGCACCTTGTGGGAATATTCAGAGCCTCCTTGACTCTAAGATATATTCCTAGAAAGCGGAGAGAGGTCCATGTGGTCTTCATGTATGATGGACTATACCCTACCAGAGGCTTTCCGACCAAATAACCTAACATCGTTTCTCTTGAAAACGATGGAAAGGCTATGCGAGAGGTACATAACGGATGAAGTTATGATTTATAACCCACTTCACCCAAATCAACATGCCTATACTTTCGGAAGATCTACCGACCTGCACTGCATCAAGTAGTGGAAAGAATTGAAAGATCGCAGATCGCTGGATAATCAAGAATTCAATGTCAGGAATCCCTAAAAATGCGTGAGACAAGACATTATTGGAAGTCAAACGTAGCAAATGCGTATTGCATATATATATATATATATATATATATATATATATATATATATATATATATATATATGTTATATGAGAAAATATTAACCTTGAACTAGCTTAAGTTCGCCGACATCAGATTTCATCATCCCATTCCCATAGAAACAGCTGAGCACGCAGTAGAACTTTGTACGAACCGTTGGCCAATATTCATGGGAACAGCGATTCAGCACTTCATACCAAACCTATAAATTGCCATTCTCAGATGCCGGGACCACTCTTAGCTGCAACTTCGACCAGTCCAGTTATTGTAGTCATTTTAAATTAATTTAATTTTGTACTATTATTTAATATTTAATTTGTAACAAATAAAGTTCTTTTTTAAAAAGTTAAACTCGTGATTAGTGATCTAACAATTGGCGCAAAGTCAGTAGGATCCGAAAAACGTTGCTAGAACACGTGTATACTCACTGGCAGCGGCGGATTCTCATCCCTTAACGGAACAAAGAATCTACGGAAGTCCTCACTCCTGTGATCTACGGAAGGAACACCTAGTGAAGCCCCTGGTAGCCGAGCAGAGAGAACAAGACGACCCTTAAAGAAGAAGACATCTCCGAACAACCTCACTCCTGTAATCTACGGAAGGAACACCTAGTGAAGCCCCTGGTAGCTGAGCAGAGAGAACAAGGCGTCCCGATGTTCTTCTTTATGTAAGTGGATTTTGAATCATCTCGTTAATAATTTTGTTTTAATAATTTACGAAATTGACTATACTGCAAGTCAATTAATCAAGATACAAAAAAATAATACAAGTTGATTATCTAATATTTGAAATTATTGATATTGACATATTTCTTTTATACTATTTTATAATTACTGATATTTTATCCACATATTTTTTTTACTTGCTATATTTTTGGTATATTTTCTCTTGATATATTTTTATTTGACATATTTGATACATTTTTACTTGATATATTTGATACATTTTTATTGATATATTATTTGATATTTTAAATTGATACATTTTTGTCCTTTATATATACCACCACATTTTTTTTTCTCCCTTATATACTGATATATTTTATACTTCTTCATACTTCTATTTTTCATTTTCGTTTCAAAATATCTCGAAAAATGCCCGAGACACGTTCCCAAACTCAACAAGAAATCGAACCATACAAGCTTTCGGAAATATTTTCCATTATCCCAGAATTTGAAGGCGATCCGATTTCTCTTTCTACATTTTTAGATGCGTGCGACTGTGCCTTTAAAATGGCCACAGGCGATCAGCGCGTTCTATTAACGATTCACGTAAAAAATAAACTCAAAGGTAAAGCTGCACAGCTTATTAATTCTAGAAAACCACTTTCCTATACAGAAATTAAACAATTATTAAATCTACATTTCGGAGACAGTAGAGACCTGACCTCCTTAATACAAGACTTACAAAGACTAAGACAACTATCTAACGAATCTCCTCTAACTTTCTTTAACCGCTTACAAGTTCTGAATGCAAAAATGCACGCCTCGATCCAAATAGCAAATTTATCCCCAGATCAAAAAACCGCCCAATGTGACTTAATCGATACCATGGCCCTAAACACACTTTTAACCGGTTTAGAACCCCGTCTAGGACAAATTATTAGGGCTAGTAATCCAAAAGATCTCATTGAAGCAAGCAATCGTATTAGACGCGAACTTCAATTGTCATATTTTGAAGAACAAAAATCTAATTCTAGATCAACTATTCCTAAACCCTCTCAACCAATGAGAAGACCCTCATCTCAGTTTACAAAATGTACAAATTGTGGCCGCATTGGTCATCTAAATACTGAATGCCGCTCTTCACGTTTCGTAAAGCCAAACCAAACTTTTTCTAGGCCACACGGTTACCAAAACCAATATAATAATGGACCTAATAACTATCAAAACAATCAGAACCCTAATAGGAATCAATATTCTTCCAACAATCCAAATTTCAACCAACAGAGACCTTCCTTTTCATCTCAAAATCAAAATCAAAATCGTCCATCTGTTATTCAAAGAAACCCAAACTTCCAACGGGCACATGTCTTAAACGAATACCCTGACGAAATAACGACTAACTATTATACAGATGATTACTACACAGATAATTATTATAATACCGATAACTATGAAAACTATGACACAGATTATTATACAGAAAATAATCCACAAACTGATAACTTTTACGAAACCAATAACACACAAGATTATCAAAATTTTCTTTCACTTCCGAATCAAAATCATCCTCCCAATCATACGAACCACTCAACGGATATTACGAATATCCAAGAACAAATTCAAGCACTCAACTTGGACGACTTTCATCCGGACCTCAATTTTCCCGAACAGACATTCATGTAACCCCATTTCATACAATGAGTTCCAAAAATTTATATTATATTAACGATGCTACCAACACTTTTAAACTTTTAATCGACACAGGTGCTGGAATCACTGTTTTCAAAGAAAACACAGCACGCAATTATCATAATAGATTTCCTGAAAACGTTACTATTCAAGGTATAACCGATCAAAAATTGTTAATAACAGAATCTGTCCTAATTCCCTTCACTGACAATAATCCTCACAAAGTCTTTATTTTCAATTTAGACATTGATTTCGATGGCATAATAGGCCTAGACTTTCTAGATCATTATGAATGCGTAATAGATCTTAAATCCCGACAGTTGCATACAAATTTTAAAACTGTCACCCTTCACAAAGTAGGACACGAGACAAACACACCTCAAGACAAAATACCGACACACCCTACAGAAACAAGACAAAACGAACCTAAAATAAAAATTAAATCAGATTCTAAACAGGAATCAAATTTAAAATACCAAAACCCTATAAATGAAAAATACACTATCATAAAAAACCGAGATCAAGACAAAAATCTTGAAAGACCGGAGAGAAAACGAATAAAAGGAACAAACAGAATTACCATTGACAGCCGGACCGAACAAATATGCAAATTAAAATGCAACTTATCGAATACAGATGCCATATTATCAGCTCAAGAAATAGAAAAAGTAAGATTACCTCATGCATTAGTCCATGTAGACGAAAATGGAGAATTCTTAACTTCCGTCCTAAATGCTAATGCAATGCCGAAGACAATCGAATTTTCAGACATTTCAATCGCACCCTTCAAAAATTCCGAGACAATCCTATCCTACAACGGAAATGATTTTGAAGAACCCGTACTAGACAGAACACGAATAATTAGAGAACAACTAAGAATTGATCATCTAAATTGCGAAGAACAAGAACTAATTCTAGATATATGTACTGAATATGCAGATATATTTTATGTCGAAGGCGACAAACTGACCTTCACAAACGAAATCAAACACAAAATCGAAACAAACAACGCTAAACCTATCTTCACTAAATCTTATAGATATCCTCAAATACATAAGGAAGAGGTAAAGACGCAAATTAATAAAATGTTAGAAGAAGGAATAATCCAGAAAAGCGTCTCGCCCTGGTCGAGTCCAGTCTGGGTCGTACCGAAGAAATTAGATGCGTCAGGAAAACAAAAATGGCGAGTTGTTATTGATTATCGAAAACTTAACGAACTCACAGTACAAGACCGTTATCCTCTACCACAAATATCAGAACTATTGGACCAACTAGGAAGATGCCAATACTTCACAACACTAGATTTAGCGTCTGGATTTCACCAGATCGAAATCGAGCCACAAGACATCCAGAAAACGGCCTTTTCCGTCGAAAATGGACATTACGAATTTGTGCGCATGCCATTCGGACTAATGAATGCTCCATCTACTTTCCAAAGAGTAATGGACAACATCCTTTTAGGAATACAAAACGAAAGATGCTTAGTGTATATGGATGACATAATTATCTACTCACCCACTATTCATGATCACATGTCACGACTAACAGAAGTTTTTAAAAGGTTACGAAAAGCAAACTTAAAAATACAGCCAGACAAGTGCGAATTTTTAAGAAAAGAAGTAGCATATTTGGGCCACCTTGTAACAGAAAATGGTGTAAAAACAAATCCAGTTAAAATATCTTGCATCAAAAACTTCCCGGAACCAAAGAACACCAAAGAAATAAAATCATTCTTAGGCCTAGCCGGTTACTACAGAAGATTTATTCCAAACTTTGCCAAAATTTCTAAACCACTTACGAAACTACTTCAGAAAGACGTACCTTTTATTTTTAATTCTGATTGCAAAGAAGCCTTTAACGAACTCAAAAATATTTTAACTTCAGATCCAATACTTATATATCCCAATTTTGAGGAACCATTTTTACTAACAACTGACGCTAGTGCATTCGCGATTGGAGCCGTTCTATCGCAAGGCCCTATTGGAAAAGATTTACCCATAGCTTATGCCTCCAGAACATTATGCGGTGCCGAAACAAAATATTCGACTATAGAGAGAGAACTTTTAGCTATCGTATGGGCAGTCAAACATTTTAGACCATATCTTTTTGGCCGAAAATTCACCCTTATTACCGATCATCGACCTCTTACATGGCTTTTCTCGATAAAAGATCCCGGAAGCCGATTAGCGCGTTGGCGCCTAAAGCTCGAAGAATACAATTATAAAATAGAACATCGCGCAGGAAAAATAAACAGAAATGCAGATGCCCTCTCAAGGATAAAGATTAACCATTTTAAGGATTGTGCAAACTTTCAATCAAAAATCTCATTACATGCATCGAATCAAGATGACACGGAAACTCAAGAAAACGAAGACGACGATGAAGAAAATATAGAAGAAATGTCCGAAGAACTTGACAAGTTTATCGAACTGTATAGAACTAAATCAATAATCGATTATTCAAAAATTGAAGCATCGAATACGGACTTATTAGACAAATCCAACAAAAATATTGTTACATTTTTTTGGCAAAATAAACTTGAAGAACTCCACGAGAAAATAATGGATGACATATTCGAAGAAAACATGGAATATAGTAACCGAAGAATTAATATTGTACACAGTAAAACTATAAAAGATCGAAAATATTTTATTATACCATTACCGTTTGATCCCGAACGAGTAATATCACATTTATTTCTTATACTTTTTGCAAATAAAGATCAATTCGATGAATCAAAAATATATTGTGTCGAAAATAATCTCGAACTGCCTATCCTAGAAATATTTTCGTATATTTTTGCTGACAAAGAATTAAAATTAAGAATCTGTCAAAATATAATTAAAACAGCCAGCGAAGACGAAATCCCTCAAATTTTAGATCAATACCATTGTGGTAAAAACAATTTACATCGAGGAATAAACGAAACTGTCAGAAGAATAAAGCAGAAATACAATTGGAAGAATTTAACAAAAGATGTAGAGAAATTTGTAAAAGCATGTGAAATTTGCCAAAAAGTTAAGATTTGCAGGAAAAACTTAAGTGGACCATTAGTCATAACAGAAACTCCAAAAACACCATTCGAAAGAATAAATATTGATATATTCGAATACCCTACTAGGAACTACGCTTTAACCATTCGTGACGAATTGACAAAATTCACGCAAGCCTATCCTTTGGAAGACAAAAAGGCAGTAACAGTAGCCAACACACTCCTACTCTTCTTTCAACACTATGGAACACCACTAAGAATTCATTGTGATTGCGGTCGAGAATTCGAGAATGCTATAATCAAAGATCTATGCGAATTATACGACATCAAACTAACATTTTCTAGTGTTAACCATCCACAATCTAATGGGTCTGTGGAAAGATTTCATGCCACACTCTCAGAAATGATTAGAGCAAATCAAGCCGAGAACCCAAACGATCATCCCTTCACTATACTTCCTTATGCAATAATATGCTATAACAACACAAAAAATAAGACCCACGGTTTCACACCATATGAACTTATATTTGGGCACACTGCAGGCCGTCCACCAGAAACTCTATACAATCAAAAAACACTAATGAGCAAGTATATTCGAGACCTGAATAATCGCATGGAATATTATTACAAAGTAGCCAAAGCAAAAACAGAAAGACAGAAAGAAAAGGCGAAAGTAAGATTTGACGAGAATATTTCAGAACGAAGACCTGATTTTAAAATTGGTGACAAAGTTTACGTAAAGGAATCCCAAATTAAATCAAAATCGGATAATCTTTTTAATGGACCTTTCGAAATTCAAGAAGTTTTTACAAATTCCGCAATTATCCTTAACCCCAAAACTAACCAAACCTCTAAAGTAAATTTTGACAGACTGAAACCTTATTTTGAATAATTTTCCTTTACAGATTCTATGGACTCCTTTCTATCGTCCAATCCCAAATTCTCCTCACTCCAATTAATAACACAATTGGAATATTTTTTCATGAAAAAGGAACTATACGAATATCTAACGACAAATGGACTTTACTTGTTTACAAAGAATTATTCCCTATCAAAACTACAATATCCAACAATGACAGAATTTTGGAAAACCTATTAGAAAAATTTATTAACGTTGATACACCGAGAAAACTTGCCTTTCAAGCCGAAGTACAGACACATGTTAGTCTGCTAAAACAAATCTCAAACTCCGTTAACTTAAAATATAAAGAAATAACCTCCGACACAGTACCTTATAATAAACGCCTAAAACGCGGTTTAGTAAATGGTATTGGAACAATCTGGAAATCTATTACTGGAAATTTAGACGCCTCTGACGGCGAATACTTTAATAAATGTATAAATAAGATAAATTCCGATGAAACTCAAATTGAAAATCTCCTAAAAAATCAAATATCTGTTACCACTTCAGTTATAAGAACTTTCAACACTACAATTCAAAAATTGCAAATAGACGAAGAAACCTTTAACAAAGACTTAAAAACTATCGAGACTACACTTCTGGACATTAATAATGACATCTCCTTTTACCAAGCACAATTACAAATACTAGATTTATGTGAGTCCTTAATGGAAAGTTACGTATTTTTAGAAAATTATTTAAATGATATACTAAATTCTATCACATTCTCTCGCCTGCAAATTCTACATAGTTCTATTATTTCGCCCATAGACTTATTGGACGCATTAAAAGAAATCTCACAGTCATTACAAAATAACGTATTGCCTCTACCCACTTATATGTCAAATATAGCTCAGTATATTGACATAATAAAACTACAAGCTTATCAGCTTGATTCAAAAATTGTTTTCGTTCTCGAAATTCCGTTAGTTGATCCCGAAATATTCACCTTGTATCAATTATATTCAATACCAATATTAGATAATCAAACTGGTTTTCATCATATACTTTCAACTGTTCATAAATACATTGCGCGAGATGATGATTCAATTTCATATGTCTTACCCATGGACACCGAAAAATGCAAACAAATCAGTCAAAACCAAAGAATGTGTACAGACATTCTTCCGTACCCCATAGACACAGATGCTATATGTGAAGCCCAGCTTTTGAAACCTCTCAGCAACTTACCAAAAACTTGCCAGATGTCCATGCTCTTGGCACAAGGATACAATGTACAGGAAATCGACCGAAATTTATGGTTACTAACCATTTCCGATCTATTACCAGTAACGATCAAATGTGCAAGAAAAGAAGTCACTACACAAATAATCAAAACAAATTCAATCTTAAGATTAATTCCCGAATGTATTGCATTCATCGGCAGTACCAGAATTCATGCTAGAGACCAAATTGAGAAATATACAAATATCACGTATAGAAGTCACCCAGTTAACGTACCCTACAGATGCTGTGACCATTTTGAGACAAAGAATCACCTGTCAAAATTGAAACCACTAAAACTCAGTAAGATCAACGTAGATGACTTAAATATTGCACAACACAAATTGGACCAATATTCAGAAGAACTGGACCATATTATGAGCCAATCATTCATTGAGGAACATCTACCCTTATTCACTATATCAACCTTATCCCTGATTATTATCCTAGTTATTCTATACCTTTTCTGCAAATACCGAACCAAAATATTCCCAAAAATTGCAATCTCCTTGTCCCAGGATCAGCCTCCAACTTCATTACCACGCAGAAATTCCATTAGACAGAAACTTCAAAGCTTAACCTCCTTCAGAAGAAGACCCAATGTCCAAGAAGAAAGCGAAGCAGAAACACCAATTACTCTGTAAAAGTCAAAGCAATGGCATTGACTTTTCACTAATAAGGGGAGCTGTTATATGAGAAAATATTAACCTTGAACTAGCTTAAGTTCGCCGACTTCAGATTTCATCATTTCATTCCCATAGAAACAGCTGAGCACGCAGTAGAACTTTGTACGAACCGTTGGCCAATATTCATGGGAACAGCGATTCAGCACTTCATACCAAACCTATAAATTGCCATTCTCAGATGCCGGGACCACTCTTAGCTGCAACTTCGACCAGTCCAGTTATTGTAGTCATTTTAAATTAATTTAATTTTGTACTATTATTTAATATTTAATTTGTAACAAATAAAGTTCTTTTTTAAAAAGTCAAACTCGTGATTAGTGATCTAACATATATATATATATACCGTTGGTTCCAAAATGAAACAAGGCACAAGATGCAGGATATACTCCAGATCACTGAACATAAGAATATCGTGGAGTATGGCAAAAATGTAAGCGTAGTTTAGACAGAACTAGCTGGTATATCCATAGCCACAGAAGAGATAACACAAAAAGTATAGCCGGAAAAGTTATAATAATCTACACGGACAGCAGACAAGCGCTACTAACCTTAAATAGACCACGTGTTACATTAGCGTTAGTAATGGAGTGTCGCGAGCCACTAACTCAAGCTTTGGATGGTACTAATAATATCCAGAGGTGGATTAATAGAACACAATAGGAATAAAGGCAACCGTATTGCTGGTTTACTAGCTAGGAAGGTGGTAGGCCTAAAATTTTTAGGACCTGAGGATTTTTTTGGTTGGACTAGGACAAGAATGTAGACTTGCCAAAGTAACACTAAGAAATCTTGAAAAGTCGGCATCAAAAAAGTACTTGAGAATTGCCAGCAAAAACCTACGCTTGATAGTTGGTTTTTTAACTAGTCATTGTCAACAAAGCAAACACCTCTCCATACTGTGACTAATAGACACACCTCTATGCAGGAAGTGTGAACAAGAAGATGAAACTGTAGAGCATGTCCTATGTGAATATCCGGAGTTATTGTCAATTTGAGAGTACGCATTCGGGAAGTCCTGGCCTACACCTGCCCATAAGGATGATGCCCTCTGGTGACTTGTCCACCTTCCTGGAAATGGCAGGATGGACAATGAGCTAAGGGTGGCAGCTACCTGAGAGGATGCACAATGGGTTATTTGTAGCCCTCCTACTCTACAGATATAAATACTCGGTCAGTAAACATATTCTGTTAAATTAGTTTGTTGAGTACGATGATAAATATAGAAAACGCTATAGGTTTTTAATTAAATTAAATAATTTAATAAATATAAAATCAGAATTAAGCACCTGGACATGATGACATATATTGTGAATATAATAAACTTACAAAAAAGACAACTTCTTCTTCTTTATGTGCTCGCTCCAATGAAGCTTGGCAAATGACTTCTGCAAATTTATCCCTATCGTGTTTATTTCTCATTAGGGTTGGAGGTCTAGCCCTAGCGAATCGTTGATCTTAAGCAGCTAGAGACTTTTCGTTTCATTTTTAGTAAACTAAATTATGTCTCGTGTCTAAATATATGTACAGGAGAAGATGTTTTCCGTTTTTTAATAATTTTTACAAGTTCGCTATTTCCATGCATATGTCTTAATAATTCTTCATCTCTAACAGGTCAGTCCATAAAATTTTTAGAATGAGGTGGAATATCCATATCTCAAAGATTTCCAGGTGTCGTAACGAGCTAATTGTCAGCGTCCTAGCGTTTTATGCCAGGTAGTAAGATAGTGTGTATATGACATTTTATGCAATATCCAGCATCCTAGATATTTAAACTTTTTAACTTGTGTAATTATTTTATTATTTACTAATATCTTTATGTTTGGAGTATTCTTTTTCGAGATTACCATTGTTTTTCTTTTCTTTGCCTTAATTTTAAAACCATATTTTTTACCCTTGCTTACTATCTTGTTTAACAAATTTTGTAGCTATTATTAGCTTTTGGCAATTAATACTAGCAATAATATATAACATTGTCTAACTCATCTTTGGATTTATATATTTATATCAGTGTCCTCTCATCTTTGTTCTAATAAATACATTTTGGTTCCAATAGGGTGCACATATTTTGAATTTGGCTGTAAGCAAATATGTACTTAATTAGAAGGTCTATATCGGGGAAAGTTTTTTGTAGTATAATGCTATTTTGGTATCTTTGATTAGTTATTATGTAATGATCTAATTTCTGATGCAACTTTATTTATTGACTTGAGGCAATTTCCACGTGTATAATCTGTGAGCCTGTAGTTTTAAGCCATTTATTTATAACCGTCATGTTCTGTTCTTGATAGTACTAAAGTAGTCTGTCGCCTCTTTCATTCCGTAGTCATAGTCCATTTTTACCAATGATTTTTGCAACCTTGCTATTCCCACTTTTGCACTAAAATCCCATAATTATCATTATTTTATGTTTTTTGTTCGCTGCATTAAAACTTTTATATCTGTATTGAGCTGTTTAGCCTCAGTAACGGATTAATTGATTGCAGGAGCATAGACTTGTAAAACATTGATCTTGATTGCATTGAATCCTAGCGGTTGAAGAAGTAGCATACGATCTAAGTTTCTACGGCTCAATAGAGTGATATAACGTTATTTTAGTATCCTTTCTTCATCAGACACTTCATCATCATCATCATCATCCTGCCACCATCATTTTCACATCCATTGTTGGATATAGGTCTCCTCCAAACGTCTCCAGTTCTCTCTATCTTTAGCTGCTGCAGTCCAGTTTGTTTCTATTCTCCTTAGGTCGTCGGTCCATGGGTGGGTGGTCTGCCTCGACTTCGCTTGTCGGCTCTTGGTCTCCACTCCAATAATCTCTTCGTCCATCTTCTTTCTAGCAACATGTCTTAGCCCACCTCCACTTTTGTTTATTGATTCGCAGTATAATATCGTCTACGCCAGTTCTTCGGCGTATCTCCTCATTTCTCACGCGATCTTTCAAGGTCAGGCCCAGCATTGATCTCTCCATTCGCCTTTGTGTTACCCTCAGTTTTTTGGTAGTAGCTTTCGTTTAAGTTAGGGTCTCTGCTCATAGGTCAAGACTGGTAAGATGCATTGGTTAAATGCCTTTCTTTTCAGGTGAATTGGAATATTTGTTTTAAAAATGTCTCTCATCCTTTCATATGCCGCCCATTCCAACGTGATTCGTCTATTTAGCTCGCAGGTTTGGTTGTCTCTGGTTATTCTAATTTCATGACACAAGTATGTGTATTTATCGATTAATTCGACCTTGTTGTTATTAATCTGTATCTCTTCGCTGGGAACCATATTGGTCATCATTTTGGTTTTCTCGAAATTTATCTCCAGCCCAGTTTCTTGTAGTATGTCATTCAGTTCTTGGAGCATGTCTTTGATCTCTCCCAGATTATCTGACAGAAGCACGATATCGTCCGCAAAACGTAGATGGTTTAATCTTTCTCCATCGATGGATATTCCTTTCTTTTGCCATGTTAGTTTTTTAAATGCATACTCAAGAACGGTAATGAACAGCTTTGGTGACATGGTATCACCTTGCCTGACTTCCCTTTTTATCTTTATTTTATTAGTTGCAGAATGTAGACTTATGGTTGTTGTGGCATTTTCATATATATTTTTGACTATATTACAATATCTGTGGTCGACCCTGCAATCTTGTAGTGCTCTTAAGATGGACGGTAGTTTCACTGTATCAAACGCCTTTTTAAAGTCTACAAATATCAATGCCAAGGGACGGTTATATTCGTTAGTTTTTTCTATCAGGGTTTTTAGGCATTGCAGATGATCGTTTGTGCCGTAATTAGGGCGAAAACCAGCTTGTTCCCGAGGTTGGTAAAAATCCAGCTTTGTCTCTAATCTGTTCGTTATTATTCGGGTGTATAATTTATAAAGATGGTTAAGGAGACTGATTGGTCTGTATCTTTCCAGGTCTGCTATATCTCCCTTCTTGTGTAAGAGTACAGTTATTGAATTATTCCACTTTGTTGGGATATTTTGATTCCATAGGCATAGATTAAAGAGCTTTTGAATTTTGGCTATCAGTACTGAGCCTCCTATCTTTATCGTTTCCGTGACGACACCGTCCTCCCATCCTCATCAGACACCTCGAAAACACATCGAAAATCCAAAGAATGTCTCCTACCTACTCATTTCTTACTTTAATGGTTTTTATACAAAGGTGCCATTTATTTTGATGGGTATAAACAAAAGCAATTTAATAATTTAATAATATAAATGATTTAATAACCATTTTCTATCCTTTGAGCTATACGAAATCTGCTAAAGTTAACAATTGCCTGCTATATTCAAAGCGATAGCTTTGTTTAAAGAAGTATATAAAAAATACATATATGTATTCGTTAATTAAATCATTTTATTTGTCGCAATATGTAAAAATTAATTAATTGTAACATAATGACGGTATTAGATTTTTATTTCGATGCAGGACAACGGCAAGCCGCTTATACGTATTTCAACCTCTTTAGGTCTCATCAGAACGGCATATTATGCTGTTGCTCTGATTTGAAACAAAATCTATCCCGTCGTAGGACAATAATGACCGAAATAATTATTTACAGACGTTACAACGCCATATACAGATGGCGTTATATGATTATGATTTCTCTTGTTATATAAGTATACTTGTATTGTACTAAAAAAACAATGAACTAGGAATATAATAATTTATTAGCGATTTACAATTTGCTTTTATATATTACCCTAATCCAAAAACAAAAACCATAATCTAAAACACGAAAATTATACGTTTACCTATTTTTATCATTTAAATATTTTTAACCACTTTTAACTTACAATACAGCAGTTATATATTATATATAATAAACTTAAAAGCCCGTATTCCTTTAACTACTTTACCGCAAAATATTAATCATAGCTATAAATTATGAAGTTATGCCTATGCTGGTACCTTATATCATTTAATAAACTTAGTGTGCTGTTAAGAGACTTCATCAAAACTAAAACTCATGAAGTTCGCCGTGTTTAGTTTATCCAATTATTTGGTTTGTATAATTGCTTTGAAGTGTGGTCATGTGGATAATAATATGCTCTTTATGTAACACATCTTACTAATTTTATATATTACTAGCGGACCAACTCGACATCGAGTTTTTAAATGAAATTTTTATTTTGCGAGAAAAATTAAGAGATCAATACAAACAATATAAGCAAGAATATAAGAAAATAAAAGTCTTAATAAAAAAAAGTTTTATAATTTAAAAAAATCGACCGGAAGTAAAAATATTTTTATCAATAACTCAAAAACTATAAATGATAATTTCGTGAACTTACATTTTTGAACTCTACGTTGAATTCTCTATTGATTTGACTAATAAAAACGAAACCGGAAGTCGACCTCAAAACCGGAATGCAATTTTTAGTTCATCAAATGTCGACATGGATATCATTTAGCAGTTAATTTTGCATGCTGATCACGAATCCGGTGTCAGATTTGCTCTATCTTGACGTTTTATGCGCGTTTCGGGTCACTTCCGGTGTCGGATCGCAACCGGAAGTACATATTTAGATTCGTCTCGACGAGACCTTTCGATCCATATATACATTGTGGGGTCTAAAACTTAAAGTAAATTTTAACTTCCGGTCATCTCAAAACCGGAAGTGAATTTTTGTACCAAAAGTATATCTTGACAATCTCATACGTAATACTAATAATATTCCGAAAAAATATTTTAATTATCTAATATGGTTTTTGAGTAAAGTGGTGGACAAGAAAAGGGCTTAGCGTTTTAGTATATAAGATTCCATTTTATATCCTTACTCATTAGCTCATTTTAAAAGTAAGCTAATTTCTAAGGCCGATCCAGATAATTTGAATAAATGTATCTCAATAATCCGGGACATATTTTCTTTTTAACATATATTATTAACCTATGAAAAAAAAGTAAAAAAAAAATAATTTATATACACAAAATGATTTAATAATAAATAGATAGCACTGTTTAAGCTTATAACCATTCACAATAACTCGGAATAATTAAGTTCAAACGAAATCTCAAGAAATATTTGGAAAGCTGGTTAAAAAACACAACTTTTACTGTTACGTTAATTAACAATATTAAGGGCTGAAATTAACCAATATTTAATGAGAAAAGTAAAAGTTTTTAACAAAACTTTTCATCATCATAAGTGGCTCGACAATCCGTTGTGGATCTTGGCCTGCTCACAAAGAAGTCGCCACTCCTGTCGATTCCTGGCAACTTCCCTCCATCTTCTAACCCTTAGAATCTGTAGGTCTTCTTCCACATCAATCCATCTCATTCGTGTCGTCCTCTGCTTCTTGTGCCCTCTGGTTTTGAAAATGTTAATCTCTTCGTGTATTCGTGATCTGACATCCTAGCAATGTGTCCAGCCCATCTAAGTCTCTGCACTTTAACGAATTTCACAATATCTGGATCGGTGTATAACTGATATAGTTCAAAGTTGTATCTTCGACGCCATAGCCTCAAAAATCTCTTTAAGAATTTTTCTCTCGAAAATACCAAGAAGTCTTTCATCATTTTGAGATAAGGTCCACGTTTTAGCCCCATATATCAAAACCGGTCTTATTAAGGTCTTGTATATATTAAGCTTTACTGCACGTTTTATATTTTTATTTTTTAAATGTTTCTGGAGACCGTGAACAGTTCTGTTTGCTATTGCTATGCGTCTTTTTATTTCGTCGCGTATCGTGTTTGTTGCGTTCACTAGCGATCCAAGATATGTAAATTCTTTGTTAATTTGAATTCTCTGTTGGATATTTCGAGGTTTTTAGAAACCAACATATATTTGGTTTTTTCCTCGTTTACCACAATCTAATTCACTTGCTGCGTCCGCAAGCCTTGTAAACACTGCACCATGTCTCTCATACTTCTGCCTACTATAACTATATCGTCAGCGAAAGCGAGAATTTGCGTCGATCTATTAAAAATAGTTCCATTCATTCTAATATTTAATTGTCTGATTGCTTTTCCAAGGCGATATTAAAAAGGAGCACACCCAAAGCGTCCCCTGTCTTAGACCATTATTAATGTCAAAGAACGTAGACTTTTCTCCTTCAATTCTAACGCATGAGAGTTTTGCATTGTTAGTTGGGTCAACTTAACTAACTTAGGTGGGATCCAAAGTCTATCATTGCATTACATAATGCAGTTCTTTTCACACTGTCATAGGCTGCTTTGAAGTCAATGAAGAGATGGTGTGTATCTATGTTATATTCTAGTGACTTTTCTAGAATCTGCCTATGTGCTTGAATTTGATGTGTAGTTGACTTTCCAGCAGTAAATCCGCATTGATATTGATCAACAATGTCCTTTGTAAAATGTTTAAGTGTTTCAAATAATACATTGACCTAAGATTTTATACGCATGTGCTAACAGAGTAATGCCTCTATAGTTCTTCCACTCCAGTTAATCATCCTTTTTATGCAACGGTCACATTATTCCCTTCGGTCACTCTTTCTGGTATACAGTCATTCTGCCATATAAGCACTATTAGTTTATGGATTGCTGCAAAAAGTTGATCATCACTTTTTTATACATTTCCGAACAGATTTCATCGATTTATGGGGCTTTATTGTCTTTAGTTTTAGGATCGCATTTGACACTTCTCTTGTTGGATCTTCACTGTTTAGTTGACGTTGTAGATTTTGTTGATTTTCTATGTTGTAACCTCCTTTAATATCGTTTATATTTAGATGTTTGCTGAAATGTTGTGCCCATCTGTTAAGAACTGAGTTTTTATCATGTAGAATTTCACCGTTAGTGTCTTTACAAATTTTTAATCGCGGTTTAAATTCTCGACGGCTAGTATTTAAGGATTTGTAGTATTTCCTCGCTTCATTTTTATTAATTTTTTTTTAATTTTGTGTCTTACTGAGAGTGTTCTCTTCGTATTCCCTCTTCTTACGTCGATGGATAAGTTTTTCCTTTCCTTTAAGACGTCTATACTTTTTTTTTCTCTGAACAAAACTTTTAGCAAACAAAATTTTTGAAAATTGTTTAGACAGGAGTGTAAAACAAAGAGTACTTTTCGTTTCTTCTTCTTCTTAGAGTGCCTGTCCGTTCCGAACGTTGGCGATCATTCTGGCTATGATGACTTTGTTGGTTGCTATACGAAATAGCTGTGTTGAGGTCTTTCTATACCATGCTCTCAGGTTAGCAAGCCAGTATATTCTTCTTCGTCCTGGGGCCCTTTTTCTTTCAATTTTGCCTTGTAAAATGCATTGAAGTAGATCTGCCTTGATTTCTCATTATATGGCCCAAGTACTGCAAGTAATGCGACATTTAATCTCTTGGGTATTATCCCACGACTCATTGATTATAGTTCCCAAGTAATTGTATTGTGAGACTCGTTCAATTCTCATTTGGTTCACATACAGATTTGCTCCAGTTATGTTTTCCTTGCTGATGATCATTAGTTTGGTTTTTCTGGTGTTTATATCCAGTCCATATTTTCTACTTGTTTCCGTTATTTTGTTCATTCAGTTTTGCAGCCCTTCTATGGTATTGGAGAACACTATTGTATCATCTGCATACCGCAGGTTATTGAGCTTGACTCCATTTATTGAGATGCCTTCATCAATATCTTTTAGAGCCTCTTAAAAATGTGCTCCAAATACAGATTAAATATCAGTGGTGAAATTATGCACCCCTGTCTCACTCCCCTTATGATTTTAACCTGATCTGTATATTCTCCATCTATTCGGAGTACTGCTGATTGATTTCAATACAGGTTAGCTCTGCTTTCGTTTCTACTAGAGTAAAATCAGTGGGGCTAGCCCAATAAAGTTCCAGCCACGCTCTTCAAATGATCCAACACAGTTTCAAGATAAAGCGCTCTGAAAAATATGACGTATATCAAATTCTACTGAACTAAATTTGCTTTTTTCCTTTTTAAACTAGGGTACAACGTTAAAATAATAACACTTATCGTATTTGCATTACAAAATATTTCCAAAACAAAGCAGCTAATAACTACGGGAGGTACAAACCTTCTCTTACTGTGTTTGATCATTTAAAGAGCGCGGCTGAAACTTCATTTGGCTAGCTCCACTGATTTTACTACAGTCGGAAAGAAAAGTACTCTTTGTCTACAACACTCCTGTTTAAAAAAAAATCTAATATATTGTTTGCTAAAAGTTTTGTTTAAAAACTTTGACTTTTCTTATAAAATATTGGTTAATTTTGACCCTTAATGTTGTTAATTAAAGTAACAGTGATTTCTTTAAATTCAAGGCGGCTATCTGCTGATCTACAATTGCTTAGGAAATTTAAGGCTATTGTAATGTCTATTAATTTCCTTTTTACTTTTCGCTATGAAAATCCGTTTTTTTGTCTATATTTAATGTACTTTGATAAAATGAAAGGCAGATATTCAACACAGTTTTATTAATTAAATCTTGGCCCAAGTACATTCGCTTCCTTAAGCATCTTCAGGGGCATTTCGTCAATAAATATATTTAATGTATCCAAATTATTTGCCATAATAAATTGCATTAAAGACTTAACGCTTTTTGTTGGTGATAGTGCTCCGCAGGTCCTGTGGTATACATTAACGGTACAGCCAATGAGTAGCTGCATCCCAGTTTTATGTAGTGTCAAACCAGCTTCTATACTTCATTGGTCGGTCTCGTTGCTGGATCGACCAAAGGAAGATAGGCCGATCCCAGAATAATCTCTCTTGATCCTCTACCTTCTCCGATTTTGTCTCTTAGTGTTGTCAAATCTCTAAAACAGAAATTTATTACCGAAAGTATCTTCAGCCCAATTTTTTAAAAAGTGCAACTGGAACAAACCATGAAGTGGAGATATCCAGGAGTGGCTAGTATACCTGTTGAATACAAAGCACGTGGTGTTCGTGTGTATTAAGGTATAAAAAAAAGCGCTTATAAAAGCTTAAAATTTTTATTTTAAAGATCTCTTTCGGAATTGTATCATTCCATCATCAGTTTACTAAAAGAGAGTAAAAAATACCAATATTAAAAACAAGAAAGTTAAAATTTAAATATACAAAAAGAACAAGTTGGTTTTTTACTACTTACATAAAAATTTGTTGAAAAAAACATTGTATGGCCACATAAAAAAACATTCGGTAGACATCTGGATTTAAAAAGTAATCTTCATGTTATTTATTCAGGTAAATGCAATAGACTCTTAAATTGTGTATTAATAAAAAATGAAAATGGGGTGCATCTTATATGACCCCTGTAGATGCCCTGTAAGATGCCCCCATTTTCATTTTTGATGGAATGATACAATTCCGAAAAGATCTTCTTTAAAATAAAAATTTTAAGCTTTTTATAAGCGT
This sequence comes from Diabrotica balteata, assembly GCA_918026665.1. Classification (NCBI taxonomy): domain Eukaryota; kingdom Metazoa; phylum Arthropoda; class Insecta; order Coleoptera; family Chrysomelidae; genus Diabrotica; species Diabrotica balteata. The sequence goes on along the minus strand of OU898277.1, from coordinate 143,728,057 downwards.
TTTTTTTATACGCGCTATTAAAACTGTTGAGGCTAGTTTCCAGTGGTGCAGTCCAATCTGAACTACCCCTTAGGCCTATCTTTCGCCACTTTCACATATCTGAAGATTACCCTACCAAGTCCATAAAAAGCTTCGTAGTTCTCTCCTTCAGATTTTTATAGGATTCTTCTTCTTTTTTTTCTTCCTTATTGTATGTAGGCTTTAAAACCTGTTTTCTTTTTCAGTATTAGCCTAATAATTGTTTAAATTATCGCATCATCTTTTTCTTGCTCTACCAATACTTCTTCGTCCATTTGGTGACTTATCTCGTGCTATTCGTACTATCCTATCTTCTGACATGTTTCGTTCTTAACCCTTGTTTTCTTTTTGTCACCCATTCATTTATGCATGACTTTTGACCCGTTCTCCCATGAACCTATCCAATCAACTTTTCCCTGATATTTTGTCTTCGTCGTGTATGTTATTATAGGTCCAATTGCTGCGTTGTAGATTTTTGTTTTTGTGTCTTGTCTTTGTTCTTTTTTCTTCTTCCAGATTGTGTCATTATAAGATCCCGTACTTTACTTGCTTTTAAGCTTTGTTATACTTCTTCTTCAACATCTCCTAACTAGTTTATATATATATATATATATATATATATATATATATATATATATATATATTGAAATGATTTCAATATGTCAAAGAGGATATAACTTAAAGGGATTTTTATATGAGTTTGTTGTTCATGAATTTCATGAAGCCATCACAATGTGGGGTCGACTCTGAAATAAAAGGGAGAAAAGATTAGTAAATTGCTAAATAAATTAATTTTGACTTACCTGGTATAGTGTTAATAATTTCTGAATAGTATAGTTGCCTAGTGTATAGGTGAATCGTCTAAACCTTAAAAGGAATAAAAAAGAAGAATTCTTAAAAAATTATTTAAACATAGAAATTTTAAAAATAAACGTCAGAAAAATAAACTGTCAAAAGTCTGTGGGAACTAAATTAATAGGGGTTTTGTTAAATAAATTACAATGATGTGGAGATGAAAAGAATAAATTATATTAGTATTGTTAAGTTTTATATCTGAATTTTTTTTTTATAAATTCCCAAATTAGATGTGATTAAAGTGCTTATGAGAAATTAATGTGGTTTGACAAATATGTCAAAACAGGACAGTTTTATGGTTGAATAAAATAGAAGACGGAATGAAAAAAGAAAGGGGGTTGCTGTTAGCAACGAATAATTTTGGTGGTTGGTGCTAGCTATGGCGGTTAACAAGGAAGAATAGGTTGTTGGAGGCGACGAAAATTTTGGAGGAAGAGCCCTAAAAAGGTGGAATAGTCCGGGAGTGCTTTAAAATCGTTTAATTATAATTTAGTTTTTCCACATTTTCAAATAGAGATATCCAGAATTTGTTCCAGAGAGTAAGAGAAATTTTGACTTATAAATTATAATTGGAGTGCAGAAATGTCATTTAGATTGAAAAAGTAAAAATTCATGAATTAACTAATTGCGATAGGCCTTAAAAATTGAAATATTAATGATCATTAAAATAAAAATATAATAGTACGTACCTTTAACTTCCGAAGAGAGGATAGATATTCCAGTATCACCGATTATTTTGCGAGTAGTTAGTTTTCTTTAAAAAAAAAAAATCAGAACTGTTTGAAAGTGAGTTTGGATAATAATTTTGGGGATCATTTGAAATTTTGATTATATTTTAATGCTAGTTATAAGTCAGCGGCATAAAGTGTTCAGTTTTCTTTTCTTTATATTTCATTTAAACACTTTATAAAGTTGCAATAGTCATTTAGATTTAAGGTAATTGTAGAGAGTTTCCACATTTTGTAATCAAATTCTATTTTCACGACACATTAAGGTTTACACGATTCCTATTTTTGTAAATTTTTAAAGGCAACCCAAGTTGCAGACGAATTTTATTGTTTATATTAAATTTGTTCAATATTAATAAATAACGTGCTTCATTTGGGTTAATTTATCAAAAATATAAAGTAAATTTTGGTTTAATTTCTTTTTGAACTCTACCAGGAGACTACAGAGTTGACGTCACACAGTGACAGATTGCTTAGAACAAATAATTGAGCTAGCCGAGGTATAGTATATTAACAACGAACTACATACTTTTAAAATTCACTTCAATTCAATTAAAATTATATTTATTAACAATAAAACATAAAAATAATAAAAACAAAACTATTACAATTGGCGCTAACAACGTGGAGCCTCTGGGAAAACAGAAATAAGGGTGTTTTTTTAAGCAGATTTATTAATAATACACAGATTAAAATAAAAACAAATTGGTGTGATTAGAGTTGTAGAGATTCTGGGGTAGTTAAAGTTAAATTTGAGAATAAATAGAGATTAGGATAAAATGGCAGACCGAATGACTTTAAGAAATGGAAAAGAAATCGTACCGAAAGAGAGTGAAGGAGAACAGGTGTTAGAACAGGAACAGGGTATACAGGTAGATGAAGAAAGCAGAGGAGGATCAGGAGAATTTGTAGTACAATATTTAGAGCAAGGCAGACAAGAAGCAGGACAAGGTGATAGAGAGGGAAGTCTAACAGATAGTTTGAGAGAGGAGTTGGATGAGACAGTGAGAGATAGACGTGATGAAAGTGTGGATGAATGTAGAGTGCAGGAGGAGAGACGTAGGGAAGGAGATGTTGGAGAGTCAGGGATGACACAGATGGATATGAGGCAAATAATGCGGATGTTACAACAGATGGATCATAATATTAGGGGAGATATGCACAAAATGGATAGTAATATTAACAATATTAGGGGGGATATGAACAAAATGGAAAATAATATTAAAGGAGAACTTAGGGAAGAGTTAATTAAAATGAGGGAAGAAATCAAAGAAGAAGTGAAGATAGTCAGGGAAGAGATGCTACAAATTACCCAAGGTTTAGAAGAGAAAGTAGAACAGGTCAGAGGAGAAAGTGAGAATTTTAAGAGGAATGTACAGGAGGAGATATCCAGAGAAAAGGCCATAATTAGAGCGGAAATAGGACAGGAAATTGGGAGCAGATTTGTAGAGTTGGGAACAGCCATTAAAGAGAATTTACCAATGGAAATAAACAAAGAAGTTAATAAGCAGAATAAAGAGATTGTTAGGGAGGTAGAAAGTGTTAAAAGGCAAACTCAGGATTATGAGGAAAAAATTACCATTATAAAAAATAATATAAAGAAGGGATTGCAGAATTTGGAACTGGAAATGGGTATGCATGCAAATCAGGCGGAAAAGGGAGATAGAGTATTACAGGGACAAGTTGAGGAATTGAGAGAGAAATTTAAAAATGCAAGTGAGGAGATTCAGCGTTTGGAATCAAATCTAGGACAAACAAGAGTAGTGAGTACTGTGGTGCCGAGTTATAATGATGGGGGAATAAAGTTTGATGGAAACCTGAATCACTTACATCCTAGAATATTTGTAGATATCATCAAAAATAAGGTAAAGAATGTAAGGGATCCAATAGAAATGAAATTGAATATTCGAAACATGTTAGTGGGCATGCCATTATTATGGTTTTGCAATAATGAAAATTCCATAAATAATGTGCAGGAATTTGAGGCCAAGTTTATTAACTATTTTTGGGGAGAAAACCAACAGGCTAGTTTCAGGGAGCGGTTGTATTTTGGGAAATTCAATTATGAAAAAAGTACCAACTACAATCTGTACGCAATGCAGTTATTCCAGACAGCACAATATTTAGAACCGGCTATGCGAGAAGAGGAGATTGTCCTATACATTGCCAGGCAATATAACCATAACATGGCAGAAACAATAGCTCTCCACAATATAAAGACGATGGAAAGTTTGACAGGATATCTTCAGAGGATTGAGAGGAGTGTAGGGACGCAGAATCGAAATGGACAAGAGCAAGTGACATATAGGAATAACACAGCAAATAGACAGGGATATGTGAATCGAGGGAATAATTATAGGGAAAGAGAATTTGAGAGACAAAATAGAAGCAGGGATTTTACAAATAGGGGAGAGAATTTGAACAATGTCAGGAGAGATATCGGACGATATAACTGGGAACGTAGACAAGGGAATCCAAACAATGATAGAGAGAATAACTGGAGACAAGGGAATGACAGAGGCAATAATTGGAGACAGAACCAGGGAAATTATCCACAGGAGACGAGAAATAGGGAAGTTTACAGAGAAGGGAATCCAAGATATAATAGGGGGGAAAATGAGGAGAGAAGACAGGTGAATGTAGTTAGAACAGAGGAGAATAGGGGGAAGCAAGTGTTGATGTAGAAGGGAGAAATTTTGTTTAGACCGCTCCTATGTGCATAATATTGTCTACTTATCAAAGTATGAACATCCAAGGGAGTTTATTAGAGATACTGGGGAATTAAATAAAAATAATAACACTAATACTTTAAAGTTTATTGAAGGGTACATACAAGATTCAGTATACAAGTTATTATTAGATACAGGTTCAGAAGTAACTCTAATCAACAAAAACATTGTAAATAATTTAAATAAGGACAAATGTAAAAACCGTAAAATACTATCTAGAAAAATACATAGAGGAAGTAGGTACTCCAGAAACAATTATCTTAGATCATGCCACATATTTTGAAAGTCCAAGATTAAAAAGAGTTTGTGAAGAAAAAAAAATCCAATTAAATTTCATTAGTATCAGAAGACCCGCATCTAATCCTGCAGAAAGATATGTCAAAGAGGTGGTAAAATTCTTAAGAATTTTGTGTGCTAGACAACATTATTTATGGCAGGAAAATTTGCCACAAGTTGAAAGATTTTTAAATGAGACACCACATGGAATCACCAAACAATGCCCATATTTCCTAATGTCTGGAAAGTATCCAGAAAGACCTTGGGAAATCAGTAATACAGGGGACATTCAAGAAGTAATGAAGAAGGTGAACCAAAATTTAATAAGAAATGCAAGTCGTTATGTAAATAGAATCAATAAGAAGAGAAAGAAAAGAGTTATTTTTGAAAAAGGGGAGAAGGTACTTATCAGGTCACTACAGGTGCCTAAAAGGAATGAAAATCTGTGTGGAAAATTACTTTTGCCATTTGAAGGACCTTATGTCATTAGTACTGAACATGGGGTAAACAGTTATGAACTAAGACATCCAGAAACTAATAAAATTAGAGGGATATTTAATATAGAGGGAATTTATAAGTATTATGAATAAACATACAAGGGTAGGCAATATTATGACACGAATTTTATATTATTAGATATAAGTTTTGTAAATAGAAGGATAATTAATACATAAGCATATCTTGAGATAAATTTGATAATAACATGACTCAAATAATTTATTGGGAACAGATGTACAGAATAATGATGAATTTATATATAAAAAAAAAGAGGTTGATTTATTTTCAAGTAAATTTATAGGAGTTACAAGTATAAATAAATGAGCAAAGTACTATGGACAAATCGATATTTTGTAGAAATTGGGAAATAGGGAATATTATAATGATAAATAGTATATGTGAAAATATGTGGGAAATAAGATGAAAAATAGAATTATAGGAAATATTGAAATATGAAATATAGAGAGTTATATGTAGAGATGATGAAATGGATATTATATGCGGATACAAAAAGAATAAATAATAATGCGGCAATGAATAAAGATACTGAAATAGTATATGCGGAAATAAATGAATAAAGATATAAAATAAAGAGGGGAACAATTATAAGAATTTCTACGAAATTAGTACGAGAAATAAATAGTACAGGAAAAGAAGTAATGAAATTGGGAAAGTACTTGGAAATTTGATTCTGAAGTTGATATAATTAGTGAAAGATTTGTAGATTTTGTTTGGAGAAGTCTGTATTTTTCATAGAGTAAATTATTAAAAAAAAAATATTCAAGAGATATGCTTATTAATAAAAGTCAGTTTATTGTTATGTTAATATTAATAAAATGTTTAAGTTTATCGGTAAGAATTTAGATTTAGTAAGTGCTGATAGTTAGCACTGAACAAAATCCAAATTGGGGGAAGTTGAAATGATTTCAATATGTCAAAGAGGATATAACTTAAAGGGATTTTTATATGAGTTTGTTGTTCATGAATTTCATGAAGCCATCACAATGTGGGGTCGACTCTGAAATAAAAGGGAGAAAAGATTAGTAAATTGCTAAATAAATTAATTTTGACTTACCTGGTATAGTGTTAATAATTTCTGAATAGTATAGTTGCCTAGTGTATAGGTGAATCGTCTAAACCTTAAAAGGAATAAAAAAGAAGAATTCTTAAAAAATTATTTAAACATAGAAATTTTAAAAATAAACGTCAGAAAAATAAACTGTCAAAAGTCTGTGGGAACTAAATTAATAGGGGTTTTGTTAAATAAATTACAATGATGTGGAGATGAAAAGAATAAATTATATTAGTATTGTTAAGTTTTATATCTGAATTTTTTTTTATAAATTCCCAAATTAGATGTGATTAAAGTGCTTATGAGAAATTAATGTGGTTTGACAAATATGTCAAAACAGGACAGTTTTATGGTTGAATAAAATAGAAGACGGAATGAAAAAAGAAAGGGGGTTGCTGTTAGCAACGAATAATTTTGGTGGTTGGTGCTAGCTATGGCGGTTAACAAGGAAGAATAGGTTGTTGGAGGCGACGAAAATTTTGGAGGAAGAGCCCTAAAAAGGTGGAATAGTCCGGGAGTGCTTTAAAATCGTTTAATTATAATTTAGTTTTTCCACATTTTCAAATAGAGATATCCAGAATTTGTTCCAGAGAGTAAGAGAAATTTTGACTTATAAATTATAATTGGAGTGCAGAAATGTCATTTAGATTGAAAAAGTAAAAATTCATGAATTAACTAATTGCGATAGGCCTTAAAAATTGAAATATTAATGATCATTAAAATAAAAATATAATAGTACGTACCTTTAACTTCCGAAGAGAGGATAGATATTCCAGTATCACCGATTATTTTGCGAGTAGTTAGTTTTCTTTAAAAAAAAAAAAATCAGAACTGTTTGAAAGTGAGTTTGGATAATAATTTTGGGGATCATTTGAAATTTTGATTATATTTTAATGCTAGTTATAAGTCAGCGGCATAAAGTGTTCAGTTTTCTTTTCTTTATATTTCATTTAAACACTTTATAAAGTTGCAATAGTCATTTAGATTTAAGGTAATTGTAGAGAGTTTCCACATTTTGTAATCAAATTCTATTTTCACGACACATTAAGGTTTACACGATTCCTATTTTTGTAAATTTTTAAAGGCAACCCAAGTTGCAGACGAATTTTATTGTTTATATTAAATTTGTTCAATATTAATAAATAACGTGCTTCATTTGGGTTAATTTATCAAAAATATAAAGTAAATTTTGGTTTAATTTCTTTTTGAACTCTACCAGGAGACTACAGAGTTGACGTCACACAGTGACAGATTGCTTAGAACAAATAATTGAGCTAGCCGAGGTATAGTATATTAACAACGAACTACATACTTTTAAAATTCACTTCAATTCAATTAAAATTATATTTATTAACAATAAAACATAAAAATAATAAAAACAAAACAATTACAATATTATAATAAATAATAATATATATAATATATATATATATATATATATATATATATTTGTGTGGTTCTCATATTGTACTTTTTAGATGAACTGATGGTGCTTTCAAAACTCGAAAACGAAACGTCTGCAAAATAGATAAAGTAGCCTATCAACTTTGTCTTTTATTTCTCCACATATACATATATATATATATATATATATATATATATAATATATAATATATATATATATATATTAATATAATATATATATATATATAATATATATATATATATTCCCAGATATCCAAACCTTGCTTCTTGTTTAATATTTTCTCATCAATTTCGATTTTATATCGTAGTGGGTATTTAGATGTCATTCATTTGGTTTTTTTGCTGATATTATCATATTGTATTTCTTAGCTCTTGTATTAAAGATATGTGTTAATCTTTGAGCTCATCTTCTGTCTCGGCGATTAATGCAGCGTCGTCTGCATAACATAATATTTGGATTTCTTTATTCCCCATTCTGTAACCATGACCTTTACGTACTGCTTGTATTATTTCGTCCATGATTATATTAAAAAGAAGTGAACTTAACGAGTTACGAGTCACTGTGTTAGTTTTCCATTGATTTTTTGCCTGTATTCGATTATGCAAAAATGCAATTCTGCAATTTTTTTTTCGTTGGTTTATATGAATTTCCATATTTGTTTTTGTGTACCGTATTCCATCGCTTTTGTTAACTGCTTCAAGTGTGCACTCTTTGTTTTTCTTACCAACTGCTTTGTTTCATTTCGTATTCTTATATGGATGTCTTGTGATTGTCGAGTATTTGATGTTCTGTAGTTTGTGTAGGCCTCTTGTTTCTATTTACATCTCTCTTTTATTTCTTTTCTAAACCATGGGGTATTGTTGGTGTTTTCTTTTGATCAGTATGACTCTGCGTTTTCCTAGAGCTTCTGTTGCTGCTTTTTTAATGTTGTTTATAATTTTCTCCCAGCTCGCGTTTATATCTTCGATGTCATCTATTTATTTCAGCTGTACCTTCTGTGTTATCCTTCTTTGGCACATGTCTCTTATAGCGAAATGTGCCAAAAAATCACTGTTCCATAGTGATTTTACATTGAATTTTTCCTCGATGATTTCCTGTAGAAAATGTTTACCTTACCAACTTTAGGTGGATTTTTCTATTAGTGACTATAAAATCAATCATAGATTTGTGCCCCCTGTAGTTCTCAATTGTAGGATTTCAAATGTACAGGATTCTTCATTTATGAAAAGGCCATATGCTGGCCCCCTTTTCATTTTTCTGCTTAACAGGAATTAGTTCTGTGTACTCAGCGTCGAATTCGAATGCTGAAGGCGCGTGCTATTTATCTGTGTATCTATGGATTTTGGCTTAGGGATGAAGACTATGACCCTGGTTCTTACTGAAAGGTCCTTTAATTCAACATCTGCCAAACTCGCCCCCTCCCAGAGAGTACCCAATACATCAATCGTCTTCTTTAGTCAGTTTATTGAGATCTCATTTGATCAAGTCAATGATAGTACCCTTGCGTTAAATGAAGATCTTTCAAATTGAGGAATGCTCTCGCTACCCGAAGGGGCAGCATTTCTTTGTACCAAGTCTGCCTATTCTTGGCTTAATATATAATCGGAATGGCATTTGGGTATCACCGCCATTCTGATGATCTTCGCTGTAGCTAGTTAGCTTTAGTCTATATACCTTGCCTTTTGAAGCCAATTAATTTATTTTTATGTTACTGATACTACTTTATTGGCTATTGAGTGAAGAAACTGATATATCGTCTGTTTATTTTATGTGTATTTTTGTATCATACGATGACGTAGACTGTAGAATATTTTAAAATCCACTATACATATTGTTCCAGGCTCATACATACTTGTAATATACTATCTATTACGGTTCAAGCCATACCAGTTAATCACTTTCTTGGGCAGTTTACAAGTCCTTGTTGCAATAAAAGTTAAATCAGTCAAATATAGTTAGTGATTTTATAAAAATATTTTATCGAAAACAATCTATTTTTTTATTTCATATACGTTTTTTCTAAATTTTTTAAAAGAGCCCTACATTTTCAAATCATTTTATTTTACTCAGTACAGCTAACCAAAGTATATGATTTTGACCGTATGAAAACTATTGATTTCGTGAGAATTTATTTGTTTTGGCACGCATATTTCCCCCATGTTTAATTGCATTTATCGTTCAATAAATCTATTTCTCTATTTGTTTAATTATAAATAATATTGAATATAACTGTTTACAAACAACCAATATATAGGTTTCCAAATCGTTACACATTATTTTACCCAAATTTTGAATTTATCAATAAATATGAGGCATAATAACATAAACTAATAATACTGATATACATAAAGTACAATCTAGTGTAGATTCGAAATATTTTCTAAACATAAAATGCTGCCACGTTTCAATCTAATTATTTTCTATTTTTTTAATTCGTAAGGCATGCCGTATACTTTATTATTTTTTCATTCTCAGAATATTTTCATCACCATTTTTATAAAAACATTTGACACGAATAAAAAATTCCGTTAGTCCTAGATATTTTCTTTGAAAGATTCTAAATGGTGATCCTTGTTAAGACGCAGCTTGGTTGCCCGTAAAAAGTACCGCTTTACTCCGACTATCCTGGTCTGAATTCAAACTTTATTGAAAGAAATTCCCAAAACGGTTACTTTAAACTAAGTACATACTTCTTTCGCTAATATAAATATACCAACTTTTTTGGAATCTAGTGATTTTCCCGTGTATCACTGAAGGAATAATATATAATAGTACCTATGTTTCCCAAAACAGAGCACAATGGACCAAAATGAGGGAGGCCTATGTCCAGCAGTGGACGCAAAGGGCTGGGTGATGATGATGATGAGTACCTATGTTTATCGAAACATGCCTTTCTTAATTGGGTACCTAAGATATGTTACAATTATCTAAAATACACGTTTTTTTATTTTTGTCTTTCTTGTTTATTCTTCTCTCACGAATCTTGTTGTTACTACTTACAAGGCCTTAATTGCGACTGGTAAGTTCAGGTAAAATATTGATTCAATTTTAAAATGACAGCATATCTGTTATAATATCAAACGTATGACTTGCAGACAATTTAAGGGAGATTAGAGTAAGAGGATCTCCATTAATTAAATTTTCAACTTGGACACAATTATTTTGTTCCCACAAATTGTTTTTTCCACCCTTTATTTGATTTACTTTTTCGTTGTTCCTTTGATAGGTTACATTGCTAGATGTTTTATTTGTTGGCCATTTTTTATATATTTTGTTTTTTACTTGTATCATTTTTTTTACGTTTTCTGTCATCCATGGTGGTTCTTGGTGATTTTTGTCGTTTTCTCTGTTTCTAATACTTTAAAAGCAATCTTTTTTATCCTTATTTTAAGGTTGTTGTATTCTTGTTCTACATCCATATTTCTATCCGTCTCCGACGGACGTCCAAGAAACGAAGAGATGACAATGTATCTCGGAAAAGACGGAACGTGCTTTAGATTGTTGGCAATTGTTTTTTGACCGACAAATGATCGAAGACATAGTGCGCTGGACCAATCTCAAAATTCAACAAAAATCAATTGCATATCAAAATAAATGCATGGTGAAACCAACCAATGAATGTGAAATTAAAGCATTTATCGAACTTCTTTATTTAGCAGGTATGTTTCATTCTAATCGTCAGAATTTGAGAGACTTATGGCAAACAGATGGGACTGGTGTCGATATATTCCGCAATACGATGTCTATAAATCGTTTTCAATTCCTGATGGTCTGTCTTCGGTTCGATAACATCGAAAATCGTAAAGACAGATTGGCGATTGACAAATTAGCTCCAGTTCGTGGAATTCTGGACAAATTTATTGAAAATTGTAAGCAGGCCTACACTCCTTCTCAATATGTGACGATAGATGAGAAGTTGGAGTCTTTTCGTGGAAGATGTGCTTTCAAACAGTACATGCCCAACAAGCCTGCAAAGTATGGGATCAAAGTGCAAGCCCTAGTTGATGCCCGTTCGTACTACGTTTTAAATTTGGAAGTGTATGCAGGAAAACAGCCAAAAGGTCCCTACAGTGTTAGTAATTCCCCAATAGATATAGTAGAGAGGCTAATACAACCTATTTCTGGTTCCAACCGAAATGTGACCTTTGACAACTGGTACACTAGTTATGAATTAATGATAAAATTGCTTAACGAGCATAAACTTACGTCAGTAGGCACGCTGAGAAAGAACAAACGATGCATCCCAGCACAATTTTTGACAGTCCAGAACAGAGAACAAATGACATCTTTATTTGGCTTTCAGAAAGATATTACACTTTTATCGTATGTGCCGAAAAAAAAAATAAAAACGTCCTACTGTTGTACACCATGCACCATGATGGAGCTATTGATGAAGCAACTGGCGATAAAAATTTACCAGAAATAATAAGCTTCTACAACTTTACTAAAAGTGGAGTAGATGTAGTGGATGAACTGTCTGCATCATATAACGTATCTAGAAACTCACGGAGATGGCCTCTTACGATCGTGTTTTCTCTCTTGAATACAGCCGCCATATATGCTTTGGTGATATACAGAGAAAACAATCAAGATTTCAAACTTGCCAGAAGATTGTTTATCAAAATGTTGGGCTTTGAATTGATCCAGAACCACATATCTGAAAGAAAAAATAATCCAAGAATACCAAGGAGTATTCGTCAAAACATTGCACATTTTGGCCAAGATGCCCCTGCAGTGCCACCTGCCAAGATTCCAAAACTCAAGGGAAGATGTTCAGTATGTCCAAGAAGCCGAGATCGAAAAACTAAATATTTATGTTCAAACTGTGAATCATTACTGTGCCTGGAGCATGCTGTCATAAGTTGTCAAAATTGCATGAATTCAAATAGCGATTAATTTTTTTTCTTTCACTGTACAACCGGGCAGAGTTTTTCCTTGTATTATCTTACTATTAGATTTTCATTTACTATTGTATTTTTGATCATATGGTGTTTATATTTTTTGGTAAGATTGTTCAGTTAAGTTGTGGTTTTTGCTTATGGAGAATTGCCTATTATTAGTTTATTTTTAATTTCTTTTGAATAAAGGTGTTCTGATTATTTCTTTTTTGCTTAAATAGTCCTTAGATGATTACTTCAGACCATGAAATTAGAAAACATATAAAAAAACTGCCAGAAAAAATTCTGATTTTCTTAGAAATTGGGGTTTGTCAAACCCCACATATGTACTAATGCAGAAAAATCCACGTATGTGACGCCGGGTTAAGGCCAATACAAAAACTTATTTTAAGTTTGCTTCAGTTACTTACTACACCGATGGTAGCGTTCTTGAGTCGAATAAAGATTTATTTTTTAACTACAGGCATGACTTCAGTTCGGTTTTTCATCAAGCTTCGTGGAATAGTGTTAAAAGTTTACTAGTTTTGTAAAAATTTAGACGTTTTTTCTGATTCGTTTAAAAAATGATCATTTATTGAATATTTCTCGAGTTTATGTGCTAAATTAATTTTGTTGATTTGATTTATTACCTGATTCATTTATAATTGTGTATAATAAGTGATTATTTTGTAATGTACCGTCACTATTTAATTTTATATATGACTAGTTAGGTTTGCATAAAAATTGGATTTAAATTAAAGCATACAATATTCTCAATTACAATTCCTTATACAGGTTCTAATTAATTTTGCGTAATAGCAAGTCCCGCTGATTTCATTTATCTATATAAGGTATTCTCTTCAGGGGCCGTTTATTTGTTTTTACTGATTAATTTATTTATTCGATTATCTAATTTATCAATATTTGATATATACATCTTTCCATTCGTTCTTTACTTATATTTTCATAAATGTAGTAATTTTTCCTAATTCCATGTGTTTATTTGTTCCTTTTTTGGGCTATATCAATCTAATCTCCGCTGACTTTTGATTGTTGTTGTTACTGCATTCATAAAATATCAAAGTCTTATTTCAGCACGACGTAATCATTTTTTTTTATTTAGAAATTACAGCCGCATCCACCATAACTACAGAATTACAAAATTAAAGTTTATAAAATATTCCTATAGATTTTAAGAAATTTAAAATATTTACTAGCTGAAAAATTAGTGCCTAATAAATTACTTAAACTGTTTATGTTAAATAAAATACGAAAATTGGTAACTCTATGGCATTCAATTAATAAATGGTTAACGGTTACTTGTACATTGCATATTTCCCAAATAGGTGGATCACTTTTGGACAATAAATATGAGTGAGTAAGTCTCGTGTGTCCAATTCGTAATCTGGTTATCACCAATTGTTCTCTTCTGTTCCTGGTTAAGGGTTCCCAAGCTGTAACGTCATTTTTAATTTGCTTCAGTGATGTTTGAGAAGATTGCCATTCGTTTTTCCACTTGCACAAAACTCGATTCTTTATAAAAGCTTTTATATCACTCGCGGTATTTCGATACTCGGCTTTTTCTATATCGGCACATTTAGCAATTTCACTCGCGCACTGGTCCGCACTTTCGTTGCCAGCAATGCCAATGTGGGATGGAATCCATATAAATCTGATACTCCTAGAATTTTCTTGATCCTGCATGAGTTCTAGTTTTATCAGTTTCTCAAGGGGACCTTTAGGATAGATCTGCTAAAGGGTTTGAAGGGCGCTTAGTGAGTCACTTAAGATAACAGAGTTAGGAATGTTATTAGAATTTATATGCATAATAGCAATAAACATTGCATAGAGCTCAGCGCAGAAAATAGAAAAGAAGGTTGAAAGACGAAATTGATATGTATCGCTTGGAGTAACGAAGGCAGCACCTACTCCTTTATCACACTTAGATGCATCTGTAAATATTTTATAGCAATGTTCGTAATCCCCCTCACCCGTAACCCTCGAGTGGTAAGTTTATGTTACCTGTGACTCATCTGTAGCGATAAGAATTGACGGCATAGTTTCTAAAGTTGTTGTTGCATATTATAGTATTGTTTTATATGTGAATTATGCTGGGTCAAATGACCCATTAAAAATCTTCCATGGGCTGTATCTACAAAGCATCATACGATAGCGGGAAATAGCCCACCAGAAGATCGCATACAGACATCATTCACGATATTTATGGAAGTTGTGATGACAAAATTCATAGAAAGGTTAAAGTTTCAGAAGGAGGTTCCAATAGATCTCAAAGAAAGGTCCATATGGAAAGCACAACCCAAAAAGTTTGGGCTTTCAAATGTCAGCTATGCCTTTTTTTAATGCTATTTTAGATGACTATATTATTTCATGTATATATAAATGAAAGTTTTTAATCGTTAATTAAACTTTGTTTAAGTTTTTCTATTTTCTTTATATTTTATGGAAGCAACGTAGTTTTTATTTTAAGTATTTAAACTTTTAGTACGCCAATATGGTCAACAGCAATATCCATTAATTAAAATTAAATAGTGAACATTTCGGCATCTAGTTAGACATTACATAAAAGAAATTATAAAGTGAATCATAAACATAATAGTGTTTTACGAATCATTTCCAACATGTGGCAGTCAAAAACTTTTATTACGCTTCTCGTCGCTGTTTATTTGGTAAGTATCTCTGTGTGGCTTTATCTTTCTAGGTTAGTTATTTTATTGGCTTTCTAGTTTAATTGTAGTGACTCAGAATAAATTTTGTTTTTAATTGTTTTTTCCCAGAATCCTGTAACGTGAATAATTAAATTTATATTAAAAAACATAATTATTTAAAGTCCTGCTGGTCTGTTAACTTTTTTTTTAACTTTGATGTGGCAAATGTGCTGTTACTAAAATGGAAACATAAAAGCATATCAAATTTATTTTAGAAATGACGACTATATTTAATAAATTGCAGAAATAATAATAAAATGGTAAAATTAACTCAGCATAAAACCACATCGGATAAAGGTAAATAATAAAAATTATAAATAAAGGTAAATAAAAATAAAAAATTAAAACAATCGTAAAATAGTTTCGAAACACAATTCAGATTTCTGCTTTATAATCTGAGCCTTCTAAAAATTGCAAGGCAAACAGACGTTGATAAAAGATGTTAAAAGAGACATGGGGAATCTAAAATTTGCATTCCACGACATGTCTTTTACAACTAAGCAGAAATCCTTAGCGAATTGTGCTTCTAGTACTCACACAGAGTAAATCCGAATAAAATGAAGAAAAGGCAGCAAATATTTGATTTCACGCAAACAAATCCTATGTATCTCTTGATACGTATTTCGACCTAATAGGTCTCGTCAGAAGAGCTATTCATAGGAGTTCTCAACGTGAAAAATCAATATTTTCTGCCTTTTAAGAAGCAACAATAACATGGCTTCAATACGGACGCACTAGCGACATCTAATTACAACAATCGTAAAATAGTTTCGAAACACAATTCAGATTTCTGCTTTATAATCTGAGCCTTCTAAAAATTGCAAGGCAAACAGACGTAGATCATGTTATTGTAGACATAAGACAGCAATCGAATATAATAAACGTCCGTACCAGATTGAGGGCAAATGCGGATTCTGATCACTACCTGGTCGAAAGTAGGATAAGGGCTAGAATTTCAAACATCAAAAAGGAAAGAGGCTCTAAACATGAACGATACAATATAGAAGGACTCAAAGAAACAAACAAAAATAGAGAGTACCAAGAAAATATAAGCATCAAACTAGAAAACAGACCAAAACATGAAAACCCAAATGAGGAGTGGAAGAGTGCAGAGAAATCCTAAAAGAAACAGCTAAAGAGGTGTTGGGCATGGAAGGTAAAGAAAGAAGAACAAGAACGAATCACTGGTTTGACGAAGAATGTCAAACTATAACAGAAAGAAAAAACAGAGCATATCTACAGATGCAACAGAGGCACAGAACCCGACAAGCAGAGGAAGAATATAAACAACTACGTAAAGAAGAAAAGAAAATTCACCGAAGAAAGAAGAGAGAATATATCAACAAAGAACTTCAAGAACTACAAGAACTAAGTAAACCAACAGAGACAAGAAAATTTTACCAGAAACTCAACAAAAGCAGAAAAGAGTTCAAACCGAGAACAACGATGTGTAAAGATAAGGAGGGTAATATATTGACAGAACAGCAAGAGATACTTAGAAGATGGACAGAACATTTTAAGGAAAAGCTTGGGGTGAATAGGACGGAGATGAACCCTGATATACCATTAGACCAAGCAGACAACAGAGAAAAGAGTCCACCAACAATAGCAGAGATTAGAACAGCAGTGGACAAATTAAAGAACAATAAATCACCGGGATCGGATCAAATATCATCGGAGCTACTGAAAGAAGGAGGAGACGCATTACTTAAAGCCATACATGAGCTGATAAGAAAGATATGGTTGAATAAACAGCTACCAAAGGAGTGGAATAGCGGCATTATTGTACCACTACATAAAAAAGGAAACCAGTTAGAATGTGAAAACTACCGTGGAATCACGCTGTTGAATGCGGCATACAAAATAATGTCCAACGTAATGTATGAAAGACTTAGACCATACGCTGAAAAAATAGTTGGCAAATACCAATGTGGCTTCTGTAGACAGAAGTCAACAATAGACCAGATATTTGTTCTGCGACAGATCCTTGAAAAAACAAGTGAATATAACATCGACACACATCATCTCTTCATAGACTTCGAAAGCGCATATGACAATATAAACCGAGAATTCCTAACAAAAGCAATGAAAGAATTTAATATACCAACACAGCTAATAGAATTGATAAAAGAAACACTAAAAGTAGAAAGTAAAATCCGGATACAAAACGAATTAACGGAAACAATAGATGTGAAGAAGGGACTACGCCAGGGAGACGCTCTATCATGCATATTATTCAACATCATACTTGAAAAAATAATAAGAGACACAACAGTTAATACCCGAGGAACAATAATTAATAAAAGCGTGCAAGTACTAGCATTTGCAGATGATGTTGACATAATCGCAAGATCAAGAAGAGAAATGATAGAGGCATTCACTCAAATAGAACGAGCTGCAAAAAATAGTGGTCTTAAAATCAATCAGACAAAAACAAAATATATGCCTGCAAATAAAAACGCACAAATAAGGCAGCTGCCAAATTTAACAATAGGAGAATACAACATTGAGGCGGTAAAAAACTTTACATACTTAGGATCCCTAGTTACGTCTGATAACAACGTTGCAGAGGAAGTGAAGAGGAGAATATTTATTGCCAATAAATGTTACCATGGCTTAATTAGGCAACTAAGATCAGATAACGTCTCCAGAAAAACAAAATGCCAAATATACAAAACCTTAATAAGACCGGTACTCACATACGGTTCAGAAACCTGGACACTCTCTAAAAGGGAGGAAACGTTATTAGCCACCTTTGAAAGAAAAATCTTGCGACACATATATAAGGGCACAAAAGAAAACGGGATTTGGCGGAGAAGGTATAACTTTGAACTATACAACATATACCAGGATCCGGATATCATAACATTCATTAAAATAGGAAGGCTACGTTGGATTGGACATGTGGAAAGAATGGAAGAAGGCGAAATACCAAACAAAATATTCAAACAAGTGCCAGTAGGAAAAAGAACAAGAGGAAGACCGAAGCTGAGATACGTAGAACAAATAGAAAATGATATAACAACATTAAAAATTAAAAACTGGAAAAAAAAGCACGAAACAGGTCAGAATGGAGAAGAATCCTTGAACAGGCCAAGACCCAAAAAGGGTTGTCGAGCCAGTGATGATGATGATGATGTCTTAGATTTTGCAATCATGGTGCTCTTCTTATACCAGAAACAGTTGTACCTTGGATCTTTTCCTAATTGATCAGATGCAACAGTATATATTTTTCAGGGTATATTATAAATTGATCGATATAAAATGATATAACAACATTAAAAATTAAAAACTGGAAAAAAAGCACGAAATAGGTCAGAATGGAGAAGAATCCTTGAACAGGCCAAGACCCAAAAGGGTTGTCGAGCCAGTGATGATGATGAAACAGACGTTGATAAAAGATGTTAAAAGAGACATGGGGAATCTAAAATTTGCATTCCACGACATGTCTTTTACAACTAAGCAGAAATCCTTAGCGAATTGTGCTTCTAGTACTCATACAGAGTAAATCAGTAAAACATGTCGTGAATGCAATTTAGATTCCCATGTCTCTTTAACATTTTATCAACGTCTGTTTGCCTTGCAATTTTTAGAAGGCTCAGATTATAAAGCAGAAATCTGAATTGTGTTTCGAAACTATTTTACGATTGTTGTAATTAGATGTCGCTAGTGCGTCCGTATTGAAGCCATGTTATTGTTGCTTCTTAAAAGGCAGAAAATATTGATTTTTCACGTTGAGAACTCCTATGAATAGCTCTTCTGACGAGACCTATTAGGTCGAAATACGTATCAAGAGATACATAGGATTTGTTTGCGTGAAATCAAATATTTGCTGTCTTTCTTCATAAAAAATTTTAATTTAAAACATTCATTAACAAATTGTATAGTTCATGAGGAAATATGATTCAGTGTCATCCTTTTGTTCAGTTTGTTTTTTTTGTATCCATTTCTGTATAATTGTTAAAGTTTTTGCAGTATACGTTAATACTTGAAGCACAATCAATTGTTTAAAAACACTTTTTTTTTAAATGGGTATCGATATAATGGTTTCAGATACGATGCTTGTCGTAATAGAGGACGTTCTCAAATAAGTCACCTCCAATTTCGGCATCAGCCTTACCAATGCCTCCAGACTTCGGTTCATATCCTTCGGACCTTATCCACCGTCTTTTAGGTATCCACTTTGAACCTCAGTCCTTTCGACAGCCATACTCCGAGATACGTAACCGATTTAACCGGTGTAACCTCCACTATAAATTAAAGAGGGGTTTTGTCCCGCTCCCTTTGAGAACTACTACCTCAGTTTTCTTAGGTGCTGGCTGTAGATCGTTCTCACTGATCCAGTTATTAATACGACGCAGGGCTGTTTTAGTTGCAGTAGCCATATACGTTTTCTGACTAGTTTCCGCAATCAGTGCAAGATCATCGGCATGAGCTAAAAGAGTGCATTCCCTTGGCATCTGTAGCCTCAACACATCGTCGTACAGGAGATTCCACAGGGTGATACCTAGTACCAAATTCTGAGGAATACTCTGTGATAACCTGATGCTGGTATATTCTCGACCTGGACATGCTTTTTTCATAGGATGCCGTGTTAAAAGCTTAAAGTGAGTGACTAAAGACCGCATCTATGATGAACCTTTTAGCCCT